>CM066287.1:7120235-7763399 GCA_033816765.1 Nothopassalora personata | reverse complement strand
GATGCTGGCTGGCTGTGTCCCAGCAGTTCTTTGGATGCCAAGCCACTAGCGCGCTTTCTTGCACTTTCTTATAGCTAGCTGTTCTTCGCATTCTCGTAGATCCTTCTCAATACATCAATCTACTCACATTATCTGGTTATGACGCCCTCGCGCTTATCAACTGCGCGCATACCTCCGAAAGACACTTGATAGTGTGTATGTGATCCTGCTGATCGCGTGTATGTCGACAACGCCTGGTTGGTGATTGCGACAAAACGCGACTGCAGCAAATAGCAAACGACAAAGTCGCGACCCAGTGGGCAACGCGGCAAGTATCGCAGTGACACCTAGTTGGTGCTCTGCAGTGTATGGATACTGACGGTAACAACACTGACCTCACTGGACTCGAAATACCGCTGGCGCAGCAGTCTGTCGCCACTCCGAGCCAGCAACAACAGCAGACCGAGTCGGCTGCTACCCGAAAGACCAAGAAGCCTGCTGTATCAACTCGCGGCTTTAGCAACATGGTCGGCCGTAACAACAACGGCACCCCTGGTGTCTCCAAACTTCAAGGCAAGGACGACTACTCGAGATGGGCTGATATGTTACAGTCAGTCCTGCGAGGTGACCTGCTATGGGGGTTTGTCGACAAGACTGCCCTCAAGCCGAAGCCCACGAAGCGCAAGAATGAGGAAGACTATGAACTCGAAGAGCGTATCGAGGCATGGGAGGCAAAGAAGTATCAAGCCCGCGCCCTCATTATTGCTAACTGCAGTCAGTCTATTGCAGACAACTGCAAAGCCTACCAACAACCGGAAGACCTATGGGACCATCTGAAGTCCACATACGGTCAAACTGGCAAGTCCGAAGAGTACTCGTTGTACCTGGACTTCGAGTCACACACATATGGTGGCTCCAACCTTGACAAGTTCTGCCAGCAATATCAGTCGAAGCTGGCCAACCTCAAGAACACCGAGTTAGCCATATCAAAGGCTCAAGCTCTCTTCCGCTTCCTGTATCAGATCTCACCATACTTCCCAACATTCGCGTCCTCAAAGCGTGAACAGATGAGGCAGCTTACTGGAAAGATCGAGGACAGTACCACTATCACACTCGACAAGGTGATCAGTGATCTGCTTGATGAGGCGACTGCGCAACAGTCCGAGTCAGCCAATCTCGCAGTGAAGCAACAAAACAACGCCAACCCTGCCAACCCACAGGGCAACGGCAACACCCCTCGCGGCGGCGGCGCACCACGTGGTAACGGACGCGGCGGACGAGGAGGTCGTGGAGGCCGCGGCAACGGCAACGGCGCTCGTGGTGGTAATCAGAATGGTGGTGGCAACAACAACCAACAGCAGAAGCCTCAATACGACCCCTGCAGTGGTTGTGGCATGACCACTCACCAACCAGCTGGTTGCTGGAACCTACACCCTGAGCTTGCACCTGCTACCTGGAAGAAGAAGCAGCAGGGCAATCAACAACAGCGTCAGCAAGTCAACAACACCACTGACGCACAGCACACTGAGACCGCACAGTTTGCGGCTCACGGCGCTACCAACTTCGAGGACTTGATGACTCCATTCAACGGCTCTCACAGCATGTATATGACTGTGGGCCAGGACGACATCATTCAAGACACCTCAGCGCTGCTTGCAGCGAAGAGCAACACCGACTGGGTTGTGGACTCTGGCTGCACTTCTCACATGACAAACAAGCTGAGCAATATGATGGACTACCGGCCCTGCACTGTTCTTATCAAGACAGGCAGTGGCACCATCACTGCTACAGCTTGTGGCATCGTCCAACTGGATCTGTATGGATGCGGCATCACTGGCTTCTCACAGGTGTTGTACGTACCAGGCCTTGCAGCCAATCTGATTTCGACAGAGGCTCTTCGCCGCAAGGGTGTCTATTATCGCAACGACGAGCAGATCCTATTCACAAAGGGGACTGCTGCGCGTACGGTGGCACACTGCTACACCCACAATGGACTGCCATTCTTGAAGATGAAGGACTCAGCGACAGCCCTCACTTCGTCCAAGGTCGAGCCATCGACAGCTGCTACAGGAGACCTGTGGCACCGCCGACTTGGACACATCCACAGCCGCAAGTTGCTGCAGCTTCACAACGACAAGCGCATCACCATTGTTGGCAACAGTGATAGCGACCTCAGCAAGCACCCACGCGAGTGCATCCCCTGTCGTAAGGGGATGGGTCACAAGGTCTACAACCGCATTCCGATGGTGCGGCCAACAACACCATACTATATTGTTGCTGTGGATGTTGTCACGGTCCGCAACCTTGGCATTGGCAAGGAGCGTTACTTCACGCTATTCACCTGCCTGGCCAGCCTACAACGCACAGTATTCGCTTCCGCACAGAAGGACGGTGCTGCGCAGCATATTCGAGTGGTCCACCGTCATGTGAAGACACAATATGGCACAGCAATTGTGATCTTCCGCATAGATGGGGGTGGCGAATATGGAGGACACTCACTCACGCAGCTCTCACGCGATGAGGGCTTCGCTCTTCAAGTCACAGCACCTCATTCTTCAGAGCAGAATGGTGGTGCGGAAGTCAGCAACCACATCGTTTGTGTCATGGCACGTAAGCTGCTCATCGACGCTGGCCTTCCACCTAGCCTATGGCCAGAAGCAGTGAAAGCTTCGGTCTATCTTCTTAACTTGACACCAAGTGCAGCAATCAAGGGCCTGTCACCACTAGAAGTTATCAACGCTTGGCAGGGCACTCAACCAGTGAAGCCTTCCCTGTCACACCTCAAAGCATACGGCTGCCGCGCCTTCGTGTACGACCATAACGTCGGTCGCGGTGAGAAGTTTGACGCCCGCTCGTTGCAGGGCAAGCTTGTTGGATACGAAAGCCGCACCATCTACCGTGCCTATGTTGCTAAGGCGCATAGAGTGTTCAGAACCAAGGACGTTCAATTCATCGAGGGCAACGACCCTATGGCAGCCCAAGACGGTGACTCTGAGACTGAGCAAGATCAAGACGACGAGCTCATCACTCGAGAAGACATCTTTCCAGTGGAGCGCAACCGCAAGACAGGACTACGGCGAGCAGGTGCTGAGCGCGGTGTGACTCCTGGGGGTGGTGATTCTGGGGGTGTTACAGCACCGAAGAACATCACCGTCATCGACCGTCCAGCGGACTCACCACTCGAGCAGTCGGATGAGGACCTTTCACAGGAAGTAGTGGACTCCTATCAAGATGAGACGCCTGACGACTTTCCGGAAGTGCAACCAACAACACCTCCGAGACCTTCTGTTGAGGATGACGATGAAGACGACTTCACGACACCTCCGGCACAGCCAGCTCGGCAACCTGTGCCACCTACGCCATCAGGTCGGCCACAGCGCAATCGTCGCCCTCCTGCGGAAGTTCGAGACCCATTGAACGGCTATCAATATGAAGCCAACCGCAAGCAGCGTAGGGCCCTGTGTCACTCACTCAGCAAGACGACCCGCAAGCAACTTGCTGAGATGCCACATGCGACTGTGACTGCTTTCATGGCAGCAACCGACTGGCCAGATCCAGCAACGGTGCTCATACCGAAGAGCCACAAGGCCGCAATGGCAACACCACAACACGCCGAGTGGCGTGCAGCCGAAGAAGCTGAATTCGCCAGTCTCGAGCAATACGAGACATGGCTGTACAAGGACAAGACAACACTGCCAACTGGCACACGTGTGCTGCGTGGCAGATGGGTCTATGCTATCAAGCTTGATGCCAATGGCAAGATCAGCCGCTTCAAGGCACGCTGGGTAGTCCGTGGTGACACACAACGTGAAGGTGACTACGACGACACGTATGCAGCAGTGGTGAAGCCATCCACTCTGCGTATGCTATACACCTGTTTCAAGCACCTAGAGCCTCGGCATGGGGGTGACTTGATGCTGGCTGGCTGTGTCCCAGCAGTTCTTTGGATGCCAAGCCACTAGCGCGCTTTCTTGCACTTTCTTATAGCTAGCTGTTCTTCGCATTCTCGTAGATCCTTCTCAATACATCAATCTACTCACATTATCTGCTACACGTAGTTACGTGCTACTAGCTCGTATGTCTTCTTATCGCCTATATAGCCCGCGACCGCATAATCGTAGAAGGCTTATGTAATACGAGTACGTACTAGCACATTACCTTCGTCGAGTGCTTCTTCTAATTCCGGCGGTATAAAGAGGCTATATCCGCTATAAACGTTCTTTATGTAGATTATACCTCCGACTAGTACGGCGTACCTATCGTTAAGGCGGTACTTACGTAACAGGGAGTACGGTAGGTCGTTCTCTAGCTGTCGTAATGCTTCCTTAGCTTCCGGGTAGGTATATAACTCTCGGATCGTAGTCGTTAGCGGCGTGACGACATTATTAGCATAGGCACTAAGTCGCGTAGACGAGATGTTAAGTATACGGTCCGGCCTAAGTAACACTTAATGTTAGTATTAGTTTCGCGGGTCTCCGAGATCTCTAGGAATCGGTAGATCTTAAGATCTCCTCGTAAGGCTATCTAGTTTAGTGCCTTACACTCCCGGACGGTACATAATCTTAAAGAAGAACTAGGAGAGGAATTCGGCCTATCTTACTTATCGACGGTTAAGTTGTTTCGTACTTATGAACTATTCGAGGTTCTTATAATTAGAGTATACGAGTATAGGCTTATCTTTAGCTAACTCTAGGTCTAGTAGATTCTTATAATCGTCTATACTAAACTCGTTAACTGTAAGTTCTAGGCGCTATTCTTCGAAAGCTTATACGATAGCTAGAAGCTCCTTATCGTAGATGTCGTAATTGTACTACTATAGGTCCATCTTCTTAGACATGTACGTAATAGGATATAGAACACTATCCTTATCTCGTTATAATAGGACCGCTACTATTACGTAATTAGACGCATCCGTTTCTAAGATAGTTTCCCTCCCTAGGTAGAAATGCTTTAACGTAGGCGCATTAATAAAAGCTTACTTTAGTCCATCGAATGCCTATTAGTATGCCTCTAACCATTCCTATAGTACGTTCTTACGTGTCAGTTTAGTCATTAGTAAGCATATCTTACTAAATGTAAGGGGCGAGCCCTTGCATCTTGGCACGGGCTGAGCCCGTGCGGACCTGACTCCGTTTTCTTTGTTCCGGGCTTCGCTCGGTTTTCTCCTTCTTCTGTATCGAACTTATTGCATACCACACAGAACCTCAGTGTACACGTCGTTCACCCGTGACACTAAAGTTCTTAATAAAGCGGCGATAGAAGTTAGTAAACCCTATAAACGATAGTACGTCGGTAACATTAGCGGGTGTAGGCTAGTTCTTTACGTATTTAATCTTCTTCGGGTCCATCTTAATCCCTTTATTCGTAATAATAACGCCGAGATATATAGTCTCGTGTCGGAAAAACTCGCACTTATCGATATCGAGTTGTAGCCCGGTAGTATCGAGTCTCTTAAGCACTTTTATAACGTGCTATATATACTCTTTACGGGTCTTGCTAAACACGAGAGCATCGTCGAGATAGTACGACACGAAATCGTCTAGGAACTCTCGGAGTGTGTCGTTAATAAAGGACTAAAATGTGCTAGGGGCATTACATAATCCGAAAGGCATAACTACACATTCGAACTGTCTATAGCGAGTCGTAAATACCGTTTTCCAATTATCTCCTACCGCTATGCGGATACGGTTAAATGCTACGATTACGTCGAGTTTAGTAAACTACTAGGCACCGGCGATACGATCTAAAGTCTCCTAAAATAGAGGGATCGGATATCGGCTCTTCGTCGTAATAGCATTAAGTGCTCGATAGTCTACGTAAACTCGTAGTCCGCTACTAGGTTTCTTAACGATTAACACTAGTATAGCTACTAGTAACACGCTACGCTAGATAGCGCCTTTCTTAAGCTAATTATCGAGCTACTTCTTAATCACCTCGTTCTCTCGTGTAGAGAAGGAGTATAGTCGTCTAAAGGGTGGAGTCTAGCTAGCTTTAAGCTTAATCTCGTGATCGACGCCTAGTCTTTACGGTAGCACCTTATTGTTACGGTCCGGGTTAAGCTACGACGGCACGCCTAACTATTAGCTACGGAAACCACGTGCGCCGCACGAGATTACTCGCTCACTAGCGACTTAGTGATTCGAGATCACTCGCTTACTAGCGACTTAGTAATTCGAGATCACTCGCTTACTAGCGACTTAGTAATTCGAGATCACTCGCTCACTAGCGATTGAGTAATCAAGACTAAGACTAGTAATGTCTCCTTTGTATTTAGGAACGCTAGAAACCCTTATGGTTCTAATGCGTTTAACTTATGTTACTATCTTACTAATTAGAATATAACTCTTATTCCTATTATTCATCTTCGCATAGCTTACTTTAGCCTCTCTAAAGAATACCGCTACGTGACTGGACTTATCTCTCCTTTAAGACTAGCCCTAGAACGAGACAATAACACTTTAAACGCCCTTAGGATAAGCGCTACTCAAGCAGCTAGTAGGGGAACACCCGCCCCTAGCGAAGTAGGAAGCATCCGCCGTGCGCTACCATAATAGACCACTACGAAGGACGATAAGTCTAATAACGATAACGAGCCTACTCTAAGGAAGAACGACGTTAAGGCTACTAAGCTAGACCTCTTCTATAGAGATAGGGCCAAGTTCGACGACTAGATTAACTAGATGGATATGTATCTTATGTTTAACCTAGTCAATGCCGATAAGAGAACTATCTTCGCTATTACGTACCTTCGCGGAAGTGCGTAGAACTAGATTAAACCTTACCTTAAGGAATACCTTAAAGGTATAAGACGATAAGACCCTACCGGAATGTTTAGGAGCTATACCCTTTTTAAAGAAAAGATGAAGTTAATCTTTAGAACCTCGAACGAAGCCTAATAGGCTATACAAATCATTCAACACCTAAAGTAGAGGACGTCTACTTTAGAGTATGCCGCTAAATTCGAAGAATACGGACAAATCACCGGATGGGACTAGACGGCGTTAATAACTATGTTCTGACGTAGACTTAAGGACTCCGTTAAGGACGAGTTAATAAGACACGGGGGACGGATTACTAACCTCGAAGAGCTAATAAAGGTGTCGATTAACATCGATGACTAGCTCTAGGAACGACACTAGGAGAAGAAATACGACTCTAAAGCAGGAGGAATAGTAGGATATGCTCTAGATCGTAGACCCTTAGGAGGATACGTTACGAAGGGAGAATTCTCACGATAAAGCTAGCCCTACTATAGACTATAGCTAATGGAACTGGACGTTACCTAACGAGGACGGAGGATCGATAAGAGTAGGGGCTACGGAAAGCCCTTTAAAGGAAAAGGAAAACTTACATGCTATACCTATAGTAAGGAAGGCTACATAGCGCGGGATTGCCGCGGTAAAAATATAGTACGCCGCGAGCAGTTTAATATAATGCAACCCTAAACTAGTAAATCTAAGAGTAGCGTTAGATCTTAAGGAGATACCGACTATACTCGGAGAGTGGGGGAGAGAGCTAGTAATAGAAGCACGATGCCTCTCCTAGACCCCTTAGAAGGACGAGGAGGATACTATAGGTAGCAAATGGTGGTTATTCCATTTAATGCGAAGAACCAACTACGACAGTTTAACATAATAATACGAAGAGTCAACTACGAGATCGAATCCGAGTCTCGAAATGGTTATAGAAGCCTTCATTAGCGATTCTGTTACTAAGACTCGTGTTAAGTTTACTACGCCGCGAAGTTAGGCGTAGGGTATTAGCCTTAGCAACTACGAGGAATCCTAGGAGCGACGTATAGGTAAAACGCTACGCTCTAAGAAGTAGATATCGACGAATCCTACTTTAACGAAGATAGAAGCGACAAAGAAAATTAGGACCTAGGATAGAACGGATTATAGTTACTAGAACCATAGGAAGAAAGTTAAGAAACCACCGGGCTAAATACCATTAAGGAAGAATAGGATCCGGAAGAATTAAGCGAAGAAGATTCCTCCGAAGGAGAAGAGAGCGACACTAACGACGATAACGAATAACTTACCTTTACGGTAGATGCACCTAAGAAACTGTACGACATAATTATCTACCTATAAAGAAGGTACGAGGAATTCCTACCTAAGATAGGCGGACGAAGGAGGCTGCACTCTATTAAGTTTAATAAGACACTCGACACCCTACGAGGCATAGCCTAGGGATACCTACTTATAGAAACAACCGAGAATCTAGTAACCGCCGTTATAGAACGACTACCGATAGGAAGCCGAATAATAGGAACTAGATATCTTACACCGTTAGGAACATTTATATCGAATAAATTACGCAACATAGTATAACACGTACGCGCACTCTACTTAGAAACGTAGAAGATCTAGGAACGTAATAGACTACAAGTGTAGACATAGGGTAACGGGCTATAGGTTCTAGCCGAAGCCTCTAGGTACGAAGTATAGCGAACTACATACTATTCGGGAAAAGGATTAGCTCCCTAGGAATAAGCGACTAAAGGGAGTTATGCAATACTTAGGCTTACGCATCGACATTAAGTATAGTTTTCTAGACATAAGCAATCGTTAACGGACATAAGACTAGTGTTATAATCGACTTAGGAGTAGCGGGGAATTTTATCTCCGAGTCTTTCGTAAGAAGAAACGGGTTCGCTACCCTAAAGAAGAAATAGGGTTACGAGTTAATCGCGGTAAACGGATCATCGTTACCTAGCGTAGAATAGGAGACGATACTATTACTACTAGCTATCTAATAGTACTACGAGAATATTACCTTAGATGTTACTAATATAGCTAGTCATAACATAGTATTAGGTATACCTTAGTTAGGAAAGCATAATCTAGTAATCGACTAGAGAAGAGGAGTACTTATATTTAGGGAATGCGACTGCATTATCGATATTTAGCCTACGTATCGACAGCGGACGATAGTAGATAAGGTAAGGAAACAGCTTAACGCATTCGAGCTTACGCCGACTAGAAGGATAGAAGAACTACCTTCGACCGGGATAGACACTAGCGTAGGGCCGCCGGGTTACGAAGTTACTAGAAGTGATAGAAGTAACGTACTATCGAAGAATACTAACATCTTAGAGTTAAGTATTCCTAAGGAGTATCGTAAGTAGTCGCGACTCTTTAAAGAGGAGAGAGGCAAAACCGCCTTACCTAAGTACCGCCTATAGGATTATAAGATTAACATTTAGCTAGGGAAAGAGCCTCTATAGGGACCACTATATTAAATGTCTAAGAAAGAGCTATAGACCCTAGGAGAATAGCTAAAGGAGAAGCTAGCTAAAGGATGGATAAGAAGATCTACCTTAAGTGTAGGAACTCTATACATGTTCGTTCTAAAAGTAAACGGGAAGTTACGACTCGTACAAGACTATAGGAAGTTAAACGAGATTACGATTAAGAACCGATACCCGCTACCTAACATCGAAGAAGCATAAGATAGATTAACCGGATCGGACTGGTACATAAAGATTAACCTACGAGATGCCTTCTATACTATACGAATAGTAGAAGGAGAAGAATAGAAAACCGCTTTTAGAATAAGATACGGACTCTACGAATTCTTAGTTATGCTAATAGGATTAACTAACGTACCCGCATCCTACTAGGACCTTGTTAACGAAACACTTAGAGACCTACTCGACGTATACGTTATCGCCTACATGGACGATATACTAGTCTACACGAAAGGATCCCTATAGGAACACATAAGACAAGTCTAGGACGTCTTCGAACGACTTACGCAATTAGGATTCAAGACGGCACCCGAGAAATGCGAATTCCATAAGAAAGAAGTTAAATTCTTAGGCTTCATTATTAGCACTATAGGGATAACGATCGACCCTACGAAAACATAGTCAATTAGAGAATAGCTAGAACCGAAAACAGTTAAGGACGTCCAATCATTCCTTAGACTAGCGAACTACAACCGGAAATTCATTAAGGACTACGTAAAGACAGTAGCACTAATAACGATACTTACGAGAAAAGACGTTACCTAGAAATAGGGAAAGGAACAGATTAAAGCGTTTAAGAAACTTAAGGAACAATGCGCTTTAGCCCCTACGCTTCGACTATTCGATAGTAGTAAGGAAGTCTACATCGAGACCGATGCGTCTAATATAGCAATAGGCGTATGTCTAACATAGATACACGATAGGTAGAGACACCTAGTAGCCTATTACTCCCGGAAAATGACTACAGCGGAACAGAACTACGACATCTATAATAAAGAGCTTTAGCTAGCCATTATTACTACTATACAACATTAGAGAGTATACGTCGAGGGCCTACCGAAGTTAACGATTCTTTCTAACTATAAGAATCTTACGTACTTTACGACAACGAAAGAACTTACCCGAAGGCAAGCCCGCTAGTCGGAGCTGCTAGGACAGTATAAGTTCGAAATTAAATATACTCTAGGGCGAGAGAACGGCCGCGCCGACGCGCTAAGCCGAAGAAGCGACTACATAGAAGGAAAAGAACTAGTATAACACAAAATATTAAAGACGAACCCCGACGGAAGTCTTAGTACTAATATAAGAGAATTTAACAATATCGTACGAATATTAGGCGATAGGGACGAACAATTCCCTATATCGTAAGGTAAATACTAAGTACCTAAGGATCGAGAAGAAGAATGTATACGACAACATTACGACGGACTAACATATAGACACCCTAGAACTTCGAAAACAATGGACCTAATATAACCCAGTTTCTCATTTCTATAGATAGGACTTAAGGTGTTACGCTACATTAAACAATACGTACACTACTAACGAAACAAGGCTACGAGACATGCAAAATACGGTTACCTACAGTTTAGGACACTACCGACGAAACCATAGGACGAAGTCATAATAGACTTTATTACGAAACTCCCACCGTTAAGAGATTAAGTTACGAAACAACTATACGACATAATACTAGTTATAGTTGATAGGCTTACGAAATACGCACACTTCATTCCTACATTAGAGACATATAATGTAGAGCAGCTCGGATACCTCGTACTAGATAGACTTATCCGATACTACGGATTCCCTTAAGCGTTTATAACGGATAGAGATAAGCTATTTACATTAAATTACTAGAAGACGCTTATAGGAACGATCGGAATTAAACATAAGCTATTAACAGCATATTATCCGGAGACAGACGGACAAACCGAAAGGATAAATTAAACGCTAGAACAATACCTACGACACTACATTAACTACGTACAAGACAATTAGGTCTTATTACTACTAATAGCGCAGATCGTACTAAACAACTACAAATTAGAGACAACTTTAACGACGCTATTTTATGCGAACTTTAGTAAAGATCCTAACCTATTCGGAACACCTAGATCCTATCTATAGGCCGAGAGAGCAATCGTAACGACGGATACTCTTAAGGAAGTGCATAAAGAAACACGTAAGGCGATCGAAGATGCATAACGAAAACTGTCTTAATAACGGCAGGATACGAGAAAAATGGCACCTCTACTAAAAAAGGGGGACAAGGTCTATCTCCTTACGAAAAACCTAAGAATAAGAAGATAGACCAAGAAACTGGATTACGTTAAGGTCGGACTATTTTTTATCGACAAAGTTATAGGACTAGTTAACTACTGCCTACGACTACTACCCGACGCTAAAATCCACCTAGTCTTCTACATCTCTAAGCTAGAACCAGTGGACGCTAAAACACCTTACTAGGAGAGCTTCCATTTCGAGCCGGAAGTAGAAAACGAATTCGAGGTCGAAAGAATCCTAGATAAGAAAGGTTAGCGATACCTTGTTAAATGGAAAGAATACGACGAATTAGAAAATACCTAGGAACTAAAAGAAAATCTACACAACTGTTAGCAAAAGATCCGACAATACTAAAAATGGGTCCGCCGAGATAACTAATGACAATCGATCTTACGGCTAACGAGCGACTAGGGTAGGAATCGAACCTACGACCTTAAGAGTATAAATAGCTTACGCTCTACCACTGAGCTACCTAGCCGATTAATAAGAACAGGGACACAACTTACAAATAAGTACCCTAATGAGTCTCTACCCCTAGGGACTCGCCCTAAGGCTCTACTCCGGAAAGCGCCGCCTAGTTATTTACGGGCTATCTAGTAGAACTGGAAGAGATAGAGAAATCGATCGCGCTATTAATAAAGTCGATCGAGGACTATATAGTAGGAGAAAGGCTAACAGTCGCATCGGTAGTAGGATAATCGACGTCCTTAATCTCTCTAGAGGCCTCCATTTCGGCCTCTAGACACTACGCCTTCTTACGCGCGCGCTCCTTAGCTTAGCAAAGTATTGCCTTGTCCCGCATTAACCGTACTAAGATCTCCGTAAGCTCTTCCTTATCCTTTTCGACCTTTTTCCGGTACTCCTCCCGGGTCTTGTTAAGAGACTCCTAGGATAGGTTTATACACTTGCGCCCGCGGCGAACATACTCCGAACACCGAAGCCGAAAGTTGCCTTCTATAGCAACGTAAGATAAACCGTTAAAGAAGCAATAGTTACACGCGAGATCTACTAGACGACCGTATTCGTTAATTTCCTTAGTAAGCCGGAGACGGTTTTTAGAAGAAGAAGAAGACATCGTTATAGGCCGCGAAGAGGGGACATCGTATCATCTTATATAAGCTTTAGGACGAAGCTAGGCTAGAAGGGGGATAGTGTTACGGTCCGGGTTAAGCTACGACGGCACGCCTAACTATTGGCTACGGAAACCACGTACGCCGCACGAGATCACTCGCTCACTAGCGACTTAGTAATTCGAGATTACTCGCTTACTAGCGACTTAGTGATTCGAGATTACTCGCTTACTAGCGACTGGTAATTCGAGATTACTCGCTCACTAGCGATTAAGTAATTAAGACTAAGACTAGTAATGTCTCCTTTATATTTAGGAACGCTAGAAACCCTTATAGTTCTAATGCGTTTAACTTATGTTACTATCTCACTAATTGGAATACAACTCTTATTTCTATGATTTATCTTCGCTTAGCTTACTTTAGCCTCTCTAAAGAATACCGCCACGTGACTTGACTTATCTCTCCTTTAAGACTAGCCCTAGAACGAGACAATAACACTTATCTACCTCTTTACGACTAAATAGTCTCGCCATTTCCCGGAACTCGGGTAGTAGCAGTGGAATTGGGTCTTGATCCTTGTCCTTAGGATTTATAAAGCGTTAGTAGTCGTCTACTAATATAGTAGAAGCGTTTAGCTTACGCTAGGTGTACTTACCCTAGGTATTCTACTACTTCTCGCTATCTATAAATGCTTAGGTATTATTATCTATAAGCATTACTGCGTTTCCGCCTTACACTAGCTTCGCGCGTATACCGAATGCCTTTAACGTATATACGGAGAGTGGATCTCTTATAACTTACCTATCGAGATCTTCCTTCGGATTAAACATCTACATTATATAGATTTCACATCCCTTAAAACCCTTACGTCTACTTATGCGTCTAAGGGTTTCTATAGTAATAGGCTAGATGTCGATTTCTAGTTAAGGCTCTAGCGCTAAGGCCTTCTTCTTAGTGCGTCGTACCGGACGTTTTAGGGTATTAGGCCTATTAGCTAGTAACGGGTACCGAACATGCTATGGTTGTTCTACTCCTTCTTCTATTCAAACCGGAGGAGGTAGTACGTGCCTTATTACTACTTTCGTCGAATGTGTCTCCTATATTATAGCTAGTTCTTTATCTTTGATATAGGGCTTAACGTACCCTATCGAAGTTATTAACGATTTGGGCACGGGTATCTCTATCTATAGGATACCTACTAGCGTAACGCCCTTATCGTTAATCGACTACACGTACATAGGCTCGTCGCCGAGTATGCAGTTCTCTCGGTAGTACTGTAAGAATAGGGTTATAGTTCCTAACGTATAGTAGAATATAGGCTAATGCTCGTCGTGCTATAGACGGCCGAGGATAACATTATATTCTAGTAATGTGTAGTAACTAACTCGCGTCTTAACGTAATTACCGATTTAGATCTATACCGTTATTTTATAGGTAATTAGCTTACTAGTAGGTTAGCTATCTACTCACATTAGCCCTATAGGGTTAGGTAACTGTACTAGATTAAGGTTGTTTCTATACGTAAAGTCGATGTTAAAGTACGTAGAGTTAGTACTATCGTTATAAAAGGATTAAGTAGGGATCTTTCTATTTACTGTACATAGTATAACTAGATAAGAAGCTATTACTAGGTTATGTTCATCTATAGAATAGTTCGCCGCTAGTAGGGAGTGTACTAATATACTTAAAACCTTACCTCTATCCGGAGGCTCCTTTTCGTAATCTCGTAACTCTCGTAACTCTAACTCTCGTCTACTACGTGTTACGCTTACGGAGTGGACTATGCGTTTTCCGAACCGCCGCCGGTGTTGTTACCGTTACGTCGGTTATTACTTAGGTTATAGCCTAGCGTATATAGGCGACGGCTAACATCCTTTAGTAGGTACTAGTCGTAATCGACACGACGGTAACCTACTTCCTCGCACTTTATGCACTTGTTCTAGTCGATGCATTCCTATGCCTTAGTAGCATCTAATAGCTATAGGTACTAGTACTTCTACGGACGATCGGCCTACTTAGTCTTAGAGTTAGGGTTAGTAGGTATGTTACCGTTTCTACCTCTACCTATGGCTCCGTCCTTCTTATCGTCGTTACCCTTGTTCTTACTAGTAGGCTTATTAGTGGACTGCTTCTTATGCTTAAGGTTATACTACTCAAACTTGTCCTCGTAAGTATATAGCGTAGACACGACTTACTCGAGGGTTATGTCGGCTATGTTCTTACTTATAATGCGGTTATTATATCTCGCATTTAGCTTACGTAGTAGGAAGTCCTTCTTAAGCTTCTTATCGGCAGTACTAGCGTCTAGGTTAACAATGTCTATATTCTCGCGGAAGATAGGGTAGAACTCGCTAAACTTCTGCTTCTCGCCCTAATCTAATGTAGTAAGCTTAGTTATAGCAGTAGCATACGTATTGCGGGTGCCGTAGCGGGCTACTAGGTCGTCTATTATGTTATTAACTAAAGCGTAAGACGGTGTCGTGCCGTTCGTAACCTTATCAAGACTCGGGATCTTAGAGTCGACATACTTCTAGGCTAAGTTCTTAAGCTAGCTTTAGACGTTCTATAGTAAAGCTATAACAGTACGGTACTTAGACGCTACTAGCTTAGCTTCGGCGGTACGCTACTACTCTTCGAACTTAATACCCTTATTATCTAGTAGGTCGAGCTCCTTTAGTACCTTCGGCTTGCTAGACGACTTAATACTAGTAGTTATCTTAGAGTCGTACGTAGTGTAGCGGGACTTCGGTTCCTTACTCTTACTACCCTTCTTAGACTTAGAGCCCTTGCGCTTCTTACTACGGCGGTAACTATACTCGTCGTCGCTATTAGAGGAGTCGGAATCGGAAGAGTCTAATAATAGGTTATCGTCCTCTCTAGTCGGCTTTAGTTTACCGCTATTCTATCGACGCTCGAGTAACTCTTCGGACTTAGTTCTTGGTAGTAGTAATTCCTTACGCGACTCCTTACGTTACTTCGAGCGGCTACGCTTCTCGCGCTTCTCCTTCTTAAGCTCCTTAATGCGCTTCTCGGTATTAGCGAGCTTAGACTTAGCTACCTTACACTAGGTACGATATAGCTTTCTTACTTCCTTAGTCGTAGCTAACTCGGCTTTAACCTTGTCTAGTTCGTTAGGGTTAATAACGACTATATTATCGGTATACTTAGTAAGCTCTACCTTTAGCTTATCTACCTTAATCTACCTCTAGTCTACTTATGCTTACGTAGTACTAACTTCGTCCTCGAGTCGATCTATTTACTCCTTTACATCCTTAGCCTTACGGATGTTAATGCGGTTAGCGAGTTAAAGAGCCTTAATAGTCTTATGTGCTCGTCGATAGTCGGACTCGATGTCGACAAGGATCTTATAGACCTCCTTAGGATAGTCGTTAACTCGCTTCTTAAGCTTCTCCGAGCTTAGCCTATTAAGGGACTCGAAGGCGTCTTAAAACTAGTTAACCGTGACCCTCCTCTTCTTCGTACCTAGGGCAAGAGCATCGCTCTCATCCTTAGTAATGTCCTCGATATATCTATCCCTATATAGGTTAGCTAAGTTAAGCTCGGTCTCTATACCCTCCTCCTCGATCTCCTAGAGTCGGTCGAAGACCTTCTTATGCTACTTATAGTAGGTATTGTCTTTAGCCGTTAGCTACTTTAGAACCTCCTCTTCTCTACTATAAGTCTATATCGCACTCGTGTTGCTATTTGTCGTATCGCAGTCGGGCGGTAGGACGAAGAGGGAGGATCTAGTAATGTTCGCGCGATGTACGCGGCGGTTAGTAGTCGCTATGTCGTCGTCGTTATTGTTATTCTTTCTCGCTATTAGCTGTCGTGTTAGCCTTAGACTTACTTAAGGTGCGACTTAATTTAAGTCTAGCACCTAATATCTTAGTACTCCTAGGTACTATCGCGTTTACTTATGCGATCTCCCGATCGTAGCTTCTCGTATCTCTCTATACGTTAGTAATAGTCTATTCGAAGTGTTATAAGTAGGTGTAAGTACGTAGTCGGATAAGGTATAAGTCAAATAGACGGTCTATCTAAGAGAGGCGCGGAGGGCGCGAGGTAGATATATAAGCGCTAGGCCCTCGGGCCGGCTTAGTTAGCGGCGCGCGCGGGGTCTACGTACGTACGCGCGGGTCCAAGTAAATAATAGGCGCCGGTACGGTAATAGAAAGCTTCTATTTCGAGCCGGAAGTAGAAAACAAATTCGAAGTCGAAAAAATCCTAGATAGAAAGGGTTAGCGATACCTTATTAAATAGAAAGGATACGACGAATTAGAAAATACCTAGGAACTAGAGAGAAACCTTAAGAACTGCCGGCTACTCCTAATAGAGTATTTCTAGCGCCGGAGGAACCCCAAAGCGAAGGAGGACTATATAACTAGAAATTAGAGGAGACATTATAACCTTAGTCGACTAGAAGTTCCTAAGTATTAAGAGTAAGATAGAAGTCTACCGACTCTTTTCGCTCTAGCTCTAATAGGTTTACTAACTCTACGGCGATAGCCTTATCGGCTCTCTAATCTACGAGCTCTATCTACCTACGTAACCGTTCTTCCCTTATATACGCGGTATTTAAGGCTTCGCGAGTACGCTCTTAAGCCTCGCGGGCTTCCTTTATCTACCGCTATAGCTTCTTCTTTTTACTAATTAGGCGATCGAACTCGGAACGCGACACCTTTATAACGGCCTATAGCCGTACGACGAGTAAACGTGGCGCGTTACGTAACCGGGCCCGGGCCGACCCGCGTGCCTCGGCTTATATATCTACTTCGCGCACCTCGCGCTCCTCTTAGATACCTTATCTAATAACTTCGTACTACCTAAGTAAGTGCCCTTATACTTTATTAGACCTTTCTTTTCCGTAGATAAGCTACGAGGGATCTACGAAGGGTAGATTAAGTAACGCGATAAGCGCGTTAAGTCTATAGGCTAAGTGCGACTCTAAGAAAGTGCGATAGTAAACGTACTTAAGTTAAGTTAACACGTACGATACCTATCGTACCTAAGTTAAGTTACTAAACCCTAAGTTAATAAGCGCGACACCCTATCGTACTTAAGTTAAGTTAACACGTACGATACCTATCGTACCTAAGTTAAGTTACTAAACCCTAAGTTAATAAGCGCGACACCCTATCGTACTTAAGTTAAGTTAATAAGATAGTACGCGGTAACGGCGGCCGCTAGTCGCTACTAGCGCTACGACTAGTAGTCTAACGCGAGTCGGTACTTAATACATAGACTTAAGGTTGCGATACGACGTAAGAGTAAGAATAAGAACGCCTTTAGTAAAAGATAATTAACCTCGGTAAACTAGTTACCGAACTATAGGTATACCTTAACCTTAGCGACTTCCTATACGACGACGAGATTATCGAGGAGGAGGGTAAGGAGACTATAGTAGCAGTAGACTACATAGACGACGTAGCGATAGATAAAGGTAAAGAAGTAGGAGCTAAAGAGGTACAAGTTGCGAAGACCTACCGGGTAATACTTAAGTCGCTTACCTAGCTCGATATTGCCGCTTTCGAGAAGCTATACGGTAGCGATGTGTCCGTACCTCCCGCTATCTACTTTATCCTACGCCGCGGTAAAGAGGAGTACCGTAATGTCTCTAACCTCGCCGAGATGTTATATAAGAGCTATTACGAGAACTAAGCTTATAGAGATAAGTTGTAGAGGGAACTTAGAGACACGCGTAAGTAGCTCGACGACGTAAAGTATAGGATAGCGGATCTAGATAAGCTACTAAAGACATTAAACGCCTAGTAGAACGACCTCCGTAAGGACTTAGCTAAGGTTATAGTAGAACACGACACTACTATTAAGAACCTCGACCCGGTTACCTAAGTACGTAATACGGCTTCGTTAGAACGCGATATAGCCGTTACTGAGCGTAATACCGCCGTTACTAAACGTAACTCCGCCGTCTAAGATCTTAATATAGCTTAGATTAAACTAGCTACGCTTAAGGTACTGCCGGTCCCTATAGACGCCGAGAAGTCCTATATATAGTAATGTCTACTAACTACCCTATGTAGGCCTGTCCGAGTTGTGGTGGTATAGAGCGGCGCTTATGTAAGTAGAGGTATTTGCCGGTCCCGGGACCGTGAAATAAGGTTACGTAACGAGTAGCGTAGTAGCTAGATAAAATAAGAGGATTAGCGGACCTAAACCCCTATACCCTCTACTCGAGAGGTATAAATTGAATTGTTGCCTTAATGCTACGCTTACAACAGTTAGCTACGTAGTATATATATCTTAATAGCTATACTAGGTCCTACTAGCTTACCTAAAGGTCTAATTAAACCTAAATGAAATTAGGGCAAGTTGGACCTAAGGGACCCCCCCCCTCTAGACCTAAGGTTAACACAACTAGACCTAAGGTCGACATAACTAGACCTAAGGTTAACACAACCTAAACCTAAGGTTAACATAACCTATTAGTCGTTAATATATCCTCCCCTATTATGAACCTGTCCTTAGGCTCTAAAGCAGTAAGCCCGGGCACTATAGGTAGCTTAGTTAGTCGCTATAAGCTAAGGTAGTCTTATAGCAGCATAGTAGCTTATCCTACTATTTAGCTTAATATACAAGATGTTAGGCAATCCTAGGGCCTACTAGCGACAGTTTATAAAGGTCGAAAGGATTTCTTTAATAGAGACCGTGACGGTAACGTTAATAGTCCGCGACTCGCGCCCGTTACGCTACGTTAACGTATACTACGAAACTAGCGAGGGATTAGGTAGCTATGTTAGCATTAACCGAACGGGCTAGATAGTCGAATAATGTAAACGCTATTCATAAGACAAGTGAGTGTTAGTACTAGTAACCTAATAAATCTAAAGACGAGTCTATCGCGTAGCTAGAAAGTAAGTTAAGGGAAGATAAGTAACTATAAGAAACAAGTAAGATATAAGGAGTAGAAGCACCCGTACCCGAAGCATTAACTAGAATTAGAACTAGAATTAGAACTAGAATTAGAACTAGAATTAGAACTAGAATTAGAACTAGAAACCCATAGGCTACAGCTATAGCCGGAAATCAACTAGAAACTAGGAGCCTATAAACCCGCACTAACTACTTAGTTCTACTCATTCTTACACAACTCGTTTATCTAGACCTACTCGTTATCGTAGCTAATACTAGTCTTACTAGACGCGTCCCTAAGTAGCTAGCTAGTGAAGTTCCTATAGTAGTTGCGGAAGAAGCTCTTATTACGCCCTTCGCTTATAAAGCACATCTGCTCGAGAGTAGTAACTAAGCTAAGCTACTTGTCTATTAATTTCATAGCTCGGACGCGCTAATTATGCATTTTCTTATTAAAGAGCTCCGAGTCTAGGCGGACCGTAGCATTAAGCTACCTTCTAGTATTAAGGATAACTTCGTTATCGTTCTAAGACTTTAAACCCGCTAGGGCATTGGATAGAGGGCTAATGCTACTAAGGTGTACGGCCGTAGGAAAAGGATAGCCGGGTACTAGGCGTCGATACTTAAACCCTACAGCGCTCTTACTTAGCGTCTTAAAGTTACGATAGAGGTCTATTACCTAGTGCATGCTCTAGCTTCTCTAGAGTTTAAGATAGTTATTGTCGCGGATCTCGATAAAGTAAGGGTTAATCTAACGTAGCGTCTTCTTATATACGGCCTACCTTATTAGAACGCCTATAGTAGTTACCCGCATTTACCTAGCGCTTAGGTCCTCTCTAAACTAGCTGATGCTGTTCTTACTTAGGTAATTCTAGACCCTAACCGAGAAGAAACGCTTAAATCGGCCGTCTTCTATACAGTCGTTAATCTAGTACTACTAGATAAACTCTCTAGTATTCCCTTACTTATGAAAACCGTGTAAAAACTCCGGCCTACTAGTGCCCTCTAAGTTAAGAGAGTATAAGTATGTTGAGCCGGTTACTAGTCTAGTAGTTTTCAATTTCGAGGTTTAAGTTGACCCTAGTATACTACACTATAGTGTTCGCGTTACCCCCCTAATGAGCCCTATTAAAGCTAAAAATCGTAGGCCTAGGGAAGGAGATAAACCGAGTATAGTGTTAAGGGTATAGTGCTACTTATAAGAGCTATAGCCTAGGGTCTTATCGCATAATCTATTAGCTTAGAGAATACCATATGTTCTAGTAGACGCCGCCGTTACTAACCTTATTCAATTCTCGTAGGTGCTATCGGTACACGTCGAATTCTCGACTTATTATCTCTCTAACTGTTTTAACCCGCGGCGCTAGTTTAGCGTTATTATACTAGTATAGCATGTTACTATTAATGTAGGTACCGGTACTATTAAGATCGGCTTAGTTAGCTTCATTAATGCTAAATTTATCGAGGATCTAGTTATAGTTAGCATGCGTAACGATGCTACTCGTAGTACCGACTTTACCTCGAGCACGGAGGTAGCTAAGCGGGTTAATAGTCTTCTAACTACGCTTATTAGGGCGAAACCACGACCTATTCTTCACCTTAATAGCTGAAAAACTCTTACCTTTAAAAAGCTAGTCTTAGACCTTAAGCGTACGCTTACATAGGGTATTAGCGGTAATACCGGGATTCGTAACGAAGTAGAGGGCCTTATAGTAGAAATCTCGAACATACTAATCGCACATTACAGCGCTAACCTTACTATCCCTCTTAAGAACCTACGAGATAGCATATTCGAGCATCTTAAGGCCCGCTATCCGGTAGTTAGGTAGCTAGTTAATACTATCTACATTAATTAAGTTTCTAAACTTAATCCTATAGTACCGCTTATTATAGGTGCAGTTAGCGTATTTAATCCGGAGGGCCTCGTCTTCTTATAGGATCTAATCCTTAAAGACTAATACATCCCTAATTATAGCCGAAGGTAACATAGTAAGTATCGGATTACTATTCTTAGTTAGGGCCGGAGTAGATCGTAGGGTACTAACCGGTGTACCTAGCGGACTGCCTTCGCGTATAGGTGCGCCGTCTAGCGTTCGGTTAGGCGAGGATTAAGTAGGCGTAGTTATGCCCTTACCTATACTCTCGCCTATGCGGAGCTACTTAAGTCGACTCGACTTACGACCGCCTCTCGATAGGACTGTAGGCTAGGTAGAGGCTAGTAGAGTTAGCGTAGTACTCTTTATACGTCCTTTACCTTTACTACCCGGTAGTAGCTAACGTAGCTAAGGCTATTACTAGCTAGATAGTCTAGGTTAATCTATACTGTCCTCTAGGGACGCGGACTTCTTAGTAATAGTACCCTCTATAAAGTATAGAAGGCTATCCTTATAGACGGCTAGGCGGTGTCTTCTAATAATCTCCCTACTCTTAGCTAACTACGGATCAATGCTACGTACTTTAGCCTCCCTATCGCACCGGGTAAGATTGCTAGGCTCTAGAATTCGCTTACGATCTATGCCCTTACGGCCGATCCTTATACGCTAGATTAGTACCCTTTAAATTCTACTAATAGCCCTACTATAATCTAGGTACTTATTAATAAAGGCCGTGAACTGGCGGCGCCCGCTATTAGTACTATAAAGCTCGGAGATAACGCGTCGATTAAGAATCTTATTGTCTATCTACTATAGCTAGTAGCGGGTAAGCGTAGCTCGAAGAGTCTTCTCTCGGTTACGAATCTCTAAACCGGTCTTACGAATCTTGCCGACGATGGGAAATAAGACATCGAGCTTCTTATTACTAAGGAATTCATCCTAGTAGCTCTTACCTATGCCGCTCTTAACTTCCTCGAAAAACAAGTTAACCTAGACGGAGTAGTCTTCGAATACCTTCTCGAAGCCCTTATAGAAGTCCTTTAATACCTCAACCCGCTTCTAAGGACTAAGCTCTCGGAACATAACATTAGCGGCGGACTTCGGCGTGTTCGTGTTAGTAAGGACATGCTTAACGTTATCCGGTAGGCGAAGGGACTCGAATAAGGTCTAAGGTAGGCGGGTGAGCCTAGTAACAGTACTAGTAAGCGCTGTGCTCGAGCTAGCCGGGCGTAACGATAGACTAGCTAAAGCTATAATAACTAGGATTCGCTATTAGTAAGATCGTAAGAGCTAGCTATCTCGTAGTACTACTCTAGAGTATTAGTAAGCTTTAAAAGCTTAGTGTCGGGGTAGGGGCTTTAAAGGTTAAGGTCGTGAAGAGAGAGAGGCTAAAGAACCGTCTAATATGTTAGTGTTTAAAGAAAAAGAGAGGAAGTAGCAGGTAGAGAGCTACGCTTAAGTATGCCTCTTAGCGTATGTCCCTATAATCGTTATAAGGTAGTAGCGCCGAGACCGGTCTTATAAGTAGTAAGAGTAGTACTATTAAGGTTAAACTAAAGGTCCGATGACCCTACATGTAACCGAAAACCAGTGCTAGTGACTACCTAGGTAAGCATTCGGTAGGGGGCATGCTACGCTATTACGTAATCCGATTTACCGGTCCCGGGACCGGTAAATGTAACTCTACTAACTAAGGTCTAACTAAAGTAAGAACACCCTATAAAGTGAAGTCTAGATAACCGAATCGGCTTAATAAACTAAAGGGCATGCGTAACACATGCCTAAGGGAAGTGAACTCCGTACGCTATTACTAACTAATTAGTTCTTAGCCTCGATCCTACTAAACTGTAAAATTTCGGCTGTAGAAAGGTTATAAGGCCTAACCCATAGCTTCTTAGATTCCGGTTTAGGATACGATCCCCTTTCGTTAACTCCTACAGGTAGCACGTCTTCGTCGGCGATAGGCTCGGTCTCGTTCGAATTACTACTATCTTCGCTATTAGCGACGCTATTAGCGACTTCTCCCTCCCCTATTACGAGATCGAGCCTATTATCTAGGCCTAGTACTCCTATACTATCCGGGCGAAGCTTTAGAACTAGCTTAAGGTTTTCTCGTACCTAAACTCCCTTTATTAGCGTGCTATTAAGTTCCTTAAGAATATAGGTGTTACGGTTCTAATCTAGGGCTAAAGGAAGCTAACCAATTAGACCTCTACAATTGGCGGGCGCTTTCGCCCGAGAAGTGCTCTCTTACCCGTAGGAATGAAACTAAGGGACCGAGAGAGCAACTGAAGTGATCTCCTTAACCTCGTTAATCTCGGTAATCTCGAGAGAGCATAGAGAGCATAGAGAGCACGGAGAGCAACGCTCTATCTCCTTTGTATTTAGGAACGCTGAGAAACCCTTATAGTTCGAATGCGTTTAACTTATGTTACTATCTCACTAATTAGAATATAACTCTTATTCCTATTATTTATCTTCGCTTAGCTTACTCTAGCCTCTCTAAAGAATCATACCGCTACGTGACTTAACTTATCTCTCCTTTGAGATTAGCCCTGGAACGAGATAATAACACTTTAAACGCCCTTAGGATAAGCGCTACTTAAGCAGCTAGTAGGGGAATACCCGCCCCTAGCAAAGTAGGAAGCATCCGCCGTACGCTACTACAATAGACTACTACGAAGGACGATGAGTCTAATGACGATAACGAGCCTACTCTAAGGAAGAACGACGTTAAGGCTGCTAAGCTAGACCTCTTCTATAGAGATAGAGCTAAGTTCGACGACTGGATCAATTAGATAGATATGTACCTTATGTTTAACCTAGTCGATGCCGATAAAAGAACTATCTTCGCCATTACGTACCTTCGCGGAAGTGCGTAGAACTAGATTAAACCTTACCTTAAGGAATACCTTAAAGGTATAGGACGAATAGACCCTACTAGAATGTTTAGGAGCTATACCCTCTTTAAAGAAAAGATGAAATCGATCTTTAGAACCTCGAACGAAGTCTAATAGGTGTTACGGTCCGGTACGATCGTGCACGTGGAAGAACTTCATTCGTTGGGAATAGGGACACGCGCTGCCAATGAGCGGGCGCTCTTGTGTGACTCATAGCAGAGCGCTCTTAGTGCTCTACCGAGAGAGCAGGACAGACCGCGCCAAGACATGGCACTATATAGACGACGCTCTTTTGCAAGTAGATAGGAGCTTCGTGCTCAACTCATTTTAAGTATACACCATATACTGTTTGGAACCACTACCTTCATAACTGATTGAGACATCCCTGCAAAGATCCAAGCCCGAGTTGTGATAACGTACAGCGGTTCCTAACAACTTTGAGCACCACCACCAGGGCCCTTTGCATATGTCTGGGAGAGACGCTACCCGGAGTCCGTCACGACAACAGCCACAGTCAACTGGCATCACGGAACGAATGAGCGAAATGTCGATTACAGGAAGCAGCAAGAACAACAACACTCCTATGGGTATGCTGAACCCATTGGACCACCACCGTGCACCTAAGGTGTCTACGCCGGAGACGTTCGACGGGACCAAGGACAAACTGGAGGCTTTTCAACTGCAGGTTCAGTTGTACCTTCACTTCAACGCACACCAGTTTCAAGGCGAGGCCTCTAAGGTCTTGTACGCCGCATCCTTCCTACGAGGAAAAGCAGCTAGAGGATTCCGACCATACCTCAAGGACTGGCTACACAACCAGGGCGAGGGAGAAACACCGAAAACGGAAACTCGAAAAATTTTCCACGACTACGACGAGTTTGAGACGAAACTCGATGATCTATACGGGATACCAAATGAGGAGGTATACGCCGACCGACATATCCGACAACTTCGACAGACTACTTCTGTAGCGCTGTACGCCTCAGAATTCCAAGGATATGCCGCCGACCTGGAATGGAACGACGCAGCTTTGCGATCGCAGTTCTACCTTGGGCTGAAAGACAACGTCAAAGCCGAACTATCCCGAAACGCCAGCGTCGTTACGCTAGGGGCGATGATCAAGGCAGCAAAGGAGATCGACGAAAGGCTCCAGGAGTTGAGGTACGACCGACACGTACAGCCTGGATACCAGAGACCCGCCGCGGGCGGAAGAGGGGGCTTCAAGGCCAGAAGTCAGGACCCTAATGGTTACGGAGACCCAATGGAATTGGACGTAACGGAGCGTAGGACAGGAAGGGGGCTGAAGAGCAAAGGTTCCACCTGCTACGTATGTGGCGAGCAAGGCCATTTTGCAAGGAACTGCAAGAAAAAGAACATGGTTAGCCGCGAGTTCAACGCAATGATTCGCGAAGAGAATACATACCAGGAATGCGAGAACTTCTTCTCGAAATCTGCCTAGCAGAAACAACCTGAGGACAGCAAGGCATCAAACAGCGGCTTCTTGATTTGATGACCTAGGACACAGAAGTCAACACAACGACACGGGACAAATGACTACTGGATATCACGACTTACGACGGATGGCCATCGGGCCACGAGAACGGAGAAGCGAGGCCGGCTCCAAGAAGATCGCTCTCGAGACCAGGGAAGTCCGACAGTTCGGGGTCGTTCGGATCGAACTCTGTGTTGGCGGCGAGGTGGGCTACTTCCTCGTCGACCCGGGAGTTATTCATGTTTCGAACCTCGCGATTGCGACGGATCCGCTGACGGAGAGCCTCGATCTTTCGGAAAATGTCTTCCGCGGAAATCTTGAGCCGCTCTATCTCCTGCTCGTCTGACTCGATCTTCTCTGTCAACTCTTCCACGACGCGGTCGAGTTTCTCGAGGGAGGAGGTGACACAAGGTTTCCCGAGGCGGGTGCAGTTGGCACAAGACATGATGGAAGAATCGGCAATGTAAACGCAGGGGCGCTGATTCCGGCAACAGTGGTCGCAAGGTTTAGAAGGAACAAAGGGATCAGCAAAGATTTTAGCAAGACGACGTTTTTTGCGCTGGGCGGAGGACGAAGACATGGTAAGAAAAGGGTGGTTGCGGAATTTGAATTTCGGAGGACAGGACTACTTATGACTAACGACACGTGATCGCTGGGGCATCGATCCTAGGGAGGGGGATGGTGTTACGGTCCGGTACGATCGTGCACGTGGAAGAACTTCATTCGTTGGTAATAGGGACACGCGCTGCCAATGAGCGGGCGCTCTTGTGTGACTCATAGCAGAGCGCTCTTAGTGCTCTACCGAGAGAGCAGGACAGACCGCGCCAAGACATGGCACTATATAGACGACGCTCTTTTGCAAGTAGATAGGAGCTTCGTGCTCAACTCATTTTAAGTATACACCATATACTGTTTGGAACCACTACCTTCATAACTGATTGAGACATCCCTGCAAAGATCCAAGCCCGAGTTGTGATAACGTACAGCGGTTCCTAACACGTTTAATGTAGCGCAATACCTTAAGTCTTATCTATAGGAATGAGAAACTGCGTTATATTAGGTCTATCGTCTTTAAAGTTCTAGGGTGTCTATAAGTTAGTCCGTCGTAATGTTATCGTATACATTCTTCTTCTCGATCCTTTGGTACTTAGTATTTTCCTTACGATATAGGAAATTGTTCGTCCTTATCGCCTAATATCCGTACGATGTTATTAAATTCTCTTATGTTAGCGCTAAGACTTCCGTCGAGGTTTGTCTTTAGTACTTTATGCTACACTAGTTCTCTTCCTTCTATATAGTCGCTTCTTCGGCTTAGCGCGTCGGCGCGGCTATTCTCTCGTCCCGGAGTATATTTAATTTCGAACTTATACTGTCCTAGTAGCTCTCACTAGCGGGCTTGCCTTCGGGTAAGTTCTTTCGTCGTCGTAAAGTACGTAAGATTCTTATAGTTAGAAAGAATCGTTAACTTCGGTAGGCCCTCGATATATACTCTCTAATGTTGTATAGTAGCAATAATGGCTAGAAGCTCTTTATTATAGATGTCGTAGTTCTGTTCCGCTATAGTCATTTTCCGGGAGTAATAGGCTACTAGGTGTCTCTACCTATCGTGTGTCTATGTTAGATATACGCCTATTGCTATATTAGACGTATCGGTCTCGATGTAGACTTCCTTACTACTATCGAATAGTCGAAGCGTGGGGGCTAAAGCGCATTGTTTCTTAAGTTTCTTAAATGCTTTAATCTATTCCTTTCCCTATTTCTAAGTAACGTCTTTCCTCGTAAGTATCGTTATTAGTACTGCTGTCCTTACGTAGTCCTTAATGAATTTCCGGTTATAGTTCACTAGTCTAAGGAATAATTATACATCCTTAACTGTCTTTAGTTCTAGCTATTCTCTAATTAACTGTGTCTTCGTAGGGTCGATCGTTATCCCTATAGTACTAATAATAAAGCCTAAGAATTTAACTTCTTTCTTATAGAATTCGCATTTCTCGGGTGCCGTCTTAAATCCTAATTGCGTAAGTCGTTCGAAGACGTCCTAGACTTGTCTTATGTACTCCTATAGGAATCCTTTCGTGTAGACTAGTATGTCGTCTATATAGGCGATAACGCATACGTCGAGTAGGTCTCTAAGTGTTTCGTTAACAAGGTCCTAGTAGGATGCGGGTGCGTTAGTTAGTCCTATTAGCATAACTAAGAATTCGTAGAGTCCGTATCTTATTCTAAAAGCGGTTTTCCATTCTTCTCCTTCTACTATCCGTATAGCGTAGAAGGCATCTCGTAGGTTAATCTTCGTGTACTAGTCTAATCCGGTTAATCTATCTTATGCTTCTTCGATATTAGGTAGCGAGTATCGGTTCTTAATTGTGATCTCGTTTAACTTCCTATAGTCTTATACGAGTCGTAACTTCCCGTTTGCTTTTAGAACGAACATACATAGAGTTCCTACACTTAAGGTAGATCTTCTTATCTATCCTTTAGCTAGCTTCTCCTTTAGCTATTCTCGTAGGGTCTGTAGCTCTTTCTTAGACATTTAATATAGGGTTCCCTATAGAGGCTCTTTCCCTAGCTAAATGTTAATCTTATGATCCTATAGGCGGTACTTAGGTAAGGCGGTTCTACCTCTCTCCTCTTTAAAGAGTCGCGACCACTTACGATACTCCTTAGGAATACTCAACTCTAAGATGTTAGTATTCTTCGATAGTACGTTACTTCTATTACTTCTAGTAACTTCGTAACCCGGCGGCCCTACGCTAGTGTCTATCCCGGTCGAAGGTGGTTCTTCTATCCTTCTATTCGGCGTAAGCTCGAATGTATTAAGCTGTTTCCTTACCTTATCTACTATTGTCCGCTATCGATACGTAGGCTAAATGTCGATAACGTAGTCGTATTCCTTAAATGTAAGTACTCCTCTTCTCTAGTCGATTACTAGATTGTGCTTTCTTAACTAAGACATACCTAATACTATATTATAACTAGCTATATTAGTAACATCTAAGGTAATGTTCTCGTAGTGCTATTAGATAGCTAGTGGCAATAGTGTCGTCTCCTATTCTACGCTAGGTAACGATAATCCGTTTACCGCGATTAACTCGTAACCCTATTTTTTCTTTAGGGTAGCTAACCCGTTTCTTCTTACGAAAGACTCGGAGATAAAATTCCCCGCTACTCCTAAGTCGATTATAACACTAGTCTTATGTCCGTTAACGATTGCTTATGTCTAGAAAACTGTATTTAATGTTGATACGTGAGCCTAAGTATTATATAACTCCCTCCGGTCGCTTATTCCTAGGGAGCTAATCCTTTTCCCGAATAGTATATAGTTCGCTATGCTTCGTACCTAGAGGCTTCGGCTAGAACCTATAGCCCGTTGCCCTATGTCTATACGTATAGTCTATTACGTTCCTAGATCTTCTACGTTTCTAAGTAGAGTACGCGTGCGTGTTACACTATATTACGTAATTCATTCGATATAAATGTTCCTAACGGTATAAGATATCCGGTTCCTATTATTCGGCTTCCTATCGGTAGTCGTTCTATAACGGCGGTTACTAGATTCTCAGTTGTTTCTATAAGTGGGTATCCCTAGGCTATGCCTCGTAGAGTGTCGAGTGTCTTGTTAAACTTAATAGAGTGTAGCCTCCTTTGTCCGCCTATCTTAGGTAGGAATTCCTCGTGCCTTCTTTATAGGTAGATAATTATGTCGTACAGTTTCTGAGGTGCATCTACCGTGAAGGTAAGTTGTTTATTGTCGTCGTTAGTGTCGCTCTCTTCTCCTTCGGAGGAATCTTCTTCGCTTAATTCTTCCGGATCCTAGTCTTCCTTAATAGTATTTAGCCCGGTAGTTTCTTAACTTTCTTCCTATGGTTCTAGTAACTATAATCCGTTCTATCCTAGGTCCTGATTTTCTTTATCGCTTCTATCTTCGTCGAAGTAGGATTCGTCGGTATCTACTTCTCGGAGCGTAGCGTTTTACCTATACGTCGCTCCTAGGGTTCCTCGTAGTTACTAAGGCTAATACCCTACGCCTAACTTCGCGGCGTAGTAAACTTAACACGAGTCTTAGTAATAGAATCGCTAATGAAGGCTTCTATAACCATTTCGAGACTCGGATTCGATCTCGTAGTCGACTCTTCGTGTTATTATGTTAAACTGTCGTAGTTGGTTCTTCGCATTAAATGGAATAACCACTATTTACTACCTATAGTATCCTCCTCGTCCTTCTAAGGGGTCTAGGAGAGGCGTCGTGCTTCTATTACTAGCTCTCTCCCCTACTCTCCGAGTATAGTCGGTATCTCCTCGAGATCTAACGCTACTCTTAGATTTACTAGTTTGGGGTTGCATTATATTAAATTGCTCGCGGCGTACTATATTCTTACCGCGGCAATCTCGTGCTATGTAACCTTCCTTACTATAGGTATAGTATATAAGTTTTCCTTTTCCTTTAAAGGGCTTTCCGTAGCCCCTACTCTTATCGATCCTCCGTCCTCGTTAGGTAACGTCTAGTTCTATTAGTTATAGTCTATAGTAGGGCTAGCTTTATCGTAAGAATTCTCCCTTCGTAACGTATCCTCCTAAGGGTCTACGATCCGGAGCGTATCCTACTATACCTCCTACTTTAGAGTCGTATTTCTTTTCCTAGTGTCGTTCCTAGAGCTAGTTATCGATATTAATCGACGCCTTTATTAGCTCTTCGAGGTTAGTAATCTGTCCCCCGTGTCTTATTAACTCGTCCTTAACGGAGTCCTTAAGTCTACGTCGGAATATAGTTATTAACGCCGTCTAGTCCTATCTAGTGATTTGTCCGTATTCTTCGAATTTAGCGGCATACTCTAAAGTAGACGTCTTCTGTTTTAGGTGTTGAATGATTCGTATAGCCTATTAGACTTCGTTCGAGGTTCTAAAGATTAATTTTATCTTATCTTTAAAGAGGGTGTAGCTCCTAAACATTCTAGTAGGGTCTAATCGTCCTATACCTTTAAGGTATTCCTTAAGGTAAGGTTTAATCCAGTTCTGCGCACTTCTACGAAGGTACGTAATAGCGAAGATAGTTCTCTTATCGGCATCGACTAGGTTAAACATGAGGTACATATCTATCTAGTTAACCTAGTCGTCAAACTTAGCTCTATCTCTATAGAAGAGGTCTAGCTTAGTAGCCTTAACGTCGTTCTTCCTTAGAGTAGGCTCGTTATCGTTATTAGACTTATCGTCCTTCGTAGTAGTAGTCTATTGTAGTAGCGCACGGCGGATGCTTCCTACTTCGCTAGGGGCGGGTGTTCCCCTACTAGCTGCTTAAGTAGCGCTTATCCTAAGGGCGTTTAAAGTGTTATTGTCTCGTTCTAGGGCTAGTCTCAAAGGAGAGATAAGTTAAGTCACGTAGCGGTATTCTTTAGAGAGGCTAAAGTAAGCTAAGCGAAGATAAATAATTAGAATAAGAGTTGTATTCCAATTAGTGAGATAGTAACATAAGTTGAACGCATTAGAACTATAAGGGTTTCTTAGCGTTCCTAAATACAAAGGAATATATTATCTAGATCTATAGTGTCTATCTACAGATCCTATAGATCTAAAGGGTCTATAGTGTCTATCGAGAGAGCGACAGATCCTCCGCATAGGGGATCTGTGTTACCAGACACGGATTCTAATGTCGTTACGTGCTAGTGCGGGGGAGCCTTAGGCCTATCGCGCTTATTGATTGATTATTCCATTAACGTGCTATTTGAGTCAAAGACTATGCAACACGGGTCTCGAGAACGAGACCAAAATTTGAGAGAAGGAGAAAAGCCCCGTCGTACCCCGGACGTAAAAACTCCTTAAAAGATGCGAGCAACGCTCGCTATTCGAACCGTAAATCGAATATATTGCGGCGTAGTACGCGCGTACCCGGTAGTCGTGTCTTGTCGAGAATTGCGGTTTGTCGCCTTGCCCCGGGCGAGACAAGTTTTGCGCCCGTGTCTCGTTCTTGTTTTAAAAAGCCAAGCCGGCCGTACCCGTACGCACCGAGCAAAATCCCAAGAAACACCCGTTGCCTCTGTTTCAATCCAGTCGCGTTCTCCGGTCTCGAGTGTAGCTCCTCGGTCGCAGTGGCCTCGCTGTCGTCCCCCCCTCGGCCTCTCTTGGTTCCAGCCGTGCAGTATACGTGGTTTGCGCCCCTAAACGCCTCTCTTGGTTCCAGCCGGCAGTTTACGTGGTTTGCCGGGACGACAGGTAGACAGCGCCTTCGTTGTTCGAGCGACGTGTACGCTATGTACGTCGCTTTCCCTTCTCGCAGTTCCGGAGTTCTTGTTTGTAGATTTTGAGCGTATCTCGTTCGTTCGGTTCGTCCGACCTGTCTTTTCTTGTTTCGAGTCGAGTAGGCTTGTATTTTTCGAGAGAGAGAGTCTTAGTTTCTCTTCGTCGTAACGAAGATACTTACGTCGTCCGCCGCGTGAAGGCGCTCTCTATAGGACGACCCTATCGCGCTTAGACCGTAACAGTACGAAGTTATTAGACAAGGTATCTAAGAGGAGCGCGAGGTGCGCGAAATAGATATATAAGCCGAGGCACGCGGGTCGGCCCGGGCCCGGTTACGTAGCGCGCCACGTTCACTCGTCGTGCGGCTATAGGCCGTTATAACCTAAAACTATACGCCTTTTCTAAGTACCTAGTTATCCTTAGTAGACCTTACTAGGTTACTAAAGGTATTATTTCTAAACTCTATATCTAGTCTAGCTCTTTTAGATACTATACTACGGTAATAATACTTAGTACCGATATCCTATAGTAGTTCTTAAATCGATTAGATAGTTATCTATAAAACAAATATAGGGTCGGGTCTACTAGTAAGGTAAGCTAATCCTTAATAGAGCTTCGATAACAATTCAGGTTTTAAATTAAATAGGCAGAGGAGCACCCGGGCTTATAACCTATTATAAATAGGTATTTAACGAGTATAAGCTTCTAGATTAAAATAATAGGGCGGATTAGTAACCCTTATAAATTGCTACAGGGTATAAGACTATCTAGCTACAGAAACAGTGTAATATAGTGTGTGTGTGCCAAGTCCTGACTAACACAGCCATTAGTCACCTGATTCACAACAGATGCTCATCAGCTGCACTATCACTGGCCAACGGACGCACTTCGGGCGTGTGTCTGAGCCCGGAGAACAACGCCGAGCAGACGCTATGCGAAATTACTTTGCCCTCGATCTGGGTCCTGTGTTGGCAGCTTTGCCTCTATAGAGTTGCACAGGCCCTCGTGGTAAACGTCATGTGTACGAGAACTTTACTCTCTGTGATCCAGGGCACGGTCAATACGAAATTTGTACAACTGAGCGAGTGGGAATGAGAAGTCCCGAAGAGACCGATCGATGCATTCGACGTATGCTTGGGGATGCGTGGATGTACGTGGGCACATCAGGATGCACATCTTCTTGTAGAGCCCGGAAGAACTAAGCAGATGCTGTGCGACCTTCGTGCCATCATGTGAAGCGCGTTCCGTGAAAATCGAAGCAGTAGCACTGCTGCTGCTTGTCATTGGAAATGTAATGGTGGTCGTCAATATAAAGCTGGCCAGAAACATCAAGCATGCCCAGTTCGTTTCTCTAAACGGCTCCCGGCGATTTGAAAGAGGAGATAACTGTAAGAGACTGGAGCAGCACCATGTCACCCACGAGACCACTGTGCCGGACATAACCTGCCGCCGAGAGCGAACGCAGAACTTTGCCCATGCACGCAGTCAAAGCTCTGCACCATCACGATACAACTTCTCAGCCTGTCATGACAAGATGCGAGCAGTATCAAGATTTCAGATCTACAATAGGACTATGGCAAGGGCTTTTTTCGACGATTGGCTCAAGATTACGTAGATTTAGCCAGCTTCTTCCGCGAGTCTCACTAGGATAAGACATGTGACAGTCAGAGGAATCTGGAGGTCTTGGATACACGTAGGAGAATATTCAACTAGTGATTGTCCTGGAAGGAGGCAGTGAACGTAGTCTGGAGGTGAGCGCTCGTACCACACGGGTAGAACGTAGGTTGACTCACTCCTGGGAATTCACTTATTTTGTAGCTAGAGCACGACACGTGCCGACACAGAACTTCGCCAATATTTTACCTCAGTAAACTCAGACTCGCCGCAGGAATTGGCTTTGGCTTCGCCTAGCGCACGCGCTAGGCTCGCTTAAGCTCGCTTCAGCTCCGTTAAGCACGGTTCTACACCGTTCAGCCAATTAGAGGGCCAGGAGCGCCAATTCGCGCAGCGAGTCTGAGACCAAATGGGGCTGTTTTGGTGTATACGAATTCAGCCCTGTATACAAACAAGCACTATTACATTCGAAGGCATACATCTCCATTACTACGTTGCTCTATCGCCTTAATAACTACTGCATTCGACAGCGTACGCTCGGCGCTTTCAATTGAATTAACAATGGCGTCGTCTGCTTGTTATAATCACCTACAATCGCCGTCCGCGCGACACGAGTCCTTGCTACACGCCTTCGAAGATGTAGAGTTAGAAGAATCGTTAGACGAGTACTCCGATACCGACAACAACGCCCCTAATAGCGACGAAGAGGAGGACTACATTGGATTCCCTCCGGTTATGCCACGACCCGTTAAGACCCGTGCAAATAGGGGTGAATAGAGTGTTTAAAACACTACGCAAACCACGCTCTTGTTGCGCACTAATGTTCTGCTATAGCGACATAACTACACTAGCACGACTGCGAAGCGTACGATCAACTAGGAAGGTGTACGTATAGCATACGGCACGATAGACAATTGCGCGCTATACAATGGACTCAATAGTTGTGTATCCACCCAGCTTCGCGTCTCAGCGCGCCCACCGAACACAATGCACTGCCTTTGATATTGACAACTCTTACTTATTTAGCCTAAGGAATCGAATAGGGGTGGTAGTGTACTCGTGAGAGGCGTTGGTGGCTCGCTGGCTAATATTGGTTTAAACTGCACAAAGTCGGTTTTGCATTCGAGGATGTACTTCGTACATAACGCGCTATCGGATCGTTACGTTCTCGACGCCGTCGTAATCTCTGCTATCGGCGCTATCATTTGAATCTGCAGGAGCTCGGCCGGGCGTGGTAATCGGTTGCTATCGCGTACTGAAATATGGTGGTGGTGCTGCACAGCTTTGAGCTGCACCAAAACAAGCCCCATTCGATCTTAGACGCTTCGCAAAGGCTCGCTGCTGCGGAATCACCCGATTGGCTGAACGGTGCTGAACCGTGCAACCTACGGACAGCAAAATGGAAACTAAGATTTTTAGACACTCCGCACTTTAAACAACGACAATACGACAACAAACAACGTTTAGTATTGCGTCTTTTGACCTTCGTTATCTAAACACGCTTTTAGACGTCCGGGCATACTATCTACGCTATTGTTTACTTGTTTATCCGTAATTTCCTCGAAACTCCGTATCGCCTCCGCCCGTACGTCCTCTCTCGTAAACCGCGCGTACTTTCGAAACTTATTCTTCGTTATACCCGCTATTGTTTCGACGACCGAGAAGTCCGGCGAAGTACGAGCGTTTATATAATACGGTATACCGTTTGCCTTTTTAAACGCCGTAGTCTTCGCCGAAGTATGCGAACTATCGACGTCCTCTTCGATAATAGATCCCGGACGCTCTTTAAGAAGCGGTAGAATAATCGGTTTAAGGAATTCTTCGATATATTGCTCGCTAGACATTTTACCGTTTATATTCCGCGGCGTATACTCGTAGTATCGGACGCCTAGATTATAGCCGGTTATAACGAAAAAATGTACGTCCTTCGATTCTTCGTCGTTTCGCGGTATCGGGTCTCTTTTCGGGCCTTTCCTTCGTCCTTTTACGCCTTTCGCTCGCTTCGAAATACGGCGAATACATTCTCGACGGTTACGACTCCCTACGCGTCGAAAGATATAATGTCTATTCTCTTCGTAGCCTTGTCCGAAATAGAACTCGTCCGTAAAGAGTATATTTCGATAGTCTTCTTTATTCGGGCGTTCGGCGAGTAGTTTTTTTGCGAAGGCTACTCGCGCTACGGCGTGTCCGTCGTCGAGTTCTTCCTCCGTACGCGCTATATATCGCCCTATATTCTCTTTCCGTAGCGCGCGTCTTATAGTCCTATCGTCGACGTCCGGGAGATTCGCTTCGTAGCGTAGAGAGCCGTAATCGAGGTCGTGTCCTTCGTACTCGTTCTTCTCGATAGCGTCGACGGCGTCGTCTATTTGTTCTTGTCCTAGACGTAATACGTCGTCGCCGCGGTAACCGCCGCGAGGCTCTTCGTTCGGCGCGAAAGTACGTCGTTCTTTCGAAGAAAGCGTCTTCGAAACTTGTCCTTTACGGGTACCGAATAGCTTTCCTACGGTTTCGAGTTTTTGCGGCTCGTTATATTTTCCCTCGGCGGCTAAAAAGTCGAGCATTTTCTTCGCGCCGCGGACTTCGCTCTTCGTAGGAGTATTCCAATGTTCGGGCATCGTTACTAGTATTGTTATCTCGAAGAGGGAGTAAAACTTACGAGATTGCGACAAGGCTGCGGAGGGAGCGGGAGTGGGGGCTAGTTTCTATTTTGCTGTCCGCAGGTTGCCGTGCTGACCCGTGATGATCGGAGCTAAACGGTGCCGAGCCGAGAAAGAAGCGACTGAGCTTGCTGAGGTAACCAATATTTCCACTTGAACAAGGTGCTTCACCCACGCTCACTCGGTTGAATCCCTGCAGAGAACATCGGCATGACAGCAGAAGCGACTCTATTGAGCCTGTCGGGAGAGCTACGAGATGCCATCTACAAGGACGTGGTCCCCAATGCGCTTAGCACAATCCACGCCCAGAGGGGGTGAATTGTGTGTTGAATCGAACTGCATGTGACCGGGATGTGCACATGGCACGGGGACGGGCCGCTCTCCCGCCCTTCTCCTGCTTGACACGACCTCCGCTTTCCCCAACTCGAACTTCGTTTTCTAACCAACAACAACCATCATCGCCCATCATGTCGTGGAGACAGAACCTCGGGCAGACTGGTGCGAACACCATTCCGCTGGGCAAGCGGCGATTTGGCGATGAGGACGACGCTCCTGGAATGGACCAGCCCGAGCCAGTGCCTGTCAAGCGTGGTCGCAGCCCAGAGCGCAAGGCACCAGAGCTCAATCCGGACGGCACCAAGAAGAGACGCAAGCGTAACCGCTGGGGTGATGCGGCGGACAACAAGGCGGCTGGTCTCATGAACCTACCGACTGCTATTACTGCGCCCATGACGGCAGAGCAGCTCGACGCTTATGTGACCCACCTGCGTATCGAGGAAATCAGCCAGAAGCTGCGCATCAACGATGTCGTGCCAGCAGACGGCGATCGGTATGTACATCATGTCCCGTCTCAATACCCACATGCTAACACATTTCCAGCTCTCCTTCTCCGGCTCCGCAGTATGACAACTTCGGTCGTCGGGTCAACACGCGCGAGTACCGCTATCGCAAGAAGCTGGAAGATGAGCGCCACAAGCTCATCGAGAAAGCGATGAAAATAATTCCCAGCTACCACCCGCCTTCCGACTATCGCCGTCCAACCAAGACCCAGGAGAAGGTCTACGTGCCGGTCAACGATTACCCGGAAATTAACTTCAGTATGCACTCTAACCCACTAACCCTTCACTCTTTTGCTGTCTGCGAGCTTCGGCTCTGCATTACCTGTTAACGGCGATCAAAAGCCGAGCTAACACTTTCCTGCTAACTCACTCGCTCTGCACATGAACCATGACTAACACTTAGCTTTTTTCTACTAACAGTCGGCCTCCTCATCGGCCCTCGCGGTAACACTCTCAAGACTATGGAGAAGAACTCTGGCGCCAAGATCGCCATTCGAGGCAAAGGCTCCGTGAAAGAGGGCAAAGGGAAATCTGACGCTGCTCACGCCAGCAACCAGGACGAAGATCTGCACTGTCTGATCATGGCGGACACAGAAGAGAAGGTCAACAAAGCCAAGGAGCTGATCCACAACGTCATCGAGACGGTAAGAACATACGCCCAACCCTTGATGACAACACATACTAACATCTCGCAGGCTGCTTCCATTCCAGAAGGCCAGAACGAGCTGAAGCGCAATCAGCTTCGTGAACTCGCCGCCTTGAACGGTACTCTCCGTGACGATGAGAATCAAGCCTGCCAGAACTGTGGTGAAATTGGTCACAGGAAGTACGACTGCCCACAGCAGCGCAATTTCACGGCCAACATCATCTGCCGTGTCTGCGGGAATGCTGGTCACATGGCTAGGGACTGTCCAGACCGCCGCCCTGGTGCAGACTGGCGTGGCCCACCACGTCGCGGACCGGAGAACGCCTTGGACAACGACTACGAGAAGCTGATGAACGAGATCGGCGCTGGCGAGACGTCGAACCCGAACCGCCAGATTGGTTGGGACGAAGGCGTTGCACCCGATGCCAATGGTGGCGCACGTCCGGCCGCTCCGTGGCAGCGTGGTCCGACTGGTGCTCCTGCGCCATGGCAACAACGTCCTACGGGAGGTGCTGCACCTTGGCAGAATCGCGATCCAGGCAACGGCGCAGGCTACAATGCAGGTCCGCCAGCAGGAGGTCCACCACCGTGGGCCAGAGGTGGAGGTGGAGGCGCCCCAGGTGGACCAGCGCCATGGCAGCAACAGCAGCAAGCTCCAGCACAGGGCTATGGCTATGGTGCTCCAGGCTATGGCAATAGCGGTTACGATGCTCCTCCCCCACCTCCGCCGGCCGATATCCCTCCACCGCCACCAAGCGACATTCCGCCACCCCCTCCTCCCGTATAGATTTGGTATTGACTGGACTCGGGGATGATGCGGGCATTCTTGTACTTAGAAACGCCAACTAGCAGATGTGATTCCATTGTGCCAGCGAGGGGTGATAGTGACGTAGTCTTAGATGTTTGGGTCGCTTAGCAGATGGTCTTGAAGACAACTTGTTTACAAGGGCGCAGAATCACACCCGACGAGATAAGTCATCCTCAGATGTCTCCTGCATGTCTTGTCGTCGTTTGAAACTGTTTGCTCGTTGATGCTAGGCTCTTGGATCCTCCGATACATAAGGTGAGATGGCAAGTTCCATGTGAAACCAAGAGCGCGACGCTCAAATCACGATAGGCTGTGTATTGGTCGACCGATCGTCAACAAAGGCTGACAGCTTCGCACAGACGATATGGCATACCACAAAACGACAATGGGAAGCGTCGAGCTCGCTGCTCTTTGTCGCCTCATGTCTACCCGGATTTACTCACACGGTCGGACCACCATTGTTGCAAAACCCGGTCACTAATTTTCGCGCATCTCTGTGTATTCGCTCGAAGCATTGACTTCACCCGCTGTATTGTTTTCTGGCGCGCTGGGATATATGATCATTTCTTTCGCCTTCGCCTTCGCTCTTTCCTCGAACATCACCAGCAAATGCGCGCACACAATCACTTCGGAACTCTACAACCACCAGATAACCACCATTTACAGCCACAACAATAACAGACAGTGCATCCGACCGCGCTCGAAGATCACACAGACCACACTCACCATAGCATATCACCGCGCGATGTCGCTCCTCGACAGACTCATTGGAGTCTGCTTCATCCCTCTTATCCTCCTGCTCGCCATCAACCAGATTCTGCATCTTTCCAACTTCTTCCTCCTTACCTGCCGCTATGTGGCCAGCATTGGTATGGTGCGCTCTCTCCTCTCCGCCTGCTTCGACTACCTAAGGGCCTCGCAGGATTGCGACATCCACGGCTCCTTCCCAGGCTCGCCACTTGTATTGGGGACAAGCTTGGGGCGCGAACATCCATTCGATACACAGATTCTCGACGAATACCGGCACGAGTTGAAGAAGGAATTTTATGAATCACAATGCAATGCTGGGCGAATCAGCTTCGCACAGAAGCTCACCTTTCTGAATCATCCCAGCGCGACTTCGCAGCACGAGGAGGAAGACGCTATATTTGCACAGAACTACCAGGCTGCGATGGCGGTATACGTAGCACCATCGCGCCCCGAGACCATGAGAGAATGGGTCAGACGCAAGCGAGAAGAACGCGAGGCGGCAGAGCAGCGGGAATCGACGGAGTGGCAGAGTGCGGAAGACGCAACGTGCAACAGCCATCCACGCCCAGGGAGATTACTCGAGCCGTATCAAGGCTCCGCCCACGCGCACGCTCTGGCACTCGTCAGGGATATGCCTCCGCAACCACCGCCAAAGTTCAAGGCGCTCCGAGGACTCGCGCCACGCGACTCGAGGGGCAACATTGTGTGGGGACCAGACCCGATCTACCAGGCATGCTTCGCGCAAGAGGCTCGCGCAAAGCAGCCACCGTCGGGTCTGGTCTACAGACGCTGGGACACATTCGCACTCACGCCCGGCGAGAAAATCAAGATGAAGGACCTTCTGCTGAGTGACAGACTCAACCTGTGGTCGTACTGCACGAAGCAGTGAGCAACTTACATCTTCGAAGTGCACCCGCCGGACAATCGTGCCATGTTTCTCGATATTCGGAAGCGGACATACCATGAGATGTGGGAGTGGGACTACCGCAACAATATCCCTCTCTGGCCTATCCATATGTTCCTTGGCGACGGGCAGACATCCAGCTTCGGCGTCGGTAGCGGTCCCTTTGGCTCAAATAACAACAACGGTTGTAAGGGGCCTTTTGAGGCCTATTTTGTCACAACTGGTCCTGGCGCAAACACAACGAACAACCAAGGTGGCTCCGATCCTGGAGCACCCCCAACACAAACGACCAGCACGAACACATCCAATACCAATGTCGGTGGCGTGTTTCGTGGAGGTCCAGCACCACCTCCAGGCACGAAGGAAACCCTTTTCGGCGAACCTCCAGGTGTAAAGAATACTGGCAACGGAAATGGCGCGCGACTTTTTCCTGATCCCCTGAAGCAGCCCACTGACTGCGCCTCTGGACCTTCTCCCAGCATTCAAGCTGGTGGAGACGCCGGCGCATCCTCTCAGACACAATCCAACCAGAATGAACTCGTGACACTATGGGTTCCCGAGGCCCAATGTAATCGAGTCGAGGAGTGGCTCGAGAACATCAAAGATACGCTGGGAGACTTTACCTACGAGCAAGTAAAGCGAGACACCAACAATCCAGGCGACATGTGGTCTCACTCCAGCGAGAGTGCCGAACGCTATCTACGCTACATTGGAGACTTCGCGAGCGACGAGAATGGTGAGTGGGACAAGTATTGCGTGCTATCCGTCTCCAAGGCAAAGAAGATGGGGATCAAGTCCGACTGGTGGAAGAAATTGAGGATGAACTTGAGGAAAGTGCATGAGCATCCGAAGACTACCAAGGACTCGCCACTTGAGAAGCTTTACGTGCAGGTTCTGCGACTGCACCACATGTGCAGTGAGAAGTTCAATTTCTGAGATCTGCGCCGCCGGCAGTGTTGATGCATGGCGCGTTCTACATTGAGGGAAGAGGTCAATTCGACTGGGACAGTTGTATAGGCACGCATCAAAGCGCATGGCATGAGGACAATGATTCGACTGCTTAACCGCGAAGCATCGCAGCATCATATCATGTACAGAGTTACTGAAGTACGGGAGCACATTTCGAGGATGACAAGGGCGTTGACTTGACGGGGATCGCGAAATGGCAGGAAGCATGGCTGGAGCGCACAGCTGAGCGGAACGGATGGCTACACAGCGAAATGAATTTAAGTGCCTAGAGGATTCCGAAAACGGCAGCAGATATCAGCAGAAGCATGGCATGAAGGCGCTTTATGATAAAGGAGTGTACACTGGAGGAAACCTTGCACTGTACCGCGAGAACTTGCTTCATCAATAGTACATCCTCAAGAGAGGCTCAAGTAACATCTCTCTTGTCCACGGAAACCTGTCACCTGATCATCAAACATTTTCCGGCTTATTCCAGCACCACTGATAATAATCCTTTTCATTGTTCTGGTTCACAGCATAAGTCTTGCATCTATCGTCCCACTTGCAGTTCTCTGTACACTCTGTTCACATACTGGCACCCCTGCCAAGCCAAAAAGGCCATGTGGAACTCACCCATTCCGTCACCAGACAAGATGGAATTGGTGATGAGGACCAACTGAGTAGGCGGCATATCCTCCAATCTGACGACAGGCCCATCCAGTCGCGGCGTCGTCTTGGAGGCCTGTGGCTTTGTTGTGGCATTTGCAGTCACCTTGGACGAGGGTGGTCAGTGACTTTTATTTGCGTTGTTGGGCTGGCGGGTTTCCACTGTAATATGCGCAAGTTTCGGCGCTGATTGCTGCGCTCAGGAGTTGGAAGTCAAGGTGTATGGCATGTGACATGCTTCAAGCTGGCGGTGTATCGTGGAGTACGACGAGGAGGAACTTGGCATCTATGGAAGTATTAGCCAGCTGGTTCAGTGTATGGCATGAAATCTGATGTACCAGGAACAATGACAAGCTCGTTCTTCTTCGTCCTTATCCTCAAGAGCTTGGCCTCATCGTTCTCCCCGTTCAGCTCTTCCACCATCTCACCAACGCTCTGGTGAAACTTCCAGACCAGCCTTGCGACATCGTCCTCCTTCCTTGTACCTCTCTTCTTTGCCTCGCCGTTGACTGTTCCATTGGCTGTGGATTGCATCGATTCGCTTTCACCTTCGTCTTTGTCAGTTGCGAGGCCTGATGATCGTACAATGGCTCCTGTGTCGCGAGACAGAATCAGTGTTCCTTGCACGCCAGGACGATTCGTCAGACGAGCGAGGAGGTGCTCAGTCTCTTCGGACGGCGAGGGCTGCTGCATCGTGTGACTATAGTACTGAAGTCATCTCTAGACAGAGGAGGACCAGTGCTACGGCAGGCCATGGAGCTTCGCATGCTGCGACTGGGAGACGTGTTTGACCTCGGGCCGAGCCGCTGATCGGCGCTCCTGAACTCCGATCACAAGTTGCTGAAAACTTGATGCACTTCGTCAATCCTCTGCCCCGACCATCACTTCACTCTTGCAGAATAGTTGACAGCCTCGCTGCTGGCAAGTCAGAAATAGAGGTATTTGGTGATGGGATCTTCAGCGAAAAAGAAAAAGGAGAAGAAGGAGGATTTTCAGAAGCCAAAGCTCAAAGTCGGCAAGGCGCGACCCAAGAACCCCAACGCCACAGATACCAGCTTCTCGGCCAAGTCCATCGTCCTCAAGCAACAGAACCTCAGCGAAACGGGAAGAAACGCCACTGACTTGTTCAATCACAACTTGAGGTTGCTCAGTAGCAAGAACGACACTCAACGAAGAGATGCCTTGACCAACCTCATCGCCGCGATTGCTGCCAACGCAGCCAACTTGCCACAGCCGGCCTCTGTCATCCTGGCCAAAGCACAGCCTCTCATCCTGGATGGAAGTTCATCAGTGAGGCAGCGACTCCTCAAACTCTTCAGAGTCCTGCCTGGGACAGACGCTGGTGCGTTCGAGTCCACATTATTGTACATCTTGGCTGGCATGAACCACCTGTCAACTGACATTCGGACGACCGCACTGGATGTATTGGACTGGCTTATCGAGAGGAAAGGGGGAGGTCTCGTCAGTATTGCTGGCGGTTGGACCAAGACTCTGCGGACTTTCCAACGACAACTAGGATGGGATGGTGATCAAAGCAAGCCGACGACGAGCAGCAATGGCACTTGGTCCGCCAACAAATCTACGAACAATAACCTTGGCAGCAATAAACTGCTAGTTCACCAACTGACGACTCTGTCTCATTTTCTGACAGCCGGCCTCAAGAAAGCGCAGCCAGATCCTCAGGCAGCAGCACAAAGAGCTGCGGCGCTCTTCCCTCTGTGGCAGACTGATGTTCACATGATCTCTCGTAAAGACAATCCTTTCGGCTATCTGAATTTATTTGGAGCACCTCGTGATGTCGAAAACGAGGTCTACGATGACCCCGACGAGCGGGCAGAGGTCTTCAAAGATCTCGGAATGAAGACGTCCTTTGCGGAAGGCGTCAACGAAGTAAAGAAAGTAGGCGGCGAAGTTGGACGAGCCGCAGCAGCGGTTGCCAAGGCGCTGAGGCTTATAGACGGTACATGAGGCTGTCCAGCGGATTGAGACATCTTACCGAATCTCTCATGACCGCGACCGGACATCATTATGAAAAGCAGCGTAAGAAGCCTGCTGCTGAGCACAAAAATGTCCTCAGACCAACTCTGGTACGTCACATGCGACCTACACGGTTCTTCTTCGACAGATTTACCCTGCGCCGAGGCGATCTTTGATCACTACGTTGGAAGAACCAACCTGACCGTGGGGGCATAGAGAAGTCACCTGAAAAGTGACAAGTTGTCAAGCTGAATACACCTCAGACCTGCAACACTCGCATGTCGCTTGGGCAGCGCAGATCTAAGTGTCTGCATCGCTTAAGCACTTGAACGTCATTCTCTACCGCCGGATCCGAAGTTCTCTTGCTTGCCAATGAGGCAGTGCTAATAGCACAGCAATTGTTCTTGCTATCACTGGTCGTACGGACAATATCCGTCTGTGAGACTTGTGGTCGTCTTGATCCACCAATATGAGAGCCCGACATCAAGGTTTTCTCAACTGCTCGACACTGGGGCTGAGAACTCGTTGCAAAACAAGATTCTGCATTGCAGCAAATCCTGTATAGCAATACACGAGATGGTAAGTGGTCGCGAACGCCATGAGCGCCTTTTCAGAAGTATATAGTTTCCTGGTTTCATAACTGCAAGCCGAGCGCAGCCACGATCCCAGCGGACATGGAAAGATTTTGCTGGCAAAAGGAATTCGGCTAATCAGCTGACTTGTTTTGATGCATTGCACATCACAGCTAAACGCACAGCCGCTGCCAATCATTTCTGTACAACGCATCAGTCTGACCTCTCCGGGTCTTGTCCCGCGGATCTTCGAGGAGACAAAAAAGCTTCATCATGGGCTGTATGGACACTTGAAGGTGCAAGACACCATATCCACAGTCAGCCGTATCATAGCAGCGCAATTCTCGCGCTTCGGAGACGAGAGCGGACGGAGGACTTTATGAAATACTCTGGTATTGAGAAATGGGTCGCAGCAGCCAAGCGTGTAACAAGATGGCTTGATAGCTGGACTTCGCAACACCATCAGCAACCGCGGCCGAGGTCTTGAGGTCGCAGATCGTATGCCAGTCGTTTCTCTTAACACGATCGAGCGAATGTTCACCTCTCCGTAATTATCTTGTTAGTACTTCTCAGAACAGCGACTTGGCACGTGAAGACCACGTCTCCCAGATTGCCAGACTTGAGAGACGACATCGGACAAAATGCCATGGGCTGGCTGTCTAGCTTACCCAAAAGATCGTGTGCTTGCCCGAATCGAGAAGATGAAGCGAAGTGCATCTGGAAGAACCGCTCCAGGTCAACTCTAAATGGCGCCGACCACTCGGAAACGTGTCAGTCCGAGCTGAACAACGAATCGAAATAGAACGTCTGCGAGGGCGGACGCTCGCAGGGATATGATAACACTAGCTAGAAGCGGAGAGCTCGAGATCTTGGGACCCGACATGTGCGTGCGACTTTCGCTCTTGTACCCGACACCACCCACAGTTGCAACCTTGCCGTCTGCTGAGACGTCGCTGGCAACGACATGTGTTTCTGCCTTCGCACGATAACCCATTCCTCGAGTGGTGATGGGGTGGTACACGAAACTTGTGTACAGTACCTGCGAGCGCCGCAGCGCCTCCACAAATGATTATGCATGAACACACTGCCATGTACCCTGCCACCCTGCCTCGAGGATTTCCGCTGGGCCACAGCGCTGCGTAGACACCAGCGAGGTCGCTGCAGATTGCGCTAGCCCTGCAGCCATACCTGGCTGCCGTCCTGGTGCATCGTACTGTACTGCCCGCTAACTCGTTTGTCGCGTGGCCGCCGTGCTCTTGGACCCAGCAGGCGCGGGCAGACTAGCAGCAACGCGGGAGGGCTGCACCTCACAGCGCCACCGGACAATTTGCGTCTGGTGTCTGCGCGAAGTATAAGGCAGCGGCTTGCGCAGCCCAGCCTTGTTTCTCAGGTGATTGCAGCTTCACGACCCGACTACCACACGTACGGACGGGTTGGATCTCTCACAAACGCCCACAACCACCACGACGTGCCACCGCCGCGATGGGCGTCGTCGACAAGTTCAACGAGAAACCATCTGGCGGGGTCGAGGTCTACTCCGATAATGGCATGGATTTGCAGCAGGGCATCGTCTCTGAGAATAAGGATGACCTGCAGAGGAGACTGGGCAACAGACAAATCCAGCTGCTGGCTATTGGTGGTTCCATTGGTACGGCTCTGTTCGTGAGCATCGGTAGTGGACTTCACCATGCCGGACCGGCGGGCCTGTTTCTCGCGTACACCATCTACAGCTGCTTTCTCGGCTTAGTCAACAACTGTATAGCTGAAATGACAACTATGATGCCCGTGTCTGGTGGTTTCATTCGTCTTGCTGGTGAATGGGTCGATGATGCTTTCGGTAAGGAAGAGAGGCAAGACGTGAGCTAGAACGTAATTCCGCTAACGATGGGCAGGTTTCATGGCTGGATGGAACTTCTTCCTCTATGAAGCACTTCTGATTCCCTTCGAGATTACGGCACTATGCACAGTCCTTGAATTTTGGCGAGACGATATCCCAGCAGGCGCTGTCATCGCCGTCGCCATCGTCCTCTATGCGTGAGCCTCCCCGTGCGACTTTCTTTCTGCCCAATGCGACTGTCCCTCCCAGAAGCACCACCTCCCAGAGCACCACAAGAAAGAAAGAGGCGGCGACATACACGCCAAACACAACACTGCCAATGTGATTTCTGCTATCATGACATCGGCAACGAATCCTCCGATGTCACAATTGCATTGCAATGGAAAGAATGAAAGCTAAAAGTGATCACAGGATACTCAACTGCTTGGCTGTCAAGGCCTACGGGGAAGCAGAATTCTGGCTGTCTGGTGGCAAGGTCCTCTTGATCTTCCTCCTCTTCTCGTTCACGTTCGTGACAATGTGCGGAGGAAACCCTCGAAACGATGCCTACGGATTCCGCTATTGGAACACTTCAGGCGCTTTCGCAACCTACCTCTCAACTGGCGATCTCGGACGCTTCGAAGGGTTCCTCGCTGGTATGTGGTCAGCCTCCTTCTGCGTGGTCGGGCCCGAGTACATCTCCATGGTCGCTGCTGAGGCAAGACGCCCACGCATCTACATCAAGAATGCGTTCAAGACGGTATACTGGCGTTTCGGTCTTTTCTTCATCCTCGGGTCCTTGGCCGTCGGTGTTTTGATCCCATACAACGACCCTACTTTGATCGCGATCCTGGACGGCACGAGCGGGGGTTCAGGCACTGCAGCTGCATCTCCATATGTCATCGCTATGCAGAATCTGGGCGTTACAGGTCTACCACACTTCGTCAACGCCTTGTTGGTCACGTCGATCTTCTCCGCCGGCAACACATACACCTACTGCGCCACGCGTTCGCTCTACGGTCTAGCGCTTGAGGGTCGTGCACCGGGATTCTTGCGATACTGCACAAAGGGTGGTGTTCCACTGGCTTGCTTCTTGGTCACTATGTGCTTTCCCTGTCTCGCATTCCTGCAGCTGGGCTCCGGGTCTGCCAAGGTCCTTACCTGGTTGATCAACTTGATTACTGCTGGCGGAGTCATCAACTACATTGTGATGACCATGACCTACATCTTCTTCTACAACGCCTGCAAGGCACAAGGTCTCGACCGCAGGACTCTCCCATACACTGGTTGGTTCCAGCCATACTCTGCCTACCTCGGCCTTGTCTTCATGGTGTGCATCGTCATGACCTACGGATACAGTTCGTTCACGCCCTGGTCCGTTGAGAGTTTCTTCACATACTACACGATGGTCATTTTGGCGCCTATCCTTTACCTGGGCTGGAAGCTCGTTCAGAGGACATCGATCGTGAAGCCTTTCGAGGCAGATCTTGTGTGGGAACGGCCGATTGTGGATGCATACGAAGATACCTTCATCGATCCTCCGGTTGGCTTCTGGACGGAGATGATGCAGATGATTGGCATCAAGAGGCAAAAGGGAGGCAATGATAAGCGGCGGGGCAGTGTTTCTGCATGAGCCTGCTACCGCTGTATCATATGATGTGCACGATGTAACGGCGGATCTGTGTTTAGTCGAAATACCCCAAGATAGTACTGTGTGAACGGTTGTCCATATACGTTGACAAACGTGTCGCTCATTGGCTCTCGTCTCATGGTAGGTGAATGTGCGTTTCCTATTGCCATCTGGTGTGTGCCATTGTGGACTTGGTTTGTGGAATGTGTGTGCTAACGACGCGTGCCGCGCGACTTCAACTTTCTCTTGAAGCAACAAGCTCACATACAATCGCTCTCCTGCACCTCACCTTCACTGCACACATTAGCGTGCGCAAGACATCAGCCACGATGTCCACCGCGCCTGTGCTGTACCAGGAAACGCGCTTATCCCTCGACAGCGCCGCGTCCTCCTCGGTCCTCAACATCAACGCCGCAACAAACACCTTCAGTGCATCCTTCAACGCTGGCAGAAAGCGGACATTCGACGAGATCAGTGGACTGGACGAAGAGAGCTATGCCCGTAAACACCTCGCCACCGAAGGCTCCGTCTTCTTCCGCCCGAAGAGCAAAGCACCGCGAAGTTTCCTCTGGCGCGTGCTGAACGACCGACAATTGCTGGAGATTCAATGTGTGGATCTGGTGCGAGATACGAAGAAGCATGCCCAAGCCGAGTCCTGGTTGACGTTCCATGTTGCACTTCCTGCGCCGATAATTCCTGGTGGTGTTGCGCTGGCGGATGCAGAGGAGAAGGATGCGTTGGAGGTGTTTGTGATGACGAATGACAAGGAGCTATACACAATCACGCTGAGGCGAGACCTGCTGGTTCGTGAGACTGTTCCGACCGACTTCGATCCGGCGACGTGCGTCAGGCGATTTGGGCTCAATCTGGTCAGCTACAGACGACCTTACCGTTTGCAGGCGGTTGGCAGTCTAGAGCTATTGGTCTCCCTAAGCGATGGAAGCATACTTCGCCTGACCCGACAGCCGAACCAGAATGCCGCGCAGTGGCGAGAGACGCACTACAGCGAGGGTGGTTGGAAAGGCACTCTGAAGCGAGGTCTCACGTTCACCAAGACGCAGACTGTTCGCTACGACGACCACGACCTCCATGCAGATACGGTAGCGGCCATGGCCAAGAGCCCGAATGGGAAATTCATATGGACGCTGGGCCTGGATCATACGCTGAAGGCATGGGACGTGGAGACTGGTAAGGTAGTTATTACGCGGAATATCGTTGGCGGACCCGATGAGGAAGAGAATAACAAGAATGTTCGCTACGTCATGAATGCTGAGCAGGGTACGCTTCTACAAATTGTCTCTGCGCCTGACGCAATCGACAGTCAGGCACTTGCCACGTTGGACACAGAGATTCCATACTATCTGATCACCTACTCGCCCAAGGATCACCAGTTCAAGTTCTTTGGTGTCCGATCTGCACGCGATGAGGGCGGAACTGAGGAGGTGCACCTGAACGACATGCATCATGGAGACAAGCTCGTACCACCAATCGATGATCTGATGAACACCAACATCTGGCAGATGGAGCACTTCGCATTCAGCCCAGGCGAGAATTTCTCTGGTGCACAGCTTTGGCTTCGAGTCAGGAGTGGAGCTGTTTGCAGGACCTTCATGCTCGAATACGACTTGCTGGATCAAGATGACGCCGCCATCGATATTGAGAATGTCTTCGCAAATGGCTGGAGTGCGGTCGATTCTTCTTCGCTGACTGTCGATAAGCTGAAGAGCTCGGACGACTTCATTGCGGCCACAGGCAGCCAGGACATGGCCATGACACCCAGCGAGAAGTGGCTTGACTTTCTTCTCTTCCCTGGTCGCTTCAGTCAGGCGTCACTTGAAAGCGCGTTATACCTCTACTGCAAAGGTCGCAACTTGCCAACATCTACATCACGAGGAATCCGTACCAACGAGCAGCCACTTAAAGAACGAATCACTGGCGCAGTCGCTGCGAAGATCCTGTTGAGGCGGCTGCCCAACAACGATCAGCCGAACTACGAAGCCTATCAACGCGACCTACAGACCCAGTGGGAGACTTTCTACACTTTGCTCACGCACCTCCATAACCGTCGTCACGAGACTATCGGCTTTGCCTTCGACTCGGAAGAATGCCTTCCCTGGACAATCTGCGCCGACTTCGTTGCGCCAATGCGTGCAAATAGCGGTTTTGAGAATTTGGCGCTCAACGCAGACCTCATCATGAGCGGTGAAATCAACGAGACTCACGATCACGTCCGCAGCCGTATCATTGAGACTGATGAAGACATCGCTAGGAGCCAGTTCCTTGCACTTGCTCGACGATGCAGAAGTTGCTTCTCTGCTGTACCTCAGAGCAAGCTACGAAGCATTGCTATCGCAAATGCGATGGCCCAGACTGCAGACGAGAGCGCGGAAGAGGGTATGCAGTCGATATATGATCGATGCAACTTCCAGGAAGAGATCGGAGAACTGGAGTACAACATCTTGAACGACCTCTCTGATGAACTCAATGGTCTTGGCGGCTTGAACGATGACCACTTCCTGGCCATTACAGAACGAATCGAAGATCTGCCTTCGAATGACCGTGGTGTAGATCGCGAAGTGCTCGGACGACTCGGAAGGCCATTCAGCGTTGCAGTGGCCCAGGAGACCCTACAGCGCAGCCAAGCTATCTTGCTTGACATGCTTGCGTTGTTGGTGTTCCTGCACTGCGATCTGCAGGAAGACGAGTTGAGCGAAGAGCTGCGGCCTGCACAAGTGTATGAGAATCTCATCATGCACCTCAAACACGTCGAGCTACGCCTCTGGCTGGTCAGTCACGTTCGCGTCGAGAAAAAGCAGGCTGGCGGTCGGCGTAGCGAGCAGCTGACTCTTTATGAGCACATGTTCGCTCAAGACTGGAAGGCGAAACCAGACAGGGAGAATGTGGCGTATGGTCTGACGGAGCTGCTCACCGCATGGAGCAAAAGCTGGATCTTTGGAATCAATATAAGCCAAGTCTATGATCGTCTCTGTGGTCACATTCTTGCTGACCTAGTCGAGCACCACGATGTTGATCTGGCGCTGGACTTCTTGAAGATTGCACCGGACACAGCTTGGATCTCATACCTCAAAGGTCGGTTGTATATCGTCAGCGGGGAGTACGAACTCGCTGGTCTCGCCTTCCACGAAGCTGCTACCGAGATGGCAAGTGTTGCGCCAGACGACAATCCTCTTTTGACCATGGAGGAAAAGCCATACTTCGCCAGGGGCCTTGGATCTTACTACCATCACATCTCGTCAGTTTTTGACAAGCTCAAGGTCTTTTCCTTCACGGCGGAGTTTGCGCAGCTGGCCCTCGACGAGCTACCGCCTGACAACGAACTTCATCGGTCCCTTCGAACCATCGATAAGAGGAAGCACGGCGGCCAGAACAGCCCAGTTCCACAGCGCATCGACGATGCCATGGAAGAACTGCACTTGATCAGAAACAAGGAGCAAAAAGATGAACTTCGCCTCCGCCTCTTCAACTCCCTAAGCTCCATAGGACGATTCCATCACGCGTACAAGATCCTGCTCGAGATCGACAACTACCAACTGCAGAAGTCAAGCCTGAGGACCGTCCTCGACACATGTATCAAGCGTGACGCAGTCTCTACTCTGCTTGAGCTCCCAATCGCCGGAGACCTCGCAAAACAAGCAGATAATATCCTACTCGACCTCGCTAAGAAAAGCATGGCATCTGGCCTCCCCTCAGGTCCCGCCTACCACAAAATCCTCTTTGCCTTCCGCACTCAGAACAACAACTACCGCGGTGCAGCCGCCATCTTGTACGAACACCTTGAACGCCTGCGGAAGTCGAACAAGCTCGCCATCCAGGATCCGGATGATGAGACTCTTGTGCAGGTGTACGTCTTGCTTGTCAATACTTTGGCGTGTTGTGGGGAGGGAGAGGGATGGCTTCTTGCGGATCCTATACCGAATGTGCATGGGCCCGAGAGGAAAAGGAAGCTTGTTACGATTGATGATATTAGGAGGGAGTATACGGCTGAGTTGGATCGCAGAAATGAGATTATGCATGGACGGTTCCCTGTGATGGGTGGTGGCGGTGGTGGGGAGGAGATGGATTTGTTGTAGTGGTAGGAGTGTCAGCTTGAGGAGTGATGAGGTTACTTTATGATTTGATCATGGGACGCCGCCTCCTGGAAGGCCACACAATTTCACCGTCCCGATATCACATGTCGCCACCACAGCTCCAGTTCCGCCATCAATGTCGAAGCTAGATGACTCTCACGTACAGTGCTATCTTTCGACGACGGCTCTTGGTGGAGTGGCTCACCTGGAGCGGCAGTACCATCTCCGGAATCACGAGTTAGTCAGGCTCCATGCTAATTCACAGGATTAACTATTTGGCGCGTGGTCGAGGCTGCTCGTTACGATTCGACCAAGGGCGGTTGTTTTGCTGGATATGTATCCTTCAGTCTGGCATCGCATTGGCTCACCAACGTAAGGTGTGACTACGAGTCTTTGGCCATTCGGTCGCCATCGGATATCTTATATAGCCCTGCAATCGATTCACAAAATTACAGTCGAGTCTCAACTGTACCTGAGCTCTGAGCTGTGCTTGACTCAGGCATATTATAATAACTGTGATAAGAGGCCGCATTGGCCATGTCTCGATGTCACCCTCGCTGACGTACCGCAATCGTGAACAACGCACGCTTTCGGCAGACAAAATGCCAACATCATAGGTCTTGTAGATGCCAACGTCATAACTTCAATGGACGAACGTCAGTCGCACAAGCAGCTGCCTGCACTTCGCACCGACCTCCTCCCCACCCAATTCTCTCCCTCACGATCGCGGACGGATCCTCCAGCGCCTCAGAAACAACAGCATGAGAAGTCGCATCTGCAACAACGTCTGCATTCCAAAAGCCTCCGACACAGAGCATTTACGAGCTCGAAGGAGCACTCCCACCGCGAAAGCGCCAAGGAGATCGTCCAGTCCGCCATTGATCTGAAACCCCCCATCAGCTTCGACAGCTTACTACGACGAGACAAGAAGAGTCCTGATCTCAGCTGGAGAGGCAGCCATCTTCAGCACCAGCAAAATCAGCACCAGCAAAATCAGCACCAGCAGCAACGCCAGGAGGGCATCAGCGGGACCAATGCTGAAGAGGCCAGAAGGGCGGCGCGACGAACAGTGCGGCCACGGGATGTCGTCAAAGCACGCAAGGAGAATGCACGACGCGAGGAGCACCTTCGTGAACGTCTCAAGAATGTCGAGGAGGTGGCCATGAGCAGTACTAGGCAGCTGGACGACACATACTACAGCATCTTGGAGAAGGCGTCGATACTTCGCTCAACCGTGGCCAGCCTACAACAGCTTGCAGAAGAAAGCAAGAGGATGCACTCGACCTTCAAGGAAAATACGACGAAGCTGGAGCAAGAGACAAAGCAGAACTTGGACGGCTTCAACAACTTCGACGGCCAGGAGGAGACGATCAACGACCTGGTGGGTCAACTCAAGGCCTCGAAAGACAGGACCGGGAAGCTCAACGAACGTCTGGAAGCCGCTCGAAATCGGATCGAGGCCTACGAGCATCGCTGGAACGAGCATCAGAAGAAGCGCCGGAAGAACTGGGGCATTATCTGGGCATCGGTCATTGGTTTGATCGTATTCATGTTTGCAGTGATTGCAGCCAAGAATCGAAGTACTGTCGGAAGTACGATTGCAGCATTGCGGCCAACGCCCACTCCGGCCGAGGATCCATATTTGAGAGAACTGTTTGATGGGCTGTGAAACGCCTTCTTTCAGGCCTTCCACAGTTTCCTGTAGTCTAGGCTTTCTTTTTCTGAAATCTTCTCAATGCAATTGAGAATCGCTGGACATTCTGACAGCGGTAAACATCCTCGAACTGCTAGACAGCACGTGATCATGTACCACAGGCTTAACGCTGGGTCAAGTTGGCCAACTTTCGAACCTATTGCATGAGCGAACTATCGCTATCATGGAATCTGTCTACTGAAGTCGTGCCTTTCCAAAAGCTTTCTGGTGATTGCATTTGGAAGCTCCAGGAGTGGCTCGACCTCGGCATCAGAAATTTTCAGCAAAGCTCCACTCACATGAGCTGTGTTTCTTCTAGCTTATGATCTAACTAGCACCCGGTTTACCTCATCACTTCGATTGATTTAGGCCGGCTGGCCCAATGGCAAGGCGCTTGACTACGACCTCGCTGGTATCAAGAGATTGCAGGGTAAGCATCATTACATCACGGCAATTCTATGAAGTGCACGCCCTAACAATGTCACAGTTCGATCCCTGCGTCGGTCAACTTTTTGCTTTTCTTGCGGTCCTACTACTCTTCAGAGAAATATAGAGCGCTATTGCTCGCTTCTTTTTCGTCGTGAACCACGAGTTTCACACATGCTCGAACCCAGTCCCGTCACTTGGAAAGCTGGGCTCTTGTTTTTGTATCGACCATGGCATGCACTGCCGTGAGCCCAAACCTCTCATGACCGCTGAAAACCATACTTCATCTGCGGCAACTAGTCGAAGCCTTAATGACAGGTCTGGTCACGAACACCGTCTCGTCTACCCGGAGACCAGGCCTTGTACTGCGTAATCCTCAGCGGCCGTATTATGCGAAGATCGATAAAAGTCGTTGAGTAGACAGGAATTACACCATTTTGTTGCTTCTCATCTCATATCAAGTACGACTTGTGCCGCGGTCCTGCCAGGCCGGTTGCGTCGGCCGTCAGAGGGATCGTTCGCGTATATCCGTAAGTATGGACGTTGGCTTCATCATAGATATATGCTGCATGGTCATGATTGAAAGCTAAGATGGGCCATGGCAAGGCGCGGCGGCTTTGCCCGGTATTGTGGCGGGATGTGTGGAATTGGGAGGATTGCTGCTGTGTAACACGCCTCGATCTGCTTTATGCCCGCTTGTACGCCGTGTACCTTCATCTTGGTCTGTAGTTGAAGAATCAGGTGTTCAAGTGGAAACATGTGGGCCAAGGCAAGGATGGCCGTATCGGCATCGCATAGACAGTACGGCTGTGAGCGGATCATTGGTAGGAAACCAGAACTTGATTGAAATATATGCTCTCGCTGTGCATTCACTCTCAAGAGTGTGTACAGCAGCATTCCTCAGCTATTCCAGCCGCGTCCGATATTAACCAGATACCCCGTCATGCATCTCTGGTGGCACTGGTTTTCGATGCTGCCGGCTGCTTTCTTTGTGCTGCTTCTCTTTCCGCCGCTTCTCCGCAGAGTCAGCGGGAGCCGTGCCCTTCGGTGTGGTGTGTAGTATCTCGAAATTACTTCGCATACGATCATGCCCTTCAAGCTCCCTGCTTGGCTTTCGCGGCCGTTTGTGATGCCTCTTTAACCCGTGTCAGCTCCTTGGATGTAGCGCACCAGCAGTGACCCAGCACCGATTTTGTGACATACCCCTCCGAGTAGCATCTTCCAGCAGCGGTGTATCTACCGCCGCAGCAGGCAGATGGACATATCGCACCACGCTGCCTCGAATAAAGACGTTCTTGACCGAGCTCTGTGTGCATATCTCGTCAGTCCATGTCCCGCCTAAACACATGGCCTCTTTTTCCCGCGGTTGCCCCCCACCTCCTCGATCTCCGGTCCATGCTCTTCAACCATGTCTCCAACTCACCAAATGGGGGTATTTCAACTCCTCCACTACCGAAATGTCATCCAGCTTGATGTTCAAATATTGATCCACGCTCTTCAATGTACCTCGGATTGAAATGTCGTTCTTGAGCTCGACGGTGACTTCGTGGTTGACCAGAGTCTTGAAGAAGCTGAAGAACAGCATGGTTGCGAGGTTCGTGTCAGTCGCGGGATTATCGTGGTGGTGGCCGCATTGTTTGCAAGGCAGGAAGTTGAAGTGCACGGTACCTTAACTAATGCTTGGGATCGTCACTTGCGCACGGTCCTTAGATCTGAGCCTGAGGTGTCAAAAACTGGTGGGAAAAAAGGCATGCAAAAAGTGTGAAGACAGTAGGTAGCAGGTCGGATACGAGTGAGAATTACGGCCATTATTAGGTTCTCTGATAACGTGTGTTTTCATGAGACTTCATCTCCAAAGGTGCACCTTACACCTCTCTCGAGGCCTTCCTCGCCCAGCCAACCAGCAATCTCCACCCAGCATTGCCCTTTCCACCCTCCTCCAACGACTTTGCAACATTATCAAGAACAAGCTTCTCACTGCGTCCCATCTCACTATTGAGCTTGAGCATCCACTGCTCCCACATTCTGGCCCCCACAAGACCAGTCACGGCGCGAACGTCCTTGGTGCTGCCAGTGAGTGGCGGGGCGTACTCGGTGACGGTACCATCCGTAGCAATTGACAGCTCGACGTTGGCTACAGCACCTTCGCCAGAATCGCTCCATTGCGGCAAGGCATCGGCCACTGGGAGCACCATCCAGGCACGCTTGATTTCGCAAAATCCAGCTCGCTTCAGGCGTGGCAGGAAGCTCTTGCCGGAGCATGGCTCGTAGCCGCGAGTCTTCAGATTGAAGGCGAACTCAACCCCAATTGCTTGGCTGACTGCCTCGGCGTGGACCAGCTCAGCATCAAGCAAGTCGAACTCGAGATAACCTCCAGGCTTCAGAACTCGCAAGCATTCACGAAGAGTAAGATCCCACTCATCAGCGGCGGATCCCTTTGGCCAGGTTGTTTTGAGGTGTGTGTAGAGGTTGCGCGCCGAGACAACATCGAATAGATTGTCTTCGAATGGTAGCTCCCACAACTTTGAAGACGTGACGACGAAGTGGTTCGGTGGACCATCGAGGGAGGCGACGTGAGCTTCAGCATCGGAGGAGACAGTGGTGTAGACAGCTGCCTCTGGGTGGTCGTGAGCAACGGTCCATGCCCAGCTGCAGTGTACTTGACCTGCCAGATCGAGGATTGAGACGTCCTTGCGACCCTTGAAGCTCTGCACGATCGGGCTGGTCAATAGTCTGCCCCCGTTGACTTCCCTCTGTGCAGCGAGGTGCCACGACGAAGACCGCAATTGCTCAAGAGCTTGTCTCTCGCGATCGGCTTTGGCAATGAGCTCCTTCCTCTCGTCTTCTGCGGCGACTGGTAGAAACGATGAGACAGGACGTTGAGGCGCGGGTCGATCGGCATAGGTGATCTCGTACCTGCCATTCAGCTGGTCTGCGTGTTGCTTCTGCAAGCTGACACGGTTGACATGGTCAGCTTCGGCTCTCGCTTGACGGTGCGCAAACGCATCGCGAGCGCGCTGCGACCGCTTGGTGTGTCGCCACGCCTCCCAGAATGTGCCATCGTGGATAGGCGAGACGCGCTTCTTGTCAGCTGGGCTCGAAGCCGACAATGCCGCTGGCGACTCAGCCTGCACATCCGCGAATCGCACGGACTTCTTGCCTGGTGAGGTATCTTCCAAGGTGAAAGCTTGGCCGATGGGAGTGCTTGGGACAGCACCCTCGACATCTTGGAAGCTCTGCGCTACGTGATCTTCTTCGCAAATGGCCTGCATGTATGCATCTTGAGCAGTCAGCCATGAAGCTGTGCGGTCAAGGTTGGCAGATGCATTCTGCTTCAGCGCGTCATCGTACGTCTCATCAATTTCTTCGACTTCTTCAATGAAATGGGTGGGCGAGAAGAGGACCTTTCTTGCAGTGATCGGGTCTTGTGTGCTTGCTGGGGAGGCAAGTGCCACGACATGCTCAACTGTGTTCTCGGGGCGTGAGTGCCACGGCAGTTTGTAGAACGACAGTGCAGTGCTAGTCGGCAGTGGCGCAGTCTCGCTTTGTCGGAAAGGCACGCCATAGAATTCAGTGGCAGTGCTTGTGTTCGGACCAGTGTCGGCTGCTGCCCAGGCCTCGCGAGCGAGGGTGGAATCGAGTGAGGCGAAAAAGCCACCTGGTGAAGGTACTGACAGTGCCGACAGCTCGTCGTCAGCCTCATTCGGGTCTCGAGGTACCAAGCTCGAAGTGTTTATCTTAAACCTTCCTGTGATCGGCGGCGAGTCTACAATCTCCCTCATCTCCTCCATTGCCTCATCGGGAATCTCGATCACGGTCTGCTGTGAGTCCTGTTGGTCTTCTCCATGGATGTGCTGCAAGAGGTCGATTGCGGACCTGCTGAGGCGTACGTTGGGTTCCCATGAATTGTCGTCGTCGATGGGGCCTTGGATGTCTGGTGTCGAAGGACAGCTTGAGTTTGCAGGTTCCTCAGAGGTTAAGCTGCCGTCAAGTGAAGGAGCAGATGAGTTGCTGGGAATGCGTAGGCTACGGTCCTGTAGTCTCGAGAGGATCGCCGGCGACAAGCTCACTTGAATTGGTGGAGAAAGTGCTGATGCGGATCTGAGCTTCTCAATCGTTGGCCATTGACCTGGCGACGGGATTACCAAGGACGGGCATCTGGCCTTTGGGTCCTTGCTACCCACGCGCTTCTTGACTGATGTGGAGAGCTTGATGGGCACCTCCTCCGAGTCACTTTCTGATATGTCGTAAAGCTCGTCGAAACTCTTTGAGCTTCGCTTGCTCCAGAGCGAGCTCTGGTCTGATTCGGAGTCAGAGACGCTAAGACTCGGGCTGCTCTCCATCGTCATCGCCCGAGTGTTCGAGATGTCGGCCTTGGGAGTTGGTGGAGAGTCGTCGCTTACTGGGGAAATCACGAGTGTCCGTGGCTGTAGTCGTTGAGGTGGTGCTCTCCGGAGCGAGACTTGAGGTGCATCTTCTATTACTGTATTACGTGGGCCTCCATTAGTGCGGACCAGCGCGGAGGATGGATATGCGGTGGGTTGCAAAGTGATGTTAGCCATGTCGGTCTGCCAGGCTCAATGACGACTCCTTTTGTTTTTCTGATATTTGAACGACTGTATGCCGACCTGCGGCAAGGATCATGTATAGACTTCGATTAACGAAGCAGTGAGTATGTACGCCAAAAGAAGAAAGCAAAGCGAAAAGAGAGCGGAATCGGCCGAACAGCACGATCAGAGAAGCAGTACAGTAGACCAACGAGGAAGAGCCAGCAGACTGTTTTTTGCAGCAGAGGCCCTTCCTTATACAGGCCGAGACGTGCACGTCTCACCAGCATGGTAGCGCCAGTCAATGTCGCGCCCAGTGTGCCAGCAAACTGAGCGCGCAGCCGGGCGGTTATTAGCAGGATTCCCTCCCATCCTCATGCGACCACGTCGTGGTCCACGCCGGCGCTAAAGTTGAGCCGCATCGTGATCCGACTGTCTGTCTGGTTGGTTGGTGTTCAGCAGATCAATTCTCCACGGACGGCGGGCATCTTGCAGCCCTGGCCAAAAATGCTGCCTGACGAATGGGGGATGGGTGCCACGTGGCTAACAAGAGGAAGCGCTGAAGAAGAATTGCTGCGGCTTTGAGAGGGCGCTTATTAGATTCTAAATTGGGCGCCAATGAAACAACTTACAAGCGTAGAACTACAGGGAGCTGCGACATGTATTTAATTAATACTGTAGTCGGCATGCTAGCCACTGCCAGAAACGAGGTGCAATTTCCCGAAGTGTAGAGAAGGAAGTGACGATGATGGCGCGTGACGTCGGCCCGCTGCCATGACCATCTTCCTACGGCATCAACAACCTCAAGACCTTGTGGAAAAGATTGTCGAAGCAGTCAGGCGTGTGCGTGGACTGTCGTCCATTGACACTGTTCTCTCCTCCGTTGAGAAGTCTTGGTGATCGTCATTCAACCCCCAGAACGTCCAGCGACACGCACATCCGCCTGTCCTCTGCCACAGCCATCTCGACCATGGCGCCCGTAGCAATCATTGCGCCTTCCATCCTCAGTGCGGACTTTGGCGCTCTCGGCAAGGCATGCTCAGATACCGTCGACCAGGGCGCAGATTGGCTGCATGTGGACATTATGGACGGCCACTTTGTGCCAAACATGACATTTGGCCCTCCCGTGGTGACCATGATCCGCTCGCATGTAGACCGACCGAAGGAAGCCTTCGGCAAGGGAACCTTTGACTGCCACATGATGATCGCTGAGGTACGAAGGGAACAGGAGCAGCATTGAAGAGCAAGGGCGTCATGCTGACGGGCGCAGTAGCCGAAGAAATGGGTGAAAGAGTTCAAGAAGGCTGGTTGCGATCTGTACTGTTTCCACTACGAGGCTGCTGTAGCATCGACTGCGGCAGAGTCGCCGCAGGAGCAAAGTGAGAGCAAGACCAACCCGAAAGAGATGATCAAGTTCATCCACGATCAAGGCATGAGGGCTGGCATCGCCATCAAGCCGAAGACGGAGGTGGATGTGTTATACGACATCTTGGACAACCCGAACAAGGATGAGGTGCCGGATGTAAGTGTGGCACGGAAGTCAAGTCGTTCCTTACTGACTACTTCCTAGATGGCACTCGTCATGACAGTAGAGCCTGGATTTGGCGGCCAGAAGTTCATGCACGATATGATGCCGAAGGTTGAAGCACTGAGGAAGCGGTACCCCAATCTGAACATTGAGGTGGACGGGGGTCTCAGTGAGAAGACGATCGACACAGCGGCAGATGCAGGCGCCAATGTGATTGTGGCTGGCAGTGCAGTGTTTGGCGCACAGGACCCAAGTCAGGTCATCGAAGCGCTCAGGCAGGCTGTTGAGAAGCGTCGATGACTATCGGACAGCAGGCTGTAGGTGTTGCAGGCCAAATGGATAGCTGCAGTATATGATGAAGTGAATGCAGGAAGAGTCCAGTGTAAATGTCCATGGACGTTTCTTATGACGGGCACTCTTCAGATAGATTAGTAGAGAGCAGCATCCGGCCTTTGCCCTACAATTTCAAACATTGGTGCTCGAGTCATTGTCTCACGAAGTCGGCAGCATCGGGTCGGGTTGTCAATGGAGCGGCATTGATGATCTGCGGCGATGCCGAACCAGACGCGAACTTCTTTGTCTCGTGTGACCTGCACTTCAACTACCACACTGGCATTCAACTACACTGGCATTCAACTACACTGGCATTCAACTACACTTGCATTCAACTACACTTGCATTCAACTACACTGGCATTCGACTTTACTGGCATTCAACTACACTGGCAGGAGGCTGGTGTGCTGTTTACGGGGTGGGGTGCATTGCTGTGGTGACCAGAGGAAGCGACCTCGCCGCGATTTGATAGAGGAGACCGCTACTGCTTTATTACATCGTTTCATTGTTGGCGCAGCGCAATTGACGGCAACCCGTTGTCCACCGTTGGAGTATCCGTCATGGCTCGCAGCGACACGGACGAGGCGATACCGCTGACAACATCAGGCGACCTGCGAGAATCACACGAAGGAATGGGTCGCCCTTCAGTGTCATCCGCGTCGACCACGTCCTTCGTGCTGGAACACGCATCAGACACGGCAGCGATCCGGGCTACAGAGGCCCGATACTCAGACAAATCACATGAAGGGGCAGACGATATGGACATGGAAGAGCACCTGGCATGGCAGCGACCAGTGAAGCCAGCGGACAGGACTTTTCGACGAGTCTTGTACATTCTGGTTGCCATTGGCTTGGTGGGCTGGGTAGCTGCTCTGTTCCTGTTCCTTGGTCAGGACAGGCATGTGCCGCACTCGTCTCGCCCGCACGATCCTCACGCTACGAGTACCACCGGAAATGGCAAGAAGATTACTTTAGACCAAGTGTTACATGGCGCATGGTCGCCGACAAGCCACTCCTTGAACTGGGTAGCTGGTCCGGATGGCGAGGATGGATTGCTCCTAGAGCGAGGAGGTGGTAATGGCCGCGACTACTTGGTTGTCGAGGACGTGCGATATCGGGGCCAGGATATCTCGGTGCAGAGAGAGCACAGCATCACTTTGATGAAGGCTGGTTTCTTCGTCGTCAATGGCGTGTCGGTGACTGTGCACAATGCATGGCCAAGTCCTGATCACAGGCATGTGCTCGTGCAGAGCGACTACCAGAGCAATTGGAGGCACAGCAATACTGGCTTGTATTGGATCTTCGACGTGGATACGCAGACTGGAGAGCCGCTGGATCCCGCGAAGCCTGACGGTCGTGTTCAACTGGCAACTTGGAGTCCAGACAGCAAAACTGTAGTCTTTACCCGAGACAACAACATGTTCATCAGGCATCTTGACCGCAACACTGTTGATCCCATCACATCAGACGGCGGTACTGATCTCTTCTACGGTATTCCTGATTGGGTCTATGAAGAGGAAGTGCTCGCTGAGGGAGGTGCTACCTGGTGGAGCGGCGATGGAAAGTTCGTGGCGTTCTTCCGGACGGACGAGAGCAATGTGCCAACATTTCCAGTCCAATACTTCTTCAGCAGTCCTACGGGGAAGAAGAAGAAGGCTGGCGAAGAAAATTATCCCGACGTTCGACATATCAAATATCCGAAGGCTGGAGCTCCAATGTCGACTGTTAGCTTAATGTTCTACGATGTTGAAAGAGTCGAAGTTTTCACAGTGCCTATTGAGAACGACTTCGCAAACAACGATCGCCTCATCACTGAAGTTGTCTGGGCAGGCGACACCGGAAAGGTACTCATCCGATCTACCAACAGAGAGAGTGACATCCTCAAAGTGATTTTAGTGGACGCTGTTGAGCGCACAGGCAAGACTGTACGCGAGAGAGATGTTCGCAAGCTGGACGGCGGCTGGGTTGAGATCTCCCACACCACCAAGTTCGTTCCGGCTGATCGTAGCAATGGTCGCTTACACGATGGCTACATCGACACTATCGTTCACGAGAACTTCGACCATTTGGCATATTTCACGCCTTTGGACAACCCAGAGCCCAAGATGCTGACCGGTGGAGAGTGGGAAGTGGTGGAGGGCCCTTCCGCTGTTGACATAATCCAGAATGTGGTCTACTTTATCGGCACCAAGGCTGGCAGTACGCAAAGACACGTCTACACATGCACACTGAAAGACGGGCCGAACAGCGTCAAGCACGTCACTAACACCGAGGAGATCGGCTACTACTCTGCGTCCTTCTCTATAGGGAGCCAATTCATGCTACTGTCGTACCAGGGCCCTGGCATTCCATGGCAGAAGATTCAGGCTACTCCAACGAACAGGCAAGGACTGGCCGAGATTACAATTGAAGACAATAAAGCTCTCAGCGAACTGGCCAAGAAGACCGAGCTGCCGATTGAGATCTATTCGACAATCAACGTGGAGGGCTTTGATCTCAACATCCTCGAACGGCGCCCACCACATTTCAACGAGAAGAAGAAGTACCCTGTCCTCTTCCAGCTGTACAACGGCCCTGGCTACCAAAACGTGAATCGCAAGTTCTCTGTGGACTTTCAGTCATACGTAGCAAGCAATCTAGGCTACATCGTTGTCACCCTTGACGGTCTCGGAACTGGCTACCAAGGACGCAAGCAGAAAACTATTGTGCGAGACAACATCGGATACTGGGAGGCTTACTCTCAAATCGAGGCCGCGAAGATGTGGAAGCAGAAGAAATACGTTGATGGAGAGCGTATGGCCATTTGGGGCTGGAGTTATGGTGGTTTCTTGACCCTCAAGGCCATCGAGATGGATGCCGGTAACACCTTCAAGTACGGAATGGCCGTCGCACCCGTCACAGACTGGCGCTACTACGACTCGATCTATACCGAGCGTTACATGCATACTCCTCAAAACAACCCAGGAGGCTACGAAAACGCCACCATCACGGACACCGCAGGCCTCGCGGCTAATGTGCGCTTCCTCGTCATGCATGGTTTTAGCGACGACAATGTTCACTTTCAGAATACGCTTGCGCTGCTCGACAAGCTAGACCTGGCGAATGTGCACAACTATGATGTGCATGTCTTCCCAGATAGCGACCACAGCATCTACTTCCACAATGCCAATGCTGTTGTGTACGGAAAGCTGAGGGACTGGCTGGTCAATGCCTTTAATGGAGAGTGGTTGAGAATAGCGGATCCTAGTCCGCTGGGTGCGTATGAGGGACTTCCTTGACTTTCGCGGCTCTACGTGCTACAGATACGAGCGCTACACCGTCTCGCCGTGGCAGAGAATCGAAATGATCTTGCTGAGGAATCTGAAGGAGCCTTCTGATCAAGCGCTTGTGTATCTGTTGTGGTCCACATGCCGCCAGGGCCAGAAGCACCAGCAGTCACCACCGCCGCAGTACCTTGGCACCTACACATCGACCACTTGAAGCACCATGAATGAAGCAACCACTAAGCAGCAGCGAGCTCAGACAGCAGCATGCCACCAGGTTACCACGATGCACGAGAAACTCAGACTACGAGCGCGACTGACGCGAGCCAGACATCTCATACCGAGGACTTCAAATTTGAGTCCCCGGAAATCGAAATACAGCAAGGCCCCAGCGGCAACACAGACGTTGCAGCGGCGGCATCAGACGCCAATGCATCGAAGCCGTCTACTGCAGCACAAGTCTTCGGCAGCCAAGATCTCCTCGACATGATCCTCGGCCACCTTGCCGTCAGCAGTCTTCCATGGAAGTACGTTCGACGTTCAGAGCGTTACACGACACCATCGACTCTAGAGCTCTCGATCTGGCTGCATTCCGAACTACAGATACTTCACTTCCGGCCAGGACGATGCTGGTGGAGGTCTCGGGACTAGAGATTCAGTTCATGCCATTGAGCATCCTTACCACCAGCCCTTCGAAGCGTCCACTTTATTGCAGAATCAGATTCACGCAGGACTTCAAGGCGCCCCTCGCAAGCAGTCAAATCAGAAAGGTGTTGTGTTGTTCTTTGCGCCGTCTGTGGGGTAACTCAGCATGTATGCTCGATATGATGACCAGCAATACACATGCTCGAACACTGATGGCATTACGTACGGGGATGTCCTGGACAAGATCGATGAGATACTGAGCCAAGAGGTCCGACCGCCGACTTTACCATCATACTTTGTTCTACCTTGTGGTCGGCGCCGAAAGCACCCACCGCTGAAGGACCCCGGCCAGTTTCTCATGGTGAGAGCTGCAGCACCAATTGCATGAGACGCTGTCAACCGCGAGCGTAGTACAACAGAATGGATACAGAAGAGATAACGAGGAAAGGGCGTGATGAATGCTTCGAGCGCCGGCGGAGTATAGCATGGTTGGGTGCGGTATTCTTGATCTCCTCGTGGGCGCAGACAATCTCGAGTGGAGTCGTGGTCCTTCACGCAGTAGAGAAGTAACGGCAGCTAGTCACAATGACGAAAGATCGTCGACGACCTCTAGTCGATCTCAAAGATAATACCAAAGTGCCACACATGAAAGTCTGACACATGTCACGAGGTGACGAAATGCTTTTCATTGTTCGCCTATCATGATCTCGTGGTCGTCTATCTGAAACGCGACCATTGCCGCAGCCATCATGCAGAACCCCAGACTCCTCCAAACCCAAATCTACTTCAATGGGATGAAACGCGAAGAGTGGGTAGCACCGATACCTGGACGACCGTGCTTGACTGGCTTGCTATCAAATCGTCAGCATATGCACTCAGCATACCTACCGTGATCCAACTTACTAAGAGATGGAGAATTCACCGAGGTAGTGACCGACCATCTCTGGCTTGATCTCGACCTGGTTGAACTCCTTGCCAGAGTACACGCCGACGACGGAACCAATCATCTCTGGGACGATGATCATGTCACGGAGGTGGGTCTTGACGAGATCTGGCTTCTCATTGGGCTTGGCCTCCTGCTTGGCCTTGCGGAGCTTCTTGATCAGACCCATGGGCTTGCGCTTGAGACCGCGGTTGAAGCGTCTGCGGGCGCGGGCGTGGACGACATCGCGGAGCTGCTCGGAGGAGAGGTCGAGGAGCCTGTGTTGGACGCGTTGTCAGCATTTCTGGCAGATGGTGTGGCGCGCGTGGTCTGGTGTCTGGGTTTGGCCTGAAGGACTCACTCGTCGAGGTCAATGCCGCGGTAGGAGAACTTGCGGAATGCTCTCTTCTTCTTCAGCTCTGTTGTGACCCGTTGTAATCAGCTTGTTGTTCCTTCTTCCATCCGCCCTTTTGTGGCCTGTCCACAGGGTTTTGGCTTCTTCAGAAGATTTGGGGGGAGCGCGTACCGGCGGCCTCCTCGGCGTTCTAGAGGATGTCAGCGCATGCGTAGGTGATGTGGTGGAGGTGTGTTAGACTCACGTATTCGCTGTCGGCCATGGTTGCGGTGTTGGGCGATGGCGTTGTGTTGACTTGGCTGTCGCTGATTTCAGGAAGGGACGACGAGGTGTAGCGGAGGATTTGGGCAGGTGCGGATTTCGACGCCTTGGCATGCAAGCACAGGCCAGTTTGCAGTCTTCAGGCATTCATGCATTAAGCGAATCGCTCTGAACCGAGCCGTGTCGAGCACAGGGACCTGCATCACATGTTGCAGTGTACACGGAATCATCTGTCGAAATGATAAAGCAAGATTGAATGGACTTTGACAGGAGGATAGGACTTCATCAAAATACCATCTGCTCTCGCACATGTTCAGCTAATGAGCGCTGCTGGACGATTGTCTACCTCTCGTGCTCTAAGGCCCTCGCTACGGTTCTAGCTTCAAGAGACGATAGCAGAGCGTATTGCGCATTTGAGATCTGGTGAACAGTACAAGCGACGGCCACAAAAGCGATCTCGTGATTCGTCGCGGTTCACACGCATTACCTCGCTCCTTGCAAAACATTTGCGCACATTCATCTGAGCAAAGAGAGCCATGCGTATTACAACGAATCGTTCGTCCCGATAGGACTGTTCATGCGAAGTCGTCAAAATAGAGGTAATGCTGCACAAGTACCTAATATACACAGCGAGCTTTATCAGCTCTCGCTCTACTCCTCCCAACTCCATTCGCTAAGTTAACGCAAGCAAAAGAACTCCAGTCTATGCAAATGCTCATGTCACAACCGGGTAGGTTATCTTCGTGTCTCCCATCATGGCGTCAAGTCGATGCTGTACAAGCGATAAGCGCAGAGCATGCACCTCAATCAATACTTCTTCTTCGCCGCAGCAGCGTTCTTACTAAGAGCCTCAAGCTTCTTTCTGCGTTCGAGCTTCTCGCGCTTGTGGCGCTCTTCCTCCGCCAGGGCTTCTTGGTCCTCCTTCTTAGCGGCGGCCAACGCCATGCGGTCTTCCTTCTCCATGTCGTCGAAGCCTGCGTCCATCATGTCTGACGATGCATCAGATTCGTATTCCTCTTCTTCGTCCTCTGCGTCGTCGAGGTCGTCCCAGCTGGCATAGCCGCCGTACTTGTCCTGAGCCATGCCCTTCTTCGCCACCGGCTTGACCCGTTGTGCTCCTGGCTCGTTCTTTCGCATGGTGCCTTTGTATGTGAACTCCTGCCTCTCGATCGGCTTCTTCTCCGGCTTCTTCATCGTACCCTTGTACGTAGACTCTGGCTTCTTCGACAGCCCTCCCTTTGCATCGACTGGCGTGCCACTCCTGCTACGATCTGCCACGCCAGGCTTGCCCGCCCTTTCAGGGCCTGCCTTTTGCTGCTTGGCTGCCTCTTCCAGTCGCATTCGGTCACGCTTCGTAAGCTTCTCGACAGGTTTGTGCTTGATCGTACTAGAACCAGTAGCTTTGGCTGCCTCTTGTGCAGCCTTGGCCCTCTCGAGAATCGCGGCGAAGCCTTTCTTCGGCTTGGGTGCTCCGTCTGCTGCTGGAGGTGCAGAGGCGCCGGCAGTGGTCCCAGTCCGTGGAACTGGCTTCGGAACTGGCTTTGGGGGGTTCGATACTCCAGCAGCCGGTCTCGCTGTACCGCGATAAGGAGCCGCTGAGGCGTTTGTGCTCGGGACTGGCTTCGGCGCAGATGGTTGGCCATTGCTCTGTGTTACAGACCGCACAGGCACCTTGACATCGGCCTTCGCGACCTTCATATTTGCAGCTGTCGCCTGCTCCTCAGGCTTGCGCTTCACTCCTGCTAAAACATTGCCAGTGGCGGGTCGTGATCCGTTTGTCAGGGCCGGTGGTTGCGTTGTGCTGGAAGTGCCTGAGGCTGGCTGTGATTGAGGCGCATCTGGCTTCTTGCCGCCGATCGAGTTAAGAAGAGAAGTGAAGGACTGTCTGTGAGTCAGTATGTCTTGCGCAAGCGGCATCGAAGAGTCAGAGTCGCATACCGTCATGGTAGGTTCCAGAAGCCGGGCGTGTCGCTGTCTTGAGAGGATGAACTGTTACCGAATGGGCATATCCAACGCGACAGACGTGCTGTCTGTAGATGCTGTCGCAGGTGGAAGAATGTGTGGAAAGTACGAAAGGGAATGCAGTCGTCTTTATATGTGTCGTGTGTTCAGTGAACGAGAGCAGTCGAAGGCTCGAGTTGCCCTTCGCCGCATTGGGCATAGCTCCGGTAGCACCCTCCACCGAAAAATCTTGGCTCCTTCCTCGCGGTGTCGAAATTGCTCTCGCCGACCACTGGCTGACTTTACCTCACGACTTCGCGACATATCAAACGAACCTAAGTCTCAGTCTGCTTCGGCTTAAATCGATTGAGTCTCGCGTTCACCTACCACAAACCACACAGTGAGCGCCATCATACCACAAACACACTCCAGGACGACTGCTAACACACGCTCGAGACACAATCAAAATGAAGCACCTAGCAGCATACCTCCTCCTCCAGCTCGGCGGCAACGCCTCCCCATCCGCCGAGGACATCAAGGGCGTTCTCAGCGCCGTCGGCATCGAGGCTGAGGAGGAGCGTCTCTCCCAGCTCCTCTCTGAGCTCGAGGGCAAGGACATCAACGAGGTATGCGATCATGATATGGAATACTCTTGGCAAGATATGTGCTAAGGTCTTTACCAGCTCATCTCCGAGGGCTCCAGCAAGCTTGCATCCGTCCCATCTGGTGGCGCCGGTGGTGCTGCTGCCCCAGCTGCTGGTGGTGCCGCTGCTGGTGGTGCCGCTGCTGAGGAGGCTCCGGCTGCCGCCAAGGAAGAGGAGAAGGAGGAGTCTGATGAGGACATGGGCTTCGGTCTCTTCGACTAAGCGTCTCGCACTCAATAAGGATGATCTGGAGCCCGGCTGGAGGCAAGGAACGATGCTACGGATGAACTACATGCCACGCACCGACTGTGGTTGCGCTAGACGATCCAGATGCTGGATGAAGGACATGCAGATAATCTCCGCGCAATGAAGCCAACTTGCCCGGCCAAAAGCTCTGAACGATCATGACTTTCTCTCTCTCCCTCTCTAGTCCGATTCCTGTTTAACTTAGCACTAAGAACCACATCCTGAAGGCACAACCGAACCTTACCGTGAGTTGCAAGACACTAAATGTACCTACGACTGTGCTTTCTGGGATCGACAGAAAAGCTTGGTCACTACACTCATCATAAGCTTCCTTGCCCATGCAGTGATCAAGTATCTTTACGGCAGTCGCGTACGAGAGCTCATAACAAAAGAGGCGGCCACCACTGCGCCGAAACCGCGGTAGTAAATTTAAGCTATGTAAAGTGCTCCGAGTACCTGTGACACGTCAAGTGTAGTTGAAGCGAACCGCACGTTAGCCCTTCGCTTCGACAGGCTGCCTCGACGCTAAAGTATGGCCATCCTAGCGATCAGGAGGTAGTCATGCCTGTGTAAAGCGCCCATCTGTTTTGCCAAGTGTCGAGAGCTCGGTGAAGCGAACAGATGATCAAGGCGTGTCATGGCTCCGCCTGGAACAGTCTGGGGCTGACAGGTGCTCAATGACTGATGTCCTGAAATCCTTAACATAACATTGTGCAGATCGTAAGGGTGTCATTATATTGGATGCATCCCGGATTTAGTCGGCAGATTTCCCATCGAAAGATAACACATAGGTGTGGCAGGAGCTCGTGTAGCACCCGATCATGATCTGTCATCCGAAACGCTGTACCAGGAGTAGACAGCGGCACTCTGCATATGTTGCTTAGAATATGCAATCGCGGCTGTGTGCAGCTCGTGAGCGGTCAATCCTCTCGTGCGCCCTCGAAGGCAGGTGAAGGTGGGCACGATATCATTTCCGGCGTATTCCTGAAACGACACAGTCACATGCGGGATCTTTCTTGGGTATCTTTTGTATGCCAAATGCTTTTCACTTCTCATCGCTTCATCCAACGCCACGCTCAAACCCTCGACTTGCGATTCAAAGCTCGCTGAAAATTCAAAATGACCGCACTACTCGAGGAGCGACCTGCTTCTGTGGTAGGCCACTAAGAGTGCTTGGTGCGCAGCAATCGCGCGAAGTGTGATGCTGCCGAGTATCGTCACGAATGGGTAGACCCCAATCATTGGAGTAGTGGACTGCAGAACTTGGTCAGTCTTCTATACATTACGAGAATCATCCCGACTCACCCTAGGTAATCTTCGCGGATGCTGCCAATGGCGAACATCTGCCCGATCTCACCACGAATACCCTTGATGCGTACTCGCACCTGTGTGTCCTTCTCGATGTTTTGCTCCGAGTTGTCAGTGAAAGACGGAGTCGAGCCTTCCACTGTATACTTCAGATTGGAGGGTATCATCTGGCCAGAAAGCGTGAGCTGCCATGAACCACTGCCTCGAGGCTTCTGCGCGAGTACTTACCGCTCTCGCGACGAAGACGCTCATGCCACCGACCTCCACGAAGAAGCCATTGCTCACCACGCTCGTGACCAGCCCGTCCACCACCTCTCCTCTGAACGGCCGCCATACTAGCGCGCGATATGATACTGTGTACTTCGCCATGCCTGTGCCCGGAACCAACATTGGTTCACTCACCTCGTCAATTTCGATGATTTGTATGATCATGAGAGTCCCCTCGATTGTGCCTTCCAGGTCGCTGTGTAGCTGCTCCTTGATCTTCTCGCTTGCGCCGCTGTCGAAGAAGGAAGGATGCATGGTGAGCTCGCGCTCGCGATGTGCAATGAAGAACATGGCGTCGGTGTCGCGCGTTTTCCGCTTTCCAGCGACTGAATGCGACCTACACGACGTTGAGAGGGATAGGTGCGATTCGCAAGTCTATCACTAATGCTCTCTCGAAACGAGCTAAAATTTTGGATGGTGACTAGGCCGTTTTCGAGCGGAGTTGATCGGAGGCCGGGAGGAAGTTTTCGTCTGCGGCTAGAGGGTGATGTTGCTGCTACTTGCTTTTGTTCACTGCGCAAGTCGAGCCTTGAATGAGGACAATGAAGTGCTTCGCTTTGAAGAATGTGTGCAATCTGCTTGCGCGCAGAGTTCAAATCGCAGCTCAGTCTTTGCTGTGGCCGTCGAGTGAATGAACGTGAGTGTCGTGTCGGACGGTGGAAGCCTCTCAAGAATGTTGCGAGGTCGACGAAGAGATAGAAAGCCGAGAAGTGCAAGTCGCATCTATGGATGGGCTGAACGCGCGGTCACATGATGTGAAACTCGCGCTATAGGATGAATTCGAAGGATCGTCAAGCATACTGTGCTCTGCTACGGACATCGACATTGCTACACAACCTTTGCTTTGCTTTCCTCTCCAAAGCTGTCATTGCATCGTCGTCAGCCTTTGCTGGCCTCATCCCATCATGTCCAACGCCTCCCGGCTGCAATCCGACGCCACCGATAGATGGGTCTTGCACAAATTGGATCATGCGCGCCTCGCTGCGATTGGTAACATTGGTGCCTCATCGTGTTGGACATCGTAATCAGTCTGCCGCCGGATGACCATCTCGTCACCCGTGCTATCGCTTCCGATGCTGCTGCCGCCCGCAGTACGCCACTGCGAAACATCGCTGTACGGTTCAGCAGATACGCTGGTGTACGATGTCACGCCAGTATCTGGGCGAAGCTTCAAGGGTGCCGTGTCTGCGACGTTGCGTCCATGTATTGCTGGTAGAGATGGCTGAGGATCTCTATCGCCGTCTGGCGTCGACTTCGCGCTTCGATCTGTACGACCTGTGGTCGGCGACGTGGATTTGGCTTTCTCTGCTCTGGATGACTGGCCAGAGGAACCTGAAACATTTGAGAGCCCATAGCTGTCCTCGACCTTCCCTCGAGCGAACCCCATTCCGAAGCGCGTATTGTAGCTGTCTGTGTAGCTCTTCATGGCAGAGAGTGTACTCGATCCGATTGCGTACGCCATCTCAACCTCCATCCAGATGAGTACGAAAGCACTGTCGAGTCCTACATCATCCGACTTTTTCAGTTGCAGAGTGTACCAGGTACGAGCGAGACAGAAACAAAGTGCTCTGTGAAGTATGTCAGCGTCCGCTCAACCCACGCTGCAGATCACGACTTACGGTAAGCGCACCCAGAACGCCACCAGAATCATGGCTTTCTTTTTCATGGGCATTTGTAGGTTCCAGACCAGGTGAACAGGTAAGATGAGTAGCAGGAGCTCGGTCAGAAGATCCAGGGCCGTCACTGCTTGCCATCGCGCTCCCTGGATCTGCATTAGCGAAGTCCTCTGCTCTTATACCAGATTGACCGTACCTGCGATGGACAGGTGACAGCATTCCGGACAAAGGCCCAATAGTATCCAGAGTCTGAAGGGCATCCGGCCAAGACAACGACGATTGATAGCACGCCGATGAGCGCGACGATGCCGTTGAGGGTGTGATATAGCAAAATCTGGGTGGGTGTCTTGGTGATTCGGCTAAGGAAAGCCAGCATGGCGCATTTCGAAAGGTAAAGGGCGATGAAGAACAAGACGATACTCGCTACCGATGCCTAGAACCTCGTCAGAACCAACATACGAATCTGCAATATTGCTTGAGTTCACCTCGTTGAGCTTCGTCAGGTTGCCGTCAACAGACAGACGGTTGAGCCTCGACCATGGCTTCCCTAATCCTTCCTCGACAGCAGCATAAGACGATCCGAATTGACCAAGGGAGAGCAAGGTTGCGGCGGCGATGACTGCATCATCTCGACCGTACGCACTTCGTCTGATCCATGAACGCAGCAAACCAGCGCAAGCGACGAAGACCAGGCAAATACTGATCGTGAACAAGGCAGCATTCTCGTGACCTTCTCTTCGAGGCATCTTGAGGTGCTGTGGGTCCTCAAGGCGCCTGGTGTCGCTTCAGCGGAGTGAATATGATGTTGAAACCTCCTTTGAGTTTTTTGAGCTCGACGCAAACGCGGGTTCGGCTAGGACCGCCACCAGGGAGCCGCGATGAATGCATTCACTTACTTGTAGCGTATGAAGCAGAGTCTACATGCGGCGGGGGGGGGGGGGGGGGAACTGGTGACACGGGCGGTATCAGCGCACATTGTGTGCAACCACACGATGGGTGTGCAGACGCAAGATCGAGCGTGATCGAGTTCACGACAAAGAAGGCGGCAGTCTGCAGTTGAGTGAAGGGGAAGCGGCTTCACCTTGCATCGTTTGCTTTCAGAGACAGCATCCGATAGATCCGCCTCTTCATCGTGTCCCTGACATGATGACACTCGAGTGATCGCGGCAGATATGCAGCTTCATGCATCACCCCATCGAATTCTGGTTACACGACCTCCAGGGTTGGAGTTGTTGCAACGGCGCTTGGCCACCGCAGAACGGGGATTTGCGAGCGTTTCGTACGCCCGTGACGCGGTGCACGGTGCGTCGCTCTTCCTCGGCTCTTGGTCGCATTCGAGGTTTGTGTAACGCTACGGATGCGTACTCCCGCGAGTTTGACGAGCGCTGTGTAACATGGAGCCGAGAGCCTGGCTTGCCCTCTCGGACATTTAAGCAAGGGGGCGCGCGGGAGGGCTGCTGGCATGCAATCAACTCCAATGGCGCTGCCCTACGCACGTCGATGGACATGGCGTCACTGAAACCCGGATCGTGGCACATTGCAGTGATACCTGTCAGCGGCGACGAGATTTCCTGGTGGTTGTGTCCGCTGCATTAACCCGTTGGGCGACGGTGCGCATCACGACCCTCAGCCAATTGCCCTTGTACGTAGTTCCATGCGTCGAACGTTGCACACGCCCAAGCACGATAGCCGGCCGGCGGACATCAAGATGCTAGCAGTGCAAATGTAAAAGTGACAGTCCTTCTCGGCAGGCTCGGCAGCAAGCCGTTTGGCGCGTCTCGTCGATTTTGCTGCTGGACGTGACTGCCACGCTTCGTGTGCAACGTCCAACGGCTGTAGTGGCGCAAAAACCTTGCTCGGCGTCCCATCACGAATCTGCTCCTTCAACACCTCCCTCGCCTTCAAGTTCGTCGCCCTCGCACTCGCCCTGTGCACAACATTCGAACTCACCGCTCTGCTCGCTGCTTGGGCCTTCTTTTCTATTTTCGCACGCCGCCAGAATGGGACACCCAACCGCATCGCCCGACTACAAGCCCGCGGACGACATCTCGCTCGAGGGACTCCAGCACGAACACGATGCCATCATCCATGAGAAGAAGGGCAGCACATCCATCGATGGCGCCGACATGACTCGCATGGGCAAGTCACAAGAACTCCGCCGAAATTGTAAGCAGAGTACTGGGTTCTACGCTCCTTCGCGCTTCATGTCTGGGCCATCAACTGACCTCGAACCCTTTGCTTCCAGTCAAGTTCGTCGGCATCGTGGGCTTTGTCACCATCTTGCAGGCCACGTGGGAGAACGTGCTGCTGGCGAATTTCTTCGGCCTCTACAATGGTGGCACAGCGGGCGTTATATGGTAGTCCCCGGGATGATTCGCTGCCGCGTGTGGTCCTGACTCTCGATAGGTGTACCATCGCGGTGTGGCTGCTAATGCTTTGCATGATCGCCTCCCTGTTTGTTCTCCGCACCACCCTGCAAGAGCTCTCATCACGAGGAGTGCTGACATTGTGCAGGGCGGAAATGGCATCAATGGCACCAACTTCTGGTGGGCAATACCACTGGGTGAGCGAGTTTGCGCCTCCATCGCTACAGAAGCCTCTCAGCTATGTCGTCGGTTGGTGTTGTTGTTTGGGCTGGATTGCTGGTGTGCCTTCATGCTGCGTGCAACTCGCGGGTATGGTCCAGACAGTAAGTCATCCCGCAAGAGCCGTTCTTCATCACGCTAAACAGCTCTAGATGGTCCTTCTCGTCCACCCAAATGCAAACGTAAATGAACTGTGGCAAGCTACACTGCTGCTCTTTTGCTTCGTCATCATGGCAGCTGCCTTCAACATCTTCTTTGCTCAGCATCTGCCGCTGGCTGAGGGCATCGTCCTTTTCGTCCACATTTTCGGCTTCTTCGTCTTCCTGCTCGCTTTCTGGATTCTCGGCGAACACGGTAAGTGCATTAAGAGCGACATGCAGTCGCCTCGCATTTGCATAACTTCAATGCTGATGGAACAGTAGCTCCGGCGTCAAGGGTTTTCACTGAATTCCAGTGAGTCACCTCCAAGTGCATCATCGGCATCGAACTGATAGCAAGCAGTGACGGAGGCGGATGGGGTAGCGTTGGTCTTTCCTGCCTGATTGGTCTTTCGACGCCTGTCTGGTGCTTCATTGGTCCAGTAAGCAGTGCTCTTTGCTGCTCACGGCTGGATGCTCACTTGTTGTGCAGGACGCTGGAGCACACATGTCAGAAGAACTGAAAGACGCGTCTGTACAGCTTCCCCGCGCCATGATGTGGGCAACGGTTCTCAATGGTGTACTTGGTATTACCATGCTCATCACCTTTTGGTCAGTGGACTCCAAGATCTGCCCGAGCCTCTCTAACTTCATGTCTCAGCTTCTGCATCCACGACATCACCGAGATCACCGAAGGGGGAGACTTCCCCATCATTGCAGTCATTCAGCGGGCAACTGGCTCATATGCGGCCACCATAGTGCTTGGAACACTACTCATAGTGCTCCTCTTCTTCTCGACCGTGACCACAGTCGCCAGTGCATCTCGACAGATCTGGGCCTTCAGTCGCGACCAGGGATGTAATGATGTCACCGTCCGCTCAATTAATGCTAATATGCCACGCAGGGGTTCCCGTTCTCTGAATGGATCCGACAGATTGCACCAAAGTATGAGATCCCTGTCAACGCTGTAAGAACCAAACCTGGACACTACTGTCAATCGATAGCTGACAGATGTAGGTCCTCCTTGCCATGGGCGTGTCGCTCGTCGTTTCTGTGATCAACTTTGGCTCGGACACAGCCTTCAGCGCAGTCGTTGGGGTGTCCAACGCAGCTCTTGGATTCTCCTACATCATATCCATTGGATGTATCAGACTAAAGAGGCTGCGAGGCGAGCCGTTGCTTCACGCCAGATGGTCGCTGGGCCGATGGGGAGGACTCATCAACGACATCTCTTTGGCATTCCTCGCTATCATCTTCGTATTCTCTTTCTTCCCAATCGCTCCTTCGGCCGGCAGTCCCACGTGGGCAAAGGACTTCAATTGGGCAATAGTGATCTTCGCGGCGACATGCTTGCTGGCGTTGGGCTACTACGTCTGCGGCGGCAGTCGCAAATACGTGGCGCCGGTCAGCCTGGTCAAGGATGAATGAGGTACAGAGCGATATTGAGCTCGGATGATTGCTAGCAGGCGGTGATAGCAGGAACTGGAAGGTGTTGCACAAAGACGAAGTGACGTGTTCTGAGATAGGACCCGGAATTGCGGCTGAGATGCTTGGCTTGTTTCAATGCGACTTCATAGCTTTCGATTCCACCTCCCGCATCATCTTGTCATGATCGCTGTTTATGCTTAAACCGTACGAATAACGACTCTGAGGTCCTCACGAAGGACGAGAATCCGCATCATGGATTGGCACAGAAAGAACGTCGAGATGTGCCTTCGCAACGACTATCGACGTACTGCGCCATGAAAGGCAATGGCTACATGCGACTTACGACTTACTGAGTCAAAAACACGATACTCCCGACGCTTATAATCTTGAAACGGATCACCTTGGACTGAGATGTCCATTTTCTGGACCAGCCCAAGGTCGTTCTTTGGATTCGCCCTTCGGCCGAACTAAGGGATTGTCTACAGGGGCGAACAAGAGTACAAGAAGACTATTTGATTGGTATTGGATCCCTAGAGGTGCCGACGCGATCCTATGGCGTCCATGAATTCAGCAGCACACTTGAGCAAATAGATCTGCAAAGGACGACAGTTCACCCGACAAGCCCACCAAGCCAATAGACACCATGGCGATGTTCTCGAAGATGGCGAACGAATTCGCCAATTGAGCTGGCTTCATGTATAGCACTGTGTCGAGCAAGTCAGCAACTAAGTCATTCTCCAACGCCCCATTGACTTACACAGAATTCGATGCCTAGGCCATCCAAAGGCGAGCAAGGAGCACCGGGCTTCAATGTTGGGTAGTCAGTAGCATTTGGACACTGCTCACTGTTCACTACTGTTTCCGCTGCTCGGTAATGGTCAACGTACGTGCCAGCTAATTGGATATCCTGTGGCGTTGCACGTATCGGTTTCGCCTACACGCGTGCAGGGGCTTACGTTCCAGGAATTGGCGTCAGCAGTAGCGAGAAAAGCCACTATTGCGAGCAAGGCATGCATGTTGAATATAAATTAACCATTCGCTGCTTTGCAAACGTAAGGATCCTTTATATAGGTCGAAACGATTAATACCGCGCTCGTGCAGTGGGCTGTGCTCAGCGGTGTCACTATGAAACGAGCACACTGCCGACAAGTCACCGCTGGGTCTATGGGCAGCCCTCAATTTCGAGTACGGGCAGCCTCAAATCTAAATAATCGATCAAATGCTATCAAAATGTATATAGAATACTATCAAATGGTGGATACCGTTCCCCCAGGGTCCTCCTACGAGATCCTCCCTCCCCCCTTCCGGCCCCTCCTCCCGTGGGCCCCTGCGGCTACAGGGAACATAGATGCTCTTAGCCGTCGCTAGCGTGCGGGCATACGCATTTAAAGTGCTAGAGAGCTAATCAAATTGTAGAAGTATAACTAAGATTAGGGGCTATCTATAGTCCTAGTAATAAGGTATAATCTATTTCTAATTGTACTTACTAAGGAGAATAAATCTACTATCGTAATTTACCGGTCTACTAATATAGTATAGATCCAATACTAAGTATTTTTATTAACTAAACTAAACTAAGCTAAGCTAAGCTAAGCTACCTAACTATAGCTAGATTACTTAAGTTTAAAATAGGTTAGACACTTAAACTTTTAGTAGGTATCTTTTTAAAAAGATTTATAGCTATAGGCTTTATTATCTAGTATCGCGTTATAGTAGATTAATTAGTTAGTTAAAGCATTTACTTAATTTAGACTTATATATTAGGTATTTTATATTATCTTGAACAGGTACGAGTTGCGCAGCCACTGGAAGATGGAATCTTGCCTTAGGATGAAGAAGGACCCAATGGGATAGCGTGTTTCTATGAACAAGTATCGCGGATGTAGATGTAAAGGATAAGAGGCAGACTCATCTGTTCGGATGAGTCTTATACCCCTGATCCAGCCACGTCACCCAGCCACGTAATCCTGTTGCGGGGCAACCACATGTTGGGGTCCGGTAGACCCCAACCTCTTTGACCCGATGACCTGCATATTCTCAACATATTACGTTATAATAAGCTAATTATTTAGTTAAATTATTTACTTATTTTAGGCTTATATATAAGGTATCTTAATAAGCTAGTAGTATATTATATATATCTATCTAAGACTAAAGATTACTAGAAATAAAAAGGCTATAGATAAGTATTTAGCTATATTAGGTTTAGTATAACCTAATAATATTATAAGTTAAGAAGATAAGCTTAATTAGGCTAATTCTCGGGCTAATAAGAAGTTGTAAGGGCAGCCTATAGCTAACCCTTATATATAATACGGCTATACCCGGCTTAGTATACCGTACGTAATACGTATATATATACTAGGAGACGCGTATAGCGTCTATAGAAGAAAGTAAGCTTTAGTTTATCTACGATTAGAAGATCGTAGGCGTACTATATATTGCGACATCCCCTTATAGCCTTACGGTCCTTATAGTTCTAAAGCTTCCTCTTATTATAATCTATATACGCTATAGAGCCCGACCGCGACGCGTACGACGGCGAGTCGCCTACGCCCCCCTAAGCCCTAGAGCATAGTAGTAGGCGCGTCGTATAGCCTTAGTTACGAGAAGAGAGGCCTTACGGGCTAAGATTAAAGAGTAAGAGATATAGCTAGAGATCGAGCGGCTAGAGATCTTACGCGCTATAAGCGTACCGCCTCTAGAGCGTATAGAAGGAAGGAGAGAAGATTACCTCCCTACTATAACCCCTACCTCTATCTCTATAACTACTAACGATAATATTATAGTACGAGGCGCGGCCGTAGCGCATACGACGCGACCGCGTCTAAAAGAGCCGACGCCTTTTAGAGGGGATTCGATAAGGAAGGTAAGGGTATTCCTTCGGGAGCTCTTACTTATCTTCGCCCTCTTAGGTACTATATACGCGATAGACGAATTAAAGATCCTATATAGGGTTATATACCTTAGCAGAGAGGCGAGCGAGCGATAGTATACTAACTATAGCGCCGTTAACCTTATAGGATATATATACTAGGACTTTAAGGAGTTCTATCGAGACGTATACGGCAATCCTATAAATCGCGTACTTAATATTATATTAGAGTACGAGGTTACGAAATAGAAGGATAACTAGATAGTACGATAGTTTACGACTAAGCTAGATATTATAGAGGACTAGTTAGGTAACTACTCGGAAGCGTAGCGTATACGGTACCTACTAGCGAAGCTTACGCCTCGCTTACGGTCCGCTATCGTTAGCTACTATAATATTCCTACGACTAGAGAAGACCTAGTAGTCCTAGCCTCGCGTATCGAAAGTACCGAGCGCCGAGGTAGTAGCGGAGGGTACGACCGTAGGTAGTATATACGTCGTAAGCGCGAAGCTAAGGACGTATATAAGCGGGCCGACCGCCTAAAGTAATAGAAGTAGAGTTAAGTACCGGGCGCCTCGGGTACGAGTTAGTAGCGAGACGCCGGTAGCTCGTCTTTAACTAGCTAGAAGTCGAAGGTAGAGTACTATAGCTACGGTAAGAAGGGTTACTATAAGACGGAGTGCCAAAATAGATACCTATAGAAGAACCGTAACACGTAAGCGGTTCGTAGGCTAGAAACTATCGAGGCTTTAACTAAGAAGGGTAAATAGGGAAAAGGTAGATAACTAGGTAAGGGTCGCTCCTAAGTCCGAGTTTCTATATAGACCCCTTAAGGTAAGTCGATACGAGTCTAGCGCGTTACTTACGAGGCGCCGTCGAGACGCGTAAGGGCTTTCGCGAGGCTACGTTTCTTCTAGATAACGGTATAGATTTAAGCTTAGTGTCGTACGAGTATGTACTCCGACACTAGATATAGCCTATTAGTAGTATAAAGCTTCTAAATCTAGAGTCGTATACGTAGGACTAGGGGCATTACTACGGCGCCTATACGGTTCGCGTACGACTAGCTAACGATGTAGGAGTAGAGCGCGTAAGCGACGCTATCTACTATGTAGCGCCTATAGGTAGGCCGTTAGTTATTTTAGGTAGACCCTAGCGGCATCGTAATCGGATAGTAAAGGCCGATAAGGATAACTAGTAGTACTACGGTATAGAGACGCCTACGATTTAGTAGCGTAACGTACGCGAGTTCCTTAAGGATCTCGAGAGCTTAAAGTAGGTTTATACGATAAGTATTTAGGTTATTACTATAGTAGTATCCGAAGGAGAGAGTCCCTCGTAGCCTAAAGAATTTATAGACTTCCGAGATATATACGCACCTAATAAGTAGGCAAAGCGTAAGATGCCCGACGGGTTTAAGTATACGATTAATCTCGTTAAAGGAAAGAAACCCCCTTTTAAGCCGCTGTACTACTAGTCCTTAACTAAGCTAGAAGCCTTAAAGGAGTATCTTACGTAAGCAATAGAGAAAGGGTAGATTAGGCGATCCGTAAGCGAGGCGGGTACGCCTATCCTATTCGTACTAAAGAAGAATAGTACTCTTAGGCTCTATATAGATTATAGAGGCCTAAATAAGATTATAGTAAAGAACTAATATCTACTATCCCTAATTAGTAAGACCTTAGATAGGCTATAGGGTATAAGGCTCTTTACTATAATCGACCTATAGGATACCTACTACCGTATCCCTATTAAGCGAGGAGACGAGTAGAAGACTACGTTTCGTACGCAATACGGTTACTACGAGTACTTAGTTATGCCTTTTAGGTTAACTAACGTACTAGCTACCTTTGAGGGGTACATTAATAAGGCCCTTACTAGGTTAGTAGATAATATCTACGTAGTCTACCTAGATAACATCCTTATCTATAGCTTAACGCGTAAGGAGCACGTACGAGCCGTACGCGCGGTACTAGAGAGGCTACGGAAGTTCGCCCTATTTACGAACCTAAAGAAGTATAGCTTCTTCTAGGAGAGTACTAAGTTCCTAGGATTTATCGTAAGCGTCGTAGGCGTATTAATAGATAGGAGTAGGGTAGCCGTAATTAAGGAATAGCCTACGCCTACGAGTTTTTATAAGGGTTAATCCTTCCTAGGATTCTATAACTTCTATAAGGCGTTTTATTAAAGGGTACTCGAGGATTACGAAGCTATTAATAGACCTACTAAAGGGATGTAAGAATAGTAAGAAGTAAGGGCCCCTTATATAGTCCGCTTATAAGGAGTAAGCGTTCTAACGGCTAAAAGCTAGGTTCCCCGGAGTACCTATCCTAAGGCACTTCGATCCTTCGTTACGTACGAGGGTTAAAACGGATACCTTAGGTTTTGCGATTATAGGCATTATCTCTTAATTATTTAGGACTAAGTAGTATCTAATTACCTTCTACTCTCGTAAGATAATACCTACCGAGTATAATTATAAGACCTATAACTAGGAGCTACTAGTAGTAGTAGAGGCATTTAAGTATTAGCGACCGTACCTCGAAGGCGTATCGTATACAGTTTAGGTACTAGTCGACTATACAAATCTATAGGGTTGTATAATAGTAAAGTAGCTAAATAGGAGGTAAGCTTAATAGGCGACGTTTCTATAATCTTTCGACTTCGTAGTAGAGTATAGGTCGGGGAAGAGTAACCTAGCCGATACGCTATCGCGACGTAGTAACTACGTACGCGTAGCGTAGTAGACGTCGAACTTGCTTCCTACGCTATAAAGTAAGCTATCTTTCTAGAAGGAATCCCTATTAAGAGAGGACGAGCCTACGGTAAGGCTCGTAACCGCTACCTACGAGTAGATATAGGATAAGGCGACGATAACGGTAGTAGGAGCCTACGAGCCGTAGGGGACCCGATTGCTACTAGTAAGAGTATACGCTATAATAATATAAGGCGGCCTAGGTATAGTACTTACACTACTAATAAAAATCGTATAGGGGAGAGACGATAGGTACGCTATATACGAATCGTAGGCGCCTAGCGAAGGGGACGCTAAGGACTAGTATATAAAAGACGGGTTAGTCTATCGTAGAAACGCAATTATAGTACTTAAAGATTACGTAGTAAGAGTATAGCTACTCTATATATATTATAACGACCTACTAGTAGGGTACTTTAGTAAGGTAAAGACTAAAGAGCTACTATAACGTTATTACTAGTAGGAATTACTTAGTAAGAATGTAAGGGAGTATATTAGAATCTATAGAGCGTATTAGACCTCAAAGGCGAGGCGCTATTAATCCTACGGCGAGCTATAGCTACTACCTAGGCTAGACGGTCTTATTACGGTCCGTTACGGGTAACGTAGAAGGACCTAGCTAGATAAGCAGTTGAGACAAGTAGTCGAGCGGTCGGCTAGCTAGGTTATACTCGACCGACTAGCTAACTAACTAGGTTGTACTATTAACGACTAATTAGTTGTGTTAACCTTAGGTTTAGTTGTGTTGACCTTAGGTTTAGAGGGGGGGTTCCTTAGGTCTAACTTGCCCCAATTTCATTTAGGTTTAATTAGACATTTAGGTGAGCTAGCGGGACCTAGTATAGCTATTAAGATATATACTGCGTAGTAGAGCATTGTAAGCGTAGCATTAAGGTAACAATTCAATTCATACCTCTCGAGTAGAGGGTATAGGGGTTTAGGTCCGCTAATCCTCTTGTTTTATCTAGCTACTGCGCTGCTCGTCACGTGACCTGATTTCACGGTCCCGGGACCGGTAAATACCTCTACTTACATAAGCGCCGCTCCACACTACTATAACTCGAACAGGCCTATATAGGGTAGTTAGTAGACATTATTTTAGTAGTTAATAAGGGGGGGTATTAAGTGTACACCCGGTAGCGTATTAGTATCTAGTTTGTAAGGTTAAAATTACGGTTTAAGGTCTAAGGTTCACGGTTAAGGTTATTACTTAAGGTTAAGGTTCAAGGTTAAGGTTTAAGGTTAAGGTTCACGGTTAAGGTTTACTGTCAAGGTCGACTAAGGTCGAAAACACTCAAGGTCTAAGGTATTTAGTAACAATTACGGTTATAAGGTCCTATTAAGTAACAACTAGTATTAGTACATTCTAAAGCAAGTACTACGTAACAATAGATACGGCTACATCACTAGAAAAACTTAGCACCTTTGCCGACATAGGTAGAGGCTACGAACAGCCTATAAACCCTACGAAAATGGAAGGGGTCTATAGGGATTCTATCCCTTATAAGGGGATAGAGGAATCGGAGGAAGGGGAAACACCTAAATCTAGTAAAGAAGGGAGAAGCGGAACTAGCGCCGCTAAATTAGGTATAGGTATAGGAACGAACAGCACAATTAGAATAGATGCTATAACTGCCCTCTTTAGACGATTAGTAGTAGCAATAGAAAACGCTAGCCCTCGCTTTCTACCTCTAGGAGGTGCTAAGAATCCGTTCTTTAATAGTACTAATGCTACTAAGTTCTAGGAGCGGTTTAGCGACCTAATAGACTAGTATCCGCCTCGGGCATCTATTAAGAAGGATGATTTCTAGGGTAGGTTTAAGCGCAATTGCGAAACTACTATCCGGCGCGTAGTTATAAGGCTACCTAGGTAGCTTACTAACAAGGCACGTTTTAGGAGGGCGTTCTTATTAGAGTTCTTAAGGTTTAACGCCTACTCGATATTAGGGAGTCGGGAATATCTTAAGGAGATTGTTAGGGCGTAGTAAGGCAAGAGGCCTAAAGAATAAGATGTGAAGGAATTTATCCGCCTATTTATATCCTTAAGTGACCTAATTGAACCTAAGGATTTAGATAATAGCTCCCGGAGTCGCCTTCTCCTTTAGGGATTGCTAGAGGCTGTCGTGAAAGCGGTCTATAAGGCTTACGGGCTTTACCTAAAGCAATCTAAGAAGTTTAGGGACTTTTAGAGGATCCTCGATGAAGCTACTAGCATCGTAGATAGTAAGGAGGGATGGAAAGCTATATATATAGATTTCCCTCTTACTTTATCTTAGCTATACCGCTTAGTCGTAAAGTAAATGCCGCGCCTTAAGCCTAAGATTAACACGCTTAAGAAGGCCACTTCTAGGACTGTTATTAATAATGACCTAATCTAGAAGGTAGCTAAAATGAGCATACGTACATACTAGCGCGGTCGCGTCGCGGACGCGGGTGCCTTCTACCCGAGCGAGAATTAACGCTCTATATAACCGGAGAGGCACGACCTAGACACTAAACTATAGGTTTACGTAATGTAGCGTCCCCTATCGCAGAATCGCGAACAGTCTAAAGCGATAGATAGTTGTTACTACAACTGTAGCAGTTCGAAGTACTAGGCTAGCAATTGTAGGGCGATAAGATCCTTAATATCCCGGGGCTACGTATACCTCGCCCCGAATAACTAGTAGTATCTAGGGAAAGAAGGCGATCTACGTCCTACTAAGTTTAACTTTCGGAGGGACTATAGTAAACCGAAACTGCTCTATATACTCCCTCTACTCGAAGAACATTATAGACCGATCGAGTTTAATAACTAGTATGAGATTCCCGTACTGCGTAAGCAATAGATAGGTAGGGACTATACTAGGGTAACTAAGGTTACGCCTCCTAATTATTCTAAGCCCCCTCCTAACTTTAGGCATTTAATAGAGTATAGCCCTTAGAACGTACGGTCTAGCTAAACGGAGAAGGCTACTAGGACATATTAGGTCTCATTCGGAGAAAGTGAAGCGGAGTAGGCGATCGACTTAGGCGAACTTAACGAGGTATCTACCTATCCTATGTAGTCTAACAAATTGAAAGGGAAGGCACCCGTAGGCATTCTAAAGAATCCGTACCCGAGGATCCGGTCCTTAGCCTAGGATCTACGAGCCCGAGCTAAGGCTACTAAGAAAGTTCGCCTACAATTAGAACAGGAGATCCGGTAAGCTAAGATTAACTAGTAGAAGGTTGAAATAATTAATAAAGTTAGTGCTTAAATAAGCAAAACTCAATTATTAGCCGAATCTGGGGTAATCCTAGGAAGGGGAAATAATGCCTAAGTAAATAGACTAGGGAACGATACTAATAAAGGACTGCCTAAGGATATGCCTATTAGTCCCGTGAACGCCCCCTTCGCATAAAGGAAGCGTATATAGAATGCTAAGACTATAAGGATTAACAACTACGTCCGATAATATAGTTTAGCTAGTAATAGCCCGGTTATAAAGGAAGAGGGTATTATCTACTAGATTAATTAGATCCTCTAGATAACGTTTCCTAATGTAAACGCCTAAGATTAGTTTCGATATAGTCGCTAGTTCGAGGCTGCCCTCTTTAGTCGCGTTACTAACACCCCCGCTCTTTAGGAGAAGCTCGCTACAGTACGACGTCTTATAGGAAAGGACCCTAAGGTTCGCACTAGATAAGTGGTTACCTATAAAGATGAACCTAAGTATAATAAGGAGGTCTTCCGCGAAGATAGTTAGGCCTAGTATGTCGGAGTGTATTTAACTATACTTTACTCTAAGGGTGCGGTCCCTACTGCTAAGCTATATAAGGACGTTAAGAAAATCGGGCTCTCTAGTATTCTTAATAACTTTACTATAGTCCCTAGTCCTTAGGTAGTAGCGGAGTTTAGGATAAACAAGAACTGGATTAGGTGCCTAATTAATAAGGGTTCCGAGGTGAATATCATCGGCTAGAGGAACGCTTATAGGTTTAGGTTACTAGTAATGTCGAGTACTTAGCTTACCTTTCGAGGTACTAGAGGGCGGGCCTAGTTTAAAGGTGTTATAGGCAATTTAGATGTTTAGGTATTTAGGGTCTACTACTAAGTGGACATGTTCGTCTCCTCGGATCTAAACTTACTAACAATCCTAGGACGTCCGTAGGCCCGTAAGGTGCGGCTTACTGCCCGTAACTGCGATAATGGTTTATAGGAGGGGACTATTACTAGCCGTAAAGGTAAAAGTGTTATGTTTACTGCCCTAGTTAGCTCGGATAGGTATAAGACTCTTTAAGAACTATTAAAAGCGTCAGGAAATAGAAGGGTAGGTTAAGTTACGGCGCTTAACCTACCGACTCGCTAAAGCCGGATTTAATAAAATCGGTAAGGTTCTCGCACTATCTCGGAGAAACCTCGGACTTTGATTTGCCGGTCCCGGGACCGGTAAATAGCTATAGTAAGGAAAACGGATACGACTACGACACGACGTATCTATAGGAACCCGGTAAGGCTCGAACGCCTAGTAACCATTTAGCTCACTTATTAGGATTACTTAGGACTGCTAGAATAAAGGAACGAGTTGTAGAAATTAGAATAGGCGCGTTCGAGGGAGATTCTATTACTAACGTTTATTTAGTTTAAGGGGATTAGCCCTCCGAGATCCTAAGGTAATCTATATTAAATGCTTAGGCACGGAAGCAACAAGTAGGCTAACATATAGCTAATATTAGGATGCCGTAGGTCTTTACGATGTATAAGCGTAAGGCGGACAAGAAGAAGCTAGTGGACGCGAGCGTTCACGAACGCCTAGAATTACGAGTTAAGGGAGATATAGAATAGAAGCGTAGGGCACTGTACCTAGAATCCAAGATGCCTAAAGGACAAGCTCCGTTCGATAGGAAGTACTTAACTAAGAAATTCTTAAGTATTAAGCGAGGTAGCCGGATTACTCTAGAACGACTTACCTTAATTAAGGTTAGCATTAAGCTATTACTAATAGAAAGGGCCTTATTCGATAAGATGCTCTACAACCGGGAGGCAGTCCTTACTTAGGATTTCAGTTACATAAGGCAAATTAGACACGACGTTATGCCACCTTAGAAGATTAACACGGTCCCTTATAGGCTATAGTAGGCACGCCCTATCCGGTTATACCTAAGTCTTAGGGCAATTGTTAAACATTAGAGCCCGGATTAAGAACAACATCCTAGAATACTCATAAGGGGCATATTCCAATAGCTAGTTCCTAGTCGTAAAGAAGGTTAATGCCTCTAGAAGCGATGTGCTATATCGGTTAATTAACTTAGCTATACTCCTAAATGAGGTTACTATGCGCGATACTAACATTCCACCGGATACGGATAGCTTCTTAGAGGATTTTACCGGGTACCGAGTCGCTTTACTTATAGACCTGTTTTTAGGTTATAATTAGATCACTTTAGATAAGTCCTACCGGGACTTAATAGCCTTCATAACCCCTCTTAGCCTAGTACGCAACACGACTCTACCTTAAGGAGCTACTAATTTAGTTACTCAGTTCGTGCGTACGGTAATAAAGATTCTACTTAATTATATCTCGCATCAAGCGAAGCCGTTTCTCGATAACATCGGTATTAAGGGACTAACTAAGGACTATAGGAATGCCGAAGTAGAGCCTAGGTTAAGGAAATAGGTCGTTAAGTACATCGTTTCCCTAGATCTAGTTCTTACTAACCTAGAGAGAGCTAGTGCGGTGGTTGCTAGAGGCAAATCCCAATAGTTATACGAAAAGCTTAAGATTGTTAGGTACGTTACTAGCCCGGATGGTCGCTATCCTAACCTAAAGGTTGTAGCTAAGATCCTAGATTAGCCTACGCCTACCTATATTAAGGAGGTCCGCACCTATGTAGGGCTGTGTATGTACTTCCGGATATAGATTCCCTAGTTCGTTATTATCGCTCGACCGATGTATAAGCTACTAAAGAAGGACGCCGAGTTCACCTAGACAGAAAATGAGCAGTTCTTAAAAGAAGAGATTACTAGATATCTTATGTAGGCTCTAGCCTTAGTTACCCTCTACTACTTACCTAGTACTAGGTCTATCTTTGTCTTAGTTAATGCTAGCGGCACTAGATGGGGATGTATCGTTTCTTAAGAATTAATGGATAGTACCCGACGGCGTTACCCGGTGCGGTATAAGAGCGGAATCTAGAACGCGTTAGAATCTAGATATAATGCTAGTAAGCGGGAATGCCTTAGGGTCCTTAAGGGGCTTAAGAAGATCTAGAGATATATCACTAGCTTTAATTTTGTCCTTAAGGTTAATGCTAAGACACTTATATAGTAGCGTAACCGGCCGGCTTCGGACCTACCGAACTCGGTAATAGCCCGGTAGGTCGTATAGATTAGGTTATTCACGTTCGAGGTAAAGCACGTTACGGGGACTAGATACACTAGCCTAGATGCCCTGTCTCGTAGGCCCTCTACACCTTAGGAACCTAGGGAAGCTAACGAAGACGAAGTCGACTAGATAATTAATAATAAGCTATTCGGGTACCCGGAGCCGGTCGACACCTATCTAGTTAAAATCTAGAAAACACGACATCTCGGGGACTAATATTCCGAGGGCTCTTAGTAGCTTACTTAGGTTATAGAAACTAGGACCCGGCCTAATAGTGTTACCCGTACTAAGTACCGGCGGCTAGTAAAGAAAAGCGTTAACTTCTTTATTCGAGACTAATTGCTATTCTTCTAGAAGCGCCGAGGAGCACCGTTATAACTTGTAATTAACAATAATAAGGCTTAGAAGGAGATCGTTATAGAATGCTATAAAAGACACGGTCATCGTAGCGCTAAGGTCGTGTACAACCTTATTTCCGATCGGTATTACTAGGACGGGTACTTCGCCAATGTCTCTACGTAGGTTCGAAGTTATGCTCCCTATAGGTTTCGCGAAGGTAACTAGCGCGCTAGTGAGCTTCACTTATTAAGCCCTTAGGTTATTAGTAAGAAGTAGTACTCGGACCCCGTCTAGGTACATAAAAATAGATACCTCCTAGTTACGCGCGAAGCACTTAGTAACTAGATCGAGGCTAGAGTAACGAGGGCACCTCCTAGCTCTAAGACAGTTACTAAGTTTCTATACGAAGATGTCTTCTATAGGCACGGCTACTGTACTGAAATTGTGCTTAATAACGCTACGGTTTATGCGGCTAAGGTTAAGCGGTTGCTCGTAGGACTTAGTATTCGAAGGATCCGAATATTACTTTAATATCCGTAGTCTAATGCTCTAGTCGAGGTTAGGTACCGTCCGATTCTTATAGCGTTAGTAAAGCTTATAAGGAACACATACCGCGGATAGCAGCAATAGGTACCCGCTATGTTATAGGCTAATAGGACCACGACCTGTCGTACTACTGGAATAACGCTAGCTTAGGTCCTATATAGCTATCGCACGATTCTACCAATTGAGGTTAAGTACCCGACGTAGGCGAATTACTAATAGGGATCGGTAAGAACGACTAAGGACCTACTTACTATACGTGCGCGTTAACTCTAGGCTCGAGACCTTAGTTTAGAAGAGCTACATGCTCGAAGGAAGCGACTAAGAGAACTTAGTAAGGACTACTTTAATTCTTACCGGAATGTTAACTCTATTAGTTTCTAGAAGGGCGACCTTGTTATAAGATTCGATAAGCTATATAAGGATAACTTCTTACGTAAGATCGGTTACCGATAGTAAGGTCCATGTCGGGTGTCTAGTGTCTCTAGGGAGTTTAGTACCTATATTCTTAAGGAACTTAATAGCACGCTAATAAAGGGTGTTTAGGCACGGAAAAACCTTAAGCTAGTTCTAGAACTTCGCCCGGATAACATAGGAGTACTAAGCTTAGATAATAGGACCGATCTCGTAATAGGGGAGGGAGAAGTCGCTAATAGCGTCGCTAATAGCGAAGACAGTAGTAATTTGAACGAGATCGAGCCTATCGCCGGCAAAGACGTGCTGCCTATAGGAGTTAACGAAAGGGGATCGTATCCTAAACCGGAATCTAAGAAGCTATAGGTTAGGCCTTATAACCTTTCTATAGCCGAAATTTTACAGTTTAGTAGGATCGAGGCTAAGAACTAATTAGTTAGTAATAGCGTATAGAGTTCACTTCCCTTAGGCATGTGTTACACATGCCCTTCAGTTTATTAAGCCGATTCGGTTATCTAGACTTCACTTTATAGGGTGTTCTTACCTTAGTTAGACCTTAGTTAGTAGAGTTACATTTACCGGTCCCGAGACCGGTAAATCGGATTACGTAATAGCGTAGTATGCCTCTACCGAATGCTTACCTAGGTGGTTACTAGCACTGGTTTTCGGTCACATATAGGGTTATCGGACCTTTAGTGTAACCTTAATAGTACTACTCTTACTACTTATAAGACCGGTCTCGGCGGTACTGCCTTATAACGGTTATAGGGACATACGCTAAGAGGCATACTTAAGCGTAGCTCTCTACCTACTACTTCCTCTCTTTTTCTTTAAACACTAACACTATCACTAGAGCCACTAACACATCCATCTACTACTATACACATTAGACGGTTCTTTAGCCTCTCTCTCTTTACGACCTTAACCTTCTTTAAAGCCCCTACCCCGACACTAAGCTTTTAAAGCTTACTAACACTCTAGAGTAGCACTACGAGATAGCTAGCTCTTACGATCTCACTACTAGCGAATCCTAGTTATTATAGCTTTAGCTAGTCTATCGTTACGCCCGGCTAGCTCGAGCATAGCGCTTACTAGTACTATTACTAGGCTTACCCGCCTACCTTAGACCTTGTTCGAGTCCCTTCGCCTACCGGATAACGTTAAGTATGTCCTTACTAACACGAATACGCCGAAGTCCGCCGCTAATGTTATGTTCCGAGAGCTTAGTCCTTAGAAGCGGGTTAAGGTATTAAAGGACTTCTATAAGGGCTTCGAGAAGGTGTTCGAAGACTACTCCGTCTAGGTTAACCTATTTTTCGAGGAGGTTAAGAGCGGCATAGGCAAGAGCTACTAGGATGAATTCCTTAGTAATAAGAAGCTCGATGTCTTATTTCCTATTGTCGGTAAGATTTGTAAGACCGGTTTAGAGATTCGTAACCGAGAGAAGACTCTTCGAGCTACGCTTACCCTCTACTAGCTATAGTAGATAGATAATAAGATTCTTAATCGACGCGTTATCTCCGAGCTTTATAGTACTAATAGCGGGCGCCGCCAGTTTACGGCCTTCGTTAATAAGTACCTAGACTATAGTAGGGCTATTAGTAGAATTTAGAGAGCATTAATCTAGCGTATAAGAATCGGCCGCAAGGGCATAGATCGTAAGCGAACTCTAGAGCCTAGTAATCTTACCCGGTGCGATAGGGAGGCTAAAGCACGTAGCATTAATCCGTAGTCGGCTAAGAGTAGGGAGATTATTAGAAGACACCGCCTAGCCGTCTATAAGGATAGCCTTCTATACTTTATAGAGGGTACTATTACTAAGAAGTCCGCGTCCCTAGAGGATAGCATAGATTAACCTAGACCATCTAGCTAGTAATAGCCTTAGCTACATTAGCTACTACCGGGTAGTAAAGGTAAAGGACGTGTAAAGAGTACTACGCTAACTCTACTAGCCTCTACCTAGCCTATAGTCCTATCGAGAGGCGGTCGTAAGTCGAGTCGACTTAAGTAGCTCCGTATAGGCGAGAGTATAGGTAAGGGCATAACTACGCCCGCTTAATCCTCGCCTAACCGAACGCTAGACGGCGTACCTATACGCGAAGGTAGTCCGCTAGGTACACCGGTTAGTACCCTACGATCCACTCCGGCCCTAACTAAGAATAGCAATCCGATACTTATTATGTTACCTTCGGCTATAATTAGGGATGTATTAGTCTTTAAGGATTAGATCCTATAAGAAGACGAGGCCCTCCGGATTAAGCGCGCTAACTACACCTATAATGAGCGGTACTGTAGCATTAAGTTTAGAAACTCGATTAATGTAGATAGCATTAACTAGCTACCTAAGTACCGGATGGCGGGCCTTGAGATACTTAAATATGCTGTCTCGGACGTTCTTAAGAGGGATGGTAAGGTTAGCGCTATAATGTACGATTAGTATGTTCGAGATTTCTACTATAAGGCCCTCTACTTCGTTACGAATCCCGGTATTACCGCTAATACCCTATGTAAGCGCGCGCTTAAGGTCTAAGACTAGCTCTTTAAAGGTAAGAGTTTTTCAGCTATTAAGGTAAAGAATAGGTCGTGGTTTCGCCCTAATAAGCGTAGTTAGAAGACTATTAACCTGCTTAGCTACCTCCGTGTTTGAGGTAAAGTCGGTACTACAAGTAGTATCGTTACGTATACTAACTATAACTAGATCCTCGATAAATTTAGTATTAATGAAGCTAACTAAGCCGATCTTAATAGCACCGGTACCTACATTAATAGTAACATGCTATACTAGTACAATAACGCTAAACTGGCGCCGCGGGTTAAAATAGTTAGAGAGATAATGAGTCGAGAATTCGACGTATACCGATAGCACCTACGAGAATTGAATAAGGTTAGTAACGGCGGCGTCTACTAGAACATATAGTATTCTCTAAGCTAATAGATTATGCGACAAGACCCCGGGCTATAGCTCTTATAAGTGGCGCTATACCCTTAGTACTATACTCGGTTTATCTCCTTCCCTAGGCCTACGATTTTTAGCTTTAATAGGGCTCATTAGGGGGGTAACGCGAACACTATAGTATAGTATACTAGGGTCGACTTAAACCTCGAAATTGAAAACTACTAGACTAGCAACCGGCTTAATATGCTATACTCTCTTAACTTAGAGGGCACTAGTAGGCCGGAGTTTTTATACGGTTTTTATAAGTAAGGGAATGCTAGAGAGTTTATCTAGTAGTACTAGACTAACGACTGTATAGAAGACGGCCAATTTAAGCGTTTCTTCTCGGTTAGGGTTTAGAATTACCTAAGTAAGAATAGCAGTAGCTAGTTTAGAGAGGACCTAAGTGCTAGGTAAATGCGGGTAACTACTATAGGCGTTCTAATAAGGTAGGCCGCACATAAGAAGACGCTACGTTAGATTAACCCTTACTTTATCGAGATCCGCGACGATAACTATCTTAAACTCTAGAGAAGCTAGAGCATGCACTAGGTAATAGACATCTATCGTAACTTTAAGACGCTAAGTGAGAGCGCTATAGGGTTTAAGTATCGACGCCTAGTACCTAGCTATTCTTTCCCTACGGCCGTATACCTTAGTAGCATTAGCCCCCTATCCGATGCCCTAGCGGGTTTAAAGTCTTAGAACGATAACAAAGTCATCCTTAATACTAGAAGGTAGCTTAATACTACGGTCCGCCTAGACTCGGAGCTCTTCTATAAGAAGATGTATAATTAGCGCGTCTGAGCTATAAAATTGATAGACAAGTAGCTTAGCTTAGTTACTACTCTCGAGTAGATGTGCTTTATAAGCGAAGGGCGTAATAAGAGCTTCTTCCGTAACTACTATAGGAACTTTACTAGCTAGCTACTTAGGGACGCGTCTAGTAAGACTAGTGTTAGCTACGACAACGAGTAGGTCTAGACAAAGGAGTTGTGTAAGAATGAGTAGAACTAAGTAGTTAGTACGGGTTTAAGGGCTCCTAGTTTCTAGTTAATCTCCGGCTATAGCTATAGCCTATAGGATTCTAGTTCTAATTCTAGTTCTAATTCTAGTTCTAATTCTAGTTCTAATGCTTCGGGTATAGGTGCTTCTAGTCCTTAGATCTTACTTGTTTCTTATAGTTACTTATCTTCCCTTAACTCACTTTCTAGTTACGCGGTAGACTCGTCTTTAGATTTATTAGGTTACTAGTACTAACGCTTACTTGTCTTATAAATAGCGTTCACGTTATTCGACCATCTAGCCCGCTCGATTAATGCTAACATAGCTATCTATTCCCTCGCCAGTTTCGTAGTATACGTTAGTATAGTGCGACGGATGCGAGTCGCGGTTATTAACGTTATTATCACGGTCTCTATTAGAAGGATCCTTTCGATCTTTATAAACTGTCGCTAGTAGGCCCTATGATTACCTAACATCTTATATGTTAAGCTAAATAGTAGGGTAAGCTACTATGCTACTATAAGACTACCTTAGCTTATAGCGACTAACTGTGCTACCTGTGTTGCCCGGGCTCACTGCTTTAGAACCTAAGGACAGGTTCGTAATGGGGGAGGATATATTAACGACTAATGGGTTGTGTTAACCTTAGGTTTAGAGGGGGTCCCTTAGGTCTAACTTACCCTAATTTCATTTAGGTTTAATTAGACATTTAGGTAAGCTAGTAGGACCTAGTATAGCTATTGAGATATATACTACGTAGCTAAGCATTGTAAGCGTAGCATTAAGGTAACAATTCAATTCATACCTCTCGAGTAGAGGGTATAGGGGTTTAGGTCTACTAATCCTCTTATTTTATCTAGCTACTGCGCTACTCGTCACGTGACCTGATTTCCCGGTCCCGGGACCGGCAAATACCCCTGCTTACGTAAGCACCGCTCTATACTACCATAACTCGGACAGGCCTACATAGGGTGGTTAGTAGACATTACTACTATAGTAATATATTCGACCTTTCTCGCGCAAATTCCTACTTTTAAAGAGTTTTTACGTCCGGGTAAGCGGGGCTTTTCTCTTTATATTTAAATTTAGTCGTTAGTAACAACCCGTATTATATAGTCTTAGACTTATAAAGTACGTTAATAGAATAATTAATTAATTAATTCTTCTTAGCCTTTACCTTATTAAAACGGTCTCTAGTAGCCTTTACTACTAGATTGTTAAGGTATTCTTCGTTAGTTATATAAAGCAACTTAAAGGTCTCTAGTCTTCTTTAGATTCCTCAGAGTTTTAATCCTCCTTTAGGCGGTAAGAGCTCGTAACCTATCTCTATTACCCTTTTTATAACTATAGGGATAGTACTACTTAGGGCCCTAGCAATCGGGTTATCTTTAGGAAGCTTCTTTAGCCTTAGGCTATACTTTAGAACCTAGCGTTCTAGGCAAATTTAAGGGGTAAGGAGGTTTACTTCTCTCTCGGTAGGCTTAGTAGGGGTAGTATAGAAGACCCCTAGGACTTTTCGAATGCCTTTTCTATATATAGCCTCTAAGGGAGTAATAGTTCTCCTAGATTTCTACTAAATTAGCGCCCCGTAGTCGGTTACGGTAGTAACGTACGATAGGTATAGTATACGTAGGGAACAAATACTTAACCTATTCCCTATATTTACTAGGCGGTTTATTCTATAGAATGAGGTAAGTACCTTAGTTACTCGGATTTGAATATACTCTTTTAAGGTAAGATAGGTATTAAACTAGATTCCTAGCTATCGTAAGGCTTTTATTACGGGTTTAATAACTTCTCCGCTTAGTAGAGTAATAGAACTATCGTATTATTACGGAATGATTCCTAGGGACCCTAGAATCATAACGATAGGACGAACACGTGACTCATCCTACCTAAGCGCTTAGACTTAGAGCGATTAGACTGCTTATGCTTAGACTAATTAGACTGCTTATGCTTAGAATGATTAAACTAATTACCGAGATCTACGAATCTCCTTTATATTTAGGAACGCTAGAAACCCTTATAGTTCTAATGCGTTCAACTTATGTTACTATCTTACTAATTGGAATACAACTCTTATTCTAATTATTCATCTTCGCTTAGCTTACTTTAGCCTCTCTAAAGAATACCGCTACGTGACTTAACTTATCTCTACTTTAAGACTAGCCCTAGAACGAGACATAACACTTTAAACGCCCTTAGGATGAGCGCTACTTAAGTAGCTAGTAGGGGAACACCCGCCCCTAGCGAAGTAGGAAGCATCCGCCGTGCGCTACTACAATAGACTACTACGAAGAACGATAAGTCTAATAACGATAACGAGCCTACTCTAAGGAAGAACGACGTTAAGGCTACTAAGCTAGACCTCTTCTATAGAGACAGGGCTAAGTTCGACGACTAGATTAATTAGATAGATATGTATCTCATGTTTAACCTAGTCGATGCTAATAAAAGAACTATCTTCGCTATTACGTACCTTCGCGGAAGTGCGCAGAACTAGATCAAACCTTACCTTAAGGAATACCTTAAAGGTATAGGACGATTAGACCCTACCGGAATGTTTAGGAGCTATACTCTCTTTAAAGAAAAGATAAAATTAATCTTTAGAACCTCGAACGAAGTTTAATAGGCTATACGAATCATTTAACACCTAAAGTAGAAGACGTCTACTTTAGAGTATGCCGCTAAATTCGAAGAATACGGACAAATTACCGGATAGGACTAGACGGCGTTAATAACTATATTCCGACGTAGACTTAAGGACTCCGTTAAGGACGAGTTAATAAGACACGGGGGACAGATCACTAACCTCGAAGAGCTAATAAAGGCGTCGATTAACATCGATAACTAGCTCTAGGAACGATACTAGGAAAAGAAATACGACTCTAAGGTAGGAGGTATAGTAGGATACGCTCCGGATCGTAGACCCTTAGGAGGGTACGTTACGAAGGGAGAATTCTCACGACAAAGCTAGCCCTACTATAGACCATAGCTAATAGAATTAGACGTTACCTAACGAGGACGGAGGATCGATAAGAGTAGGGGCCACGGAAAGCCCTTTAAAGGAAAAGGAAAACTTATATACTATGCCTATAGTAAGGAAGGTTATATAGTACGGGATTGCCGCGGTAAAAATATAGTGCGCCGCGAGCAGTTCAATATAATGTAACTAAAGGTAGGTAAATCTAGGAGCAGTATTGGACCCCGACAATTTAACTATACCTAGAGAGTAGAGGAGAAGGATAGCAACCGGGTTGCGACGCCTCTCCTAGACCCCTTATAAGGACGAGGAGGATACTATATTTAACAACATACACTACCACTAAATAACTAACAATTAAAGACTATTAGATTGTTTAGCATAATAGCACGAGGAGTTAACTATAAAGTTAAGAAGGAATCTCGACACAGTTACGGAAGCCTTTACTAGCGATTCTATTACTAGGACTCGTGTTAAACCTACTATAACGCTAAGTTAGGCGTAGGGTACTAGCTACGACAACTAGTAGGAACCCTAGGAGCTTAACACGGACAAAACAAGCTCTAAGAAGTGGACATAGACGAATCTTACTTCGATAACGACAATAAAGAAAACTAGGATCTAGAATAGAACGGACGCTAGTTACTAGTACTAGAACAACAAATAAACGAACTAGATACTATCGAAGAAGATTACGTACCGGAAGAGTTAAGCGAGGACTTATCCGAAGAAGAAGAGAGCGATACCGACGATAAAAACGAAGTATACACATTCACGGTAGATATGCTAAAGAAACTCTATAAGTTGATTATCTACCTCTAACGAAGGCACGAAGAATTCCTACTAAAGTTCTTAGGGAAACGATACCTAAACCCTAACGAATTTGACAAGACACTCGACATAATAAGGGGCATAGTATAGGGCTACCTAACTATAAACAATACTAAGAACTTAGCTAAAGCGGTTATCGAACGACTACCTATAGGAAGCCGAATAACGGATACCGGATACCTAACACCGGTAGGAACTTTCGTCTTAAACGAACTACGAATAGTAGTATAGCACGTACGGGCTCTCTACTTAGAATCGTAGAAGATCTAGGAACGTAATAGACTATAAGTGTAGACATAGGGTAACGGGCTATAGGTTCTAGCCGAAGCCTCTAGGCACGAAGCATAGCGAACTACATACTATTCGGGAAAAGGATTAACTCCCTAGGAATAAGCGACTAAAGGGAGTTATACAACACTTAGGCTCACGCATCGGCATTAAACACAGTTTTCTAGACATAAGCAATCGTTAACGGACATAAGACTAGTATTATAATCGACTTAGGAGTAGCGGGGAATTTCATCTCCGAGTCTTTCGTAAGAAGAAACGGGTTTGCTACCCTAAAGAAGAAATGGAGTTACGAGTTAATCGCGGTAAACGGATTATCGTTACCTAGCGTAGAATAGGAGACGACACTATTGCTACTAGCTATCTAATAGCACTACGAGAATATTACCTTAGATGTTACTAATATAGCCAGTTATAACATAGTATTAGGTATGCCTTAGTTAAGAAAGCATAATCTAGTAATCGACTAGAGAAGAGGAGTACTTACATTTAGGGAATACGACTGCGTTATCGACATTTAGCCTACGTATCGATAGCGGACGATAGTAGATAAGGTAAGGAAATAGCTTAACGCATTTAAGCTTACGCCGAATAGAAGGATAGAAGAACCACCTTCGACCGGGATAGACACTAGCGTAGGGCCGCCGGGTTACGAAGTTACTAGAAGTAATAGAAGTAACGCACTATCGAAGAATACTAACATCTTAGAGTTAAGTATTCCTAAGGAGTATCGTAAGTGGTCGCGACTCTTTAAAGAGGAGAGAGGCAAAACCGCCTTACCTAAGCACCGCCTATAGGATTACAAGATTAACATTCAGCTAGGGAAAGAGCCTCTATAGGGACCCCTATATTAAATGTCTAAGAAAGAGCTATAGACCCTACGAGAATAGCTAAAGGAGAAGCTAGCTAAAGGATAGATAAGAAGATCCACCTTAAGTGTAGGAACTCTATACATGTTCGTTCTAAAAGCAAACGGGAAGTTACGACTCGTATAAGACTATAGGAAGTTAAACGAGATTACGATTAAGAACCAATACCCGCTACCTAACATCGAAGAAGCATAAGATAGATTAACCGGATCGGACTAGTACACGAAGATTAACCTACGAGATGCCTTCTACGCTATACGAATAGTAGAAGGAGAAGAATAGAAAACCGCTTTTAGAATAAGATACGGACTCTACGAATTCTTAGTTATGCTAATAGGATTAACTAACGCACCCGCATCCTGCTAGGACCTTGTTAACGAAACACTTAAGAGACCTACTCGACGTATGCGTTATCGCCTATATAGACGACATACTAGTCTATACGAAAGGATCCCTTTAGAATTACATAAAGTAAGTCTAGGACGTATTCGAACGACTTACGCGTTTAGGATTTAAGACAGCACCCGAGAAATGCGAATTCTATAAGAAAGAAGTTAAATTCTTAGGCTTTATTATTAGCACTATAGGAATAATAATCGACCCTACGAAAACATAGTTAATTAGAGAATAGCTAGAACTAAAAACAGTTAAGGACGTACAATTATTCCTTAGACTAGCGAACTATAACCGGAAATTCATTAAGGACTACGTAAGGACAGTAGCACTAATAACGATGCTTACGAGGAAAGACGTTACTTAGAAATAGGGAAAGGAATAGATTAAAGCATTTAAGAAACTTAAGGAACAATACGCTTTAGCCCCTACGCTTCGACTATTCGATAGTAGTAAGGAAGTCTACATCGAGACCGATACGTCTAATATAGTAATAGGCGCGTGTCTAACGTAGATACACGATAGGTAGAGACACCTAGTAGCCTATTACTCCCGGGAAATGACTATAGCGGAATAGAACTACGACATCTATAATAAAGAGCTTCTAGCCATTGTTACTACTATATAACATTAGAGAGTATATATCGAGGGCCTACCGAAGTTAACGATTCTTTCTAACTATAAGAATCTTACGTACTTCACGACGACGAAAGAACTTACCCGAAGGTAAGCCCGCTAGTCGGAGCTGCTAGGATAGTATAAGTTTAAAATTAAATATACTCTAGGACGAGAGAACGGCCGCGCCGACACGCTAAGCCGAAGAAGCGACTATATAGAAGAAAAAGAACTAGTGTAACATAAAGTACTAAAGACAAACCCCGACGGAAGTCTTAGCGCTAATATAAGAGAATTTAACAACATCGTACGGATATTAGGCGATAGGGACGAACAATTCCCTATATCGCAAGGAAAATACTAGGTACTAAAGGATCGAGAAGAGGAATGTATACGACAACATTACGACGGACTAACTTATAGATACCCTAGAACTTTAAAGACAATAGACCTAATATAACGCAGTTTCTTATTCCTATAGATAAGACTTCAAGTGTTACGCTACATTAAACAGTACGTACACTACTAGTAAAACAAGGCTACGAGACATGCAAAATACGGTTACCTACAGTTTAGGATACTACCGACGAAACCATAGGACGAAGTTATAATAGACTTTATTACGAAGCTCCTACCGTTAAGAGACTAAGTTACGAAACAACTATACGACATAATACTAGTTATAGTTAATAGACTTATAAAATACGTATACTTCATTCCTGCATTAGAAACATACAATGTAGAGCAGCTCGGATACCTCGTACTAGATAGACTTATCTAATACTACGGATTCCCTTGAGCGTTTATAACGGATAGAGATAAGCTATTTACATCGAACTACTAGAAGACGCTTATAGGAACGATCGGAATTAAACATAAGCTATTAATAGCATATTATCTAGAGATAGACGGACAAACCGAAAGGATAAATTAAACGCTAGAACAATACCTACGACACTACATTAACTATATATAAGATAACTAGGTTTTATTACTGCTAATAGCGTAGATTGTACTAAACAACTATAAATCGGAGACAACTTTAACGATACTATTCTATACGAACTTTAGTAAAGATCCTAACCTATTTAGAACACCTAGATCTTACCTATAAGCCGAAAGAGCAATCGTAACGACGGATACTCTTAAGGAAGTGCATAAAGAAACACGTAAGGCGATCGAAGATATATAATAAAAACTGTCTTAATAACGGTAGGACATAAGAAAAATAGCACCTCTACTAAAAGAGGGGGATAAGGTCTATCTCCTTATAAAAAAACTTAAGAATAAGAAGATAGACTAAGAAACTAGATTACGTTAAGGTCGGACTATTTTCTATCGATAAAGTTATAGGACTAGTTAATTACCGCCTATAACTACTACTAGACGCAGAAATCTATTTAGTCTTCTATATCTCTAAGTTAGAACCCGTAGACGCTAAAACACCCTACTAGGAGAGCTTCCATTTCGAGCTAGAAGTAGAAAACGAATTTAAAGTCGAAAAAATCCTAGATAAGAAAGGTTAGCGATACCTTGTTAAGTAGAAAGGATACGACGAATTAGAAAATACCTAGGAGCTAAAACAAAACCTACGAAACTATTAGCAAAAGATCCGACAATACTAAAAATGGGTCCGCTAATATAACTAACGATAATCGATCTCTCGGCCGACGAGCAACTAGGGTAGAAATCGAACCTACAACCTTAAGAGTATAGATAGCTTACGCTCTACTACTAAGCTACCTAGCCGATTAATAAGAATAGGGACATAACTTACGAATAAATACCCTAATAAGTCTCTACCCCTAGGGACTCGCCCTAAGGCTCCGCTCTAGAAAGCGCCGCCTAGTCGTTTACGGGTATCTCTAGGATATCCGAGAAAGAAACTAGCGAAGGCGACACCTCTACCCCCGACGCCCGCTTAAGAGACGCTAGCTCCTCGCGCGCCTCTTCCTCCTCGAGCTCCTCTAACTCCTTAGCGACGGTATCGTCGGTACGACGCTTAGCTAATCGTAGCTGTTTCCGAAGACGGATCTTACGTATCTTTAGCCGCACCTCCTCCTCTTTAATCCTCTTAAGTTCTAGCTTAAGATTATCGCGCGAATCGCGAAGACGTTCCTACTCCGGACGAGAAAGACGCACATCGCAATCCTTATAGCCTTTTCGAATATAGGCCGAACACTTCCTAGACCGAGAACCTACGATACACTTTACTACTACGCCTAAGGATTGAGACTTCTAACAATTCGTGTATGGAGCTATTTCGATACTAGAAACTTTAGTATCCTAAGTAAGTCGTTAACGGCGTTTATAGGAGGAAGAAGACATAGTTAACTATTACTATAAGAAATAATGACGACTTAAGAAGCTTCGGGACGAAGCTAGGCTAAGAAGGGGATAGTGTTACGGAATGATTCCTAGGGACCCTAGAATTATAACGATAGGATGAACACGTGACTTATCCTACCTAAGCGCTTAGACTTGAAGCGATTAGACTACTTATGCTTAGACTAATTAGACTGCTCATACTTAGAATAATTAGACTAATTACCGAGATCTACGAATCTCCTTTATATTTAGGAACGCTAGAGACCCTTATAGTTCTAATGCGTTTAACTTATGTTACTATCTTACTAATTGGAATACAACTCTTATTCTAATTATTCATCTTCGCTTAGCTTACTTTAGCCTCTCTAAAGAATACCGCTACGTAACTTAACTTATCTCTACTTTGAGACTAGCCCTAGAACGAGACATAACACGTATTCTTTACCTTTTATAGAGTATAGGAGCTCGGTTTTAGCGAGATCGAACTATCGCTTACTTAGCACCTTTCTTCGTTAAGAGTTTAACCTCTTTCTCGAGGATCTTTACGTTCTTCTTAAGGCTAGTCGAAGCTACTAGTAGCCTAATATCGTCGATATAGGATAAGGGAGTTATAGCCTTAATATTCGTAAATAGGTCCCTTATATATATAAGAAATAAAATTAGCGAGATTAGACTACCTTACGGTACGACGGTCTCGACGTCCGTAGTCTCTTCTACTTATCCGTCGAAGTATAGTTAAATCCTCCGTTCTTCTAGAAAGGACTTAGTCTACCTTATAACTAAGTAGGGGTGTTATAGCTAAATTAGTATTCTTAGGAGACGATTCTTTACTACGTAGTTAAAGGCTCCTTTAACGTCTAGAAAGGCTACGCTTATGTTAGGTTTAGTATAACCTAATGATATTACAAGTTAAGAAGACAAGCTTAATCGGGTTTATTCTCGGGCCGATAAGAAGTTGAGGGAGAGTAATAAAGCAGTAGCTGTCTTGTCTTGTAAAGACTAAGTAGTAGTAAGGTAGAGGTTAGGTTATAGTGTATTCTAAACAGTAATATTAAACAGTGAGTTAAATGCCTCGAAGCTATAAGGGATTCTTAGCGTTCCTAAATATAAAGGAAATTATTATTAATCTACTCTAATCGGTTAATCTGCTTTATAGATTATATAGAGTAACAGATTAATTAGTGTCGTACTCTATTCTAATCTATTAATCTGTTTTATAGATTATATAGAGCAATAGATTACTCTACGGTAGCTGCGCTTTTCCGGCTGTAGTTACGCCTACTTAACTGTAGAGGCTCTAATTAGTCGCTAAGCATTAGCTTAATCTAACCCGTAATACTATCCCCCTCTTAGCTTAGCTTACTACGAGCTTAGGTTATAGTCCTGCCGCCTTGTCCCTTCGTTTAGTGTTCTTATTTATATCTTCCTTAATATGCTAAAGGCTCCTTCTTCCTTGAGTACCTCTCGTCGTCTTAAGTTAGCGGAAACTATCGATAACTTTAGAGAAATAATAGTACGGTCCTATTCTAACTGTCGGGCGTATTCGCGGGTGTATAAGGTGCACGTGTTATCGGGGCGGTGTAATAAGTGTGTTCGTCGAAACATCCGTTATAATATAAAGGTATCGCGTTCCGAGTTCGATCGCCTTATTAGTAAAAAGAAGAAATTGCAGCGGTAGATAAAGGAAGCTCGCGAGGCTTAAGAGCGTGCTCGTGAGGCCCTAAATACTACGTATATAAAGGAAGAACGGTTACGTAGGTAGATAGAGCTCGTGGATTAGAGAGCTAACGAGGCCATTACCGTAGAGTTAGCGAACCTATTAGAGCTAGAGTAGGAGGAGTTAGCGGACTTCCACCTAGCTCCTAACACTTAGAATCTTTTAGTCGACTAAGGTTATAATGTTTCCTCCGATTTCTAGTTGTATAGTCCTCCTTCTCTTCGAGGTTCTTCCGGTGCTAGAAATACTTTATTAGAAGTAGCCGGCAGTTCTTAAGGTTTCTTTCTAGTTCCTAGGTATTTTCTAATTCGTCGTATCCTTTCTATTTAATAAGGTATCGCTAACCTTTCTTATCTAGGATTTTTTCGACTTTAAATTCGTTTTCTACTTCTAGCTCGAAATGGAAGCTTTCCTAGTAGGGTGTTTTGGCGTCTACGGGTTCTAACTTAGAGATATAGAAGACTAGGTAGATTTCAGCGTCGGGTAGTAGCTATAGGCGGTAGTTAAGTAGTCCTATAACTTTCTCGATAAAAAATAGTCTAACCTTAATGTAATCTAGTTTCTTAGTCTATCTTCTTATTTTTTAAGTTTTTTATAAGGAGATAGACCTTATCCCCCTCTTTTAGTAGAGGTGCTATTTTTCTCGTGTCTTACCGTTATTGAGACAATTTTTATTATATATCTTCGATCGCCTTACGTATTTCTTTATATACTTCCTTAAGAGTATTCGTCGTTACGATTGCTCTTTCGGCTTGTAGGTAAGATCTAGGTGTTCTAAATAGGTTAGGATCTTTACTAAAGTTCGTATAGAACGGTGTCGTTAAAGTTGTCTCCGATTTGTAGTTGTTTAGTGCAATCTGCGCTATTAGCAGTAATAAAACCTAGTTGTCTTACGCGTAGTTAATGTAGTGTCGTAGGTATTGCTCGAGTGTTTAATTTATCCTCTCTGTTTATCCGTCTATTTCTAGATAATATGCTATTAATAGCTTATGTCTTATTCTAATTGTTCCTATAAGCGTTTTCTAGCAGTTCGATGTAAATAGCTTATCTCTATCCGTTATGAACGTTTAAGGGAATCCGTAGTATCGGATAAGTCTATCTAGTACAAGGTATCCGAGCTGCTCTACATTATATGTCTCTAATATAGGAATGAAGTATACGTATTTTGTAAGTCTATTAACTATAACTAGTATTATGTCGTATAGTTATTTCGTAACTTAGTCTCTTAACGGTAGGAGTTTCGTAATAAAGTCTATTATAACTTCGTCCTATGGTCTCGTCGGTAGTGTCCTAAACTGTAGGTAACCGTATTTTACATGTCTCGTAGCCTTGTTTCGTTAGCAGTGTACGTATTGTTTAATATAGCGTAACACCTTAAGTCTTATCTATAGGAATAAGAAACTGCGTTATATTAGGTCTATTGTCTTTAAAGTTCTAGGGTGTCTATAAGTTAGTCCGTCGTAATGTTGTCGTATACATTCTTCTTCTCGATCCTTTAGTACCTAGTATTTTCCTTACGATATAGGGAATTGTTCGTCCTTATTGCCTAATATCCGTACGATGTTGTTAAATTCTCTTATATTAGCGCTAAGACTTCCGTCGGGGTTTATCTTTAATATTTTATGTTGCACTTGTTCTTTTCCTTCTATGTAGCCGCTTCTTCGACTTAGCGCGTCGGCGCGGCCGTTCTCTCTTCCTAGAGTATATTTAATTTCGAACTTGTATTGCCCTAGTAGCTCCAACTAGCGGGCTTGCCTTCGGGTAAGTTCTTTCGTCGTTATGAAGTACGTAAGATTCTTATAGTTAGAAAGAATCGTTAACTTCGGTAGGCCCTCGACATATACTCTCTAATGCTATATAGCAGTAACAATAGCTAGAAGCTCTTTATTATAGATGTCGTAGTTCTATTCCGCTATAGTCATTTTCCGGGAATAATAGGCTACTAGGTGTCTCTACCTATCGTGTGTTTATGTTAGATACGCGCCTATTGCTATATTAGACGTATCGGTCTCGATATAGACTTCCTTACTACTATCGAATAGTCGAAGCGTAGGGGCTAAAGCATACTGTTCCTTAAGTTTCTTAAACGCTTTAATCTGTTCCTTTTCCTATTTCTAGGTAACGTCTTTTCTCGTAAGCATCGTTATTAGTACTGCTGTCTTTACGTAATCCTTAATGAATTTCCGGTTGTAGTTCGCTAGTCTAAGGAATAATTGTACGTCCTTAACTGTTTTTAGTTCTAGCTATTCTCTAATTGACTATGTCTTTATAGGGTCGATCGTTATCCCTATAGTACTAATAATGAAGCCTAAGAATTTAACTTCCTTCTTATAGAATTCGCATTTCTCGGGTGCTGTCTTAAATCCTAAACGCGTAAGTCGTTCGAATACGTCCTAGACTTACTTTATGTAATTCTAAAGGGATCCTTTCGTGTAGACTAATATGTCGTCTATATAAGCGATAACGCATACGTCGAGTAGGTCTCTAAGTGTTTCGTTAACAAGGTCCTAATAGGATGCGGGTGCGTTAGTCAATCCTATTAGCATAACTAAGAATTCGTAAAGTCCGTATCTTGTTCTAAAAGCGGTTTTCTATTCTTCTCCTTCTACTATCCGTATAGCGTAGAAGGCATCTCGTAGGTTAATCTTCGTGTACTAGTCTAATCCGGTTAATCTATCTTATACTTCTTCGATGTTAGGTAGCGGGTATCGGTTCTTAATCGTAATCTCGTTTAACTTTCTATAGTCTTATACGAGTCGCAACTTCCCGTTTACTTTTAGAACGAACATATATAGAGTTCCTACACTTAAGGTAGATCTTCTTATCTATTCTTTAGCTAGCTTCTCCTTTAGCTATTCTCGTAGGGTCTATAGCTCTTTCTTAGACATTTAATATAGGGGTCCCTATAGAGGCTCTTTCCCTAGCTAAATGTTTATCTTATGATCCTATAGTCAGTGCTTAGGTAAGGCATCCTTACCTCTTTCCTCTTTAAAGAGTCGCGACCACTTACGATACTCTTTAGGAATACTTAACTCTAAGATGTTAGTATGCTTCAATAGTGCGTTACTTCTATTACTACTAGTAACTTCGTAACCCGGCGGCCCTACGCTAGTGTCTATCCCGGTCGAAGGTAGTTCTTTTATCCTTCTATTCGGCGTAAGCTATATCCTATTTAGCTGTATCTTTGCCTTATCTACTAGCGAACGCTACCGCTACGTAGGCTAAATGTCGATAACGTAGTCGCATTCCCTAAATGTAAGTACTCCTCTTCTCTAGTCGATTACTAGATTGTGCTTTCTTAACTAAGGTATACCTAGTACGATGTTATAACTAGCTATATTAGTAACATCTAAGATAATCTCCTCGTAGTGCCGTTAGATAGTAAGTAGTAGCGGTATCGTCTCGCGCTCTACACTAGGTAAGGATAATCTGTCTACCGCGATTAATTTATAACCCTCTTTCTTCTTATAGGTAGCGATCCTATGTCTTGTAATAAATAATTCGGAGGTAAAGTTCCCGCTTACTCCGGAATCTATTATAGCATCTATCTTGTGCCCGTTAACGATAATCTTAGTTCGAAACACTATTATCGTTAGTAATGCTTAAGCCTTTTCTATGTTATATAACTCCCTTCGGTCGCTTATTCCTAGGGAGTTAATCCTTTTCCCTATTCGTATATAGAACGTCGTGCTTCGTGTCTCGAGGCCTCCGCTTAAACCTAGCGCGAGCCTTTCTATATCTACACCTACATACGGTAATGTTCCTAGATCTTCTACGTTTCTAAGTAGAGTGCGCGTGCGTGTTACACTACGTTACGTAATTTATTCGATACAAATGTTCCTAACGGTATAAGATATCCGGTTCCTATTATTCGGCTCCCTATCGGTAGTCGTTCTATAATAGCGGTTACTAGATTCTCGGTCGTTTCTATAAGTAGATATCCCTAGGCTATGCCTCGTAGGGTGTCGAGTGTCTTATTAAAGTTAATAGAGTATAGCATCCTTTGTTCGCCTATCTTAGGTAGGAATTCCTCGTGCCTTCTTTATAGGTGTATAATTATGTTATATAATTTCTTAGGTATATTGATCGTAAAGGTTAGTTGTTTATTATCGTCGTTAGTATCGCTCTCTTCTCCTTCGGAGGAATCTTCTTCGCTTAATTCTTCCGGATCCTAATCTTCTTCGATAGTATCTAGCCCGGTGGTTTCTTAACTTTCTTCCTATAGTTCCGGTAACTATAATCCGTTCTATTCTAGGTCTTAGTTTTCTTTGTCGCTTTTATTGTTATTAAAGTAGGATTCGTCGATGTCTACTTCTCGGAGCGTAGCGTTTTGCCTATACGTCGCTCATAGGGTTCCTCTTAGTTGTTAAGGCTAATACCCTACGCCTAATTTCGCGGCGTAGTAAACCTAACACGAGTCTTAGTAATAGAATCGCTAATAAAGGCTTCTATAACTATTTCGAGATTCGGATTCGATCTCGTAGTCGACTCTTTGTACTATTATATTAAACTATCGTAGTTAGTTCTTCGTATTAAATGGAATAACTACTATTTACTACCTATAGTATTCTCCTCGTCCTTCTAAGGGGTCTAGGAGAGGCGTCGTACTTCTATTACTAGCTCTCTCCCCTACTCTCCGAGTATAGTCGGTATCTCCTCGAGATCTAACGCTACTCTTAGATTTACTAGTTCGAGGTTGCATTATGTTAAACTGTTCGCGGCGCACTATATTCTTACCGCGGTAGTCCCTTACTAGGTAGCTAGGTTTACTATATCTATAGTAAGTTCGTGTTTCTTTCGAACTCCGGGATGCTCTATTCCCGTTACTGTTCCTAATCTTACGACCTTTCTCGGTAACGTCGAGTTCTATTAGCTATAGACCGTAGTACGGTTTGTCCCTAGGCTTATTGTTATAGTTGTCGTAGAAGCCTCTATTACGGTTATCGTAGCCTAGTGTGTATCTAGCCTTTCCGGATACCTTAGAGTCGTATCGTTGTTCTATAGCTCTCTCGTAGAGCTTATCGTTAAGATCAATCGTAACTCTAACGAGGTCGCCTAAGCTATCGATCTTCCGACCGTCCCTTATTAACTCGTCCTTAACATACTCCTTTAGTCCTCTTCGGTATATAACTTAAAGTGCTTCGTCGTCCTAATCGGTAAGTTACGCGTATTCCTAGAATTTAGCAGCATATTCGGTAGTAGATGTCTTCTAGGTTAAATACTAAATAACACGAACGGCAGTAGCAATCTTATTAGAGACACTAAAGACGCTCTTTATAGCATGCTTAAGATAGTTATATAACCTAAAGATTCCGTCGGCATTGTCTTCTCCGTTACTGTCTAGGTATTTCCTAAGGAATAGTTTAACCTAATACTATACTCGTCCTCTTAAGAAGGTAGTAGTAAAGACGGGCTTAAGGTTCTTAGGTATAGAGTTAAATAAGAAGTATATATCTATCTAAGAGACCTAAGTGTCGAACTTGTCTCGGTCGCTATAGTAGTATTCTAGCTTACTAACCTTAAGGGTGTCGTTACCTATATAAGTAGCTAAGGCATTAATAGCATCGTTCGCGGTCTAAGGTCGTTAGGCTCTACTTACTTTACTAGGGGCGGGTGTTTCCCGTTTACTCTATCGGTCCCCTATCGTAGAGGGCGTCTAAAGCTATTAGGTTTAGTATAACCTAATAATATTATAAGTTAAGAAGACAAGCTTAATCGGGTTTGTTCTCGGGCCGATAAGAAGTTAAGGGAGAGTAATAAAGCAGTAGCTGTCTTGTCTTGTAAAGACTAAGCAGTAGTAAGGCAGAGGTTAGGTTATAGTGTATTCTAAACAGTGATATTGAACAGTAAGTTAAACGCCTCGAAGCTATAAGGGATTCTTAGCGTTCCTAAATACAAAGGAAATTATTATTGATCTACTCTAATCGGTTAATCTACTTTATAGATCATATAGAGCAACAGATCAATTAGTGTCGTGCTCTATTCTGATCTGTTGATCTGTTTTACAGATTATATAGAGCAATAGATCACTCTACGGTAGCTGCGCCTTTCCGGCTGTAGTTGCGCCCACTTAATTGTAGAGGCTCTGATTAGTCGCTAAGCATTAGCTTAATCTGACCCGTAACAGCTTATTTTTCTTCACTTTAGCTTAGTTTCTTTCGATAAAATTAGTAAGGAGGAGAGCTATATCTACGGCTAAACGTTTTGTTCTACCGCCTATTTACGAGTCGTAAAGTAGCGGGCTGGTATTGGCTAGAACACCTAGTCTTTTAGCTAGTATTCTCTCGCTTACTTTTCCTAGGTAGTTAAGAAGCGCTATTATCCTATACACCTTAGGGATTGAGTAGTTAGGGTTCCCCGGTTTTACTAGAGTAAATCTAATTGCTACTTACTAGTACTTAGGGTAGTACCCTTTATTTAATAGCGAGCTATAAACCTTAAGAAAGGCTTCCGGAATAGCTTAAAATACGCGTTAAATTATAGCTTATATTATACCGTCCGGGCCTAGGGTTTTACCTTTTACTTTTAAGGGACTATAAGCCGATTAAAGTTCTTCTAGTTATATTAGGTTCTATTTCTAGTTCCCTATAGGATAGTTGTTCTACGAGGGGTCTAGGAGATTGTCCGGAGGTAGCAAAGGGAACAGCGCGTCCTAGAAGGCCTCGTATTTTTCCTTAAATGTATCCTATCCGTTTATAGTCGGGATTAGACTATTCCCTCCTATTTTTATATAGAAGAAGGCCTTATAGACCGACGTAAGATTAGTCTTTTCGAGGAACTTATTCTTATAGTCTCGTTTAGCGTTTTTAATAGCAAGGAAGTATTTATTCCTTACGACTAAGTACGCTACTTTATCTATACGTATAGTAGATACTATAGGGCTAGTAATCTTTCTACGTTTACGAGACGCTTATTTTCTAAGTTCTTTTAGTTCCGGCGTCTACTACGGTTTAGACTTAGCTACTACCCTAAGTTAAGGGATATATAGTTTAGCCGGGGTAGATATAATATTAGAAAAGATACCTGCTAGTAGGTCTAGGTCTTCTATACCTTCGAGATCTACTTTATAATCCTTTAGCACTCGTAAGAAACCTTTCTAATCTAGTTTAGACGTATTAAAACGTAGTCTATTGCTAGGAGGGGGTAGGGGTAGAGAGGAGGCATTACTCCCTCTAATATCTAGAGAGATTACTAAGTAGTTGGATCCGGTCTCTAGCGTACGCTAGTTTATTTCCGAGCTTAAAGACCTACCTTATATAAAGGTAAGGTCTAATACGCTCGGGTTATTTAGGTATACTCGGTAAAAGGTTCCTATATTTAGGGTATTTTATAGGGAGAAGTTATTTACTTTAATCTAGTTAATAAAGGCTTTAGCTCTAGAGCTATTATCCTTCCCGTAAGGATCCTAAGACGGGTGTCTTATATTAAAGTCGCTAAGTAGTACCGTATTTATTGCTAGTATAAAATAGTATAGGGCTCTTTTATTTATCTAGGTATTCTCGCTATCTTTTTATTATAGATATTAAGAATTTAGATCGAATTACTATTCTTATCTTTTATAGATATTACTTAAAAATCCGGGCCCCTATTCTAAACTAGAGTTATTTTAACTTAGATTTATCTACTAATATAGAAGAGGGTACGATTCCTTACTATACTAGTTAGTAGTATAGTTGTAAAGGCTAGGTAAGCTATAGATCTTCGTATATTATTTTCTTTGTCTATTAAAAGCTATAACTCTTAGATTACTAGTATATCGGCCTTTTCGCGGATTGCTAATTTAAGTATAGACTCGGTAGCTACTACGCTCCGGTTTAGGTTCGCTTAGAAGATACGTAAAGGTATAACTAGTATCCGGAAGAGCCTAGTTTCTCCTTTTGTTTTTCTTCTCTCTCTTCTCTCGATAGTACTCTTTATACCCTTAGGTACTTTACGCTAATCTAAAGGCCGTATTTTCTCGCTCTAGTAGCTTCTTCGCTTATTTTAAAAGTAAGTAGCATTAATTCCTACGTTTAGGAGAGTCGGTACTCTTCGCTAGTAATCTAAAGAGGGGTATTTATAAGTTTAAAGTCTTTATTAAAGGCTATAAGTTTAGCGGCGACCTTTTATAGATCGTTCTCCTTAAAGGTGATAGAGTTAATACTGTATACGACTACTTTATACTAAGATTCGTCCTCGAGGACTTAGAGGACGGGGATAATTGTCTTAAGGAGGGTAAAGTTCTTCTTAAGTATTTCCTTCGCTTTCTTATCCCGTAGCGTAAGGATAAGCTTCCTCTTTTCTAAGAGGCGAGTTCTAAGAAGGATTAGATATTCGAAGTATAGGTTAGCTTCTTTAAAGGTACGGTTAACCGCGTTATAGGTAGCGATTATATCGAGAGTAGTACTACTACTATTTTCTATCCCGAGGACAATTCTTAATCTTACCTTCTTCTATAGACGTTATATGCGTTACTTAGTGTACGTATACGCGTTACGTACGGATTACTAAGCCGGGCCTAGCCGTATATTATATATAAGAGTTAGCTATAGGCTACTCTTATAGGTTTAGTAGTAGATAGTATATTATATATATCTATCTCAGACTATATATACTTAAAAAGAATAGGTGTAGGTAAATAACTAATCTAGTCACGTAAATGGATCTTAGGGTTTGAGCCTAATAGAAAGCCTAATTGCACTGGATCGTGACATCACCTTTAAAACCGGCTGCCCATGCATTACCCTAGCGCTTTACAGCTGTAGCCTGATTGCACTTGGATCGTAACCAACATTAAATAGCGCATCCCAAGGCTATGGTCCGCGCTAAACCCTACGATATCCAAGGATTATTCGCAGCACATCCTGCGTTGTGCTTGTTTCGCAGTGGATGGACATTCGCCGCTTACATGTAGCCTCACTCTCCTCACAATACCAACACACCATCGGCAAGATGCCCACATTCCTTATTAAGGCTGTCATTCATTCCATTTTCGTCCTTTCTTTCGTTCAGGCACAACAGCGATACAGGCTGCCAGCCCCAGTTTATGCCATCCAGCCTGACCCCCAGCAATATCTAGATTGGAAACCGACCACGACAGGACAGGGAAATTTCCGGGACAGAAATACGTCGGTAACGCCATGGCAGCCATCCACGACCTTGGCTGCGCTACTGAATTACTCGCGACCAGCAGCATGTGGTGTTGACTCATCATCATCGCAGCAGGAGTTTTGGCTGGCCAACTTCGAAGGCGCCCAACAAGGAAGCAGTCCTTTCCTGGTTGACGGCCAAGACTATCATGTCTTCCGTAACGTCAGGGACTACGGCGCGAAGGGAGATGGCGTCACAGATGATACAGATGCCTTGAATCGTGCTATTACGGACGAGTCACGAATGAGTGAGTTGCAGTGATGAGCCTTGTTCGTGCTCAGCGGGAATCGCCGAGACACTTCCGCATGGTTTTCAAACGCAGCTGATCACGCTTTTACGTAGGTGGTGGCATGGGAAGAGGTGGCTCGACTGGCCAACCTGCGCTAATATGGATTCCTGAAGGCACATACGTGGTGTCTTCATCAGTGCAGCTCTTCATCGGCACCCAGGTGGTTGGCGATCCGCTTCACAAACCGACTATCAAACTGTCTTCAATCGCAAAGAATGGCACCACTGTAATTGATGGTTTCGACTACGGTCAGCCTTCGACCGACAACTTCTACATTGGTCTGAGAAATGTGGTGATAGATACCACCGACATTGCATCGAATGCCACTGTCTACGCCTTGAACTGGGCGGTATCTCAGGCTACCAATCTGATCAATGTGGACTTCCGGATGCCTGCGGACAGCAACCACGTCGGGATTCAAATGGTTGGGTCCCGCGGTGGTGGCGACAGCGGCGGTGGATCTGGACTGTTCATGGGCGATTTGACTTTCGAAGGAGGCCTGATTGGGATTCTTTTCAACAACCAGCAATACGCCATCAAGAATGTCAACTTCACCAACGTCGGCACAGGTATCGCAGTAAAGCACGCCTTTGTTCTCAATCTTCAAGGCATCCACTGTGAGGATGTGGGCATATGTGTCGATGCTGGAGGAAACGACATCACGGGCTCGGTCGGACTTATTGACAGTAGCTGCGATAAATGCGGAACCGTAGTGAACGGTTCGAGTCAAATCTTATTGGAGAACATCGTTGTTAGCAACTCCGGAGCGACGCTCAAGATCAATGGCAAGTCCCGTGGCATCTCTAATCTCGTCGGCAAGACATATGTGGACGGTCATTTATACAATCACCCGGACGTTGCTAGGAACAGCACTGGGAACAGCACAATCGCCCCCATCGCCTCGAATGGGACCTTTTTGGACTACACAAAGCGTGGCAGCTTGACCGGAGCCGACGGTCGATATTTCACCAAAAAGCTTCCGCAGTACGAGGATCTGCCGGCCTCAGCCTTCGCTTCGATCAAAGATTGTGGCGCCCGTGGCGACGGTGTCACTGACGACACGAAAGCCATTCAGCAAGCATTGAACTCGAACGCTGGCTGCAAAATCACCTACTTCCCGCACGGTGTCTACCTTGTGACTGATACTATATACGTCCCACCTGGCACCAGAATCGTAGGACAAGTGTGGTCCACCATAACAGCATCAGGAAAGCACTTCAGTGACGAGACGAACCCTCAGCCCATGATACAAGTCGGCAAGGAAGGTGAAGTAGGTTTGGTTGAGATCACGGACATGCTCTTCACGGTGAGCGATGTTCTTCCCGGCACGATCCTAGTGGAGGTCAACATGCGCGGCGAGAACCAAGGCGATGTTTCCTTTCACAACACGCACTTCCGCATTGGGGGAGCTACCGATACCCGCTTGGAGACGGCCTGCCAGGAGGACTCAAAGCCCTGCAAAGCGGCATTCATGGTGGTCCACCTTACAAAGCAGAGCTCATCATACTGGGAGAATTCGTGGCTCTGGACAGCAGACCACGACCTCGATGGGAATTACAACCAACAGATCGGGACAGGAAGAGGTATGCTCATCGAGGCAACCGAGGGAACATGGTTGGTCGGCACTGCGAGCGAACACCATACTCTCTACGCCTACCAATTCCAAGAGGCCAGCAACGTCTTCGCTGCTCTAATGCAGGTCGAAACACCCTATTGGCAACCAGTCCCTCAAGCACCAGCTCCCTGGACTGCCAATCCCAAATGGAACGACCCAGACTTCTCCTCCTGCGCTGGGAAAAATGTCACTCAATGTTACATGCAGTGGGCGCTGCGAATTATCGGCGAGGAGACTCACACTCTGGCATTGTATGGCCATGGTTACTGGGTATTCTACAACGGCCCGCACGATGGTGGACTCACGCTCGATGGAGGCGTTAATGGTCAGCTCAACATCGTGGACTTCGAAGGCTTGAACAGGGACAAAAATGTTGCGATCTACAACCTCAATACCAAAAGCGTACGGAACATGATCACGCTGGACGGCGGGTCAGGAATCGTTGCCACATCTGCAGCAAACAGTGGGTCCTGGGGAGGCGTGATTGCAGCCTATGTGGTCTGAGCGGACGTTCGCTAGTAATAGAAGTTCGTTGCCGCTAAGAGCTTCGTATTATCGCTTATGCTATAGAGTATATAGAGTGTGGCTTCTGGTGCTAGGAAGCACATAGCTATAGAAGTTTAATACGAGGTGGTGCTAGTCGGTGTGCCGCCTAGATGAGGCCACGAAGTGTAGAATTGCTGTTCCTACGTAGGCACCTATCGTACTACGAATTATAAGGTAGCGTAGCTTATATTAGCCCCTCTTCTTTTTTATTAAAAGTTTCTCTCTAAACCTTAATTTTTATTATATAGACGGCTAGAGTTATATATACCGCAGCCGTCCCTAAATTTTAGTAATCGTAGGGCTAAGACTTAGCCCGTAATAAGCGAAATAAATTTTTTAACGGAAGCTAGTAAGTAAAGTAACTTAGCTATATTTTCTTATAGACGGCTAGATTAATATATAATAGGGCTATATATACTATTTAGTAATAGTAGGACTAAGACTTAGTTTATAATAAGTAAAACAAACCCTAAAATTAAATCTAGTAAATATATTAGGTAACTTAGCTATATTCTTTTATAGACGGCTAGACTAATATATAGCGAAGATGTATTTAAATCTAAGTAACCGTAGAGCTAGAACTTAGCCTATAATAATTAATTATAAATTTTTGCGTTATTTTAAGTTAATTTAGTATTAGATTTTAGCGGCGTAGGTAATTACCTAGAAGTATACTATATTTAGCTATTTTAAAAACTATTTCTACTAACGTGCTTCACCACCGAGCGGGCCACACCACCGAGCGGGCCACTTTTGCCAAGAACTGTACCACTTCCACTTTGATTGCGACGGTATCTTAACACGACGACATCCTACAGAATCGTTACTAGGAGGACAATTCCTCTTCAGATTCTTCGCTATCTAGCAAGTCTACTTGACAGGTGCGTACGTTATGCCCCGACTCGCCACATCGCTTGCAGCGTCGTAGCCTTGGTGCTGGCCGAACACCATCTAGCGACTCTCTACTTACTTCCTGCCTCCTAGTATCCTCTGGAGGTATCAATTGCGACGCCTCATCGAAGGTTAGAGACCCTCTAGACTGAATATACTTGCGCTTTCGTGCTTTCCGCTGTGTAAGGGCCTCGTTAGACTTGCGTAGCTCACTGATCTCGCTTCGCATAAGAGCCATCTGATGCGCTATCTCTCTACTCCCTTTCACAAGCTGATGCACCCCTTCCTGTAACGAGTTTGGCGATGAACCTGCCCGGGCACGCATTTTGTTCGTTACTAGTGTCGATTGAGAGTCGAATTCTTTTGCAGTTCGTGGTGTCTTCGACTCCCAAGGGGTAGAGTCCGGAGCTGGAGGCGTTGGCGTACGTAGCTTAACATCAAGCTTGTCTATCACTGCCTGTGGATTGAATGGAACCAAACCAGCGCCTCTGAAGCTCGATAGGATGTTCTCCTGTCTAAATACAGCGTCATGGGCAGCCCGGAAGGCGCGTAGGAACTCTACTTTGTCGATATGAGTGATGCGCTGGCGTGCCAAGCCCGAGAGCTGAGCACCGTATGCCTTCTTCAAAGGCGAATAGCAACCCACATCCAATGGCTGGAGTAAGTGCGAGGCGTGCGATGGCATACATAGGGCCAAGATCTTGTATTCCTTGCACAGATTCTGGAATGCCTTCGAGTTGTGGCTCTCGTGGCCATCGATAATGAGCAGTCTCCATGCCCCAGTCGTACGAGCTACAGTATGCTTCTGGAAATGCTCCAGCCACCGTATACCGAACTCATTGTTGGTCCAGCCGTTCTCTGTTAGCCCGATTGTCCAGTCTGGACCCAAGTTGCCGTCTTGGTACCAGGTACTGATGTGCTGTTTGCCTGCAAGGATGACGTAGGGTGGGAGCGCTGTTCCGTCTGCACAGATGGTCTCAATCACTGTTGCCCATTCTCTGTTGCCCTGTTGGACGACCTTCCTCTTTCCACCACGCCTTTCTGAACCCGTAACGACGCTCTGCGACGTAATAACACCCATCATAAACCCTGTCTCGTCAAAGTTGTAGGTGTCCTGGTCGAGGATGCCATACTTCTCCTTCATATTACGCACAAGCAAGAACCACTTCTCGATAACGTCTGGATCTTCCATTAGGGCTCGCTGACGATCGTATCCACGTGTCATGCGAACCTTTAGCTCACGATGCCGCCCAATGAACCTGTCTGTCCAATTGAGACCAGCGGGCTTGAGGCCCTTCTCTTGTAGCAATGAATCGGCCATTGCTCGTACGCTAGCCTTTGATGGCGGGAAACCTCTAAGATCCAGCTCGAGTATGTACTCAAGTATCACCCTCTCTTCTAGCTCTGTAAGCTTCTTCGAATTGGGCTCGCAGTCACCCCGAGGAGGTCGTCCATTCAATCGATACCCTAGTGTGGTTCGAGACGCGTCGTATACCTTTGCAGCAAGTCGATTCGTGATTGTCGCGTCGCGTTTCGTGGCCTGGACAGCTAAGGTCAGTTTGGCCTCGTTTGAAGACAATACACGCTGTAATGGTGGTTGCATAGCTGTATCTGTGGAAGTGGTACAGTTCTTGGCAAAAGTGGCCCGCTCGGTGGTGTGGCCCGCTCGGTGGTGAAGCACGTTATTTTATAAGCGCTGTTTATAAATCCGGTCTCTAAGTCTTAATCTAAGTACTCCTTAGAAAGTTATAATACCTTACTATCTTCCTCGCTATTACTAGCTCTAATTAGTCTTCTAAGTAGTATATTTATAGATACGCTAACTATAGAACTATCCTCCCGTTACTTTATCTATAGAGCAAGAGCGTACGAGTATAAAGGTATATAGATTGTTAGTATAGGTCTATTATCTCTATTATAATATAGATCTTTACGTATTATAGCTAGAAATTAAGGTCTAAAGTTTACTAGACCCGGGTCTAGCTTATTAATAAGGTAACGTCTAATAAGAAGCCGCGCTTACGTTAAGTAGATTTAAGCTAATTACAATCTCTACTTCCTTACTAAGTGCTTTTTTACTACTCTAATCCGAATTAAAGGCTACTTTATAGCCTATTAAAAAATAAAATAATCTATTTAGAATATCTTAATAGCCTATCTTACGCGGATTTACGCAAGGATTCTAAATCCGGCCTTTTTTTAATCCGATAGTCGGTAAGATATTACGTATTAGATTTTAGCGTTAGGTTTAAAATCTAACTAATATAAACCCTTTAATAGCCTATCTTATATAGATTTACGTAAGAATTCCGAATCCGGTCTTCTTTTTACGATCTAACTACCCGTTAACGAGATATCGCCGCCTAAAGCTAAAAAATCCAATACTAAAATCTAACGCTAACGCTAGCGCTAACGCTAACGCGTTAGTAAAAATAAAATCTTATTATTATAGACACTTTAATAGCTTATCTTACACGGATTTACGCGAGAATTCCGAATCCGGTCTTTTCTTTACGATCTAACTACCCGTTAGTAAGATAACTCTATATCTACGCTCGATAGCTAGAAAGCGAGGTTTAAAGTTCCCTAGATATAGGTCCGGCTTATCGATAACGAAGCAACTAACTAATACCCCTAAAAATGCTTACGAGATTTAAGCTAATTATAATCCCTATTCCCCTACTAAGTGTTTTTTTACTACCCTTTCTAAATTGAAGGCTACTTCGTAGCCTATAAGTTGCGTCGGGTGCATACCTTATAAGGGTAGCCTATAGCTAACCCTTATATGTAATATGCGGCTAGGCCCGGCTTAGTAAGCCGTACGTAACGCGCATACGTACACTAAGCGGCGCGTATAGCGTCTATAGAAGAAGGTAAGATTTAGTTTATCTACGAGTACGAGATCGTAGGTATATAGTTAGCTATATATTACGATATCCCCTTATAGATCTAATAGTTCTACATCTTCTCCTTATTATAATCTATATACGTTATAGAGCCCGATCGTAACGCGCGTAATAGCGAGTTACCTACACCCCTCCTAAGCCCTAAAGTATAGTAGTAGGCGCGTCGCGTAGCCTTAGTTATAAGAAGAGAGGCCTTAAGGGCTAAGATTAAAGAGTAGGAGATATAGTAGGAGATTAAGCAGTTAGAGATCTTACGCGCTATAAGTGTACCGCCTCCGGAGCCTATAGAAGGACCGGCTAAAGGAGATTACTTCCCTACTATAACTCTTACCTCTACCTCTATAGCTAGTAACGATAATATTATAGTATAAGGCGCGGTGTTACGGTTCGGATAAGGGACGGTGTAGAACGTAGTATAGGAGGAAGAATTAGAAGACAAGAACCAATCGCTAGAAAGAAGAGGGGACCCTACGTACGGGTTACGTGCACGACTACGCGCTTCGTGCATAGTTAAACACGACTATAGGAGTAGCGGATAGTCGTATACGACTACACGACTAGGCGACCGGTCGAATAGATAGATAGACGCCTAAGACTAGATAGTATACGAGTCTCCTTTGTATTTAGGAACGCTAAGAATCCCTTATAGTTTCGATGCGTTTAACTTACTGTTTAATATTACTGTTTAGAATATACTATAACCTAACCTCTACCTTACTACTACTTAGTCTTTATAAGACAAGATAGCTATTACTTTATTACTCTCCCTTAACTTCCTATCGGCCTGAGAATAAACCCGATTAAGCTTGTCTTCTTAACTTATAATATTATTAGGTTATACTAAACCTAATAGCTTTAGACGCCCTCTACGATAGGGGACCGATAGAGTAAACGGGAAACACCCGCCCCTAGTAAAGTAAGTAGAGCCTAACGACCTTAGACCGCGAACGATGCTATTAATGCCTTAGCTACTTATATAGGTAACGACACCCTTAAGGTTAGTAAGCTAGAATACTACTATAGCGACCGAGACAAGTTCGACACTTAGGTCTCTTAGATAGATATATACTTCTTATTTAACTCTATACCTAAGAACCTTAAGCCCGTCTTTACTACTACCTTCTTAAGAGGACGAGTATAGTATTAGGTTAAACTATTCCTTAGGAAATACCTAGACAGTAACGGAGAAGACAATGCCGACGGAATCTTTAGGTTATATAACTATCTTAAGCATGCTATAAAGAGCGTCTTTAGTGTCTCTAATAAGATTGCTACTGCCGTTCGTGTTATTTAGTATTTAACCTAGAAGACATCTACTACCGAATATGCTGCTAAATTCTAGGAATACGCGTAACTTACCGATTAGGACGACGAAGCACTTTAAGTTATATACCGAAGAGGACTAAAGGAGTATGTTAAGGACGAGTTAATAAGGGACGGTCGGAAGATCGATAGCTTAGGCGACCTCGTTAGAGTTACGATTGATCTTAACGATAAGCTCTACGAGAGAGCTATAGAACAACGATACGACTCTAAGGTATCCGGAAAGGCTAGATACACACTAGGCTACCGGAAAGGCTAGATACACACTAGGCTACGATAACCGTAATAGAGGCTTCTACGATAACTATAATAATAAGTCTAGGGATAAACCGTACTACGGTCTATAGCTAATAGAACTCGACGTTACCGAGAAAGGTCGTAAGATTAGGAACAGTAACGGGAATAGAGCATCCCGGAGTTCGAAAGAAACACGAACTTACTATAGATATAGTAAACCTAGCTACCTAGTAAGGGACTACCGCGGTAAGAATATAGTGCGCCGCGAACAGTTTAACATAATGCAACCTCGAACTAGTAAATCTAAGAGTAGCGTTAGATCTCGAGGAGATACCGACTATACTCGGAGAGTAGGGGAGAGAGATAGTAATAGAAGTACGACGCCTCTCCTAGACCCCTTAGAAGGACGAGGAGGATACTATAGGTAGTAAATAGTAGTTATTTCATTTAATACGAAGAACTAACTACGATAGTTTAATATAATAGTACAAAGAGTCGACTACGAGATTGAATCCGAATCTCGAAATAGTTATAGAAGCCTTTATTAGCGATTCTATTACTAAGACTCGTGTTAGGTTTACTACGCCGCGAAATTAGGCGTAGGGTATTAGCCTTAACAACTAAGAGGAACCCTAGGAGTAACGTATAGGTAAAACGCTACGCTCCGAGAAGTAGACATCGACGAATCCTACTTTAACGATAATAGAAGCGATAAAGAAAACTAAGACCTAGGATAGAACGGATCGTAGTTACCGGAACTATAGGAAGAAAGTTAAGAAACCACCGGGCTAGATACTATCGAGGAAGATTAGAATCCGGAAGAATTAAGCGAAGAAGATTCCTCTAAAGGAGAAGAGAGCGACACTAACGACGATAATAAACAACTAACCTTTACGATTAATGTACCTAAGAAATTATATAATATAATCGTACACCTATAAAGAAGGCACGAGGAATTCCTACCTAAGATAGGCGGACGAAGAATGCTATACTCTATTAAGTTTAATAAGACACTCGACACCCTACGAGGTATAGCCTAGGGATACCTACTTATAGAAACGACCGAGAATCTAGTAACCGCTATTATAGAACGACTACCGATAGGAAGCTAAATAACAGGTACCGTATACCTTATACCGTTAGGAATATTCGTACTAAACGAATTACGAAACATAGTATAGTACGTACGCGTACTCTACTTAGGAACGTAGAAGATCTAGGAACGCTAATGAGTATAGGTATAGACATAGAAAGGCTCGCGCTAGGCTTAAGCGGAGGCCTCGAGACACGAAGTACGACGTTTTATATACGAATAGGGAAAAGGATTAACTCCCTAGGAATAAGCGACCGAAGGTGTAAGGGCGCGCGTACCATAGGGTCCGAATGAGATAGTTGTTGTTCTACGAAGCTACGAAAGAGGAGCGCGAGGCGCGGCGGATAGATAAAGCATCGCCAAGCCGCGCTAACCCGATGCGGAAGGTCCGAGGTTCCGCCGGGACGACGCATCGTCAGTGAAGGGTCGCGGGCTGCCCGTGACAGTACCCCCCCTCTCAAAACTCGTCTCAGTCCTCTGAGCGTTCAGTCCATTAACTCGCCTATCCATCGTCTTGTGCGGCCACTTATCACCCTTGCCTGTCGAACTCCATAATCGTGCAAACGTCCAATCGTCTTCAAGGTCGTCCTCCATCTCTGTCACTACTGCTGCGGCTTGCGCATCAGACTCTGTTTGCTCATACTGCTGGCACGCCCAGGGCCTAAGCCCCTCTTCGGCGAACGCTCGCGTCTGATCCTTTTGACCAAGGTTGGGTATCAATGCAGGCTCTGCAGGGTTCGCTAGAACATCGGTACAACTGTCTGTTCTGTCGTAGAGCTGAGGGCGGCGGCTTGCACCGTGATCCTCAGTTGGGACGACGGACTTTCCTGTAACCTGATCATCGTAGCGGTGCGTAGTGAACATGCGCTGACCAGATTCTATCAGAGGCAAGGCTCGGCTAGGCTTATTTGTGGCGGTGTCTCTGTCGACCCTGATCGTGTTAAGTCCGAGCACCTCATTGACTGGAGACCAGTCAGATGGCGTTGCGAAGCCCTGAGGCGTGGGCAAATCCGGCCGGCTGTGGTGAAAGTCCGCAAGAGCGGCGGCTGCCCTCACAAACAGGTCCTCTGCAGGTTGCCAAGTCTCTCCGGCCTCCATATCCTGATAGCCAGTCCATCGCACCTTGTACCAAGTGTCCACCTTGCGCTTCTTTCCCTTCTTCACTTTGCCTGCGCGCTTCCGCGTGTACATGTCCAAGATCTTGTCCACCTCATATTCTGGTGCCGGGGCTGTAACTGTGACATCGGCGACTGCGTCAGCTGCAGTTGTGTCGGGTTCGATGGCCACTGGCGGCGGCGGTGCCAGGTGCTGTCCCTCGAGCGGTGGGAGATCGGGGTTGTCGGCTCGCTGTAACAGGGAGGTGTGGAAGCAATTATCGAGTCCGCTCAATGCATCCGACAGGTTCAGCTTGTATGACAGCCTAGCGGGCATCACCTCCGTGATCTGGTACGGTCCTGCATATCTGCGGTCCAGCTTCTTGGATGGTCGAGTGGTGCGAATGTTCTTCGTGCTTAGATACACCCAGTCGCCAACCTTGTAGTCTGGTGGGATGCTTCGGTGCCTGTTTGCTGCTTCGGCTTGCAGCGCCTGTGACATCCTCATGTTCTCTTGAAGATTGCGATGTAGCTCACAGATGCGTTTGGCGAAGGCTTCGGCTGACTTGCTGTCGAGTCGCTGAAGGGTTGTCATGTGTCGGTCCTTGCCTGCTTGCAAATCGATACGCTCGGTGAACTCTGGGTTATATCCAACATTGGCGTAGAACGGTGACACTCCAGTGGTCTCCGACACTCGGTTGTTAATAGCGAACTGCGCTAAGCACAGCCAGTCGGCCCAGTCGCTCTGTGCCTCATTCGTGAAGGTGCGTAAGTACTGTTCCATCTCTTGGTTAGTGCGTTCTGATTGCCCATCCGTTTCAGGGTGGTAGGAGGAACTCAGCTTCCTGCTGATGCGCAGCATCTTGCATAGGCGCTTCCAGAAAGTGGCGATGAACTGCTTTCCGCGATCAGACGTGATGGTTTCTGGGAGGCCATGCCGGGTGAACACGTGCTTTAAGAAAAGTCGCGCCGCGTTCTGCGCTGTCATCGCGCCGATGGGTATCAGTTCCACTTCCTTAGTGAGTCTGTCGGTGACTGTCATAACATTGGTGTAAGTCATGCCGTCGAGTTCGCTTGGTGGCAGGTCAACCACAAAGTCAACTGCGATGTGTTGCCAAGGTCGTTCTGGCACCGAAAGTGGGTGCAGTAATCCAGGTGGCTGGGTATGCACAGATTTCGTCGTGCGGCACCTGCGGCAATTCGCGTTGTATCTGCGCACAGATCTAGCCAAACCAGGCCAGTAGAATTCACGTGCAACGAGCTCGTAGGTGCGGGCTCTGCCTGGGTGACCGGCCGCTGGGGTGTCATGGTTCATCTTGACTATCCGAGTGCGGAGCTTCTGGTCCTCTGGCACCCATAGACTCCAGTCATTATACTGGTTACGGACGTACAGCAGGTCCCCTTCGACCTTGCAGTGTACTGGATGCACCTTCGCTTTCTGAAGGAGTGCTGGGGTCTCGCCCTTCTGCAGGGCTCTGATAGCTGACTTCAGGTCTGCATCCGCGGCATAAGCCATTGTCATTCTGTACTCGAGTTCGGCTTCCTGTTCCGTCTCGGATGCTGTCTGCGTCTGCGTGGACGGTATGAATTCGGTGGCCTCCGGGTTCAGGGCTTCCTCAATTGGTGCGGTAGGTGTGTTCTCAACAGGTGCAACATCCTCAGCCGCATCTTCGACAGTTGCGCGCATCGAGTCGATCTTAAGAAATCGCTCAGGCGGCAGCAACGTCTGATGCTGATGCTGATTTCGCGGATCGTCCACCCCCTGCGGAAGGTCCTGGCTGCGTCTCGTGAGGCTGTCAGGCTTTGTGCCTTGGACACCTGGTCGATAGACAATACGGAAGTTGAACTGGGACAGGAATTCGGCCCAACGTGCCTGGCGCCGATTCAGCTGCTTAGTGGTCATAAAGTACTCCAAGTTCTTGTGATCCGTGAACACCTTCACGGGTTCGATGGTGTCATCATCCGCCTCGCAGGCCAACTCCGGGCGCCATTCCTCGAAGGCCTTAATAATCGCTAGAAGCTCCTTGTCATAAATCTCATAGTTGCATTCCTGCGGGCTCAGCTTCTTTGAATAGAATGCTACAGGGTGAAGCACGCCTTCCTCGTCGTACTGAGAAAGCACTCCGGCGTTCACGAAATCTGATGAGTCCGTTTCGACTACTGTTTGCCTACCGGGCACATAGTGTGCGAGCATACCGGCTTTGCTGAATGCTGCCTTCAGAGCGTCAAATGCTGCTTGGCATGCTGGTGTCCAGTCAACCCTGCGATTCTTGTGATTACTAGGTCCATTTGACTTGGTCAATTCGGTCAGCGGCGCTGCGAGGCGTGAGAAGGCCTCGATGAACCGTCTGTAAAAGTTGGCGAATCCGAGGAACGCCTGCACATCCTTGAGGTTGGAAGGTGCTTCCCATGACTGGATACATTCAAGCTTCTCTGGGTCCATTTCGATGCCATCTGGGGTGATAATAAGTCCCAGGTACTTAACTCGCTGCTGGTGGAACTCGCACTTGTCGATGTCGACCGTCAGTCCGGCATCCCTCAATTTTGCTAGTACCTTGCGCACATGTTCGATGTGCTCCTCCAGTGTGTCGCTAAAAATTAAAACGTCGTCCAGGTACGCGGAGACGAAGTCATCCAGGTGTTCTTGTAACACGCTGTTAATGTATGACTGAAACGACGCAGGGCCATTGCATAGGCCGAATGGTAACACAAGACATTCGTACACCCCATATCGTGTAGCGAATGCTGTAAGCCATTCGTGCCCTTCTGCAATGCGAAGCTTGTTGAAGGCTGCGACGATGTCCAGCTTCGTGAAGTACCTCTTGCCGTGCATGCGGTTCAGTGTCTCTTGGATTAGCGGTATAGGGTACCTGTTCTTGATAGTGATCGCATTGAGTCCTCGGTAGTCGATGCACACGCGCAGTCCACCGCCTGGCTTTCTGACTACCAGTACTGGTGCCGGCGATTGGCTCGTCTTCTGTCCTGCTGGCCGGACTTTGCCTTGTTGCTCCTGTTCGGTGACCCACTTCTTGACTGCTTCATTCTCCTGAGGCGCCAGTCCGTAGGGCTTACGGTATGGCGGTTCTTGGGGCCCATCAGGCTTGATGTGAATTTCGTGGTCGATTCCAGGTCTGTGAGGAGGAAGTCCTTCATGGTCTTTCGCTGAGAATGCATCTACGAGATCATGGTATTCTGGTGGGAGCTTCTCCTTCGGGTTATGGTTGAACTCCTTGTTCAGGAACTGATCCAAGTCATCAGCTGCCATTGCGCTCAGCTTGATCTCACCATCGCCTTCTTCGTCCTCTTTGCCGGTAGATAGTATGTAGAAACATTCAGCGCCAGGTCGGTGCGCGTACATCTCGAAGGCGCGCTGCGTGACGCCTATACACTCGACTTCCTCATCATCGTCGTACAGGCCCATCGAGGATAGGTTCAGTTCTGCTTCTGCCCCTCCTGCCGTGAAGCTGCGATCATCGGTGAAGGGCTCTGGTCCATATTTCATTGCTTCCTTACGTTGTCGGTGTCGATGGTTCAGGGACTGGACTGTTGTCGATGTCTTGTTCTTAAGACAGTGACCAAAGCAGTAGTCTGATCTGAGTGCCACTTCACCGGTCTCCCAGAAGATGTTTGGGTTGTGCGTGCTCAGCCACGGCAGGCCCAGGACGATGTCGTATTCGAGGTCGGTTATGTAGCATAGCATTTGCTCGTGATGACCGTCGATATCAACATCGACGAGGGCTACGTGCGTGATGCGACGTGCAGCAGCCTTACCATCCCCAAGGGTCAGGTTCTTGTTGCGCACAAGGGGTATCAAGGGTATTCTGTGTTTGCGTGTGAACTTCCAGTCGAGAAAGAGAGAGGTGGAAGCAGAGTCTACAAGGCCTCGTGCCTTCCCATGCTGTATCATTACTGGGAGTACTATGTGAGGGTGTACATCTGGTTGCTGCGGCTCCAATGCGCAGGCCGATATCTTCAGCTCCTCACCATAGTCTGTATCCGTGTCTTGCTCTTGCACTCTGTGTCTCTCAATCTCATGCTCTTTCTGTCCTTGGTTGTTCGGTTGACCACTGTCTGCCACGCTTAGGCAGTGGCCTCGCCATTTCCCTGCCCGGCGGCCAGGGAACTGAGGTTGGTGTTGCCTCCGTTGTTGTTACGCGGGCGCGGTGGGCGATAGTCGCCGTCGTAGCCATACATCGGGCACTCGGTATTGCTGGATAAGTGGGGTCCGGTGCGGCATCGGTAGCACTTGCCCTGCTTCTTCAATTCCTCGCGACCCTCATAGTTGAGCGGTGGGAGGTCCCGAAGGTGAGCTGGCAAGTCTTCCTTCTTCTTGGTGCCTACGTACTGTGGTGGGCGCTGAACGACGGCGCCGGCAGCACCAGCGGCTGCAGCTGCAGCTGTGTTGCCCTGGTTCTGGTTGCCGTTGCCGTTGCCGTTCTGGTTGCCTCCTCCATTGCCGCGTGGGCGGTTGTTGTTCTCTTGAGGGTACAGCTGCTCGGTCTCGTAGAACTGCTCGTCCAGTGCAGTGCACTCTTCGATCACGTCCTGCATGCTGTTCAGACGTCGGTCCACCTCGCGGTCTCCGAAGGTCTTGATGTAGTAGCGCTTGTTGAGGCGTGTGCGGAACAGCATCAACTCGGTCTCGTCACTCCAGTCAACCCATGCCCTCAGCTTGGAATAGCGTGCGAAGAATGGGACGAAGTTCTCCTTCTGAGCCTGTTTGCAGGTAGTGATGTCCACTGCAGCCTTGGTGGCCTCGTTGCGGACGCCGTACTGTCGAGTCATCCAGTCCAACAGTTCTTCGCCAGTCATGAACTCGTTGAAAGCCTGGTGCCCGGGGATGGGGATGCGAGGCTTCACAGTCTTCTGCACCTCACCGTCCGTCCATCCATACAGGAAGCGTAGGGCGTCCTGTTCAGTGCGGAACGTCGCGACTGTCAACTTCAGCAGGATGCTTGTGTACCAGCTGTCATAAGTCGGGTCGTCATCGTTCTTGAACTTCTTTGGGTCAGGCACACCCTTGCCGATCTTCATGCTGCGGTCGAGGGTGGGGTCGATGTTGATGAGACGCTCCGGCAGGTCCACGAGAGGTGTCTGCTGCGTGCGGTTGCTGCGACCACCGCCTGACCGCTGCGTGCCTTGTGTGCCTTGGCGCTCATCACGACGTGGTCGGTCATGGTCACGACCACGGCGATCCCTGTCCTTGTCTCCATTGCCATCGTCATCATCGTCTCCTCCGCCACCTCCTCCTGCTGCCGCCTCACGGTACCGACGCTGGAGCACCTCGAGTGAGGTCTCGCGGGGTGGTGGTGATCGTGGGCGTGAGCGTGGGCGCGAGCGCGAACGACGTCCTCGTGCCTGGTCCTCTGCTGCTTGCAGACGGACCTTCAGGTCATCAACCTCAGCTTGTAATGCCTGGCTCTTCTTCTTCTCCGAGTCGGTGATATCGGCGAACTGCTGACATAGCTCGTTCGCATCCTTGTACTTCTTCTCGACAGCCTTGAGTTTGAGGGTGTCGGCGTTCTTATTCTTAAGGTCCTGGGCCATCTTCGCGAGGGCGGTCTGTTCGGTCTTGAGCATCCCGTGGATGCGATCGTACTCGGCATACAGCGTACGGTACTGCTTGTTCTGAAGTGCATTGGCGCGTTGCATCACATCGAGTTGTTGGCTAGATATGATGGCAGTGTTGAATCCTCGTAGCACGAAATCGTGGACGGTCTTCGGGTGTTCCTTGGTCAGTGTGGCCAGGTCTTCGGCGGTGATGTTCTGGAAGTCGGCGGCAGCGATGTGTTCGGCTTCGTCGTGTGAAATGAAGACTGGTGTGTCCTCCTCTTCTCCCACCCTGGGCTCGAAGAGTTCTGTGAAATCAAGCTCACCGTTCTGCTCCCTGTCTTGTGCTTTGTTCCATGCCTTGTCCAGCTCTTGCTGAAGCGCGACACCGGTGTCAACTGTGACTCGCCGAGTGTCGTCTCCTTGTGTCTGACTGTCGAAACTGGAGAGGTCGGGGAAAAGAGAGGTGCGCTTGCCTTGTGTCTGTGACTGCTGGGAAGTCATGTTGTTTCCTTCAACGCGGCCTGTTGCTGAGGCCTTTGGTGCGTTGGTTTCCTTGGGCATCTGTTGCTTAGTGCCTTACCGTGTTCCGTGTTCTGAATCCGTTTGCCTCTGTTGCGATGTTGCGAGTCGCGAGTTCTGTATCTACGCCGTGCGCGGTTCTGTGAGTCTGTTCCTGTTGTTACGCGTCCCTTACCTGGATCCGCGATCTGGGTAGGGAGGTAGAACAAACTGTAAGGGCGCGCGTACCATAGGGTCCGAATGAGATAGTTGTTGTTCTACGAAGCTACGAAAGAGGAGCGCGAGGCGCGGCGGATAGATAAAGCATCGCCAAGCCGCGCTAACCCGATGCGGAAGGTCCGAGGTTCCGCCGGGACGACGCATCGTCAGTGAAGGGTCGCGGGCTGCCCGTGACACCGATAACTAGTAAGGTGCGAGTAACACGCGAAACGGGCATTAAGCTTCCCTTAGTACGGTAACTGCGACGGTTCTATTAGCGTAAGTTAATATAGGGCCCCGTAGCTCTTTAGTAACCTAAGCAATAGCCGATGTAACGAGCTCTCTCGCGGAGTTCGCTTACCGTTGCAGCTAGCGCAACATATCCTATATAGGCTAAGTTAGCGACCGAGATAGAGCGGTAGAAGCGCATAGCGCGGGCCTAGACGACGACGACGCGATAAACAGTAAATTGGAGGATAATATAGCGTTCGTACACGCCTATAGTAAGGTAATAGGTAATACGGCACACAGGAGTGACCGTTTTGAAGGGGGGGGGGTAGTGTAACGGCCTATAGCCGTATAGCGAGTGAACGTAGCAAGTTACGTAACCGGGCCCGGGCCGACCCGCGTGCCTCGGCTTATATATCAACTTCTCGCGCCTTGCGCACCTCTTAGATAGCTTGTCTAACAACTTCGTACTACCTAAGTAGGTGCCCTTACACGCTATTAGGAACATTTATATCGAATAAATTACGTAATGTAGTATAACACGCACGCGCACTCTACTTAGAAACGTAGAAGATCTAGGAACGTTACTGAAGATAGGTATAGACATAGAAAGGCTCGCGCTAGGTTTAAGCGGAGGCCTCGAGACACGAAGCACGACGTTCTATATACGAATAGGGAAAAGGATTAACTCCCTAGGAATAAGCGACCGAAGGGAGTTATATAACATAGAAAAGGCTTAAGCATTACTAACGCCAATAGTGTTTCGAACTAAGATTATCGTTAACGGGCATAAGACAGATGCTATAATAGATTCTAGAGTAAGCGGGAACTTTACCTCTAAATTATTTGTTACAAGACATAGGATCGCTACCTATAAGAAGAAAGAGGGTTATAAATTAATTGCGGTAGACGGATTATCCTTACCTAGTGTAGAGCGCGAGACGATACCGCTACTACTTGCTATCTAACGGCACTACGAGGAAATTATCTTAGATGTTACTAACATAGCTAGTTATAACATCGTACTAGGTATACCTTAGTTAAGAAAGCATAATCTAGTAATCGACTAGAGAAGAGGAGTACTTATATTTAGGGAATGCGACTACGTTATCGACATTTAGCCTACGTAGCGGTAGCGTTCGCTAGTAGATAAGGCAAAGAGATAGCTAAATAGGATATAGCTTACGCTAAATAGAAGGATAGAAGAACCACCTTCGACCGGGATAGACACTAGCGTAGGGCCGCCGGGCCACGAAGTTACTAGTAGTAATAGAAGTAACGCACCATCGAAGAATACTAATATCTTAGAGTTAAGTATTTCTAAAGAGTATTGTAAGTAGTCGCGACTCTTTAAAGAGGAAAGAGGTAAGGATGCCTTACCTAAGTACTAACTATAGGATTATAAGATAAACATTTAGCTAGGGAAAGAGCCTCTATAGGGACCCCTATATTAAATGTCTAAGAAAGAGCTATAGACCCTACGAGAATAGCTAAAGGAGAAGCTAGCTAAAGAATAGATAAGAAGATCTACCTTAAGTGTAGGAACTCTATATATGTTCGTTCTAAAAGCAAACGGGAAGTTACGACTCGTACAAGACTATAGGAAGTTAAACGAGATTACGATTAAGAATCGATACCCGCTACCTAACATCGAAGAAGTATAAGATAGATTAACTAGATTAAACTAGTATACGAAGATTAACCTACGAGATACCTTCTACGCTATACGGATAGCGGAAGGAGAAGAATAGAAAACCGCTTTTAGAATAAGATACGGACTTTACGAATTCTTAGTTATGCTAATAGGATTAACTAACGCACCCGCATCCTGTTAGGACCTTGTTAACGAGACACTTAGAGACCTACTCGATATATACGTTATCGCTTATATAGACGACATATTAGTCTATACGAAAGGATCCCTTTAGAATTTCATAAAACAAGTCTAGGACGTATTCGAGCGACTTACGCGTTTAGGATTTAAGACAGTACTCGAGAAATGCGAATTCTATAAGAAAGAAGTTAAATTCTTAGGCTTTATTATTAGCACTATAGGAATAATAATCGACCCTACGAAAACATAGTTAATTAGAGAATAGCTAGAACTAAAAACAGTTAAGGACGTACAATTATTCCTTAGACTAGCGAACTATAACCGGAAATTCATTAAGGACTACGTAAGGACAGTAGCACTAATAACGATGCTTACGAGGAAAGACGTTACTTAGAAATAGGGAAAGGAATAGATCAATGCGTTTAATAAGCTTAAGGAGCAGTACGCATTAGCCCCTACGCTTTGACTATTCGATAGTAGTAAGGAAGTTTACATCGAGACCGATACGTCTAATATAGCAATAGGCGCGTATCTAACATAGACATACGATAGGTAGAGACACCTAGTAGCCTATTACTCCCGGAAAATAACTATAGCGGAACAGAACTACGACATCTATAATAAAGAGCTTCTAGCTATTGTTGCTACTATATAACATTAGAGAGTATATGTCGAGGGCCTACCGAAGTTAACGATTCTTTCTAACTATAAGAATCTTACGTACTTTACGACGACGAAAGAACTTACCCGGAGGCAAGCCCGCTAGTCGGAGCTACTAGGACAGTATAAGTTCGAAATTAAATATACTCTAGGACGAGAGAATAGCCGCGCCGACGCGCTAAGTCAAAGAAGCGACTATATAGAAGGAAAAGAACTAGTGTAATATAAAGTATTAAAGAGGAACCCCAACGGAAGTCTTAGTGCTAATATAAGAGAATTTAATAACATCGTACGGATATTAGGCGATAAGGACGAACAATTCCCTATATTACAAGGAAAATACTAAGTACTAAAGAATTAAGAAGAAGAATATATACGATAACATTACGACGGACTAACTTACGGACACCCTAGAACTTTAAAGACAATAGACCTAATATAGCGTAGCTTCTTATTCCTATAGATAAGACTTAAGGTATTACGCTATATTAAACAATACGTATACTACTAACAAAACAAGGCTACGAGATATACGAAATACGGTTACCTATAGTTTAGGACGCTACCGACGAAACTATAGAACGAAGTTATAATAGACTTTATTACGAAACTCCTACCGTTAAGGGATTAAGTCACGAAACAACTATACGACATAATACTAGTTATAGTTAATAGACTTACGAAATACGCACACTTTATTCCTACATTAGAAACATATAATGTAGAGTAGCTCGGATACCTCGTACTAGATAGACTTATCCGATACTACGGATTCCCTTAAACGTTCATAACGGACAGAGATAAGCTATTTACATTGAACTACTAGAAGACGCTTATAGGAACGATCGGAATTAAACATAAGCTATTAATAGCATATTATCCGGAGATAGACAAGTAGACTAAAAGGATAAACTAAACGCTAGAACAATACCTACGACACTATATTAACTACGCATAAGACAACTAGGTTTTATTACTACTAATAGCGTAGATTGCACTAAACAACTATAAATTAGAGACAACTTTAACGATACTATTCTATACAAACTTTAGTAAAGATCCTAACCTATTCGGAATACCTAGATCCTACCTATAAGCCGAAAGAGCAATCGTAACGACGGATACTCTTAAGGAAGTATATAAAGAAATACGTAAGGCGATCGAAGATATATAATAAAAATTGTCTCGATAACGGTAAGACACGAGAAAAATGGCACCTCTACTAAAAGAGGAGGATAAGGTCTATCTCCTTATAAAAAACTTAAAAACAAGAAGATAGACTAAGAAACTAGATTACGTTAAGGTTAGACTATTTTTTATCGATAAAGTTATAGGACTAGTTAACAACCGTCTACGGCTGCTACCTAACGCAAAAATCTACCTAGTCTTCTATATCTCTAAGTTAGAACCCGTAGACGCCGAAACACCCTACTAGGAAAGCTTCTATTTCGAGCCGGAAGTAGAGAACGAATTCGAAGTTAAAAAAATCCTAGATAGAAGAGGTTAGCGATACCTTATTAAGTAGAAAGAATACGACGAATTAGAAAATACCTAGGAACTAAAACAACACCTATAGAACTATTAGTAAAGGATCTAGGAGTACTAAAAACGTACTAATAGATCGACCTCCGCTAGAGACTAATCTACTAGAAAGTAGTTAAAGTAGGAATCGAACCTACGACCTTAGGATACCTTTAACGAACCTTCGCCTAAGGGTAAGGAGAATTTATTAATATATAGGTTATACCCCGACGCTCTAACTACTAAGCTATATAACCGGTTTTAATAAGGGAAATGGAGAACTTACATGAACATATCCCCTACGAGGAACTAATACTTATCTACTAGAAGGGCTAGCGCTCGAAGAAGCCGCTACGGCTTCCTTAAGGATCGGATATAACTAGAGGGCGTTATCCGGAATTATCGAGAGATCCTCCTAGGAAGGAATCGACATCTAGAAAACCCCCTCTAGCTCTTTAGGGCTACCCTTAGGAACGAGAAGATAGGACGAAGGCGCGGAAAGGGCATCGACACCTACGCTTAGTAGACTTCGAAGATCCTTAAAATCCTTCGCTATCGCCTTCTTCTCCCTATCCTTAGCAACGCGTAGCTGTTTCCTAAGACGATGTACCTTTAACATCGCCTTAGTTACCTTCACTTTAGTCTTATTAAGCTCTCGCTTTAGCTTTTAACGCTAATTACGAAGCCGCTCCTACTTAGTCTACGTAACGGTAATGTTATACTTAATACCCTTAACGAACGTACTCTAAGTAACACTTAAAGCGCACATCTACTATATAACGAGGACTCTTCTTTCCTTTAGGCACCCTAGCCTTTCGGCAACTAGAATATAGGGATAGCATTTTGCGGTCTTCGGCTTCAATACCTAGTACTTAACGTTTGCGGCGCTCCTAACGTATTAGCTACTCGCCGCTTATAGTAAAAAATAGGAACTTATAGAAGAAGAAAGAAAACTCGGGGACGAGTTTTAGTAGGAAGGGGGATAGTATTACGGTTCGGATAAGGGACGGTATAGAACGTAGTATATGAGGAAGAATTAGAAGATAAGAACTAATCGCTAGAAAGAAGAGGGGACCCTACGTACGGGTTACGTGCACGACTACGCGCTTCGTACATAGTCGAACACGACTATAGGAGTAGCGGATAGTCGTATACGACTATACGACTAGGCGACCGGTCGAATAGATAGATAGACGCCTAACACTAGATAGTATACGAGTCTCCTTTATATTTAGGAATGCTAAGAATCCCTTATAGTTTCGATACGTTTAACTTACTGTTTAATATTACTGTTTAGAATATACTATAACCTAACCTCTACCTTACTGCTACTTAGTCTTTATAAGACAAGACAGCTATTACTTTATTACTCTCCCTTAACTTCCTATCGGCCCGAGAATAAACCCGATTAAGCTTGTCTTCTTAACTTGTAATATTATTAGGTTATACTAAACCTAACACGCGGCCGTAGCGTATATAACTTAACCGTACCTAAAAGAGCTAACGCCTTATAAGAGGGACTCGATAAAGAAGGTAAGAGTATTCCTTAGGAACTCTTACTTATCTTTACTATCTTAGGTACTATATATACGACGAACGAGTTAAAGATCCTATACGGGGTTATATACCTTAGCGGAGAGGTTAGTAAGCGATAGTACGCTAAGTATAGCATCTTTAACCTTATAGGGCATATATACTAGGACCTTAAGGAGTTCTATCGAAACGTATATAGGAATCCTATAAACCGCGTACTTAATATTATATTAGAGTATAAGGTTATAGAATAGAAGAATAACTAGATAGTACAATAGTTTATACTAAGCTAGATATTATAGAGAACTAGTTAGGTAATTTCTTAGAAGCGTGTTATATATAGTACCTATTAGTAAAGCTTACGCCTCGCTTACGGTCTACTATCGTTAGCTACTTTAATATCCCTACTACTAGAGAAGAGCTAGTAGTTCTAGCCTCGCGTATTAAAAGTACTAAGCGCTAAGGTAGTAGCGGAGGATACGACCGCGGATAGTATATACGTTATAAACGTAAAGCTAAAGACGTATATAAGCGGGTTAATTACCTAAAGTAATAGAAGTTAAGTTAAGTACCGGGCCCCTTAGGTACAATTTAGTAGCGAGACGCCGGTAGCTCGTCTACGACTAGCTAGAAGTTAAAGGTATAGTACTATAGCTACGGTAAGAAGGGTTATATTAGGACGGAGTACTAAAGTAGATACCTATAGAAGGACCATAATACGTAAGTAGTTCGTAGGTTAGAGACTATAGAGGCTTTAACTAAGAAGGGTAAATAGGGAAAAGGTAGAGAACTAGGTAAGGGTCGCTCCTAAGTCTAGGTTCCTATATAGACCTCTTAAGTAGTAGCTATAGGCTTAGTTAACTATATATAAGAAATACGCGCTACGCTTACGAAGCGCTAGTAAACCGTAGTAGATAACTAAGCCTACTACTATAATAAGACCTATAAGGCTAAGAGCTATTACGTAGGTGATATAGTCTTCTTATCTATAAGGAACCTAAAATTAGTATTACTAAAAAAGAAGATAGGCCCGAAGTTCGTTAGTTCTTATCGTATTATTAACGCTATTAGCGCGTAGGCGTACTACCTAGTACTACTAGTAGGAATAAGAATCTATAATATATTCTAGATATTCCTTCTTAAGCCTTATATAGGTAGTAAGGAGGATAGAGGTACTATATCCCTCGCTAATAAGGATAGAAAATATAAAGTTACGGTAATATTAGGAAAGCGTAGGTATAAGGGTAAAGTATAGTACCTAGTATAATAGAAGAGCTAGCTAGAGGAGTATAATAGCTAGAAGCTAGTATAAGGATTTATAAATACTACGCGTATAGTAGCTAAATATAAGGCATTACTAAAGGCGATATAAGATATAGATAGAAGTAGAGAAGATTATGTATCTATAAATAAAAATAAAAATAGAAGTAAGATCCCTTAGGAGCGTAATATAGAGGCGCTACGTAGACTAAAGATAGGCGCGGAGTAGGCGGCTAGTAGGTAAGGCGCGCGCTGTAAGGGGCAGCCCAGTGGCTGTCACGGGCAGCCCGCGACCCTTCACTGACGATGCGTCGTCCCGGGTGAACCTCGGACCTTCTGCATCGGGACTAGCGGCTTGGCGTTAGCTTAAGTACCCGCCGCGCCTCGCGCTCCTCTTTCATAGCTTCGTAGAACAACAACTATCTCATTCGGACCCTTTGGTACGCGCGCCCTTACAGTTTGTTCTACCACCCTACCCAGATCACGGATCTAGGTAAGGGACGCGTAACACTCAGAACAGACAACAGAACGCGCACGGCGCAATAGCAGAGTCGCGCCGAGTCGCACTCGACACAGAACACGGCAAGGCGCAAAGGCGCAGATGCCTAGAGAAACTAACGCAGCAAAGACCTCGACAGGTCGCGTTGACACCGACAACATGTCCCAGGACACACAGGCACAGAACGGCATGCCGCCACCGGCAAAGCCACTAGGCAAGCGTACACGCACCTCTCTTTTCCCCGATCTTTCCTCTTTCCCTCAGAGTCAGACTCAAGGAGACGACACCCGGCGAGTCACAGTAGACACCGGTGCCGCGCTTCAGCAAGAGTTGGACGAGGCTTACGAAGAGGCATCGGACAGCGAGGCAAAGGGAAAGGTTGACTTCACAGATCTCTTCGAACCGAAAGTCCTCCAAGAGGAGGGCCAAGAACATACGGTCTTCACATCGCTCGACGTACCCGAACACATCGCCGCTGCCGACTTCACAGATGTCGAGCTAGACGACCTCGTCGAGTTGGTCAAGGACCACCCGAAGACCCTCTATGACTTCATCCTACGTGGATTCAACACAGCAGTGATGAAGGGTAAGCAGCTCAGTGTACTCGAGCGCGCGAACGCACATCAGAATAGCCAGTACCGCACCCTGTACGCCGAATACGACCGCATTCATGGAATGCTGCAGACCGAGAAGGCCGCTTTGAGCAAGATGGCCCGAGACCTCAAGGACAAGAACGCCGACTCTACTAAGGCGCAGGAGCTTCGGAAGAAGTATGATGCTGCGAACGACCTATGCAAGAAGTTCGCCGACATCACGAATCAAGAGAAGAAGAGGGCTCGAACAGCCGAGAACAAGAACAAGACACTACAAGACGAGATCACCCAGTTGAAGACTCGCCTGCAGGCAGCAGAGGACAACAACAATGCCCGCTGCTCACGCTCTCGAGGCCGCACCCATTCGCGACCACGCTCACACCGCTCCCAATCACGCCCTGTCCTACGTGAGACTTCCCTTGAAGCTCTCCAGCGTCAGTATCGTGAGGCAGTGGGCGGCGGCGGCGGTGGAGGTGGGGACGATGGCGATGATGACGACGACTCGGGTGACAAGGACAATGACCAAGGACGCAACAACCGACCACTGCCGCGTCGCAACGAGCGTCAAGAATCACACCGCACTGCTAGAGGCCGCAGCAACCGCACACAGACACCACTGGTCGACCTGCCAGAGCGCCTCCTCAACATCGACGACTTGCTGGATCGCAATATGAAGATCGGCAAGGGCGTGCCAGACCCACGCAAGTTCAAGAACGACGAAGAGCCCACCTACGACAGTTGGTACACCAGTATCCTACTAAAACTGACAGTGGCGACCTTTCGCACCGAGCAGGATGGCCTGCGCTTCTTGTATGGCTGGACTGATGGAGAAGTTCAGAAGACCATTAAGCCGCGCATTCCCATCCCCGGACATCTGGCCTACAACGAGTTCAAGACTGGCGAAGAACTGTTGGACTGGATGACTCGACAGTATGGCGCTCGTAATGAGGCCACCAAGGCTGCAGTGGACATTACGAGCTGCAAGCAGCAACAGAAGGAGACGTTTGTCGCATTCCACGCCCGCTACTCGAAGCTGCGAGCGTGGATGGACTGGAGCGATGAGACGGAGCTTATGTTGTTTCGAACCCGTCTAAATCGCAAGTACTATGTCAAGACCTTCGGCGACCGTGAAGTGGATCGCCGCCTACACAGCATGCTGGACGTCATCGAGGAGTGCACCGCATTGGACGAGAGCTTCTACGAGACTGAGCAGCTGTACCCTCAAGAGAGCCGTCCACGTGGCAATGGAGGCAACCAGAACCCCGGCAACCAGACCCAGGGCGACACTGCTGCTGCCGCCGCTGCTGGGGCTGCTGGCGCTGTCGTGCAGCGTCCACCACAGTACGCCGGCACCAAGAAGAAGGAAGACTTGCCAGCCTACCTTCAGAACCTTACACCGCTCAACCGTGAGGGCCGTGAGGAACTGAAGAAACAGGGCAAGTGCTTCCGCTGCCGCACTGGACTGCACGTGTCAAGCAACACCGAGTGCCCCATGTACGGCTACGACGGCGATTACCGCCCACCGCGTCCACGCAAGGACCCGAACCTCAGCTCCCTCGGCGCTGAGGGAAATGGCGAGACCGCTGCCTAAGCGTGGCAGACAGTGGTCAACCGAACATCCAAGGACAGAAAGAGCATGAGATTGAGAGACACAGAGTGCAAGAGATGGACTATGAGGAGGGGGAACTGAAGATATCAGCCTGCGCGCTAGAGCCGCAGCAGCCAGATGTACACCCTCACATAGTCCTGCCAGTAAGGATACAACATGAAAAGGCAAGAGGCCTTGTAGACTCTGCTTCCACCTCTCTCTTTCTGGATTGGAAGTTCACACGCAAACATATAATACCCTTATCCCCTCTGGTAAAAAGCAAGAACCTGACCCTGGGCAATGGCAAGTCTAGCGGCCGACGTATCACCCATGCAGCCCTGGTTGATGTCGACATCAAGGGTCACCGCGAGCAGATGCTATGTTACGTCACCGACCTTGAATACGACGTCGTCCTTGGCCTGCCATGGTTGAGTGCTCACAACCCCGACATCTTCTGGGAGACCGGCGAAGTGGCTTTCAGATCGGACTACTGCTTTGGTCACTGTCTTCATAACAAGACGTCGACAACCGTACAGTCACTGAACCACCAACACCGTGCTCGCAAGGACACAACGAAATACGGACCGGAGCCCTTCACTAGTGAGTCAGGGGGATTCACAGCAGGAGGGGCAGAATTGAACGTGTCATCCATGGACCTGGATGATGACGGAGAGGTTGAGTGCATTGAAGTCACGCAACGAGCCTGGGAGATGTACGCGCACCGGCCTGGGGCCAAGTGCTTCTACGTCCTGCCCACGGGTGAGGAGTGTGACGAGAATGGCAACCTAAAGCTGAGCGCAATGGCAGCTGATGACCTGGATCAGTTTCTGAACAAGGAGTTCAACCATAACCCGAAGGAAAAGCTGCCACCAGAATATCATCATCTGGCAGACACCTTCTCGGCAAAGGACCATGATGTGCTGCCACCGCACAGACCCGGCATCGACCATGAGATTCACATCAAGCCAGATGGCCCGCAGGAGCCGCCATATCGCAAACCCTATGGTCTCGCTCCGCAAGAAAACGAGGCCGTCAAGAAATGGATCACTGAGCAAGAAGGACCTGGCAAGATCAGACCAGCAGGGCAGAAGACAAGTCAATCCCCAGCACCTGTGCTTGTGGTGCGCAAGCCAGGCGGAGGACTGCGAGTGTGCATCGACTACCGCGGGTTGAATGCAATCACTATCAAGAACAGATACCCGATACCGTTGATTCAGGAGACGCTAAACCGCATGCACGGCAAGAAGTACTTCACGAAGCTGGATATCGTCGCAGCCTTCAACAAGCTTCGCATTGCAGAAGGGCACGAATGGCTTACTGCATTCGCTACACGGTATGGCGTGTACGAATGCCTCGTGCTGCCATTTGGCCTTTGCAATGGTCCCGCATCTTTTCAGTCTTACATCAACAAGGTGCTGCAAGAACATCTAGACGACTTTGTGTCAGCCTACCTCGACGATGTGCTAATCTTTAGCGATACGCTCGAAGAGCACATCGAGCACGTGAAGAAGGTGCTCACGAAGCTGCGCGACGCTGGGCTTACAGTGGACATTGACAAGTGTGAATTCCACCAGCAGCGGGTGAAGTACCTTGGCCTAATCATCACGCCTGAGGGCATTGAGATGGACCTAGAGAAGCTCGAGTGCATTCAGACCTGGGAAGCGCCTTCCAACCTGAAGGACGTACAAGCTTTCTTGGGATTCGCCAACTTTTATAGGAGATTCATCGAGGCATTCTCGAGGTTGGCGGCACCGCTGACAGATCTGACCAAATCAAATGGGCCAAGTAACCACAAGAACCGCAAGGTCAACTGGACACCAGAGTGTCAGCGGGCATTTGATGCACTAAAGGCGGCATTTAGCAAAGCTGGGATGCTTGCGCACTACGTGCCAGGGCGACAGACGGTTGTCGAAACGGACTCCTCCGACTTCGTCAACGCAGGCGTGTTGTCGCAATACGATGAGAACGGAGTACTGCATCCTGTCGCGTTCTACTCGAAGAAGCTAAGCCCGCAAGAGTGCAATTACGAAATCTATGACAAGGAGCTTTTGGCAATCATTAAGGCTTTTGAGGAATGGCGGCCAGAGCTGGCCTGTGAGGGTGACGATGACACTATTGAACCAGTCAAGGTGTTCACTGATCACAAGAACCTCGAGTACTTCATGACCACGAAGCAGCTAAACAGGCGCCAAGCGCGCTGGGCTGAATTCCTGTCACAGTTCAACTTTCGAATCATATATCGACCAGGTGTCCAGGGAACGAAACCTGACAGCCTCACGAGACGCAGCCAGGACCTTCCGCAGGGGGTGGACGATCCGCGTAATCAGCATCAGCACCAGACGTTGCTGCCGCCTGAGCGATTCCTTAAGATCGACTCGATGCGCGCAACTATAGAGGACGTAGCTGAGGAGACTACACCACTGAACCTAGAAGCCACAGAGTTCACACGAACAGCAGCCACTGCTGCCGAGCCGCAGGCGGAGTCGGTCCAGGACGCAATACGAGAAGCCGAACTCGAATACCGCATGACAACAGCCTATGCCGTGGATACAGAGTTGAATGCAGCAATCAAGACACTGCAGAAGGGGGATGCCATCCCTACACTGCTTCAGAAGGCTAAGGTGCACCCAGTGCACTGCAAAGTAGAAGGTGATCTACTGTACGTACGCAATCAGTATGGTGGATGGAGCCTGTGGGTGCCGGATGATCGAACACTGCGCACTCGCATTATCCGAATGAACCATGACCCGCCAGCCGCAGGACACCCAGGCAGAGCACGCACCTACGAGCTCGTGGCACGTGAATTCTACTGGCCTGGCTTGGCACGGTCAGTGCGCAGGTACACCGGCAATTGCCGGCCTTGTCGCACGACGAAATCTCTGCACACCCAGCCACCGGGTTTGCTGCACCCACTTTCGGTACCAGAAAGACCATGGCAACACATCGCAGTAGACTTCGTAGTCGACCTGCCACCGAGCGAACTCGACGGCATGACCTACACTAACATCATGACTGTCACAGACAGGCTCACGAAGGAAGTGGAACTGATACCTATTGGCGCTATGACAGCGCAGAACGCTGCAAGGTTGTTCCTCAAGCACGTCTTTTGCCGACACGGCTTCCCTGACACTATCACTTCAGATCGCGGCAAGCAGTTCATAGCCACCTTCTGGAAACGCCTGTGCAAGATGCTCCGCACAGAGAGGAAGCTGAGTTCTTCCTATCACCCCCAGACCGATGGGCAGTCAGAACGTACTAACCAGGCAATGGAGCAGTACCTACGAGCCTTCATCAATGAGTCGCAGAGTGACTGGGCAGAATGGCTCCCCCTGGCCCAATTTGCAATGAACAACCACGTGTCAGAGACTACGGGTGTGTCACCATTCTACGCCAACCTAGGCTACAACCCCGAGTTCACCGAGCGCATTGATCTGCAAGCCGGTAAAGACCGTAACCTCACGACTATCCAGCGACTCGACAGCAAATCAGCTGAGGCGTTCGCCCGACGGATCTGTGAGCTGCATCGCAACCTTCAAGAGAACATGCGAATGTCACAAGCACTTCAAGCGGAAGCAGCAAACAGGCACCGCAGCATCTCGCCAGACTACAAGGTTGGCGACTGGGTGTATCTGAGCACGAAGAACATCCGCACGACACGACCGTCGAAGAAGCTCGACCGCAAGTACGCCGGCCCATACCAGATCACGGAGGTTATGCCGGCGAAGCTATCATATAAGCTGAACCTGTCTGATGCCCTTGCAGGACTAGACAATTGCTTTCACACGTCACTACTTCAGCGCGCTGACAGCCCCGATCTCCTACCGCTCGAGGGACAACGGCTGGCGCCACCCCCAGCCATCACGATTGAACCAGACACGAGAGAAGCCGAAGCTGCAGCAGACGTTACCGCACCAACACTCGAATACGAGGTGGACAAGATCTTAGACATGTACACCCGCAAGAGGGCTGGCAAGGTGAAGAAAGGAAAGAAGCGCAACGTGGACACTTGGTACAAGGTGCGCTGGACAGGATATCAGGATATGGAAGATGGAGAAACCTGGCAACCAGCTGAGGACTTGCTTGTGAAAGCAGCCGCCGCTCTTGCAGACTTTCACCATAACCGGCCGGAGTTATCCACACCTGCAGGCTTTGCAGCTCCATCCGACTGGTCCCCACCAGACAATGAGGTGCTCGGACTCAACACGATCAGGGTCAAGCAAGACACCGTCACGATTGAGCCAGCCGGAGCCTTGCCTCTGATGGAATCGGGTCAGCGCATGTTCACCACGCACCGCTGCACTGACCAGGTTACGAGACAGCCCGTCGTCACAACTGAGGTCACCGGCGCCAGCCGTCCTCAGCTCTGCGATAGCACAGGCAGTTGTACCGATGCTTTAGTAAGACCTGCAGAGCCTGCAATGATACCCAACCTTAGTCACAAGGATCAGACGCGAGTGTCCGCCGAAGACAGACTTAGGTCTAGGTCGGGCCAGCTAGCCAAGCAATGCGAGTCTAAAGCAGACACCGCAGCGAAAGAGATGTGCGACGCGGAGATTGCAGTGAAGGAGATGGACGACGATCTGGAGGATGACTGGACGTTTGCACGGTTATGGAGCTCGACAGGCAAAGGTGACAAGTGGCCACACAAGACGGAGCAAGTGAATAAACGAATGAAGGAGCGACACGCTCAGAGGACTGAGGCGACTTTTGAGAGGGGGGGTACTGTCACGGGCAGCCCGCGACCCTTCACTGACGATGCGTCGTCCCGGGTGAACCTCGGACCTTCTGCATCGGGACTAGCGGCTTGGCGTTAGCTTAAGTACCCGCCGCGCCTCGCGCTCCTCTTTCATAGCTTCGTAGAACAACAACTATCTCATTCGGACCCTTTGGTACGCGCGCCCTTACAGTGGCTAACCCCTACATGTGGCCTTGCATGTGACATGCGGTCGCGACCGGCTGCCAAGCCGCACGTGACACGCATGAGTACACCTTGCGACGCGCGATGCGTCTTGAACAAAAGGCAAGAATTAGTTCATCTACGACTGGCAGGTCGTGGGCGTGCTATACATTGCGACATCCCCTTAACACGCGCTTACTTCTCGTTCTTATTATTATCCTTATTATACTTACCGCGTATGGTAGCTAGTAAGAAGGCGCGATTAGCGGTAGTAGTATTAATATTCTTAGCCTATAAAAACTATAACCGCGGTTAGTATAGGATACGTATATGATATATAGGCTACTTATAGTACGGCCGAGCTTAAAGAGCCCGTTAAGGGCCCTATTCTACTCTTACTATAGAATAATAGCCGTATTAGCGGTAGTAGAGGAGGAAGCTATAGTAGAGGCGCCGGCGGAGGGTACGCGTCTCTTACCGAGACGCTTATACTTATAGGTACTAAACTGCCTCTTACCCTAGGAAGAGATTAGCCGAGTTATACGGAGAACAATAGTATAGCGTACGCGGCGAGCGCGTAGGTAGTATGTAAGGCGTAGTACTTATACCGATATTTTCTCGCTAATATTAGTATAAAGGCGGCGCTACTTATTAAGAGCTTCTTACTCCTCCTTAGTAGAAGAGTTACTAAGCTACTAGATAAGCTTATTGTACTAGGCGCGCGCGGTACGTAGGTAAGCTACTAGCGTAGTAATAGTAGTACTAGTATTACTCTTATACTTATACCGGCTAATCCGGTAGCGCCTATACTTCTTAAGTAGCTTACCGGTAGTAATACTATTATACGTATTAAGCTCGTCTAGTATATAGTTAGTAAGTATATCGTAAGTAGCGAGCGTAGAGAATTCTTACTACGTATAAAGTATAGGAGGTAGCGGAGGTATATCTTAATATCTATACTAAGGCGCTAGGCTAGTAATAATTTTAGGGTCTACGGCCCTAATATACTAGACTTACACTTTACTAGTATATCTAGTACGCCTAGCGCGCTAGATATCTATAGTAGTACTAGTAATAGTATTAGTAGGTCTAGTATATTACGTACTAGGTCCTCCTAATAGAGTTAGTCTTGGATAGCTTCTTCTAAAGCTATAGTAGTAGTAGTTACTAGTAGTACGCGGACGAGGAGCTAGTAAGAAGCTAGTAAGTTAGTAGTAGTACTAGTACGGTATATTATAATAACGTAGTACGAGTAAGAAAAGAAAAGAAGAAAAGGAGATACTTTTTAAACTCTTAAGTAGGCCTTAGTTAACCTAATAACTATAACTTTAACCTCTTATACCCTAATAATAATATGTATATAAACCGTATAGTACTAGAACTAGTAAGAAGTAGATAGAACTACTATATAGAAACCTCCTAAAGCTATAAGCTAAGGGTAGCTTATACTAGAATAGGAGATAGTTATAAGGGTAGCCTATAGCTAACACTTATATATAATATACGGCTAGGCCCGGCTTAGTAAGCCGTACGTAACGCGTATACGTATACTAAGTAACGCGTATAGCGTCTATAGAAGAAGGTAAGATTAACTTTATCTACAATTATAAGATTATAGGCGTACTATATATTACAATATTCCCTTATAGTTCTTATATACGCCCTTTAATAAGTATCTCGGGTAGTTTTATATCTCTATAAGTAATTAGCGTAATTTATCGTCTATACTGTAGGACCTTATAATTAATATTTACTACTAGAGAGTTAAGAAGCTTAAGAATACTATCGTCGCTATTATAACGTAGAATACGCTTCTTAAAGCTAAGAATAAGGGTCTTATAAATAGTCTTAACCTTAAGACGAAGAAGGAAAAGTATAGTAAGAACGTCTTTAAGAAGTTAAGAGCTAAAGATAACTAGGGAGCTATATTCTTCTTACCTAATAAGATTAACTAGGCTCTACGGATATAGTAGTAGATAGAGCTTAATAAAGAGAATACTATTCCTAATAAGTAGCTTAAGAAGGAAGCTAGTACTACAAAACGTGCGACCGTGCGCCACGCGTAATAAACTTCTACCGTCAGCGGGAGAAAGTTTCCTCGACAGTCCAGCATCCCACAAGACCTACACCGTCCTAACCGGCCCAAAAGCCTTCCCCTCCATCTCCACCTCCTTGCGCTTAACATAATCCAATAACGCCTACAACAATCCACCCGTAGCCTTCATCTCAATCTCCATACTAATCGTATAATTCGTCCTCGCAAATGCCTTTAAGCGCGCCCCCCCCCCCCCCCCCCACAAACATCTCAATTGCCCTCATCCTGTGGGTTATAAACCGGAAGATACGCAAGCTTAGTAACCCCCCCCCTCTTAAACGCATCCTGGACCCAAGCCAGGGCCTCAAACTCCCCGGGAATCTTCCACCACGTGGCTTGAAGCTTGTGGATACACCCACTCATCCGCAGGGACACCAGCACGATTCGTGAGGTTCTTGAGTTGCCAGTAGGCTGGTTCGACAGCTTCTTTGTCTTTGAGGTCGAGTTGCAACACGACATTGGCGCCAGTTTCATAGATACTTTCAACCATCTGTGGAAGTGTAGGGACGGTCTCTACATGGACTCTGCCGCCTTCGTCACGGAGGTGAAGGGTTTCGATTGTTCCAATGAAGTCGAGATCTTCGAAGCGTGGGTTGTAGCCTTTGCCGGTGAAAGGGTTGTAGGCTGCTTGACCAGTCCGTTCGCCAATGTCTGTCTCGCGGCCAAGGCCTGTGTCGTGGATCATTGGCAGTTGGCCGTTTCCCGAAAGGCGAATATCTGTTTCGATGCATTCCAGGCCAGCTGCTGTTGCTCGGAAGTAGGCATCTCGAGAGTTTTCGGTTGTGCCGTTCCATCTATCGCATCCACATCAGCATGCTGTAAGTGCTGTAACATGGTACTTACCGCTGACCTCGATGCGCACAGAGAATTGCCAGATCTTCACGAGGTCTGCGAAACGCATCGACGATTTTATATACATCGTACGGCTGTCTTGCTGCATTTACGATAGCGGTGAGAAGAGACGCTGCGAAGATGCTCCGTAATGTGGTAGCCATACTGGGAAAGGTGCTCGCAAGTATGCGCAATGGTCTAGCCTCGCCTTATTTACCAGGTACCTGCATGGTGGAACTACGCCACGTGGAGTACGCATAGGTTGGCCGAACCTTTGCCACGGCGGGCAATCATGGTGACCAACCTTTCAGTCAACCCTCAATCACTCTTTCCTTTGGCGAGGCCATACTCTCTTTCGAGAAGGGTCTTGACGACTCCGTATAGCGCGCTGACTGGCCAAACTTTCCACAGCTGAGTCCGGAGCCAAGTTGATCTTTGCTCAGTGCTCGCATGTGTCTTGGTCAAGTCCACCCTGACCTTCTCGAAGACGCTGGGCAGATATGTAGCATGGTACTTTTCGCGCAATGCTTCGTACCACTTTCGATCATATATCGACCAAAACTCATCCTCTGTATAGAAAGCCTGTGCGTAGAGCCACTTTATACCACCCAGTTCCCGCAGCTTGCGTTCAAGTTGTCGGTTCTGTTCAATGAACTTCACATAGTTCGATGAACCCGGTCCCCATACTCCGATGTTGATAAAGGAGACAGACTTCTCATCTGCTGGTGGGTCACCGCCTATCGTCGGATGAAGTGAGACGTGCTCGCCACGCTTGAGCGGGCACAACCAAAGGGGCCAGAATCCAAACTTGTCGTTGACAAACTGGATAAACTCCTCGACCCCACTGCGCGGTAGAAGCAGATCCTGGATGATGTATCGAGATGAGTGGCCAGATCGATGTAATGCGTGATACATCACCTTCGTGTGCATGAAGTAGTCCAAGGCGAATCTCGTGATGCGGTTGAATGGCGTGAGGAAGTACTGATACGCATACTTGCCAGTCCAGAAGGCGCCGCGGTCATACCTGAATAGGTAGTCCTTAACAGGAGCCACCACTGTCGTCTTCTCGAAGCTCTTCGTCGCTCTATCGACATGTATGTAGAACCAAGGATCTTGAGCACGACTGAATTTTTGGATCTTGCTGCCAGAAGAGGGTTGGTCTGTGAGCCTGCCAGTGACGATGACACCCTTCGTGAGGCTGAACTGAATGCCGTCAACGAAGTCGTTAGTATCATCGTTGGTTACAACATCCATAGTCGATATGGCTTCCTTGACGCTGCGACAAGGATGGTAGGTCATCTCAACATATCGTTTTGCAGGAATGAGTTGCAGCTCGAAGAGGGTAGCCACGCCTAGAGTGCCGAAAGAGCCAGCAGCGCCGTGGAATAGATCCTCTCTCTCGGTAGGCGACGCTCGAACGACCTCACCGTCGGGCAGAACAATCTCGAACCAGTTGACGATCCGGTCGAAGAAGCCATATTTGAAGCCGCTGCTCTCGCCTGCGGTGCCAGCAAAGCCTGCGTTTCCGTGAGCGGCACGCCTCAAGATGAGGACGGGAGATACGACGTACCTCCTCCGACGGTGATACCAGGGAACTCCATGATTACAGGTGGGATGACTCCATGCGGTAATGTTCCATCGACAAGCCCTTCCATTCCTACGTTGGGCTCCACGAGGCATGTCAGCTTTTCGGTGTCTACCCTGATGATATGATTAAGGCTGCTCGTGTCGATGATCTTCTTCGGATCGAACTCCCGCACTTGTGTTGTATTCGTTGATCCATGGTAGATCCTGTAAGGAACTTGTCGTTGATGGAAGTCGACTACTTGTGAAGCTATCCTCGAGACAGCTCGCTTGTGTTCTTCCATTGCTGCGTCCTGTGAGGTGGGATTTGGCGGAAACGGAATTGACAGTAGCACTCCCTTCGCAGAGTTGGACGACACACGAGCCTGCCGCTGTAGATTTGGGGACTGATCTCTCGAGTACAAGTGTTGTTTTCTTGTAATGAAAGTGCAAGAGTTTCGTCAGGTACGGCTCCGCGGAAGGACCAATCAGGGTTGTGGATCCTGGTCAGAGCGCGGTTCCATCTGACCAGCCACACTAACTGACGTTGACAACTGACTTATCACTCATGCCATGTCAGCGAGCCCAGAATTGATAGATAGGTGCTACGGATGATCGTTGCTTGCAGGCATGTCGCAAGAGCCTCTGACGAATGATCTATGGAGTTCATCTTGAAGCTTTGGGAAGCTGTGTCGTTCGAGGACAACAGCGTGTAGATCGAAGCACTTGATGCTTCTCGTTCGCAAGCGTTTCATTTCGGGGCTGCTAGTCCATTCTTCTTGCCATAATTGTACACCTTCGAATCCATGTCTGGTCCGATGAACAGCCACGCAATATTTATAATCCAGCTGAACAGGGTATCCACGAAGATGTTGTTGCGCGGACTTCCACCAAGTGTGCCTACTCTCATGGCGTCTCCCAACAGTTGCGTGGTGATCAGGAACCCACCCTTCTCTAGCCCTTTCACTGCTGCCAGAGCCACCTCGTCCTCATTCTGAGCAATGTCACCTTCTTCCAAGATTTTGGTCACTGGGTGCTTGAGCTTCTCTTCTTCCTCATAGCCCGGAGATGTGATGGTTCCAGGCAGCACACAGTGGATCTTGATGTCCGTTGCAGGGCCTGTGGCAGGTTCCTTGCGCCGAGCTCCATTGTAGAGTAGGACTTCAGAACGCAGTGTATCTGCCAGACTCCGCATTGCAGACTTTGGCCCAGCGTACGGTGCATAGCCTGCAAGACCCATGAAACAGGCCACGCTGGACGTACAGATGAAGTGCCTGGGCTTGACTGAGTTTGGATCTGCGACGTTTTGCTTGCCAGAAGCAGGCTTGACCCAGTCTCTCAGTGTCGTTTGTGCGAGATATGCGGCGGCGAAGTAGTTGAGATCCATCTGCGACCTCAGAAGTTCCGGAGAGCAGTTCAAGAACAAATCAGGATGTGCCGAACCCGCATTCGCCCATACGACATCTGGTGAATTGCCATTGTTCCAGGCAGTGACTTCTGCGATGATCCGCTCGTTCTCCTCGACCTTCGTGACGTCCGCGCTAAAGGCAAGAAACTTCTGTGTAGAAGGACTTTTGGCAGCAGACTATGGAACTGGGTCAGAGAACGTACACTTCTGGAAGATGTCACATACAGACCGAAATGTATCTGAGAGCTTCATCAAGCTTCTTTTGGGTCCTGGCGACGATGACTACGTTTGCGCCTTTCTGTGCCAGAAGTTTTGCTAACCCTCTGCCCATGCCCTGCGAGCCACCTGTGATGACGACAGTCTGTTCATCATATTAGTAGGTTGTTCATCGAGCATCACGCATGAACTCACTCGTCCTTCCACTTCGAAGTGGTTCTTCCTGGAGAAGAGGCCCATGATGTCGAGCGCGAGAACGAACAACAACCCACATAGACCGACTGAGGCCCACAAGTAGCCTATGGCCATTGAGTTGTGTCTACCATGTGGATATATACCAACATTGATGTTCAACGAGGTTGGTGTCAGCAAAGGAGGCGCCTTCATAAGGCAGCTGATTGCAGGGGTCTCATGATCGCCCAAAATCCTGGGACATGATCCGAGGAAGACGAATCTCGAGCATTGCCTGCGATTTACCGTGAATAGAACGACAACACCACAGTTGCAAGATCACCAACACCAAGATGGTCTACTACTTCACCAGCAACGTCGTCGACCCACCCGCCTTCATCTACGTCGGCAAAGACAAAGTCGAGAGTACACCACACCCAACCCTCACCACCCTCCCAGCAAATCGCTAACCTGGCTAGAGATGAGGACCTAATAGCCCACGGCTGGCCCGAAGACGTCTGGTTCCACGTCGACAACCTCTCCTCCGCCCACATCTACCTCCGCCTCCCCGCCGGGCAGACCTGGGACGCCATCCCCACCGCACTCTTGACCGACTGCGCCCAACTCACCAAAGCCAACAGCATCGAAGGCAACAAAAAGGACAACGTGACCATAATATACACACCATGGAGCAACCTCAAGAAGAGCGGAAACATGGCGACGGGACAGGTGGGCTTCAAGTCGGACAAAATGGTCAAGCGCGTGTACGTGGAGAAGCGGGAGAATGGGATTGTGAATAGGTTGAATAAGACAAAGGCGGAGAAGTTCCCGGATTTGAGGGAGGAGAAGGCGCAGAGGGAGAGGGAGTTGAGGAAGGTTGAGAGGATTGCGGCGCAGGAGAAGGTACGTTTTGATGAAATAGGTGTTGGTTGGGGTGTGAGGGTTGGACTGACGATGTGCAGAAGAAAGAAGATGCGAAGATTGCCGAGGAGCGACAACGACTCAAGTGGCAGAAGGACCACATGTACGATGATTTGCATGCCGACGATAACTTGGCGCAGTCGAGCAACCAGGATAGAGACGAGGACTTTCTGGATGATTTCATGTAGCAGCAGCTTGGAGAGACGAGCTGTCATTTTGGGCTCTTTAAACGTTTCCAGCGACCATGCTAAGTCTGATCCAGCGTTCCCACTCCGTTGCAATGCTCATCGATCCACCTCGGTCTGCGGATTTGGCTCAGATGTAGTCACGATCCGCGAACGACTGGATCATTCCTTCTGGCGTTGCCTCATACTCCTTCAACACGACATCGTCTCCCTCCAGGAAAGTGTTCGCCTGCACAAAGACCTTTCGAGGTTTCGCCTGACGGACCACCTCTGGACGAAGTTTCGATGCAAACCACTCGTTGACGTTAGTGATGCCCTCATACAGCTCCTTCCCAGCCTTGAGATCCGCAGTAGCTTTGAATACTTGCAGCTTCTGCAGAAACTTGTTCACAGCTGGACGTCCATGCGACTCGATCTTGTTGCGGTTGAGGAAGATGGTCAAGTCTGAGAGGTCGTCTTGCGAGTATTGTAGCTCGCAGAACTCCTTGCCGGCTGATAGGAACACCTGAAGGAGCGCGAATCGGGCCTGCATGTGAGCTTGTCCCCACTTGCGACTGTTGGGATCCCAGAATTGCAGTGCAGCGACTCCCGCACGCGCCATTTGGAGGTAGCACACGAAGAGAACATCGCCGGCGACACCGTTGATATCTTCCTTGCCGTCGCCAAAGCCAAAGATCTGCAAGATGCCATAGTCTGGACATAGGCTCATCGCCACGGCCTCTGCTCTGCACTCCTCGTAACTGGGGCCCATGCCACCAAACACCGTGCCCTGTCCCGTGTTAGCGCACACCTCCGACGACCGAGAACACACGTACCCAAGTTTCACCAGGCTTGTACCAGGTACTGACTGGCTTTCCGTTGACAGGCGAAATAGGTGGGTTCTCGTGATCGAAGTTGTATCTGCCAGTCTCAGTCTCTTGCAGCAGCTTGCCACAGCCATGACCTAGTAACTCGTGAAGGCCGACTTGTACTTCGAACGCTTCGTCCTTGTGCTTGTCCCAGAGATCCTGGTCTTCTGGCTTGATGAAAGGTGTTGGCTCCTTGGGTGCGGCGGCGCTCAGTACGTTGCCTAGCGAGACGTTCTTGAAGCCTTCGTTTTGTCGGACGCTGTCGTAGTTCTGTAAGTTTAATAGGTCAGTATGACATCCGTGGGAATGATCATGGAGCAGCCTCTCGTGACCACGTTCAATATCATTTTTCGGAACCACTTGTCATTTTATTTGGTGTAACTCACGGGTATGTTGATCCCAGCTGGTATGCCGCTGCCTGCGAACGTCAGAACCTCGAGTGAGGTGAAGTCTGGTGCCAGGAACTTGTCCTTCTCGAAAGCTTGTGGCCAGGGCAGCTTCGGGATCTGACTTGGTGCAGACTCAACCAATTTGCTGAAAGCACGGGTCCGCTCCTTGTTGATCATGGCCGCAAAGCCTTCCCACTCGCCACGAATGCCGTGCGGATCTCTGTAAGTCTCGATGAAGCCGATGTTGCATTCCACCATGGGACCCTTATCCTTGATCCAGTGACGCTGAGAATCGAGGTGTGCGAACATGGAGCCGTCGTGGAAGGCCTTGACATACTCGCCTTGCATCTTGTCCTCCTCATCATTCAGGGCGAACTTCTTGGCTTCCATCAGATTTCGAGCAATTTTGCCCATCTCTATTTTGTGATCTCCATATACTAGACTCAGCTTCTTGCCTTTGAGTGGTCCTTCCAGCGTCCATTGCGACTCCTTAAGGTCGCGTTGAGCTGGCTCAGTCACTGCGGATGCAATCAAAAGCTCGAAGTCACCAGAGCCGAGCTTGCGAAGCCTGGTATTTTCTGGCATGAGGCCACAATCCTTCACCCAATCGGACACGTAGGTAATCTCAGATTGTGTAATGTCAGGTGAGTCCGGATAGTAAGTTGAGACATGTCCTTCGTCGAGGTAGCCCAAGTGCATCTTCGAGATCGATTTTGATTCGTAGACATCATCTTTGACCTGATTCCAAAGTTTCTCGGCCTCAGGTGAAGTCTTGGCCAACGCTGCGACCTTGTCCGCCGGCACACGAGGAATGAATTTTGAGTCACCGAAACTCTTGTAGTTGCCAGTGTTGCCGATGAACTGGGCTGCGTAGTTCATGAACTGTTGCAGGTCGCCATCGCTGACTCCTGCACTTGATGACAGCTGCTTCCAGTCGCCTGGAAACCATCAGCGATAGGCCATGAAGGTAAATCGGTCTTTGGTACCCACCATGGCAGCTCCTGTGAAGCGCGAGGATGAAGTCGTAGATAGACTCCGACTCCTGCGAGACCTGGCGCAGATTTACCCTTGTGCCTGCGAGAGCTGCTCGCGAGATGTAATGGGCATACTTCTTTTCCTTTGTCGACAGTGCCTCGAAGTGAGGCTTGATGCTCAATGGCACGACAGTCGGCGGATCTGAGAGCAGTTGGTGTTTGTGTTCAGATGGCGATGAAGATGGACCTACCGTCTGCCAGGTACTGCTTCAGAGTCGCATCGTCCATTGCGTTCTCCAGCATTTTTACGGCGGGCAAAGGTAATGTACAGTATGTTCGTGCTCCCGTAAGACGAATCAAACGGCGAGTGGTCGCGTGCAGTCGAGGTACAGGAAGCTTGGTAGCCACAAGGTACCCATGCATGAGCGACTGGAAGTGGGGTGAAGGAAGTTTGGTCTGGAAGAGTGTTTCATTAAGAGCTCCATACAGCGACAACTATGTAATTATAGCACGACGACCATGCTCACAGTGTCCTTGTGCTGTATCTGCCAGGGTATCGATCATTATCCTCCTGACGCCGCCATTGCTGTCCAAACTAGCGAATTCATGCTCTTCAGCTAATGCGTGTTCTGCTTGAACGCTCGAATCATACTATGCATTAACCAACTTTTGTTCTCTCATGCCTAAATCTACAAAAGAGCAACGAAGACTGCGCCCAGCCCGATGACAGCGCCAGATGCGACCTTGGCAGCATCGGCCGCAGAGGAAGACTCGGATGCAGCAGCACTTCCAGTTGCAGAAGCATTGTTACCGCCCGAGCCGCTGGAGCCGGTTTCCTCAGAGCTGCTGGAGCCAGTCTCCTTAGAGCCGCTGCCAGATCCACCAGTGGCGCCGGTATGGGTAGCGCTGCTGTGTGTGTTTGAAAGAACCACAGTTGTCGAGGGACCGACAGAGACGGTGAAGAAGTTCGTCGAGAGGTTGTTTCCACCGTTGGCAATTGTGTGGAGGCCGGCCGCAAGACCTGCTGGGATGGACGCTGGGGTACCAACGTCGGTGTTGACGGCAGGCTGGGAGGTTACGACGACTGGTGTTCCAGGGTTGCTCAGTGTCGGCTGACCAGTCACCACACCATAGGAGTTGGTGAGAGTCAGGAAGTTGGTCATGAAGTTCGAGTAACTATACGTGCTCGAGGCCGTCCCGGAAGCACTGCTGACGGTGAGGACCTAATGTTGCTTGTCAGTCGGGACGTTATCCTTGACCGAACGCGTCGAGGAGTCGTGACCCACAGTTGGAGTAGCAGTCCCGGCTGTTTCTTGACCGTACGCAGCAGCGACGAAAGGCGCGAGGGCGAGGATGGAGTAGCGCATGTTCGTGGTAGTCGCTGGGTTGGCTGTTATTAGAAGTGGTACTGTCGTGAGGTTGAAGATATCGCTGTGGATCGATGACAAATGCTGCAGTAGAGACGGGGGACAAAGGCTGAGCGAGGGACTATGGGACAGAGAAGGAGGGATTGAAGGGCAGGGCATGAGCCATCTATTTAACAGGGCCTCTCATTTGCAGCCGCAAACGCTCCCCTGTCGTTTGCCCGGCGACCTTACCGAAGCGGACTCGCACAGCAACGCTCTCCACAACACCTCCTCGCTGCTATAGCGTGGATAAGGTCGCCTCTCGCACTGCGCTATTGGTGGCGATGAGTACGTACTTGCATATCGTTGACTGCTTGGCCTGCCAGCTGCAGGAACATTTTGGTTGTTGTGACCGCGGTGACGCGTCTCGAGTACCACAAATAGATGCACGATGCAACGACCACGTCTACGGGCTGATCATCACGAGAAGTTGGGCACGTGTTGGGGTTGCTTCCCGAAGCACAGAAGCACTTGGCGAGACGATGAGTAACAGGTGCATGGTGCATGGTGCCTTCTAGTCCAAAGCAGTGTTCAGAACTGCTCTCGTCCGCGCGCATTGTTCTCGGATACGTGATGCCTGTCTGCGTGTGTGCGTGCTTCGGCAACGGCAGTGGCGCTGGCACGGACCGTCCTTGGCCTGAAGCAACCTCGGTAGCGTGGTCGCAGTTGACGTGAGCAACCTTCTTCTTCTTTCTGGTGCGGTTTGATCACACTCAGGTGCGACCAGGCGTGATGAGACCAAAGGCAGCCTGCATCCGCCGCCCTCCGCTCACATTGCTGTGTTGCATTGATTGCGCGCGTCGTGGGTACAGAGAGAATTGACCCGAGGGACACATGGCAGAGGCCAGCTCAAAATGCCGGCCTGCTACGCTACACCACTCCGAGGGCGACGAGGTCGAAGAGTTCTTCTGCTGCGACATATGTTCCTGGATGCTCATCTGGCCAAAGCGGACGACCAAGCACTGCAAACGTGACCGTATTGGTGAAGTGACGACCGACCCGAGTTTCCGGGCGCAGAGTCGAATTGCACATCTCATTGCAAGGAGCAAGAGGCACAGCAAGACGTGTCTCCTCGTAGAGTGGAAGGCTCTATCGTTTATCCGATGTATTCTGGTCGCCGAGAATGCAGTCTTCATTCCTCTACTCGGTGTCTGTGCGGGCTCGGAAAAACAATACCGCCGAAGGCTTAGCTTTGCACGATACTCCTGCAGCTCTCTCCGAAGAGCTATGGCACGGCTTGAACAATTGACCGTAGCTGCTACTCGTCGTCGCGAACAAGCCCAACGAAACAAATGCCGCGGAAGCAAATGATCATGCGGCCATGGAACACTCGGAAGCGGTCAGCGACGCACACATAAGAAGTGCCAATTTCTCCTTCTCTCAAAGCTCTTCCTTCCTCTTCTGTACCTTTGAGCTTCAACTGCACGTCTCTCCGACATTACCAAGGAAACAGTCCTCCAAATTGAAACACATCCTCATACAAGTATGTGCTTTGCTGTTTCCCATTGCATGTTCTCCAATTATCCGCTGCTACTTTGCTTTGTTTTGTGTGCTGCACTACTGACCAGCACTACAGAATTCAAACGCATTGCGGAAGATCAATTACCATGGCACCTCACGCAAATGATGCAGATGGCTTTGCCACTGGCATGACAGCCACTCAGATTCTCCAGGCAACATCGACTGACTTTCTAGTCGATGCTGCCAACGTCAGCTATGGCCAAGAAGAAATTCTAAGCAAGTACAACTACCGAACAACCTCGGTCAAGCGTGTGGATGGAAAGTATGTTGCACAGCCAAAGAACACTGTCTACGACTTCAAGACTAAGCGACATGTGGGCAAAGTCGGAGTCATGCTGGTCGGCCTGGGTGGCAACAACGGCACAACTGTGACAGCTGGCATTCTGGCCAACAAGCGGAAGCTGACTTGGGAGACTCGCGAGGGTCCTCGTGCTGCCAACTACTATGGTTCCGTGGTCATGAGCTCTACCGTCAAACTCGGGACAGAAGCGGAGACTGGCGAGGACGTCAACATCCCACTTCAGAGCATGCTTCCGATGGTGCATCCCGATGACCTCGTCATCGGTGGTTGGGATATCAGCGGAATGGACCTCGCTACCGCCATGGACCGAGCACAAGTCCTTGAGCCCACGCTCAAATCGCTGGTGAAGAAGGAGATGGCCAACATGAAGCCACTGCCTAGTATCTACTACCCTGACTTCATTGCCGCCAACCAAGGCGATCGTGCCGACAACGTCATTCCTGGCTCGAAAGCATCCATGGAGCACGTCGAACACCTCCGAAAAGACATCCGCGACTTCAAGGCCGACAACGGTCTAGACAGAGTCATCGTGCTATGGACAGCAAACACAGAGCGCTACGCAGACATCGTACCTGGAGTCAACGACACCTCCAAGAATCTGATGCACGCCATCGCTGCCGGCAACGAAGAGATCTCACCCTCGACCGTCTTCGCCGTTGCAAGTATTCTCGAGAACGCCCCTTTCATCAACGGCTCCCCACAAAACACTTTCGTCCCAGGCTGCATCAGGCTCGCAGAAGAACACAATGCCTTCATCGGTGGAGACGACTTCAAGTCCGGCCAGACCAAGATGAAGTCCGCCCTTGTAGACTTCCTCATCAACGCCGGCATCAAGCTCACATCCATCGCAAGCTACAACCACCTCGGCAACAACGACGGCAAGAACCTCTCCTCACAGAAACAATTCCGCTCCAAAGAGATCAGCAAGTCCAATGTCGTGGACGACATGGTCGCAGCGAACAGCGTGCTCTACAAGAAGGACGAGCACCCAGACCACACCGTCGTCATCAAGTACATGCCCGCCGTCGGCGACAACAAGCGTGCTCTCGATGAGTACTACGCTGAGATCTTCCTCGGTGGACATCAGACCATCAGCATCTTCAACGTCTGCGAGGACTCTCTACTAGCCTCGCCACTAATCATTGATCTGGTTTTGATCACTGAGCTCATGACCAGGATCTCATGGCGCCACGATGGCGAAGAAGAGTACAAGAACTTCAACAGTGTGTTGAGCGTTTTGAGCTACATGCTTAAGGCCCCTTTGACGCCTTCTGGTACTCCTGTCGTCAATGCTTTGGCGAAGCAGAGGAGTGCTTTGGTTAACATTATGCGGGCTTGTGTTGGTCTTGAGCCGGAGAATGATATGACGCTGGAGCATAAGCTGTTTTAGAGGTGGTGATGAGGATTGCGCGATCATACGTTCGACGACGTTTGACACTTCTTGCAAGTCCCACTTGTGCTGGAGCTTAATAGAGGTATACCCATAGAATGAGATAGTGCTCGTATGGCTTTGATCTTCGCTTGTCTTTTCTTAAACGTGCAACTTCTAATGTTGGACAGGTCTGGACATTGCCAGACTTCCTTCGAAATGCCGTCGGCGTGTTTTTTCGACACCTTGGTGGTCTTGACACATATGCAATTCCACCACCATACGAAGAATGCCGCAAAGGACAGAACCGGCACGCCGATAGCGCCAACGGGGTTGGACACCTTCGCAGTTCCGAAGCCACTTTCACCAAGACCTTCTGCGAAGGGGGCTATGCACGGGACCAAATCAAACGCATTCACCAAACACTTCAACTGCACAAGCACGAACTACACCATGGCCATCATGCGACGAGTCTGCGAGCTCTACTTCACAGGCAGTTGAGAGATGAGACCACAGGTTATCTTACATTGCTGGTGCCACACTCACGCAGGCTTAGCAGAGCTAATCTTCACCAAGATCACCGGTGTCCACCACGACTCTGGTTAGGACCTAGCCCACGCCAAAGCTGGCATCAATATCGTCACCAAGGGGAAGAGATCCGATGTTCTGAGCTGGCACGTCTTCGCCGCTGAGCAAAAGATCGCATCAGGGAGTTGCAGGCCGACAAGTAGACTATCGGGAAGCAAATCAACCACAACAGCTCGGGCAGGACGTTCTCCGTCGACTTGAATGATCTGCCAGATCTCGTCGCTCGCTTGAAGGAGGCATAGACAAGTGCATGGAAAGTGAAGCGTCTGGCCAGACCGCTGAGGCTAGCTGCAGATATTTAAACGGGAACAGGGGAACCATGGCATGTTGTGCGATGCGCTCCTAGATCTCTGCATTGCCTTGGCCTCCGTCAGATGAGCTCATTGGCAGCTTTCACTACTGCTCAGGAGCTGGGGCACGCAGCGCAGCAGTCTATACTAGCCCGAATTCTACCTCTGAAAGAGCAACAGTGCTATCCGCAGCAAAGAATTTAGCGAAAGGTCTTATACGGTGTTGCACGAAGTGCTTGTGCTGTCGCGATCATGTCAAAGTCTGGGATTGAGGAGGTGAAAGCAAAGGCAGGTGTATATGAAAGAGGATGGGCACATCGTCAAACCCAGAGTCCTACGGCATGGTACCTCACGAAAACTCGTAGGTCCATAGTACGAAGCGCTATTTCCTCGAGTATACTATGAAGTCGAGAGTTTGGGAAGTGAACGTCGAGATCATCGCATGTGAAAGACGATGATATCTGCGGGAAACGGGGTACACATGAATGCAGCATCATCCTTGTGATATGGCTGATAGCTGTCCCTGATAGCAGCCTTAGACCACACTCCAGCCTATGATCGGGGAAAGGGAGCGCAAGCGGTCATACGCGCGGAGAATTTGCCCCTGGTGCGACGGCAGTGTTAGTCGGTAACGTGGTAATCGGCGAATATGTATAGCGCTGTTGCATAGCGCGCTGTTCCATTTAATATATTGTGGAAATGCAGGCTGCGGGATCTAGGAGTCGCAAGTTGGGGTGTGGAAAGCGACGGGACATTCTGCAGGTATTACTTCATTATTCGCACTATGACATGGTCGCCAGCTACTCCTGACGGCAATCTCAGGCCATCTTTCACCGACTTCGCGTCCATCTCTTATCGTACATCAATATCATAGTGCAAAGCTTTTGTGTTTACCCTATCATCACCTCCTCATCGTGGAATTTACCCCATGTCACAGCGTCCTAAGCCTTGCGGAAGCCTTTGAGTGGGCTGATGATTGCCCTAGCGTCGGTTCCGTACCTATCATATCGTTAGCAAGCATGTTCAAACGATATTGCTTCCGCATATGGGACTAACCAGCCGTGAGCCTTCTTCTTGGACGGTGTGCCCTCCTCACTAGTGTATATACCTGGGTCTGACTTGGATGGGCTGCGGTCGCCTGTGGTGCTCGGCGTACTGGCATCGACCAGGTTCTTACTCTTCTTATTACCCTTGATCGGAGTAGCTGGTGGTTCGCTGGCTGTGGCAGGCTTCTTTGACTTCGTAAGGTCCGGAACAGAGATGATGTAGGCATCTACATTCATAGTCAGCAGGAAGTTTCTGCTTTCTTCTCAACCATGGCTCACCAAGCTCGGCTTCACTCAGCTTTGGCTCATCTCCATCCCACTCTTGCTGCTTCGAGGGAGACGACATGGTGGTAACAGTTGTTGGAAGGAGCAAAGAAGTTGCTTTCGTGGTAGTGTTGGTGGTGAACAATAGCTTCAAGGTGCTATGTGGTGGTCCAGCAGTGAGGTGGAAAGTGTGGTGTCTAGTGAGGTACGGACAGAGTAGACGAAAAGTCTTCGGTCGCAAGGTTGACCACGACATGTGATCGTCCTTGCCATAGTGAGCCAGCTGTAGGCCCCTCTTTCCATGCCAGGCGAAGAGAGCAGGGTCGACCAGCGAGGTGGCGAGATTATACGAGGTTAATGAGAAGACAAAAGGACCACTGCTGCGGAGCTGATTTGAGTATCAGATCTTATGTCCATATTGAAGCCGGGCTCCAGCTCCTGCATCCTGTTTGCTGGAAGGAGGATCTCGGTTCCCGAACATGGGCGAGGGAAACGAGGAATTGAAAAGTCTTCCTTTACAAAGTCAACTTGGACATTGAATCGTACTTTGCATAGTGCGGTCAGCTGTGGACCTTTCGAGATGCCTTCTCACTACAGTGAGAGAATCAGTGGCTGATATCATCAGGCCTCCTCTCGTTTACCGTGATGCCATACCTGGACATTTCTACCCCTTGAACGCCTCGCTATGCAATACCCGACCTTGTCTTTACACATAACCGACCAGCCTAAGCAGTCTCGCCAGGCAAAAGGTTGCCTTTCACGCCGAACATCTTTGCGCTGACAACTGCCGAGAAGCCATCGACTTGTCTGGCATATTGCTCAACCTGCCTGCCAACGAGCAGGGACTCGAGGCGTGATGGTTCCTGAGGAAGCTTAAAGAGCTTTTGCCACTCGTCTTCTGGGAGAGGTGGCTGCTTCTGCTGCACGCGGAGAGCATTCTCGGACTTGCGCTTCTGCTGCCATTGCTGAATTTTGGCCTGCTCTCTCGCCAAAGACCGCTGGTAGTACTGTGCGTTGTTGTTCTCAGTTTGGTGGTTCTCAATGCTCTCGAGGAGAAGATCGCAAGTCTTCTCGAGGAACGGGTCGATAGAAAGGTCTAGGCTTTCAAGGTTCGGTGCAAGTGGCGTGGAAGTGATGCTTGGGTCACGGGAAAGCTCAGCAAGAGATGATGGGAACTCGAGCTCGGACTTCACGGGTGGCTGCTGTGGTAGTTGGTGGAGGAATGCAGTCAGGAGGTGAGAGTTGTGGACTTGAAGTGGCAATTCCACGAGGATATCCTGGTACCGGAGCTTGGACTTTTGGATACTATGAATAAAGTGAGTCAGTGACCGATGTTGATGACACAGTGGTGGGGAATCTGAACATACCTCTCAGTGGTGAATTTGCCCTCCTTGTAAGCCGCCATGAAGCTGGGTGACAATCTGTATGCCTTCAAGCACAGACTTCCTTGGCTGCTCCTTGACACGTCGAAAACAAGTGCCACAGTCTTCTCGTCGGTCGCGCGCTGGAAGAAGTACTGGTTCTCAATGAAGTTCTGGTTGACGAAGTTGCCCATGCTTGTGCTGATGTACCACCCCACACTCTGTGCATCTGTGTTGACTTCGCGCAGGAACTTGACCATCTCTGCCTGGTATGCGACATTGCTCTTCGCACGTGGTGCTGCCGCCGCGAGCTGCGCTGCGTCTTGCTGGTGGTATGGATCTGTGTTTGTCTGTGCCTCGCCGACTGCGGCCGGGTACGGGAACGAGTTGGTGACCTGGAGCTGGGATCCTTCGTCCATACCGACGAGGAAGCCAGTAGTCGGTGTCGGGAACGTCTGCGAGGCGTGCTTGATGATGCGCATAACCACCAGCGCCTCTATTCTCACCTCCGCGATGGGCGTGTCCTTGATCGATATCTCCGCCATGATTGCGAGACCGTTTGTGTGTATGTTTGCGTGTTTGTGTGTGCGCTGTTCGGGGTGATTTATCTGGACTCGGCGGTCGCTGTCGGTGGCTCTAGGGCGATGATATGCTACGTGCTGGGAGGCGTGTCGGCTATGTAGTCAACCGCAAATCAACGTCGCGATGAAGTTCAGAATTTCGAAAGGAAGCCCCGCAATTTACCCGATGCGTGCGGATTGTTGTCGAGACTCGAGAGGTAGGGGCTTGGCGCCGAGTGTGCTCCTTTCACAACATCCTCTGTCCAGGAGTCACATGCTTCGTCTTTAACGATATGAGGCGGGAATAACGCCTGATGCACACTGCAGGGAAGTATACTTCCTTCTCAGGCACGCGTCAGGCGCTGCTATGAAGCACGCGCCTGTCTCGTGAACACAGCGCAGTCGGCAGCGCACGGGGGGCAGTATTGCATCATCTTTCCTGCTGTACATGTACTTACTGATCTCGCCGTGAAGAGCTGCATCATCAATTTGCTCTCAATGCTACTGACCAGGAATCTAGTAGTTGCGAGTCTCAGTCTACCCAGCAGCTCTATCTTACCACGAACTCCAGCACTCTTTCTGAGCTGGAACAGGTGCACACATTGCAGGATTGGAAGTCCATTCACCAGGATGTCTACCAATGGAAGCTCAAATGACCTTGATCCGAACCAAGGCGGCGACGCCACGAAGAAGACTTATCACAAGCGAGCTACTGGCGAAGCATGGAAGACTGTTCAGGCACACTCGGCGGAGCATGATCTCAAACTGTATGGCAGCTGCTTCTGTCCTTTCGTCCACCGCGTCTGGATTTCCCTCGAGCTCAAAGGGCTTGACTACCAGTACGTCGAAGTCGACGTGTACCGCAAGCCGAAGCTATTGCTTGACATCAACCCGCGAGGCCTGGTGCCAGCACTTCGACATGGCGAATGGGGCTGCTATGAGTCCACAGTCCTGATGGAGTATCTTGAGGATCTCCAGCAAGGGAAAGCACTGCTACCGAAAGATCCTAAACTGCGAGCTTCGTCGAGATTATGGTCGGATCACATCAACCGTAACATCATTCCAGCATTCTACAGGTATCTTCAAGCGCAGGACCCTGATGATCAGGTCAAGTTCGCTGGCAACCTCAAGGAACAAATCTCCAAGGCGGTCGACGCAGCTGATCCTACAGGACCATTCTTCCTCGGCTCAGAAATGACATTTGTTGACGTACAGCTTGCTCCATGGATTGTACGTCTGGACAAGGTGCTGAAGCCGTACCGTGGCTGGCCGGACCCAGAACCTGGCAGTCGTTGGGAAAACTGGGTTCGTGCTGTGGAAGACAGTGAGCCTGTGAAGAAGACCACAAGCGATGACGAGCTGTATTTGGACAGCTACGAGCGGTACGCTGAGAATCGGCCAAATACATCTCAAGTACGAGAAGCGATCAATTCTGGCGGGGGTCTGCCATAGAACTCTCAATACTACATCTTGTTTGGATCGAGTGAATGCCGCCGATGAGGTCGAGACCATCGCGTTGATACACGGATCCCAAAACGATGGCTGTCACGTTTCACAGCTTTTCTATAGTGGCCAGCCTCCCTGACCCTGAGCCTCAGAAGGAGTTGTCATGATAAAGAGTTCAGTCACAACCAAACCCTTCCTTCACAAGGTACGCGAAACGAGAACACTCTCACAATAATGGCGCCAATATCAGCGACCACACACAACGAAGCCTGCACGACTCTGCAACTTGCTCTGACCCTGAAGCATGTTCAAACAAGCTTCAAACATGAGTCCAAAGCTCCGAAAGCAGGTTCACCAGGAGCGTCAAGCATGGATCAAGGATGCTGTATCGAGGGACACCGCTCAAGTGCGTCTACGAGTCAACATGCATCTCAACCACAGCACGGCGACAATATAACGACAGCAACATATAGGCGCAACCGAAGCCACAGCGTGGTTATACATGAGACAGCACATAAACCCGAACGAGAGACTGTATGTGAACAATCGATCACACTTGGATCAGGCGCGGAAACGCAGCAGAGACGCTCTCGTACTTCTTCGTGACCCAATGTTTCACATTCTTTCGTGGTTTGATACTGGCTTGAGTCACTTGACTTTCCTGAGTCAAGCAAAAAGGCCGGGAGATTGAGTAGTTACAACGCTACTGCCGACTGATCGCGCAGCACATTACTCTTGCTTTTCATGACTAGCGGTGAAGTCCTGTCACGGCATCGCCGTTTGTCAGAGACTGCCTGCGCCACTGCACGTCGCCATTCCGTGCTGCTTCCGTGCGCTCCTGGCAAGGGATCGTGTTTTGCAGAGATCGGTGATGCTGTGTAAGGGATCTGCAGTCGTGCAGCTGACGGAGACGAGCCCGTTTGAAACCCTTGACGAAAAGCTGCAGATAATCTGAGGCAGAACCCTTGTACACGCCGCACGAGGCAAAGGGCCACCACGGACTCGAGGAACCAAAACTGCGTTACGTTGGCATAGAAACACAACTTTTGAAGACTTCTTGAGGGCAACGAGGCCTTGCGAGTAATTTGCACTAATTACTGTTTCGAGTCCCTTGTTGTAACGAGCTGTTGCTCGCAAAGCGCAGTCAGATTCTGGAGTGAATGGCACTCTCAGAGGCAAGATGCGCTGGCACGGCTGGCTGGTACACAATAACACACGCACTGATGATGTTGATCAATGTCCTCGGTCCCGTAGTGCGCCTGCTAGCCCAAGCGCCTGTGCAAGCACCCTCCTATTGCGAACAGACCCCTCACAGGAGATGAGAGATGGCGAGGAGCACGTAGGGCAACTGCTCGGAACATCGACTATACGGGACTAAGCACCACTGTGCACTGCTGCAGTAGGAGGTAGCTATCGCTGGCATGCTTGGCAGCACTGCACCTACACGATATAACGACGGACGCATGTCCGACAGAGCTCGTCCCTCGATAGCGTCGTTGTTACGAGGAACGACCAAGCTATCTGCAGATGCCCTTCTGCGAGATCGAAGATCTGTTGCTCGGCCAATGAAGTGGTCGGCGTGACATATAATGGGTGGCGATGTGCTGCGAGCCGTTGCGGGAGCTTGGAGTTTGCCATTTGAGCGCTGGAATCATCTCCCAGTAGCATGTGTGAAGATTGATCCGCGCTCGTGTTCGAGGAAGTTCATGGTTCGAGAGAGGTGATAGCAGAAGTGGCTCTGCCGATGCCACAGCTGTGTCAGTGAAGCACAGACGCAGTGTGACGGAGGGGTCATCTTTCGACCCGGACGATGAAAATGAGAAATTTCTCGGGGAAGCACTTACTGGCAGTAGCGTAGCAGGACCAGCCGTGCTGCAGAGAAATTCACTCAATAAGCTAGTGCTAGGCGCGTATTGTTGTTGGTATGTGGGATGCGTAGCGTAGGATCTTGATACTGCTCTGCTTATGTTGATAGGACATCGTGATTTCGAGGAGGGGGAAAGCTCTTGCATCCCAACCCTCCGCAGCTTTCCTGCTTTGTGACAGCTGAAGTCTCCAAGAACTCTGCGTGATCGTGAGATGGCACGGAGCGAGTCATGAAGGTTCCGTGACTCGCTGTTCCTGACGATGGTTGTTGAAAAGTGCTGTCCGGGCCCGAGTCGAGCACATCCGCGCGAGAACTCTGGGTCAAACTGCTGATATCGGAGATGATATCATCTCGACCAAGCATCAGCAGTTTCTCAGATGAGCCGTTTCGCATGACGTCGCAGAGCGCTCGGGTTGAAGACTCCCAGCTGTGGCTGGCACACTAAGCAGTCCATTATCTCTACAGGACGTGACAAGCACGCGTCGAGCAAGGGTATCTCGCGCTTGTGAAAAGTGGGAAGAACCGACCATAAGCTTTAAAGCAGCATGGGTATCAGGTCCGCGGAAGGTCTTTGAGATCGCAGATGGCAGCACATGAGCCTCTGGCATTTTGACAGGTGCGCGCGCAGCTAAGACCCTCAAGCTCGATCGAGGAAAGCAAGGGGATCGGGAATTGTGAGCCCTCGGAACAGCGCCCATGTGCTTCGGCCGCTAAAGGACAAGTCCACACGCCACCCTGGACCAGATCGTAATCCACCGGAGTCTCAGAGATTGATTCGCCTCTTCAAGCACAATATTAATTGCAGACCACGGTGTTGTAGGGTTTAATAGTGCGCGGGTCTGTATTGTCACGGCCTTGAAACACAACCGGTAGTGTTCAATAGGCTTATTCATACCTCTGGTTGGCTACTACAAGGAATAGAGTGGATCACGATCGAAGCTAGAGGTTGAGTGTACTGTACGGCTCGAAGCTAAACGACTTTCGCCGAAACCGAGATAGCATGGGCTGGTGTGGGAGAAGCGCAGGGCAGAACCAACGACGATCCCAGCTACAGTGGTTGGTGGTCGTGACAGAAGGCTGCTCTCGTACTAAGAAGGTTTCGTGGAGTGCTACAGAACACCCGGTGCATGCGCTCAAATCAATAAGGCAAGCCACCAGGTCTAGATGAAGCAGGACGTGCATGGCGGGTGACAGCTTCGGGTTGCGCAGCGCGGTATCGCTGACATTGTCTGTGTAGGGGAGGCAACGGAATCCCAACGCAGGTGTCACGAGTTCCAGAAACATCAAACTCAATGCGTGAGAGTCAAGCCACCATGGCATGGTGAGCGGGACCTGAGGCCCTTATCGTGGCTGCACACGCTGCACGAGGAGAACAAGCATCAACGCAGGCGTCGACTGAGGATCACAATGTTGCCCTGTCGGCGACACATAGTAGTAGTATTTGCATGCGTTCCGACTCAGGACCGTCTCATATCACCGGGTCTTCACACGCCATCACTTGGCAGGACGGAGGCAAATTTGCTGGCGGTAGTGATGTGAGCGTGTGCGGGTTGCGATCTCGATCTGAAGACAACAGGCTAGAGGTGGGTGCGTACCAGGGCAGGCCTGTTTCACCGCAGCGGCTGCCCGCAGACGCAGCGATCGAAACTGCGAAGCACAGCAGCGTCGAGCACAGCTGGGAAGTTGTGATGATACCTGGGTAGACGTGCAAACGCAGCCTGCGCATTCACGTCCTCGTCGTCCTTTCATGGCATTTGATGTCGCCGGCGCGGTGTGCAGAGGAAGCCACAGCTTGGCGGCGATGACCCTGACATGGTTTGCGCGCATCGGCGATGGTGAGTGCAGAACAGCGGTTAAGGTTGTGGGCAAAGCGCCTCTGCAGGGAGGCATTCCGGCGCACTGAGCATGACGGACTTGGCTGCTCTGCCCAATTCTGCTCGGTACCCAGCACGCGGTCGCCAGCAGCCACACTGCTGCCACGGAAGCGTGCGGTTCAAGTGTTGCATATATCCAGGGTCTCTGCTTGACCCTCTCTTGCTCGCCTCATCTACCTCCATGGCCCCTCGGGATGCGCTGGGATGATGAACGCTTTGCTCACTATCCTGCCGCTGGCCTGTAACCTTCGTCCCGCACTGTGCTCTTAGACTGTACCAGTTCCCACGCGCGAGTCTCAAGTATCGCTCCTCCCTCTCTTGTGCCAGCAGCAGATCCTCTCGTGCATCAACACCTCAGCGCGCCTCTCTAGGAAAGGAAACGCAGCATTATCACCACAACACACAGACAGCCTCACCAAGACGCGTCAATTCAACAGACTCTTGCCCGTCTCGCTTCCACCAACCCCATTACCAACAGCTCGCCTCCGACTCGAAGCTGTTCTCATTCACTCGCCGACACATCGTCACGAAGCTGGCTATCACATGATGGACGGTTATAACGCAACGGGACGCAAGATATCACTACTCAACGACAGTGGTGACGTAGCCGCTGCGCCTACAAAACTCCAGCTTCCACAGCTGACAGCACACTCGCGAACAACATCGTGCACCTCGACGCCGTCGCTTTCTCCACAAACGCCACAGCTGTCGCGCTCGGATTCCAGTGATTCGCGTGCCTTCTCGACGCCGTCTCCGCTTACACCCAGCTTTGACGGCGGCTTCGGTCAGGCGACGCGCGCACTGCCACCGAAACACCAACAGCAGCAGCACTACCAGCAATATTACTTGGCCAACAACCATTACGCCAAAATGGACGACCCAAACGCGTCCATGTACCCGCCAATCCCGGACCCCACCGTTGCGATGCCAACAGCGTACCCTATGCCCGCGCAAATGGCGCCTCAGCAACAACTTCCACAGCAACAGGCGCCACCCAACGCAGTGTATCGCGGGTCAAATTCTTCATCTTCTGAGCCGTCGCGCCTGTCCACAGTGTCGCAGCAGTCGAACAACAAGAACCAGCCGAAGAAGAACCAGTACCCATGTCCGATGGCGAAGCAATTCGGATGCACCGATTTCTTCACCACCTCAGGCCACGCCGCACGGCACGCAAAGAAGCACACGGGGAAGAAGGATGCATTCTGCCCCGAGTGCAACAAGGCGTTCACGAGGAAGGACAACATGGAGCAGCACCGCCGAACACACCACAACGGCCGCGGGTCATCTCGAACGGCCGACGACTCCAAGGTCAAGAAGCCTGCGAAGCCTGCGAAGAAGACTGCTGTGAAGGTCGAGCCACAGCTGGAGGCTGCTGTAGAGCAGCAACTAGCCGACCAAGCGCAACAGGCGCAAGTACAGTCTGTCGCACAGGCGGTGCAAGCTCAACACGCTCAGCAACAGCAGCAACAGCAGCAGCAACAGGCAGCAGAAGCCGCCATGATGAGCGGTCTACCTCAGAGTGGGCCGTACTTCCTTAACGCCATGGATCCGGGTCCAGTGCCAGCACTTCCAATGGCAATGCCTGACCTCAACGCGACCCGACCACAACTCCATCGATCTAGCTTCGCAAATTCACTCGAGTTCGTTCCATCAGCTGCACCCATGATCGACCCAGACACACTTCACTACAGCTACCCATCTCCAGGCCTGTCTAACGGACTGAACAGCCTGGCGCTGGCAGCAAGTGAGCATAGCCGTCGGATGTCGGACAAATCTCAATCATCCCTAAGTCCTTCGTCAGAATCTCCGCAACATGAGACACCATAATCGTCACTACACACCTCGACTCTCTTTTTAGACTAATACTCATCGAGGCAACAGACTGTTTTGGAGCGAAGCGTATATACCCAGAATTGTTTTATTGGGAACGGAGCAGACAGGGAGGGCCCTGGAAAAGCCTCGAGATTAGAACGGTACAGAGACGGTTTTCCGCCGTCGCGGCTTGTTACAGTCAATGTTGTTGTTATATGTTATGATGCGCATTTTTGCCACGATTATGGGTGCAAGCACTTGACAGTCGCAGAGAACGACATGTCGGTGACGATCATCACTGGTTGATTCAGTAGATGGGCTCATAAGAAGCCAGCAACTCGAACCGCGACGAGGGCTGGCTCTGGCAATTGCAACTAGCGCCAAATGAAACAATTTACTACACACCACATTTCCTATTCCTGTCGTTTCTCTCAAGATGAAGTGAAGTCGGCCTTGATGCAGGGTCTTGAACAGAACCCTTGTCTTGTGCTAATACTGTAATAACGACCAGCCACATCCACACAAGCCAACTTCAATCACAAACCTGAGGCGAAACACGAGACAAAATGTCTTGTTTGACGTTCCCTCCCGATGCTCTCGATCGTCACGACGACTTGTTCAAGTCCACCGATAGCCACCTCGATCGCGAGCAAGCGCTGCGTTGGCGTATCGTGATCTCTCGCATTAGACGACGATGAACACGCCCCCTCCACAAAGCCAGCCTCTGCTGTGCTTGCTGACCTACGGACGATCGTGAGAGACAGTTGCGCGATCAATCAAAATAGCAATCCCGGCGGCGGGAGTACTTTGCTACTATACTTATGATTGTAATTGACTATTACCCTAAGATTTCGCTACTACTACTTTTTACAGTCTTAGATTTAGTATATATATAGTATAGTCTACGTTTACATTCTATACCTTATTATTTTTAGTTTATATAGACTAGAACTCTAGTTAGTATATACTATATTAGGAATAGATTACTATATCTAATAGATTAATTATAGACTTTCTATTAAATTTTAAATATTAAAAATAGGTTTAGTTAGTATAGTTAAATACTTACTTTAATAATAGTTGTTAATAATATTTATAGTTATCTTAACTAAAGAGATAGTAAGAACTAAGTAGTTAGGATAGATAACTAAAAAAAAGCTATAGAGCTCTACTTACTACTATACTAGGAAATATAATAAGATATATAAAAGTAATATAGTAGTAATAAGCTCTAGTATATATAGTAATAATAAAAGAGTATTATACTATAATTGTATAAATATATATAGAGTAGTAACGTATTCTAAGATAATAAGAAGGTAAAGAATAGTTAGCTAATTTAAAAGCCTAAGATACTTCTTAGTAGAGTCTAAACTTGGTATAGCCTTATAGCCTACGAGTATACTACGTTCTTTATACTTCTTAAACATTATTAATACTACAAGTAAAGGTTGTCTCTATCCTAATATTACTATCTAATATACTACCTACTAGTAGTCTTACTAAATAGTCTTATAAAGATATATATTCTAATATTAGAAATTAGACACTTGTAGTAGATAATAGAGAGTTAAGAATTATTATAATTCTTAGAGAGATTTAAAAAAAGGTATACTTTCTTTTCTTATTTCTATAAATAGTAGTAAAATTAGATCTAAATGTAACTATATAGTATTATAAAGAGGGAAGGTATAGTAGCTAAGCTAGGAGCCTAAGGCGCTCTACTCCTTAGTAGAGTCTAAGCTTAGTATAGCTTTTTAGCCTACGAGCATACTATACTATTTACGCTCCTTAGATATTACTACTACTACGAGCTAAGGTCGTCTCTACCGTACTATTACTATCTAATACACTACCTCCTAGTAGCTCTATTAAATACTCTTATAATAGTATAGTTAGAAATAATAATTTAAATACTACTAAAGTATATTCTAGAGCTTTAACTTCTTAGATATAGTTAATAGAAGTTAGATTTATAAGCTAACTAGATATAAAGTATAGTAATTTTCTAAAAAGAAGATATTAACTAGCTACATTATAGACTTAGAAGAAGAATAAGAGAGATATATATAGAAGAAATATATTACATACTTTAAAGCTATAAATAACTCTATAACTCTATCTAAAGTATATATATATAGTACAGCCTATAGTAGTAAAAGTTATTACGATTTAAAAATAAGTACTACTTTTATGTTTCTAGCTTAGCTTTATCTATATTTCTATAGAATTTTATTTCTTTATATAAGCCTTCTTAGTTACTTTTATACTATATAGCTTTAGTATACTTTCTCTACCTATTACTCTTAATTATTATTATCTATACTAGATAGTAAGTATTAGTTAGCTATATTCTAGATAGTATAGCTATAATAAGCACTATTTAATAAAATCTTATCCTTTCTAGTCTCTAGTACTATACTATTATAGCTTTAGTATTTCTAAACTATTTAGTAGAGGTAATATATATATATATATATATATATATAAATATAATAATTATAATTTATAGACTAAGTTCTAGAAATATGTTAGGTTTAGTATGACCTAATAATATTATAAGATCCGAGGACTAAGCTTAATTAGGTTTGTTCTCGGGCCGATAGGAAGTTAAGAGAGAATAATAAAGTAGTAGCTATCTTATCTCGTAAAGACTAAGTAGTAGTAAGGTAGAGGTTAGGTTATAGTATATTCTAAATAGTAATATTAAATAGTAAGTTAAACGTATCGAGACTATAAGGGATTCTTAGCGTTCTTAAATATAAAGGAGATAGCATCGCTATACTTATAGATTACTAAGTCGCTAGTAAGCGAGTAATAGCGGATTACTAAGTCGCTAGTAAGCGAGTAATTGCGTGTAGTACACGTGATTATTCGCGTCTAATAGTTAGCTATAATCGCATAGTCTAGACCAAACCGTAACAAAATATTTTAGCTAATTAGACTAATTTAGTTTATAGTAAATATAGTAGTACTAGAAAGTATTATCTCTTCTATTAGCTAAATCTCTTCTACAAGTTAGTACTTCTATTATATCTACTATAAGTTATATATATTATCTATATAAAAATATATTTATATTCTACTAGTACTATTGTAACGTAATATCTATATACTTATTTATAAATAGATAGAGAACTATATAGAAGCTAGATAGTATCTTATTAAGCATCTAGTACTACTAGAATATTAACTTATATTCTACTATCTCTAATTATTATTATATATATTAGTAGTAGCTTTATAAAGATAAAAATTCTCATTTACCTTTAGCTTACTAATAACTACTAACTTATAGATATAAGACTATTAATTTCTCTAGTCTTTAATTAATCTATATATCTAATAAGTGCTATAGTGAGTACTAATTATATACATAGTTAATAGTACTAGAAGAGTAGTATAAAGTTAGTTAATAGAATATCTTAAAGAGATAATTATAGTTAGTAAGAGAGTTTAGTGTAGATAGAATATCTTATAGTATTATACTTATAATATACATTAATTTTTTATTAACTGTTAAGTAAGTATATATCTCTTTAACTTTATAAGACTTATAGAAGAGTATCTTTACTATTACTTAGGCCTTACTTTAAGTTTTCTTTTATAGTTAGACCTATACCTACTATTTTAGTAATAATCTAGTATATCTCTTACTATATATATATAATATTTTACATCTTACTATATTCTAGAGTAAACTCTTAGATATACTAATATCTAATAATATTAACTTTAGTAGCCTTTAATTATTCTCTCTATTCTTACTAATCTCTACTATAATATAGTTCCTTTCCTCTCTTAATATACTATCTTATAGATATAATTAGTATTATTTCAATTCTTTTATTATATTTAGTATATTATTACTATTGTTAGGTAATATATTAGCTACTACTAAACATATAATATAACGTCTTTAGCTATAGATAAAAACATGGATATTAACCTACACGTAAGTTATACGTACAGCGTACGACAAGCGCGTCGCTATTGAAATAAAGGCGTCTTCCCCTACCAAGAGCAACATCGGTCCCGCTGTTGCTATTTTGAATTGTTGCGCAAATGTCTCTTAACGACCGTCCATATCGACCCTTCTCTAGGTCAATCGTACTAGAATGCAAATCTAGAACCAAATTCGCTTGCGATTTGGAACGAAGTTGCTTAGCGGCACAGCGACGCTGCTCGGCGTCCTATTTGGCGCCTGCAGAATTCGCCCGTGGGTCGTGCTTGCCATCGTGGATCTTGTCCGATGGTTCATGTTCCGTCATCGATCGTGAGAAAGCTCGCAGATCGCGTTGGAACAAGCTCAGGCGAGGGGTCGGTATGGAAATTCCGGGAGGGCTTGGTTGAATTGCGGGCGGGCTGCGGGTGTCAGGCGATGCTCATGGATGAGGGTCTTGTTGGGTTTCTTTCGGGTTCTGGTGCTGAGTGTGGGTGCCGATCACTCTTGTCATTTGTGACACAAAGCAGTTTATCGGATGTATGTTCTTGTCAGGTGTAGACGGGGGTTTGCGATGCGCACAGTAAGGATCCACGTTTCCGGTCACCATTGCTACAGTCCGCTGCAGAGTTTTTGCAACCCCTGTATTCACGCTCTACCATCACTTGTTCATTCTCAAGGTGTTGCTATGCCTCTATCTCGCCATCCACCTTATCAACCACCTCTCTATATGGCTCGTAGGTGCGACTTTGCTTAGTCAACAAGGGCCAGATATATGCACTATACAAACACGCTTACCAGCTGTTGCTATCCAAGGTGGCGATATGCCAAGCAGTAGATCCGATAGCCTGATATAGTAATGCGTGAACACAGGGGTTACTCTGCAGTGGACTGTACTCAGCAGGACACTGCTCGGCTGTAGATGCGACGATTACCCAGACCAATGTTTGAGAAACGGCCTGCATAGACTGTCATCTAATGTGGCGAACTCTCGAGGTGGCTACGCCGTAGAGTGCCAGCGTTAGGGTAACTCCAGAGAACACATGGATATGGATAAGGACTAATGGCAATGACTGTAGAAGTTACGAATGAGTGGACCGTACGACATGGACCATTTGGGCATATTCTTCCCCAACAAGAAGTAGTGGTCTTGATCTGTGGTTGGTGAACGTGACCCTGACTCGGCAAGTCACTAGGGCATTCCCTGATACATCCCAATTGCAATACCGCAAGGCGGATCCCGCCTCATTGATCGAGTCACAGCTTCACGTGCTGTCTTTGCATTCACCTCTGCTGCGCCACATTTCCATGCCATGAGCAACGCGCCCGACGCTGCAGCTTTCGTGCAACGAAGGTCAGGCCCGCAGGTATGGTTCTGAGCCACGACTGACTTCATGATTGGCTAGTATCTCACTGGTATGAGCGATGCTGAACTTGGTAGTACGACCCGACATCATCGTCCAAGACACCCGGCCTGATCACTTTGGTCTCAACCAGGGATGGGGAACTTCTTCGAGATATCGTCAATATGCAGAAGCTTCGATACATCTCTCGGGCGCGCAGATTCATCATTCCAACTCGACTTCTTTTCGAGAATGTCTCGCACGTCCCGCTTGATATTCAACACTCCGTCGGTGTCGACAGCAAGTCCAATGGTGCTGACTTCGTGTACGCTTCAGCGAAAGTACCCTGCCAAGTCTCCTGTGAATTCGGCGGATATTGTGCTGAAGTCCTCGCACCATTCTTCAATGCCAGCATGAAGTATAGCCCTTGCGAATTGTCTTCTGGTAAAGAATTCACGGCTTCGTGATAGCAGAAGAAGACATCCACGTTTGGAACCAGGTGACAGAGCAGCAGGTCCGGTATGATGTTCGTTTTAGACTCCGGTACAATGAGAGCGACATTATTCGGGTCAAGGGCTGAGTGCGCAGGTCTATTGCCAAGGTGCTGGACTGATAGGACATTGGTTTGATCCAGCAATGCCGCTGCCGCCATGAACTGGACCACTAGTTCAGCACTTTGGCTTGCAGAGATGTTACTTGGCTTCCGGCACATCGTATAGGAGACCATGCGAACATTAGCACCCTGGCTGACCTCTTCCAGCTGTTCTTGGGTCAGGCATGCCACAACTTGGTTGCCAACCTCGAAGGCAGTCGCTCCTGTGGTGCGTTCTACCACTTGATCACCGGCGCCGGCTTCAGATCGGAGGGCATCTTGTCGCTCAGAAACGCGAGGCCTCGAACAAAGCAGAGCATGCTCTGAGGGACCCGTCTTCTGGAGTCTCACCAGCGTGGTACTTGAGATCTGATTTTGCGAGGTCATGGTCAGGTGAATAGCCTCACTATCCTCAGACGAGGCACCAAGCAGACTTTATCCTTCACTTTGATAACGCCACGCCGCATAATCAAGGAAGCCCAATGTCACGGGCCTGAAGCTACGAGCAAAGCACACGGTATGGCACAGGGTCTCCCGCACGAACTCACAGGAATCTCAGATGCACACGAATTGTCGCCGCCATATTCCAAAGTCCTATGAACACTACAACATCTAGCTTCGTCCTCACTGTTCACTACCGTACCTTCACCTGCATATCGATCATCGAACCCTCACTAGTCTGGACAGGTCCAAGACACCTGACCAGGGTTGTAGCAGCCCTGTACATTGCTTCAGCCTCCTCTTCCGTACAAGCACATGCAGTACCGCATCGACCTTCGCATGTCGACTACTCGCGCCGTCAGACACCACCCTAATCCCGCAGATCATGGCCATACATACTCTGAGCAGTAGAGGCGTGCTCTCGATGTTTGGTGTCTTGACTCCGGCGTCTTCAGGAAGTGCAGCCCATGTTGTGAGAAGCATAGCCGCAGTCACTGCGATGGGGTAGGAACGCACTTTTGTGATTTGTCTGGAAGTTTTCTTCGGGGATGATACTGGTGAACTGACACGCCTGAGCTGGTCTGCCGCACGCTGCTTATGTGTACTGCGCACTGATGGCATTGTGCTCCCGTGTCAAAGGCTTGAGCAAAGGAACGAGCTCTAGCACAGTCGTGCCCTCCTGATCGGAGTGTATACTGTGCCTCACAGGAGCGATCGACAAATCGTACCTTGCTGTGCCGTACATGAGCAGCAAGCTCAAGCAGCTTCTTCGGATGGAAATACAGCCTCGTCACGCGTGATACACGATCATACTCTGCCCACCAGGAAGGATGTGCTTCCCATCCGGGAGGTTGCACTTTGTACCTTGCAACAGCATCAGTGCTCTGCATTGGAGCTTTGCTGCAGCCGGAGGATCACAGCGTGCAGAGACTTCGATAGCCTCGTCAGGAGCAAGCATAACTAGGAGATGTGCTGTGCTGCAGCCGCGGGCTGCTCTTGATGTCCAGCATACCACGAGGATCGAAACCCTCGAAGGCGGTGGATGACCATATCCCCGTCTGGATTACGTAGCAGAAAGGGGGCAACGTGACGAACGAGGTCCTTTGGTTCCTTCCACTATTGTGAGGGCGATCTATCGTCATCTAATGTCGTAGTTGCTCGATGGATCGACAATCGCCCAAGCAAAGGCACCGGCTTCTGATCTGGTCAGCGGAAGTGAGTCGAGTGTCAGTCACTACGTCATATACAGAGTATCGAGGAATCCACTCGCCAGCTCCCGCACAATACTCTTGTCCGGTATGCTTCCCGCGACACCATAGAGTGCAGCGGCATCACCCTTCTTGGAGCTCACTTTCCCCTTGCAGGACTCGACCACCTCTTCGAGGTCCTTGATCAATTCATCAACAGCCTTCACAATCGGGATTGTAACCGCAACGTGTATCGCCGCAGGATCTTGTAGCGCGTTGAGATGCCAACCCTTCGCCGACATTCCATCGGCGATATCATAGATGTCCACATCGAGGCTAGGGATGTGCTTGTTATTTGCCGCACGGAAGGAGACAACCGATACCATTGGCTTCCCGATGACAGTGATGCTGTGTCGAAGCTTGTCAGACTCGCGAATAGCGTCTGCGATCTTCTTGGCAGCGCTGACGATTTGCACACAAGTGTCGATATAGCCGTTCTCGCCTATGTGCATCAACGAAGCCCAGCAGCCAGCGATGAGAGCTCCGGGTCTTGAGCCTGCCATGTTTGGTGAGGCATATACGCCGCCTGACCATTCTGGGCAGACGTAGTATTGATACCTTCGCAAGTCTGCGTTGCGGTAGAGTACCACGCTGTTGCCCTTTGGTGCAAAGCCGTACTTGTGGGTGTCGACGCTTATTGAAGTGACGCCAGGGACCCTGAAGTCGAAGTCCGGTGACTTGAAGCCGGCCTTCTCGAGGAATGCGATGACGAATGAGCCCAGACAACAGTCTACGTGTAGAGGCAGCTTGTGCTTGACTGCTAGACGAGATAGTGCGGGGATGTCGTCCACAATACCGTGGGGAAAGTTGGGTGCAGAGCCGACAAGGAGGATCGTGTTCGAGTTGATCAGCCTGCTAACGGATGGAATATGTACTTGGTACTTCGGCTCCGGGCATGGCACCAAGTGAATCTTGATCTTGAAGTATTCTCCGGCTTTGCGAAATGCTGTATGCGCGGTGTTTGGTAAAATCATCTCTGGATGCCGTACGCCGCGTTCATGGTATGCTTTCTGGCGCGCTGACAGCACAGCCATCAAGATGCTCTCTGTACCTCCGCTGGTCGTGACGCCAGCACCACTGTCTGGTGCGTTGAACAGTCCGAGAGTCATAGCCACAACCTCTGCCTCCATCTTCCGTACGCCGGGGAAGACGTCTGGGTGTATGGGGTTGCTGACACCAAATCTCTTAAATGCATCTGCCTGCAGATCGGCGAGCTCCGTGCCGCCATGATACACAGCTCCACTGACTCTTCCATCTTCCCAGCTCGTATGCTTCATCTCTCCCAGCTTGTCCAGCTCAGCTTTGATCTGATCCGGCGTCCATCCGGTAGCAGGAACGGCAGTGAAGTTCGTCACACCAGGTCCAGAAGGTACGAGTTTGGCTTGGAGCTCTGCGAGTGCCTTTTCCACATCGGCGCGCACTTTCGACTGCACAAATGGCAGCTTCAAGAACAGGCCATAGCCTCGCTTATATAGGTTGTTGTAGAGGATCTGAAGGGACCCGAGTAACCCATATCCGCGAAGTCTGTTCCAAACACTTCGGAAGACGCGAAGGACGAATATGGCAAGGAGCAGGTTGCGAATCAGGTCACGACCATGTGTGAGAAGTAATTGCCGCGAAGTTGGTCGTCTAGGGTCGTACCGCTTTCGTAGCTGTGGAAGGCTCATCACACTGAGGCGGCCGGGGGAGGACATGATGATCGTCAGCGAGGCAGGTCTGTGCTATCGGAGCTGCTGTGTGGTGTTCATATTCATATGTCGGCGTGTCGACGTGTCGGGATCAACTTTACGAACATTCAAGGCAGACAATGCGACCCATGCCATGATCAGATGTCATCGAAGACGGCCGCGGCTCAATCAACAGCCAATCAATATCTACCCGTGCTTTCACGGCATAGTCGACGTCCACCATCTTGTATATACGTGTAGATATCTTCCTTCGGCGGCTACCGTGTCGTGCTATTATATCGTAGCTGACGTGAATACAGATTTGGCTTCGTGAGTGGTGACACTTCGCAGCGAGCATGCAAGATGGTAGTCGATTCAGAATAGGGCGTATACTCATCATATTCAGTCTTCAATCGTTGCGTGCAGTACACATTTGAGCCATCCCAGTGCCTCGGGTTTCTGCCACCAGCAGACTGGCTGACTTATAGCGTGCATGCTGTCAGTGATCACAGACATCCTTCACCTCAGCTTAGCAACAACGTTGCACCATGGCTTCGCGAGACGAGCTGATCAGAATCTATCTCCACGAAGGTGTCCATCTGGATAAGCTTCCGAATGGCTCGCTTTTGTCGATATACGCTTCGCCCTACACGCCGGAATTCTGCGACTGGGGCTTCCCGTATGAAAAGGACGACGACCGCTTCAATAGTGCAGGAACGAAGCTCAGTGATGTATTTGTCACCCACGCCCCCCCCCCCCCCCCATTTGGACGATGTGACAGGACTCAAGATGGCCTAGGCCACACGTAGGTTGCCCTCACCTACTACGTGCGATTATGAGAGCGCGTCCGATGCTTCATTGCTTCGGCCATATCCACGAAGGATGGGGTGCTGAATTCGAGATCCATCCTCTTCGATCCAACCAGCCAGTTCGAAGTCAGCTTCAACCCTGCTGCCCCGAACACCGCAGTCGAGGACGATGAGCGCGGGGTGCTGGGATGCCTTCGACCCCAATATGAATAAGTAAGTCTCACGACAGGCCATAAATGTAACTGGCTTTGGCTGACTCGGCTGGAGCAGGAGACATCACAACGATGAGTATGGACAGGTCAGTCTTGCTGGCGCTATAGTTGTGGCGACGCGTCACCACTACTGACTGGCTGATCAGTTCTCCAACAACGGATATCTCTCAATGCAGCCTCATCTCGCACCACTCCCAATCTCAACAGCTCATCCGCGATCTTTAGTTGGTGCTTGAAATTCCGTATCAGCAGTACCCTACCCTGCCTGTACTTCGTCCCAATCACAAAGATGTGCGCGGCTATCCCGGTCGCCACTTTCGTCGCATCTACCTTCCCTTTTTTTCGCTCTCGATAAGCACATACGAACGCCCTCAACGCCGCCATCCCCAATTTATGATCCCGAAACCCAGCAATGAAGTACATCTCGGCCGCCATCTGTCCTATGTCGGAATCTGCCGTACCGGGCTTTGCTAGTCCCACATCGATCACGTAGAGCTCAAAGGTGTTAGGATTGATGGAGACATTGACAGTTTCTAGAAGTCTCCAAGCCTTAGGACTTCGTTGCCATGGTTGATGTAGTGGATTGCTTGGTCTGCCGCGGTCTTGATATGAGGGCCGCTGTAGCCTTGTGCGGCGGCGATGTTGGAGAGTAGAGAGAAGTAGAGGGTTGATGAGAGAATTTTTGCGGTCTCGTTGCCTGTGAATTGGGAGAGAATGGTGGCGTGCCCTACTGTGCGGCTGTGAACGGTGGCGAGATAAGAGTCCCGAGTCTGGCCGATCGAGCTGGTGGTAGTAGTGGAAACACTCTAGGTGTTAAGGTATGTATGCCTTGAGAGTGGGAACGGGCTCTAGATCTTCGAGGATGAGGGCCCCGTGGTCTTTCGAGAAGTTGTAGATTGATGGGACACGGAACTTTGGGCGGTGGGACTAGCGTTGGGTGAGGAGGGTTAGGGCGAGGGGCTTCGTATTCCTGATGAATCGTGAGTCGACATTGTAAGGTAGGGTAGTGAGGTTTGTATATGGCGATACCAGTGTGCTTTGATCCAATTTCCGATCGGGGTGTTCGCGCTGCGTAGCCGGCTCTGTGTTTGGCGGTGACTGTAGGGCACGGAGTTTTCTTTCTTTTTGCCAGACGCGATGTACGGAACCGCCATAGACTTCTGGTAGTCATTGTACTTTATGGCATGTTGGATAGAGGTGTGAGCGCAGGTATGTTGTCATGCCTTGCTCGGCTGTGAGGTCGAAGGTTGCTGTACTGGATTTCTTCGGCTTGCAACGCTTTCGTTCCATGCTGTTCAGCGACCGTGGCGCCGCTCGGGCTTGATACGTGTATTCTTGTGTCTATTACTGATCAGTAGCGATATATGTAAGATCGAGCGGTGTCGCAGATCAGGTAGACTACCAAGGAGAATGTCAGCTCCGTGCCTTTAGTCGCAAGCAGCAGGAGCACATAATGTCTTCCGAACGCGCAATGCAGAGCTGTTACTGCCAGGGCCGTACGGTACTGCTTTGGAAGTAGCTTGAAAGGGTCTGATGTACACTATGGGTATCTATAGCACAGACATCCGGAACGCCTCGCTCGTGCCATGACAGTCAATCATCACTTCACCTTACCCAAAACAGTCTCAGGTCCTCTTTCGACACTCATGTTCGCCGCAGTGCTCTTAATACTGCTCAGCATGCCTCGGTCGAAGTCATCTCGCGATCTCAGAACAGCTTCGACCCATCCGAACGGTACATCCCAGTACGAAGTCTTCATCCTCTCAAACGCTTCCACTACGCCTTGACCTTTAGGCGCGGACAAAAGGTTCTCAAACGCATTGACTGCTCGCCATTTATCTTTGATCAGATCGAACGCTGCGCCGTGTTGGCTGAAGAAGTTGAAGACGGTGACTACATCGTCCTTGATCTTCTCCGTGAATGGATCTTGACGGCGGAACTTTACGCCCTTGTTCTTAACACATTCGAGGTAGCGCTGAAGTAACGCGTCGCCAAGTTCTTCGATGAAGATGTCTTGTAATGATGGGTGCAGGATGTCAGTGAAGTCTTTGAGGTAGTCTTCGAAAGTCGTGGTGATGGATGCCATTGTCTTCTTCTGGTACCAGGACTGTGTGAAGAAGTCGCTGAGCACTGGCTTGATGTCTGTTGCGAAGATTATCGCGGCGAAGAGGGACATGCAATGTGTTGCAAGGTCGACGTAGCCATTTGTGAGCTGTTCAATCTCGGTGCTCGATGTGATCGCGTACGACGGCGTTACTAGTGGCTCGAAGTCGGCCTTGAAGCGGGTCAAGAAAGACATGGCGTTGTGCTCTGGGTCGTCATCAATGTTAGTGATTTGATCGTTGGCGATGGCAACGAGCCATTCTTGCAATGTGCCGACTCCTTCCAAAGCGGATGTGTCTTGCGCCGTTTCGATCTTGCGGTACTCGTCGTCGACTAGTCGTTCCCACATCTTTTGTCGACCTTTGAGCGCGCGGATCATGGCATCGACCACACCCTCAACCACGTCAGGTCGACCTGAAGACTGTGCGACTGCGAGCTGCTCTCTAAGCATAGTCCACATGTCGCTCAGACTCTTCGTATGTAGTTGGTCGTTGGCATCCTGGTCCAAACTTCCTTCTGCGCGTGAGAGGAATGTATTGCGATCTGAAGCTGCCATACGATCCATCCACTCTTCCACTGCACGGGTGATGAGACTGCGGTACTCTCGTACAAGCTCGGTCTCGCGCTCGTCGATGAGATGAGGTAGGAGATCCTCGGCCTTCAAGCCAAGTCGCGACATCTTGCTGTAGTACTTCTCGACCCAGTTGAGGATCGCGAGCATGTGCACCGGCGTGATGTCTTTGTCGTCCAGCTTTTGTATGAGGAAGTCATGCATCAGCTTGTGGTAGATGTTCGTGAACGTTTGGAAGATTTTCCATTTCTTCGGCATTAGATCCTGCAGTCCAAGCTTGACAGTGTTGAGATCGTTGAAGTACCACTTCACGGCCTTCTCCAGCTTCTCGGGATCCTCGTCGAAGGCCTGCTTGACTTGGTCGAATTGCGCGGTGGCGCTGGCCTCGATCGCCTGCAAAAACTTCTTCTTATAGCCGCGAAGCTCTCTTTGGCCAACGTTTATGCTCTTGAAGCGGGATGCAACATCTTGAAACTCTCGTTGTGCGTCTTGTAATGCTTTTGTTTGGCGATCTTTCTTTTCTTCCTCTTCTATGACCAACGCTAGTCGTACCACCAAGCCATTATTTCCTGCCTGCACAATGGATATGATGTTGATACACGCCGCGCCCACATGCTCATCGAACCAGTCTACCACGTCGTCCAGCCTCGTGAAATGATCTCGTAGTGTGACACCTCCCTCGAGAGGCAGATTTTCGATGAGCTCCAGACCACTCTCGCCATCGGCACTCCCTTTGACCTGATCCATCGCCTGATCTCGCACATCTCGGAGTCCAGTCAAACCAGCATGCACCGCCAACAGATTCGGTTGGTTGTCCATGTCCTCCTCATCCTCCTTCAGCAAGGCCTCCAGGTCAGTCAACTGCTGGCCAAACGTGTCTATGCTCGCTTTGACGCTCTCCACCGCCGCAAAGTTTCTCTGCATGACGCTCATCTTGTTGATCTCGGGGAAGTCCTCGATCATGCCCTGAGCTTCAGCGCATAGCTTGTCAATCTTCATCATCTCTTCCTTGATCAGGCCCACGATCTTTTGGCCCTCGCTGATGCTGGTCATGCCATTCTGGGTGATCTCGAGCTGTTCCTTGAGGCCATGCTTGAGCTGGCCGTCAATGGCTGCCTTCTTGCGCGTGAACTCGCTGCGGAGAGACGGCAGCTTGTCGAGGTCGTCTGGGTTTTTGAGCAACTCGGCGAGCTTCGACGTCGTGTCTTCCAGTGTCCCATCGTTCATTGTGGATGCGACAGCAGGGCACTTTAGAGGTTGTGCTGTGGTCCAAGACGTGTTGTCGCATCGAGCTTGGTGGTGCTGGCGCCGAGCCGGCGGAGGTGGAGGGGAGGATTCGCACTTCATCTGGACGTTCACTTGACATCAACGACCACCTGCACATTCCATAGTTCATTGCCAGCTCACACCTCAGGACAGACTAGAAATCGCGCACTCATCACCGACCAACGCGACACGGCAAAATCTTCACCATCCACACACAATGGCCTACTTCCGCATCACGCTTCTCAGATCCGCCATTGGCCTGCCACGGAAGACATGGGGCGTCCTCGAAGCACTCGGCCTGAAGAAGCGTCTCAACACAGTCTACCACCCAGTATCACCATCAGTCGCCGGTCAGATCTTTGCAGTGAAGGAATTGGTGGATGTACAGGAGGTGGATCAAGCTTTGACCAAGGATGAATTGAAGGAACTCAGGAGGCCAGATCCCGGCTTTTATGTCGAGAAGCGGGCGAAGGATATCAGGGCGGGATTGTGAAGAGCTATGGGAGAAATGGTCAGAGCAAGGATACTACAAGGAGGTTTTGTCGCAAGAGAACGACGGGCATGCCGCGTCGAGATTGTATGGATAGTGCCGCAACATGCGTGCTCTCCTGCCTAGACAATCGCCTTGTCACACTAGCGTATCCGGAGTGAGCTACAAGCTTCGCTTGAAAGGCGTGGACAAGAGGGGTGCATTGTCGTGAAGGCTCAGAAAGCACAGAGGATGAGAGTGGGAACGGGGAGCCATTTGAAGGCTGGAGTAGCACACCGCAGCATATTGAGATCTGGACTCGCCCTCATCAAGTACGAAGAGCGCAGGAGAATCGCAAAGCAGTCGATGCTCGAGCAGTGACGGCCTACTCCTTGGCAGTAGCAGCAGAGCATTCTTCTGCTGCATTGGAAGCAACACGCATAGAAGCCGAATGCGAGGATCGAGAACTCAAGGACGGATAGATCACGAAAGTCTGTCGAGACAAAACAGACATGTTCTCTCCATACATTATGTGTTTCAGAAACCTCGATATGCCCAAGGAGATCTTGTTTTCCATCAAGCAAAATGATGACTCTCATGTATCGAACGGCATCAGCACGCACATGGGGTCGAGCAGATCAAGCTCCCAAGTAGCTGGAGATCATCGAACATATGGCTGAAGGCTGTGACCACGAACGTAGCTACTGCACCCTTCAATGCAGAGTAGTCGTGTGTGAAGCAGAATCTACGTCCATTATGATGCTTCACGCTGCCTGCTACTTCATGAGTCGGTCGCCAGTCACGCTGTTGTTCTGTGTTACAATAGGCTAGGTGCTACACGTTTATCACATGCTGGCACTCCAAGGTTCATCCTCGATGAGATGGCGCAGTTGTAAAGGACCTCGAAGAGGACTAATGAACGTACAGTGTCTGATCTTACCGCGTCTGGAGCTGAAGGCTGGCTCTGCGCGGGGACCAGGCCTTCTGCCGTTCGATCGAGGATGATTGTACTGCTTTTTCGCCTCTTACACCAGGTTGGATGATGGGGACTGCGGTCTTGTCCACCGCGATCCCGTACTCTCGCAGACGATGGCGCGATGCTGCACTTGTTCCTCAGCCTCATGAGTGTAGACAATAGCAAGCTACAGCGGCAGTCCTCACGAATTTGCCATCGTAAGTGGCTGTTATCGCTGTCTGTTACACTGCCATAAAGCTTCACGATCGAATGCTCCAGGGGCTATCAGCGTGTATGGCTCGACACAATTGCGTTATGGGATCGCCCGGCGTTATTGTTGGCCCGAATACAACATTTCGACACGATAACATCGAGGGATTCTCATCGACCAGCGAAGGCCATTCTGCACGAGGTCTGCCCTGCGAAGAGGCCGTTTACCTGCCGGATCGGCCAGCGTTTGTGCCCTCGGCAAACTCGAGTTTCTTCATGAAATGGTGTGGTAGAGGGCACACCGCGTTCTCTACAAAAGCCTCAATTCGAGGCAGGCATCTGTTGTGCTGGAACATCGAGCATTCATCGAACGATCGTTGTGTCTTGTGCGGTCGCATGCAGCACACGACTGGCTGTACGTCCGGTGTTATAAGATCTTTGCGGCGCGAACCGGTGCAGTGCCAACAATGGCTACACGTTTCGTATGCGTCGACACCACAACAGCATGTTCTTGTCGTTGTGCCTGAGGGTGCGCGTCCTTGACGCCTAGGCTTGGCTTGACTTTGGAGTTTCGAACCCGCTGCTGCGTAGGTACCCAGGCGATGCCTGACGACTGCGCGGCACCCTCGTCGCGATATTCGGTCATGCTGTGGTCGTCAATCTACAGGAGCGAAAAGGGTGTAAATCGGACGGATGGATTCCGACTCTGTCCAAGCGCAAAAGTTCGATGTGCGCTCCTTGTGCCACGGCGAACATCAGTACTGCTGAGACTCATGTGGGCAGGTGCGTGTATCAAATGAAACATTAACAAGCGCACTCGACACAACACACCATCCTCGTGGCAAAAGAAGAAGATCAGACCAGAGTGGCTGTCGCGGTGCCTCGCGCAGCCGGCAAAAAGGGGTCCCCCCATCAATCCTACCACCAAACCAACCTCCCCAAGACTCGAACCCCGAACCTTCCACGTGCCAAAAAGAATACCACCATGAAGTGGGAGAAGAAAGATTATCAATTACACCACAAGTCGATCTCGGAGAGAGACATTAACGGACAACTTAAGACTCCCCTCAGGGATTCCACTTGAAGCCACCCGCAAGTATAGGTTGTAACAGCTTACGCCACAGAATCGAATCTATTACTTCTTTAGTGAGGGGTGCGGTCTTAAATTCCACTATCTCCCTTTGAAAATGCTGCGTGCTAGCGCCGGGACTAGCCGTTAGCGCAGTTTTCACATGCGACGGCATCATCTGGACTTGTGTCTTTGAGAAGGCACTTTGCAGGCAGCACATTGGTAATTTCCACTGCGGGATATGATATGCGTACAGGAGCTTGCGCACTTGTATGTAGAGAGTGTGTCGACTGACGACGAAGCTTTGTGACCTGTTCCTCTGGCAGCTTCACTGCAGGCTCCACACATTGCGACGACAAGACTGAGCAGATGTCCGCTTTACGTGCGCCGTCAATAGCTGCGCACTTACTTCCACGGCCTATTGCGCATTGAGACATGGGAGTCAAAGCAAAGATGGTCTGGTCTATAAATGCGTTACATGCTTACTATCAGCACAAGGGCTTGCGTGCACGACGATATTGCAATATATGAAACTCCAACGATGCCCTCTTTCCTAGTTCCTTGACGATGGTATAGTCCGTCATCGCCCATCTATGGGAGCTGTGTCGGCTCAAACATCCTCTACCGTGCAAACGCCATCTTGTCTATCGTTCTACCACCTGAACATATCGCGCTTGATTATGGCTGTCCAGGCATGTTCGGCAGAGCTGGCTGCGAGTACTGCCAGAAGAACGTATCAAGGCTGGACCAGTACTCGGAATTGGCGAAGCTAAGAAATGTGGATCAGTGGTGGTTCCACGTCGTAAATATGCATTTATTGCGATCTGTGCTGTGTGACCGCCCGTCATATGTACACCTCTTGTACATCTCATAACCAAGATCTTCTCGAAAGTAACGCCAGACGCTATGCAGGATAATACAATATCGCAAAGGCAAGATGAAGAAGCGATCATTTGTTGTGCCAGAGGAAGTTCCTCGACGAGTCCCATTTTTCTGCATTGGCATATCTGCAATGGGGCAAGTTCTCGTCAGCCCTGTGTCAGTAGCGTATGGGGAGTCCTCTTCTTTCTGCAAAAGCCAGAGAAAGGAAACGTCAACGTACATGTATGTCATGCTGCTGCGCAGACTGGGCTGCAGCGTGTCCGGGTATCCCTCAAAGAGCCACATCACACTCGCCCAACTGACGCTGGCGAAGACTGGCCAGGCGTAGCGTTGTACCGCTTTCGTTTGCTCCGCGTTCAGGCCAAGGAAACCAGCGCCGCCATGTCCACCGTAATGCGATCCCACCAACGCATTGTCACCAGGTGGTTGTACGGCGAGCTTCGCGAGTGCCAGCACCACACGCGCAAAGACATAGATGACGATCTGCTGGTTCACGCTGCTTCTTGCGCCCTTCCCGTGCCCAAACACCCAGTATCCGCCAAACAGTCCTGCTAGGAATGTGTGCGAGTGATGTTGCTTGTCGCCAGATGCTTTCCGCAGCATAAGCATCGAGCTCTTGTATAGGAAGGCGAATAGTGCCAGGTTCCTTGCGTGTTGTCTTGTTGCCTTGTAGATCAACTTAATTTTCTCTTGCACTGTGCCGGATCGGAAGAGGAAGATCATGACCAGCGCATGGGGGAAGCGGACTTTGGCGCCGTAGACTGCGCCGTTGCGGATGGCTTTGAGGAGGACGAGAGGCTGTTTGTACTTTGGGTCGAGGATGATGCGTTCGAAGGTGGCCTGTAACGATCTGGTAAGCTTCATTGTCTCCAGCATGTCATGCCATGACGTCTCACCTGTAGTTGCTTGTACGAGTCGGCCATGGTGGGCAGCGGGCAGTCGACTGGCGACGTTCTGTGATCTTCGTTCGTAAGGCCGTTGCTATACTATCATTAGGATAGATAAAAAGCGGTATACTGGACTGTTGTTCCTAGGTGATCAATCACATGAAAGGAGTGTGTACTTTGGCGCATGTGACATTGATGCTTCAAGGTTGTGCCGGGAAGACGGCGTTGTCAACCGAGGTGTTGTCGGCATGTGAACAACGGAGAGACGATGACGATGTTTGCCAGCCACTTCACCATCATGCTGCCTCTCTCACTGCATCTGTCTCATGAGACTGGAAGAGGTGTACGATCATCAGTGAGCGACAGCATGTATCGAGCCGACTTCGCGGTCATCATCGCTGTTAGGAAGCGAAGATGGTAGCACAAGTGCAGAAACAGGAAATTCTCGGCCCAACGACGGAGACGTTGGAAAGCAGCTGTGCGCAGTCTCGACCTCAGTGACATTGCGTCGATGCAAGCCTCGAATGGCTCTGTGGTGTCAGGTACAATCTAAGTCGCAATATCTAGTTCCCGCTTACCTCACCCACAGGACAGGCATGGCACACGACATATTACGAGCAACATGATGAACATACGAAGCATTGCAGGAGAAAAAGTCTCCAAAATGGTCCCCTATAATCAAGGAGTATCATCAGTAATACTATATATATATATATTAGATCACACCTGCACGCAGATGCTGGTTCCCATTTCGTACCTGCCCTCGAGGACGAATCGAGTGCAACTGGAGTAACAAGAACGATTCGCTGTATGTTACTTCTTTCAGTCTCATGTCGTGAGCGTGACAGTCTCCAACTGCAGGTGTGCTATCTTCCAGCTGCGGCCTCCAGGTAGGTGGAAGTTCTTCGATCTGCCACGATCTGGCAAAGGATATACTTCGACGAGAGGCTCTTCTGATGTTGACGGAAATGGCACGTACCACTGCTTCATTGAAGCCATGGCAGACATGTCTGCTTCTTGTGTGCATTACCACTATAGCGATTCTTCCCCCGGCATCCGCTGCACCAAAATCAAACACCACTTACCGTCCAGCGCGGCCTCCAGCGATTCCCCTGGCAGTCCGTTCGCCTTATCTCAGTGCCTGGTCAACGACCGCAGAAGGTGCAACCTTGAACAGCAAGAATCCAATTTTACACGATGGATCTGAACTTGGTTGGGAAGGCCTTCTCATCGTTGATGGCACAGCCTACGAATACCTGGGCACTGGAGCACAAGAGCTACCGGAGCAAGGACATACTACCGCAGCAGTCCAAACTCATATGCAATACGACAGCTCTTGGAGTAACTTTACCTTCACTGCAGGGCCTCTAGACGTCACTGCAAGCTTCTTCTCGCCGGTGCTACCCCAGGATACGTGTCGTACAAGCGCTCCTCTGAGCTACATGCTGACGAGCTTTCATGCTCGTGACGGCAACAAGCACGATGTGAAGCTCTACTCAGATATCCAAGGCGCGTCATGGCTCGATTCCGCCGGACAAGCGCCGCTGAAAGACGTACACTACAATGCATGCTCTGGGTGCAGCGCGACTGAGAGCCCAGTCTCTATCTGGAATGTCCGGCTTGAGAAGGAGAGCACATTTGCAGAGATCGAGGATCGCGCGGTATGGGGTAATCTCACCTACGCCAGTTCAAACGGTAGTGCTTCGACCTTCTTGGCCACCAGCGGCAGAAGCACCGATCTCAGAGCACGCTTCCTCAACCTTCGAGCGCAGGGTCAGAAGGCGACTGCAAGGGTAAACTCAGATCCCGCATATGCGTTCGTCCATACCTTCGCCAATGTCACAAGTGGCCATGCTCTCTACACTATTGGTCTTGAACAGCAGCCAGCAGTCCAGTATTTGACCGCGGATGGACTTGTTCATCTGAACCCATGGTGGACGAGATGTCATAATGATCAATATCGCCTTGTTGAAGACCACTATCGCGACTTTTCGAAATTGTCAGCGATGAGCGCAGCGTTCGAAGCACAGCTCCGGGACGACATCCAGGAGTACTATGGTGATGCCAGTGCGATGTGTGACACAGCGCAATCATCCGCAGTGAGTCCTGCCGAGCTTGCGACCGAAGCACAAAACTACTACGCAATTGTCGCTCTATCAGCTCGACAAGTGATGGGCGCATACGTCCTGACGGAGCCTCCTGCCTCAGCCGGGACGTTTGCAATTGATACGTCAAAGCCATGGATGTGGCAGAAAGAGATATCTTCCAACGGCAACATGAACACCGTGGTAAGTTGCCTCGAGAAGAGACCCGTTCCCTTGGGACATTTTGGGACCGAGAGAGGAGTTCTAATCGGCGTATTGACAGGATGTGCTCTACCCAGCGATGCCATTCTTCCTGTACGCCAACCCCGAGCTTTTAAGCTCCCTCCTGACACCAATATACGCCTTTCAGTACAGCGGTCTATACCCGAACGACTGGAGTGTTCACGACATCGGCGCCCACTTCCCCAATGCTACCGGTCACGTAGCTGGCGACGACGAGCCCATGCCAGTCGAAGAGTCAGCAAACATGTTGCTCATGTCCCTGGCGTATGCTCAATTCACCGATCAACAACAGGCGGTAATTCATGGCCTGTATCTCTACGACATTTGGAAGCAGTGGGCTGAATATCTTGTTCCGCACACCCTGATCCCGGAGAGTCAACTGAGCACCGACGATTTCGCCGGCACGCTGCACAACCAGACCAACCTCGCCATCAAAGGAATCATCGCGCTGGAGGCCATGAACGTCATCAGCAAAGCGCTGAACAAAACCGAATGGCTACACGCTCACAACTCCACTCCAAGCCAGTACGTCAAACAGTGGGAGAAGCTCGCGATCGCACCTGGCACCGAGCATGCATCTCTCACGTACCAACTGCGCTCATCATGGGGTCTGCTGTACAACACGTTCCCAGACTTGCTCCTGGGCCTCGACATCGTGCCGGAGAATCTCTCGACGATGCAGTGCGAGTGGTACCGTGAAGTGTCCCAGGAGTTCGGCGTGCCGCTCGACAATCGGCATGGGTACACGAAGAGTGACTGGGAAATGTGGACGGCTGCTACCTGTGATGCGGAGACTAGAGGAATGTTTGTTAATGCTATGGCGCACTGGATCAATACTACGTCGACGGGCTTGCCGATGTCGGATTTGTATGAGGTGAGTCGATGTGGAGAGAGAGAGAGAGAGAGAGAGAGAGATTGCTGGAGAATGATGCTGATAGAATCTAGACAACGGGGACTGGCGGTTATCCTGAGTCGCCGGCGTCCATTCGGTTCAAGGCACGCCCGGTCGTGGGTGGTCACTTCAGTTTTCTGGCGCTCTTGATGAAGAAGAGGATTGCAGAGGCAAGTGCAGAGGGTTCCCCTCAGATGTTTCCGAGGGCGAAGTACATGGACCTTGCTTGATTGATTGACAGGACGCGTGGGATAGGACAGTTCGCAAGAGTGATGAGGAATAGAAGCGGGAGCCAGGGTGCTTGCAACATTGCTATGGTGAGTCTGCTTACGAAATCAAGTGTTCTCTACACAGGCACTTATACAGCACGTCCTAGTGTCTCTGCTTCCTCCTCCCTCTGCTTCCTCTCTTCCTCTTCCCTCAGACTGTCAAAAGATGTGAGTTGATTGTATCGCCTGATAGCCTGCGCACGCCGCTTCAAGTCTTCGCTGAGCTCCTCGAACTTGACGACCTTGTATTGAATTCCCGGGGCGCTATTCTCCTTATCAGAATCATCCCTTGGCCTGCGTCGAAACTCCCAGAGCTCGGCACCGGCGTCAGCCAGCAGATAGACGATTTCCTGCACCTTACACATGGCCTCCATGAGGCGCTTCATAGCGATGACCACATTCCGAATCACTGTTCCGGTTGGATAGAGGTCTCTATCCTCGGGCCCAAATGTGGCGGCCACTTCTGCAACCTCTATGGGCTTGCCGTCGGTCGTCAGATACTCGGCCTCTTCGGTGTACTTGATGAGCATTTTGAAGTCGTTGGTTGAGATTGGGAGGCTGCCGTTGAGGATGTCTGCGATGTCGTTGCGTTTGACGATCAACGCGATGGTGTGATCTTGAGTGAGGAAATGGTCATCTGCGGCCGTGAGGGTTTTGGGTAGGAGAGACAGCTTGATCGTCTTGTCAGCCATGGTGTTCGTAACGGAGGATGGAGTCCGCCATGCTGGGCATCATGGTTCGCGCTTATGTACCATGAGAGAATTGTTGCATGTTTGTCGAAGACAAAGGCCGTCTTGTCTTTCAGTCTTTCGAGCTGTCGCTGGATCCTTCTGTTGGTCAAAGTGGCATGCTCGTGTGCGGTGAGCTGTAGTGAATTCCAGCTTTTAGCACTGTATGGATTTGATGACGCCTCGTGAGTCTTTCGCAAGCACCAACATTGCCTTTAAGCTTCATCGTCAACTGATATCTTCATGGTGCAAGTGGTGCACAAGTGCTCACAGGCTGTTCATGGGACTCGGAAAGCACATGGCCATGGCCATCGCCGTCGCCGTGACAGCGCCCTGGCGAATGCTTGGGACACATCTGAGTGACAGCGAGACATCTTTGATGCTGGAGGAAGTCAGTCGATTCGCGGTGCGGAATGTTCAACTCTCCATCATGACATAACGTCCAGGATGATTAAGGTTCGCCACAGGACATCCCTCGTAGCTCTTGTGGCGGTGACGGTCATGCGCCACAGCCTCATGCGCGGGTTCCAAGCTTTGATGCGTGTTCGGCATGATTGACCGAGAAGCACGCACGCGGTACAGGACAGATCAGCGGCTCGACATCATTGGAGCGTAATAATGGTGGCAAGTGGCTAGTGACCTTTGCGGGTGGAGTGGCAGGGTACTTACTGTATGTAGGTGCTGACTCTGAGACATGAGACACCAGGCTGCAACTATCTTTCTAGCGCGCAGCACCGCAGGCGGCATTGTTTGTCGTGCTCCAAGCCTCACGGCGTCCGTCACGCTATCGCGACACACGAGAGCAAGCTGGCTGCCACGCGTCGCTGTACGGCTCGTCTAAACGAACCCCCACAAGCGCGTGGCTCATCATTGCTTGACCAGGCACGACCAGCCCACTAAATTGTTTGCATTCGCCTGGCTGTGCATGTCATGTTGGCCTGAGCGAGCATCTGCTGCCAAGGCACGCAGATGATCCGGGCGGCAGTGACGTAGCAAATGTGTGGCGCTTGGACTCGGCTCGTCATGTCACCTGCATGTGCTTTATAATGGCGCTGTAAGACCTTGCTTTGCTTTACTTGCCTCATTGTATCCACTCACACACACTTGCTTGCGCACCATCATCGTTGACTGCAGCAGATATCATAACCAGCCTTCACTTACCCGAAGAACGAATATCACCACATCGGCTTAACCACCACCACCACCACCACCACCACCACCACATCCTTCAACATGCCTTTCACCGGAAGGTAAGCTCTCCCACCGCATCGCGCAATTCCAATGTCTCCGGGCCACCACAGCTTCATCTCACCACGGAAGTAACCTCTAACAAACCCCTCCAGCGACATCATCAAGATCATCCTGGCCATCGTCCTCCCACCCCTCGGTGTCTTCCTCGAGCGCGGCTGCGGCGCAGACCTCCTCATCAACGTACGCGACACTCCCCGCCTCCTCCTCCGACCATGACGACCTCGTGACTGACAGACATCACAGATCCTCCTTACGATCTTGGGCTACATTCCCGGCATCATCCACGCGCTCTACATCATTCTCAAATACTAGGCGCATGCGAACCACCGGTTTTTTCTCCATGACGCTCTGACGATACCCACTTGCTTTTGGCTACTGCTACGAGAGTAGACCGCGAAATGCCTGAAGATGTGCGAATCGTAGGACAATGCGACGCGACGCGACGCGACGACGTTCGAGACCAAGGCGAATATGAAGGCATGAGCGTTCTTTCTTTGCGTGGCATGATGATTCTAGAATACGATTTATGAGCACTTGGTTTGGCTTGTTGAATATAGCACTGTTACTGTACAGTTTGTCTCAGTCCACATGACTTCACTGCATCGTCATTACTTTATTTCACAAGCTCATAACTTTATTCTCTGGACTATGATGCACCATCTCGCCATCAGCTCCACACAGGACACGACGAATCGATAATGAGAGCGGTGTAATACCTCACTGGAAAGAGCCTGGAAAGAGCATATCGTGTTCATCGTCAAGCGTATGTCTATATAAGACATATCGCTCATGGTCCCGCCTTCCATGACCTTTATCTGGGCATTGGAAAGAGCTCATCATAATCATTGTCGGGCTGAGGTGGAAATGCCTCGCTCCTGGTCCCGCCTTCCAAACGCCCTTTAGTGGTATCTCAAAGCAGTTTTAACTCCGTCCCTCTACACCACGCTTATGCAGTTGGTCGTTCCTCAATCTTCCGACCTAACGGAGCGCCTTCTCTGCAAACTTGGGCAGAACGAAAGCTGCCTCGTGAACTTTGCTGCTGTAGTACTTGAACAGCTTGTCCTCCTCAGCCTCACTGACGGTGCGGAGCGGCTTCTTCACGTTGGCGTTGCTGTCCTTGGAGCAAACCATGAAGCCGATCTGGCCGCTCGGGTAGGTGGGGATTGTGGTCCAGCCATACTCGGCGACTGGGAAGATTGTCTTGACCGACTTCTTGAGGTTCTCAATCATATTCAAGTGTAGCCATGGGTTCTCGGCTGGAGGGAACTGTCAGTGACACGTACTTCACCCCACCAGAGTATCGCACAAGTGAGGGTCAGGGAGAGGGCTTACAACCTTGGGTGGTGATGATACCGCCTTCTCGGAGAGCACCATGGAGGAGCTCGAAGTATGGCTTCTGGAAGAGAGCCTCTGCTGGGCCCTCTGGATCAGAGCTGTCGGTGATGATGACATCGAAGGTATCCTTGTAGTCCTCCAAGAACTTGAAGCCGTCGCCAACGTGGACCTTGACGTTAGGGTGGTTGAAGCCAACGCTCATGCCCGGGAGGTACTTCTTGCTAAGACGGATGACTGCCTCGTCAATGTCACACAGAATCGCCTCTTCCACGCTCTCGTGCTTGACCACCTCTCTGAGGACGCCGCCATCACCGCCGCCGATTACGAGAACCTTCTTTGGGTTTGGATGAGAAAACATGCCCAAGTGGGTGATCATCTCTTGGTATGAGAACTCGTCGCGCTCGGTGCATTGGATGACGTTGTCGAGGACGAGGACCATGCCGTAGTCGGAGCTCTCGAAGATAAGGACATCTTGGTACTTGCTCTTCTCATGGTGGACGACCTGGTTGACCTTGAGCGTCATGGCCTGCCCTGGCCACATGTCGCTGATCTCGCGGAACCATCCATCCTTGATGGTGGGGTGGGTGATCTCAGTCATCTTAAGGGATTGGTGGTGGATGCGATGTACTCGTTCGTGGTATGTGAGTGGTTGTACTGCTCTGAGTGAACAACAGGCGTAGTGTTTGGAACAAGTTGTTCTAGTGTAGTAACGAAACATGAAAATGTCTTCTGCCAACTTTGAAGCTCGAGCTGCAGCCCACCTTTGCAGGGGTCCATCGGCTCGTGGCGGAGTTGGCGAAAAGGTATATCCGATGCTTGCATACTACCGACACGTCTACCAGAGATGTAAGCTATGTCATAACTCCTGCTTGTAGAAGTAGGATCATCATGGTCGAATGTGATGGAACCGATGGATTGTCTCGAGACGTGGGCGCTCTCATCATGCGTGATGGTGGCGAATGCCGGCCCACACAAAACGAGCCATATCTCCTCGATTCAGGATGAAAGAGCGCACCAGTAATAGCGTACGATATATCGCAGATCATGTGAACGAGGCCAGGACCACACAGATCCCTGACAATTCATATTGATCTATACCGCGCTGTTCACGCTGCTGAACGACAGTTCATTAGGCGGCATATCTCCAGGAATTAGAGCTTTGACGTCCGGCTAGTAGTGTATGTTGCCCCAGACATGGCATGTGACAGAGTTCTGGGTTTGAACTTCGAGCATTGACCTTCTAGGATCGACCTTCGAGGGCAGAATGATGAGTCCTTCCGCAGACAAGGCTTATCCTGTAGCTCAACCTCTTCATATTGCTCTCCATCAAATGCGAGGGCCATGCAAAAAATATGAGTCATGATGTTCCGATACCCTTTGGAAATGTCAGTACGTAGCCTGAGAACTGAGGAGCGACTGTTAAACTTACGGGGTTTGAACCCGGGTCTTCTGGGATTGGCATTACATGCCAGAGGGCAATCTGATGAAAGCCAGATATCCTAACCCTAGGTGGAGGTCAGAATATATATATCAGACAGATGTCTCTCGAGAAGAACCAACGTACACTGGACTATATCGGATTGATGAGTCATCAAGTATTCTGAAGCATTATAACAGTCAGAAGCAGCTGGGAAGCGCGCACTGATGACTTGAAGCTGGTGCCGCAGTAATGTGGCTACCCGTGGTGGAACAGGGATGACATATCTTGAGCTCAGGAAGCCGGATTGTGGAGTGGAGATCGTGAGTCTTGGCAGCCAGCTATTGAGTTGATGACTTGCCAAGCAGAAGATTCTGCGAGAAGTATGTGGGCAGGCAATACTAATTGCGTCACTTATGTATTGGAATTGCCGTTCATCCCTCGTCCTGGGCCCCAGGCAGTCTCCTATACAGATGGATCTGATAGCGCATATTCTCCAGCTCAATGGGATACTTCACGCCTTCAGGTATACGGAACCATCTCGAGTCATCAGAGACTAGCTTCTCCCATTTCGGCACATGAACACCATCTCCTTGATTCCCTGATTCAATCAGGGTGTAGTCCACCAGCCACTGCATAGGATACTTCTTCTCAGCTCCATTGATCGAGACCGTAGAGTAGCTTCCAGGACTATCGACCACCAGTAGGTGTGCACCGGGAGATAGCGTCGAGGTCAGCTTGGAGAGCAAATGCTGTGTCTTCGGGACAGAAGTCGAGTAAAGCTCGTTGAGAGTGAACATCAAGGTGACCAGATCTGTGTTGTGAAAGGCTCCTTGAAACCGGTTCTCTTCCATATCAAGAGCATCGATTTGCTTGAAGGTTGCTTGGTACTTTTGTGGTTGCAGAAAAGCAATGTTTGACTCCTTTGCTGCAGCCGAAGCATACTTGGAAAGCTCTGGCGGAGTGACAATCGCCCGGTGCAGATCCTGTACGATATGGTCCCAAGCAGCAATGTCCAGAAAGGTTGCGTTCAGAGTCTCGAGGGTTTCAGAGCTCGCATTGTTGACGCTCATCCATCCGGCCATTGCTACTACTTCTGCACCAGCGCCGCCACCAATGGAGACAACATTGAGCGGGACTACAGCTGCTTCATCTTTCGTCTTACTCCGAGTCTCTAGAAGTTGCACTTCAACGTCCGTCAGAATCTGGATATAGCCTAGTGCTCTGCTCGGACTCCATCTCGAAGCATAGACTCGAAGATACTCCTCTTTACCGAAGGCAGCGGCAAAGTCGCGATTGTACAGATGGCCTTTGACTTCCTGCAAGATCGTCGCATCTTGATCACTGAATTTTAGAGCATTGCGGAAGAAGTCCAGACACTTTTGTTGCAATTCCAGTGGTACGTTCGACTCCTGCCTGCTGGCTGCAGATGTGCTTGGTGCGTTCTTTTCAACCTTTGGGGTCTTTTGCTTTGACTTCGACTTGATAGCCGGAGCCTTGCTGTTTCCTCGGGCCATTGAACAGCATATCCATCGATGCGGTCAGATTCCGTGATATGGATGCATGTTGTCGAAGACTAGACGAACTGGATCGGTCGGCGAATTTCCACGGTCAACCGCCGTCACTTGGAACCCCGTCTCGCGACAAGTCGCATCTCTGCTGAGGGGCATTGAAGATGACTACAACCACAGCAGTATATAACAATGTTTAGAGCTGCTGCCATAGTACGCAAGGCAAGTATTGGACTCGCTGGACGATCAGATACCTCAGTCTCGATTTGCAGAGCTCTATCCCAACAGCCCTCCTTCTCTACCAGCACAACCGCAAGCATGCGTCTCCCATACATCGACGACGACCCCCAAATGTCCGACCCATCAGACCAAGCCGTCGTCGACCGTGTCAAAGAACGAAGAGGAGGAGAACTAATCGCCCTCGACAAAGCCCTACTCCACGCACCCCCCGTAGCCGACGGCTGGAACTCGTTCCTCAAGAGCATTCGCACTCAGACAACACTTCCAGACTCAATCAGAGAGCTCGCAATCTGCAGAGTAGCTTCGATGAACCATGCGTGGTACGAGTGGGAATCGCACAAGCCGATTCTGTCAAAGTCGGGTGTGCTGAGTGAAGATGTTATTGAGAAGATCAAGGATCGTGAGTGGGATGGTAGTGGGCTGGATGAGAAGCATCGGGTTGTGTTTGAGTATACCAATGCCATGACGGTGGGGTGTATTGTTAGAGATCCGTTGTTCGCGAAGCTTAAGAGCTTGTTTAGTGAGAGGGAGGTGGTGGAGATCACGGCGACGGTAGCTGCGTACAACACTGTGAGCCGCTTCTTGGTGGCGCTGGATGTTGGCGAGATGCGGGAGAAGTACTCGGTGGATATGTCATAGCTTAGGCATGTGATGAAGATATCATGGCCATGCCACCAGTTATCATCTCGCGGACGATTCGATGGACTAGCGCCGGTAGCATGGTGTGTCGCAGATATCTCGACTGCGCTGTTCCCTCATGGAACTGGATGTCGGCGAGAGCTAGGATCACTCGATGGATCTGTCGTGGCCAGAAGACTCTCGATTGTGCAACCACCTCGACGTAGACGCATCTCGATGGAGGCGAGATCGCTCCAGTGACATATACTGTGTGTTCTTGTTGGGACTATAGTGACGCGCTCATATAAAGGGTATCATTCTGAGGCTAATTGAATGCTTCACCATAAGCCTGCTGCTCCTTCCTCGTTTGTGACCACACGATCAGCTCCTTGGTCTCCTTATCAAGCTGCTGCTAGACTGCTCGATCGATCTGAAGTTCCTCCAACCTAAGTAGCCGCCCGCGGACTCTGACGGTGCCACGCTTTCGGCGAAACAATGTGGATGCTGCCGCTCTGAACCTGGAGTAAGCGTGTATCAGCCGAGAGACGCTTTAGTGCTTCAGAGGCTTCTTATCGCGTGGATAAAGCGCGTCGTGCAGTACTTACTAGGAAGTGGCAGTAGGCTTCTCGGCGGCGGTCTTTGAAGCGCCTGGCGAGGTCTTCAACTCCGCCTCAATGGCGCTCTTGAGCTTATCAGGAGTGGTTGTGCTGGCCCATCGCTGCTTGACCTTGCCATCGCGTCCAATCAAGAACTTTTCGAAATTCCACTTCACTCTCTGGAGGCCCATGAGTCCTGGCTTCTCTTTCTTCATCCACTCCCAGAGTGGGTTGGCGTTGGCGCCGTTGACATCGGTTTTGCCGAGGACTGGGAAGGATACGCCATAGTTGACCTGGCAAAAGTTTTGGATCTCATCGTCGTTGCCTGGGTCCTGGTTGCCGAATTGGTTGCAGGGAAAGCCGAGAATCTCGAAGTCTGGATGGGCGGCCTTGACCTCTATTACGAGTCAGCGTCCTGAGAGCATGAAGAATACTCTATATACGCTTCGGTGCCGCCGCAGCAGCCACGCTCGCTGAAATGGAGATGATTGATTCTCGCCGGGAGCAGCTTTCTATGCATCTGACATACCTTTGTACAGCTTCTCAAGGCCCTCGAACTGTGGAGTGAAGCCGCACTTCGACGCGGTGTTGACGACCAACACGACCTTGCCCTTCAGGCTCTGCAGATCATATGGCTTGCCGGCCTTGTCGTTTGGCTTGAAATCGTAAAAAGTGGTTGCTGAAGCCATGTTGACAAATCGCCGTTGTGGTTGGAACGCTGCTGATCTCAGGCGTGATTTTATGTGATGGGTGGCGCCGGTTTGACAGAAGGCAAAACGAGGTACCTGCATGTGAAGAGGCGGCTCTTGCACTGTGCTGTATATCGACAGTTTGTAAGCTACTGATCTTGGTCCCGCATGACGATTGCGGGCCCAAGATCAGCAGCCGAGCATCACCTCCGAGCACCAGCCAGCGCAAGCGAGGTTCAGCGAGATACGGCCGCAACGCACAGAGTCGCCGTACAGGAGGAGGCAATAATCATACTAACGCCTGCTAGTGTAGATCATTCATCTAACCCGATAGATATAGGGGTAACAGTGTCCTGTATGGACTCTGTCAACATACTCACCACATACGCATACACACATACACGCTTATTATCATGGCTAGAGGTCCCCTATTTACAACCTTCGAGAAGGGCCAGATATAGGCTCTTTATAAGCACGCCTGCTAGTCACTTTAGCGTATTGCTAAAAAGCTAAATACTACAAAAGGGGTTATCTCTTAGGTTATATTGCGTATAGAACAAGACCTACGCACACCACCACATATACCACCACGAAGGGGACGACCTCCCGTACTTACTACCCGCAAGCGACGTCGTCTTATAGAAAGAGCGACTGCTAATGCCTTCCATAGGAGGCTTCGGCTTAACTAGATTGCAGTAAAAGAGGACCTATCCTTCGATATTCGTACCCTACGAGCTGGTTTTGCAAAAGAAGGCTATAGACGCTATAAAGCAACAAAGAAGCTATTACTTACCGAGAAACATAAGGCTAATCGCCTTCGCTAGGCAAGGGAGCATATCGACTAGTTAGATCGACAGTGGGGGCGCGTTATCTAGACAGATAAAGCCTCTATTCGATGCGGATATTTTGGTTAGGTCTATATTACACGGACAGCACAGGAGGCTTATAACCAAGACTGCTTAATTACTCGCTTTAGGAAGTACTTAGCCTGTATAATATAGGGTGGTATATTAGCTAGTGGACTAAAGATCTATTATATATTCGATAATAGGTCTATAAATAGGGAGTCCTATCGCGAGAAGATAGTACCCCTAATATAAGAGGGCAGTTATAAGCAGCAAGCTAAGTCTATCTTTTAGCAGCCTAGCCTTATTATGCAAGACAACGCATTAGCCTATAATGCTAAGGCGACAATTGCCTTATTTAAGGCCTGTAGCCTAGAGCTATTGTAGTGGCCAGCTAACTTACTAGATCTCAATCTAATTAAGAATATCTAGAGCCTATTAAAGCATAGGATTGGGCTTCATTTTCTAACTATAAAGGCTGAAGTGGTTATAGCAATCCAAACTGAATAGGCAAAACTAACTACATCTAATATATTGACGGCTTGTTAAAGTATAAGAGAGAGGTGCAAAGCAGTTATTGAAGCAGAGGGTGGCCGCCATACAAGGTGGTAGATACTAGATATATTGGGTTAGATAAATGATCTACACTAGCAGGGGTTAGTATGATTATTGCCTCCTCCTGTAGAACAGCATACAGCTTTCGAGAGCTCTCGCGCAATTTCCATGTCAGAACCTACACAGTGCTTCCACAGCGCAGCCGCTGACGCCGTTCAAATGCCGGGCTGAAAGACGGCTCACGGTGCGCGCGAGCGGAGTACGCTGTTCTGTGTTGGACACACGTCCCAGACGTGACCCTCATCGGAGACGCTGCTCACGTGTAACCCCTAAAGAGACTTATATTATATCCCTTTCCACGATGCCAACAGCATGACCGCCTTCGTAGGTAAAGCTGTTAACCTCTCTTTCGCAGACTCTACAAAACTCGCAGATGCTATATCTCCGCTTCAAGAACCGACCTCGATAAGAAGATCGCTAGATTCAAGGCTAACATGTTCAAGCGGGCGACTGCCACTTAGCAAATAATATAAGATATGCTTACGGCGATGTATTACACACATTAAGCACCTCGCCAAGGCATTAAGCGATACCCCTTACTGCTATCGGAGCGAGATGGGACCGTGGATGATTACGCTCCTGACGCCGGTGGTGTATACTTGGTTCTTCGTGTTCAACAAGCTGATCTGGTAGTTGTTTGAATGTGTACTGTTGTTGAGGTATTGGTGACGTCGTCAGGGATGGATGTTTTGGATATTCTAGATGTTCTGGTGGTGGAAAAGACAAGCGAAATGTGAGACGAAGAGAAAGGATACATGGCCGGAGTGTTGAGGGACCTGCTGGCGCTGGTCCGCCTTGCGCGCGGCTTCCTCGTCCCTCGCGTATTTGCGAGCGCACTAATAGTAGCTGCCCGTCGTGATTCTGGCCGCTTCCCTCCAAAATAGTCAAGTTCATGCTGTCCGCAGCGAGCACGATGATGCAGCAAAATGAGATGTGGGCATCTTCCCGGTGGCACCTTCTGTCCTCTGCCGCGACCTGGCTGTCGAGATGAAGTCCCAGCTATCGGCCACGACCCAGGAGCGGCAAGCCTTTCGAACCGCAGCATCTGGAAGCGAAAGTCGTGTCAGTCGTCATTGCCGCGTTGAAACACGGTTCCAATGCAACTGAGGCAGAGACATATTGGCTCAAGGGATTGATCACGTCTTTGCTGTACTCCCAATGTTCCATAAAACGCCGTACACAATGTCACTATCCGATATTCACAATCTGCTCGAACTCGATGCCACCACTCCTCCACATTTGCATCCTGCCATTTCATCCTTACTGCCGCAATGACGTGGTCACTTTGGCTCTTTGAAAGTGTCAGTGCTCATGCACTCCACGACCTTGTCACACGAGAACAACACAGCCAGGACCGGCCATTTCATTGACATCGCGGTCCCTGTTTTCCTACGGACGATTACAGCCCTGGGGTCTGCGGAAGCACAATAGGTCTGACGGAACAATCCTAGGCCTGGCGAGAGCTTCCGCTGGCCTCGTTCCTTTGTTCAAGATCATCATGGGAATTCCTGACGGCTATACGATGGTCCGACCTGGTGGTAATACCGCACTGTGGCTAGTGAATCCGTGGTCCATAATGGCTATGAGTGTCCAAGGCAGGGTGATGGGTCCCTCACAGAGGTCTAGTTCGGAAATCATTGCAATGCTGAAACTGTCAGTGGATGCAAAGAGATCACGGGACAACAGTGAGCATACCATCCTTGCATTGCGCAGCACGAATGGTTCAGCCTTGCCTGGCCTGATGAGAGAGACGGCGCAGCTCCTCAATGTTCTGCGACAAACGTTGCAAGTTGGCCTCGTCATCTGGGCCTCGCACCGAGTTCATCTGGAACTCGAGAAGCTCGCGCTGGTTTGCCCACTGCGAGTAGATGACCCGTTGACGGTTGTGATTGCGAGCATCTGCATGGTAGACTGGAGTGGGGGGACCATAGCCGGGAACATTCATGACCATGGATGGAGGAGCGGGCTGTTGCTTGACCTGGGTCTTTTGGCGCTGGGCGGCAGGCTCCTCGCTTAACGAGCTGGGAGACTTGCGCTTCCTACTTGCAACCTTTCGGGAGGAATCCTGAACCATGGCAGGAGCCTCATCCTTGTGGTCGTGTACGCGCTTCATGTGGTCAAACAGGTTGTACCTCCTAGGGAAGCCATTGCCAGGGATGCCACGCTCGCAGCCTGGGTAGAAGCAGAGGTGGGGCCGGTCGCCGTGTCCATGCATGCCATGTGCCTCTCTTTCATGTCGAAGGAGACAGGCTGTCGAGGAGAACTCCTGCTTGGAGCAGGATTCGATCTTGCAGCGGAAAGGCTTCAAGTGGGAGTCGATGAACTTGCTGTCGAGATGTGTTAGCAGAGGACTGATACAGGAATCGCAGCGACGAAGGCTTAGATGTGGTTCAGCGTACTCATAGTTACACTTCAGCTTGGTGGGCTTGTGACCACAACTTGGATCGCTCTTGAACGGGCAGTGGTAGAGGCCATCCGACTTTGGTCCTTCACTGTACAGTGGATGGTTCCTGTATCGGCCTTCATCTCCGTCGCCGACTTGGGAAGATGTTGTTGAAGACGTGGACTGGAAAGCAAGGGGTCCTTCGTGAGCGGACTTCACTACCATAGGCTTGGCCTCGCCACCAGCACTGCTTGGTAGCTTACCAGCGACAGAGCCGTGAGGGCTAGAATAGCTGCGCTCGATATCAGTACTGCACATATTGCCACATTGTTCTTCGATCTCTGACCTATTGTGTGCGGGCAATGTCTTCTCGTCCTGGTCGTACCGGATGAAGTTGCTGAAGTCCTCATTGGGCTGCGGCATGTATGGACCGGACATCCTGGTGGGTGGCACGGTATCTGGACGTGGGCTGAGTGATCCATGGCTGAATGGAGAAGCGCGGGCAGGCCTGGACAACGCGCCATGCATCTGGACGGATTCCACAGGTGCCTTGGGATGGCCACAAGTGTTACTTACTCTTACAGTCTCTGGATCAACAACATGTGGATAGCGAGACTGGGGCGCAGTATACTGGCCCTGAGCTGATGCTGGAACACCCTCGGACCTTGGCAGGAGTGGCCTTCCTTGGAAGACAGATGGATCAGAAGCAGTCCTCCTTGGGTATGGAACAGTGTACCCTTGGAAGTACACCATTGGAGTACGAGAGTCAGAAACAGCAGATTGTGGCAGACCATATGCTTGGGACAATGGAACTTCCTGGGAGACTTGGTGTGGAGAGACGCCATCATAGTTAGAGCAATCCTGGACCATTCCGGGGTTGGAGTAAATCACAGGAGCAGATGGATCCCAACTTGGTTCACTGATGAAGGACAGATCCAATCCTGGTGGCAACAGTGGCATCTCTGGCTCTGACACCGAGCTAAGGGTGTGCGTGTTCTGGCTCTCTTGGCTTAGAACAGGCGACAACCCCATGTCTACAGGTCCTTGGGAAACGTTCAGCCAGGACGAGGCGTCCAAGGCTTGCAACTCCTGGGTCGTGATGGGAACTCCTTGATGTTGCCATTCGCTGCCAGTGGACTGCATCATCGTGCTGTTGCCCGGTGCAGGTACTGTTCTCCACGATTCCTCTGGCAACGAGGTCTGACTCCATGGTTGGGCACTCATGTCTGGGCAGTCCGAAAGGGCACACTCCGAGGCAGTATCCGGCGGGGTCAGGGGGTATCCTTCCGCGAAGGGAATGGAATGGCACCAGTTATCCACTTCCGAGGGGTGGGAAAAGAGCACAGATCCAGGCTGGGAATATGGAGAGTACTCCTCGCTGAATACGTAGACGTCAGTAAAGACACGTCGATGTCGTGTGATGCTGCAATCGAAACAATAAAGCAACGCGAATATTACGAAAAGAAATATTATCCGTGAGCCAGTAATGTCGTTGGCAAGGGCGTGGCACTCTACGGCAATTGGTCGTCGGATTGGAGACTCTGTCATGGCGAAGTATTAGAGCCGCAGAGAGTCATCGCGCTCATCATCCGGAACGGATTTGGTGAACATGGTCCGTAGGCTCACGTTTGTCCAGAATCCGCCATGGTGCGATCGTGGCATCAGTGTTCCGCGCGTCGATACTGTTAGCTATGCGGCCAGCATAGATCTAGTCAAGACTGTCGGGTACATGTGGTACTCGTGTGGATACAGTACGGCTAAGTGGTCCAACCAGGTGGCCATTCAAAACCGGGGGATGTAGTTCCATGGTGAAGAACGGTCGGGCTGCGCTCAGGCTTTGCCGAGACAACATCAACTGCATGTGAGTTTGATGTATGTCAAGTCACCTTTGCGCCACTACATGATCCCATGTGGCAATCCGTGGAAAATTTTGTTCCTTGGCTCCTGTGGTAACGGATAGTACAGTCCCATGTGGCCTTATGGTTGTGGTCCTCTGGTCCTTGTGGAAGTCCTCTGATCCCTGTGGAAGCAAGCCCCTTGGAATGATAAGAAACTACACTCAACGCTTGGATGAACCAAGTACAATTTCGCAGCCAAAACTATCTGTACGTTGATGTAAACATAGTGAAAACAGTACCTGGGGAGCAAATGTTCCTCGCTGGTGCGATATGTCATCCTGGGTGATAATGTCCTGAAACTAGGCTGCAGGAAGAGCCTGTGTGGATGGACCGGTCCGATGCAAAGCAGGATTTCAGACAAATAGGACTGATGTACTGTAGCTCTTTGAAGAACTGTCGTCGAGATCCCTGATAGAAGAGGAAGAAGATTGGGCGCCTGTTGGGCTCAAAGTCGGGAGAAAGACGTTGCGGAACAAACGCAGGTGCTTGGAGCGGGCGCCGCTCTGTTTATGGGGAGAAGAGAACAGGAAATCGGCCGTGCAAGCGGGCACAACGCCCGCGCAGGAAAGGCGCAAATGGGCTGACGTGACTCGTGTGATGAGAGGAGCAAAGTGCAGCGGCCTGAGATGGTGCGGTGATGGCGAGGATTCCGCCTGCAGATCAGCAGGGGTAAAATCATCGAGGATTCGTCGACGACCCGTCTCATCCTCGGCCAGACATGCTTGCACACTTGTTTGTGTGCTGCCACGTCGACGCGCGAAAGCCGGATATGCAAACGATTGCAGCTGCCATGCGCTGTTGAGCATTTCACCACCTATCGCTTCGCCGGCGTGTGGCATGAGAACAAGAGAAGCAAAATTCCTGCAGTGCGTGCAGCAAAAGCAGCGTGTCTCAACACATATCCCAGCTCACGTGACCGGCTCGCCCGCAGCAAGAAACACCAAGATACTGCTTGAAGTCCCGCGCCCAGCCACTTTGGCTGTTCGCATACGTCAACACGACCGATCGTTGACCACGTCCGATTCCAGAAGGCGAACGGCTGTTTGCGCAATTGGCACTACCAGATCTGCAGCAACATAGCCTACGTTTCATCCCCGAGTCAGCGCCACTCGCATAAGTGCCTCCTCGCCATTGCATTCAGAACATTCAGCAAACCACTCGCATTGCCCATGACCGGTCACATGCGCTATGCTCTCGGATCCTTGGTTTCTCGTGAAGAAGATCTTCAGGCACAGCATGCAGCGATACCCGTGGTCAAGAAGAATTGCACCTCGAATCTCCACAATCGGGTGCATCGTCGAGATGCAAACTACCAGCGTCAAGCACCTATCGCACACCACTCTGGAATGTAACACTACACACGTGATCGCAACAGTCACGTTGAGGGCGCTTTGCATAGGCCAGCGCATGTCTGCTCGTCGTCAAAAGTAACTCAGCCATTCTCTCAGATGGCGATGGTACTCTTAAGCCGAAGAGAAGCGAACGCCGTTTGCGTCCTTTCCTACCTAGGCCACGCTTCATGTTGAGCGACCTTCGTGGCGCGATGAGGGCGTGCGCTTGTTTGACCTAGCTCGACCAAAGTCCTACTCTCCTTTGCCTAGGACAGGAGAATTGATTGGCGATGTGCACTTGTAATGGCTTCGTTGGTAAGCAAGCTGACGTACAGAACAACTTCTTACCTAGCGCTGCCTGCAAGCCAATGTTCAGTGCTGTACAGCCCACCATATGAACGCGAACTGTTCATGATCTGCTCATGGCTGGACGAGTATTGAAGCTCTTCGCAACTCCAGCATGTCGACTTGTGCACGTCCATCGGGCACAACTTCGGCCTCGGTCATCGTAACGCAACGCGAAGACATCAAAAAGATCGGACCACATGTTCGCGTCTCTCAACGCGCTGCCACACTTTCAACCACTCATTCTCCTAGATGTCACGGTTCGCTCTGGCAGCTTATCTCATGCCATCAGGCATGCTGAAAGATGTTCGGTCTATGCTCGGACCGTTCTCTTTCCAGCCGCAGGACCCTTCAATACGCATCAATATCAAAATATGATGCGGATAGTCAGCGGTTGCAATGCGGACTAACAGCATAGAGGCATTGGTACATGTGGCGGCAGTCAAGCTTCACTTATATACTGCCTTCGCCGATCTCTCGGTAAGTGCATTGTGCAACAACTCTGATCACCATCACTAGCTCGTTCGATACGGCAGGCGTTGAATCCATGTATCCTGTCAGAACTCATGGCGAGCCTCGATCACACGACTTTGCTCGCACAAGAAGATCTAACAGGTCCTCATCAACACTGGGCGAGAAGGAGAGTCACGATATTGAGAAACCACAGAGGACGAACAACCAACATGACAGCATGAGCGCGGCTTGCTCCCCTATGATCAACAAGCATTATCTCAGATTCGTCGCACAACACAACGGCAAACCACCCGCCGAGGCACGTCTGATCCTCATGATGTGGTCCTGTTGGTTCATTCCCATCGGCCTCTTCATCTTCGCCTGGTCCTCATATCCTTCCCTCTCCTTGGCAGGTCCAGCTGTAGGCGGCTGGCCGGTCGGGTCCGGCTTCAGCTTCCTCTACAATTCGGCGAACAACTATCTCGTGGACAGCTACCAGCACCAAGCAGCCAGCGCTCTCGCAGCGAAGACTTTCCTCCGGTCATTCTATGGAGCTGGTGTTGTCCTCTTCACGAATCAGATGTATAGCCGGCTGGGAGCCCAGTGGGCTGGCAGTTTGCTGGCTTTTATGGGACTGGCTCGTTGTGGCATTCCGTTTGCGTTCTACTTTTATGGTGCGAAGGGGGTGCAGTGAGCTGTGTGATGAGAGACGACAACGAGATGCCTATTTTGATATTTCCGCAAGGCGCAAAGAGGCGTTCTAGAAAGGCATTGAGCGCAGCATCGGGTAAGCAACGAGGAATCCTGCTTGCAATAATGACAGTCGGCAGTGAGTACAGCCTGGCTCTTTGCTCGGCGACCAGACTGCACATAGAAAGTAGACTACCGTAGATTGCATCGGAATCCTCTGACAACTTTGCATGTCCTTGCAGCGGAGTCACCACTCGATTTTAGCTGCCGCACTGTCGTTGTTCACCGCTGTAGCAAATATAGCGTACTTTAGAACTAGCGCGGGAGAAGTGCTCAGGAGTCAGTGGAGGAAGTTGCTGCATTCGGACCAGGTTCAAGAATGGACGTGACCTTGTTGAGCGATTTTGCCAACCAATTCGCTTACGGCGTAATGCATCCTTATCGTCAGCCTGCATTCCTCTGAGCTCTAGCTCTGTTGTTTGGCTAGCGTCCGCTCGTTATTACAGTACATGTACATGTACTACTAGTCATTCAACGTCCTGTTGAACGCGGTCATATTGCTAGCTCTCGGAGGTTGCAAAGGCCGATCGATCGGTTCACATGTCGACAACGAGCTTGAGCGAACGAAGCTCGGCGGCTCAAACGGCGAGCAAAGCGGTCCAGACTAACACTGCACCGAAAGTCCGCTATTCATTGTATCCTTCATCAAGCTTGGTGGGGGCCAAGCACAGCTCCGCTACCAGTGGCGCTCAGCCCCAAGACGGCCAGGCAGATGCGGGCCCTTCTGAAGGACGGGAGCAGTCGCAGCGAGACATGCCCATATCGGCGCAAACCACCATAACGGCAGATTCCTCCAGCCAGTCGCCGCCCCCCTACGTGAATCCCGCCGCGATACCAGTGAGAAGGAGCTCGCACCGAGCGCTCAGCAACGGCAGCATCGACTACAGAAGCGACAGGACAACGGCCAGTCCGAAGAGCAGCAGTGGGCCAAAGAAACACCGCAGCTTGGGGTCGGTGCCAGAGAACAGGAAGCTGCCGGAGCTGGACGAGCGCGAGTGGCTGGCACAGTCGAGAGGGCACAGATTGACCGCCAGCACCGGCATGCCCAGCTCCGCCCAACACAACGGCGCCGAGAAGCTGTCGCCGCCCACCATGATCAACGCCGACCTGATCAACGGCACCACCAGCTGGGGCCCCGAGAAGGAGAACATCCTCAAGGGGCCCTTCGACTACCTCGAGTCCCACCCGGGCAAAGACATCCGCTCCCAGATGATCGCCGCCTTCAACTCCTGGCTCCACGTCCCTCCCTCCTCCCTCGCAGTCATATCCCGCGTAATCTCCATGCTCCACACCGCCTCCCTCCTCGTCGACGACGTCGAAGACAACTCCCAGCTCCGCCGCGGCATTCCCGTAGCCCACAGCATCTTCGGCACCGCCCAAACAATCAACAGCGCCAACTACGTCTACTTCTGCGCTCTCCAAGAACTCCTGACCCTCAACAACCCCGAAGTCATCAAAATCTACGCCGACGAGCTCCTCAACCTCCACCGCGGCCAGGGCATGGACCTCTTCTGGCGCGACACCCTAACATGCCCCACCGAAGACGACTACCTCGAAATGGTCGGGAACAAAACCGGCGGTCTCTTCCGCCTAGCAATCAAACTCATGTGCGCCGAATCACCCTCCCACAACCTCTCCCACCACCCAACCTCCTCCTCCTCCGAAGACCCCACTGGCGGCCCAACGGACTACATTCCCCTCGTAAACACCATCGGCCTCCTCTTCCAAATCCTCGACGACTACCGAAACCTCTCCGACACAACCTACACCCACAACAAAGGGCTCTGCGAAGACCTGACAGAAGGGAAATTCTCCTTCCCCATAATCCACGCAATCCGTGCGGATCCGTCGAATCTCGTGCTCATAAACATTTTGAAGCAGAAGACGACGGATGACGAGGTGAAAAGGTACGCGGTGAGCTACATGGAGAGGGCGGGCAGTTTTAGCTATACGAGGAGGATTCTGAGGGGCTTGACGAAGAAGGCACTGGGCTTGGTGGACGAGGTCGACGGGGAGCAGGGGAAGGGGGAGATGTTGAAGGGAATGTTGGAGAGTTTGAGGGTGGACAAGCATCATTCGAGGGTCAGTCTGAGTGCGTGATAATCGAGAGAGAAGGACAAGGGGAACGACGATGAAGTTGTGAAATGTGCTACTGCTGCTGCGTTGTAGCTGGGGAGATTTTGTTTGGTTTTTTGTGTTATGATACCATTTCGGCGAAGGCGCTTTTTGACTTGGCCTGGTCATCTTGAATTACAAAGAATATGAGCGAGGAAAAGGATACCGACAGCAGTGTGGCGGGTAATGTTTTTGGACGACTATCTTTATGCAGTGTACCGAGCGAGCCTTTATGGCTTCCGAGAAGTCAATCAGGAGCTCACTATTTCCACATCGATCGATCACAGCCCAAGATTGAAGGCGACGCACGCCCCTCGCATGTCATTCCGCATGGTTTCGAGCGCAGCCACCAGGATACAGCGCGCTCCTTACCTTTGGAGCGACTGTCCTACCACTGTACGCTATCCTGCTCCTCAATGTAAACGAGATCAATTACCAGGCGATCATATCACCTTGTACCTCCCACCCGTGCCACCACGAGCCTCCACATCCTGCGCCGCGAGAGTACCTTCAGTCAAATGGCGCGAAAGCTCCTTCATAGCACTAGACACAGCAATCTCCGTATCCCCCTCCACCAGAATGTACAGCTTCGGAGCATCCTCTGGTCCAGGAGCGGTGCCGGGACCATAGTAATTGCCCTTGGAAGTGATGGAAGTGCCAGTCGCCTCAAGGATTTTTGCGACGTTTGTACGGTTGGTGACAGCCCAGCGAGCTTTCTGTGGGAAATCGTTGATTTCGAGAGTCGCGTGGAAGGCACCGGCATCGGGACCGCGGTTGTCAATGGGAGCGCCTGGTCGAGCAGTACCTTTTGTGCCGAGACGTGCGTTGATGGCTGCAGCTGCTGCGGCAGCTTTGCTCATGGTGTCCTGGGGAGTAGCAGATGGTGATGGAGCCTCGATCTTGGTGACTTGCTTGGCATTGTCCAAGTGCTCCTGGAGTTTCTGGTCCATGGACGATTGGGTTGGCTGAGCTTGAGCCGGCGCCTCGCCGGTGGCATCGTGTGCCTTTACGGTACCAGCAGCCTTCGCAACTAGCTTGTTAACGTCACTCTCCTTCTTGTCCTTGCCGGTGTCGTCCTCCTCTTCAGGCTCATCTTCAGTCTTAAATTGCTTCCTCTCCCTAGCGCGATCGGCAGCGCGCGCAGCATCGAGACGCTCGATGCCTTTGCCACCGAAGCCTGAACCAGCATTCGTTGCCTCGCCGGATTGGACCTTCTTCTTGTGGTTGGCTGCCATCTCCTGCAGCTCCGCAGGGACCTCTTGCTTGCTATCCTGCAGTGCGCGCACCAGGAATGGTGCAAAACGTTCCTGTTCAGGAGTGACAAGAGTGACAGCTGTGCCGGTTTGACCAGCGCGGCCGGTACGACCTGCTCGGTGGACGTAGTCCTCTCCGTGGTTCGGTGAATCGTAGTTGATGACAAGCTTCAGTTGCTTGACGTCCAGGCCTCTGGCAGCGACTGAAGTTGCTACCATGATCGGGAAAATACCGGCCTTGAAGTCGAGGATAGCCTGATCTCGATCGATCTGCTCCCTGCCTCCATGAACGGTGACACATGGATAGCCCTTCTTGCCGAGTTCCTTGAGCATGTTATCTGCTGTTTCTTGACGTTCCACGAAGATGAGTGATCGAGCATCTTCATCTTTCTCGTGAAGGTCGCCCAGTAGCTGGAGCACGCGGTGGAACTTCTTTTCCTCTGTCGTCACCTCGATAAGTTGCGTGATTTCAGCAGCAACAACGCTGCGACCACCGACGACAATCTCGACTGGCTTGTTCAGAGCCTTTCGAGCGAGGGACTCCATCTTCTTTGGGAAGGTCGCAGAGAAAGTTACGGTCTGACGATCTGGACGGATGTTGCCAAGGATCTTGGTGATCTGCGGCTCGAAGCCCATGTCGAACATGCGGTCAGCCTCGTCCATGACAACGTAGGTCACGCGGCTAAGATTAGTGACTCGTCCTGCATTCGCAGCAAGTAGATCGATCATTCGACCTGGGGTGCATACCACCACTTCAGCGCCGCGCTTCAGCTCAGCAATCTGATCCTTGATGGGAGCTCCACCATAAGCACAGACGCCTCGAAGGTTCAGGGCCTTCAAGTACGGCTTACATTCGCGGTGAATCTGCACTGCAAGTTCGCGAGTGGGAGCCATGATAATGCCGATGGGGCCTTCGAGATTGGCCACTGGTCGCTGATCCTTGATGTGTCGGAACATGGGAAGAATGAAAGCCAACGTCTTACCAGAACCTGTCTTCGCAATACCAATCGTGTCTCGCCCAGACATGATTGCTGGCAGTGCCTGACACTGGATGGATGTTGGGCTCTCAAACTTTTGCTCGCGAATGACCTCAAGGATTGAAGCACCGAAGCCGCACTGTGACCACTTAGTGATGGGCTTGGGTACATCGAGACCGCGAACCTGAATGTTGTCCAGATCCGCGCGAAGCTTGTCCACATCCTCTTGGCTCATCTCCGCCATTTCGATCGACTCATTGTAGAAGTTCTTCCGAATGGTCTCGTACTCGATCTTTGAGTGATCAACGTTTGGTACTTCCTTCTTCTTGCGCTTCGGATTCGAGAGAAGATCTTCAGGATTATCGCCAACCGGTTCCAGGGCGGGGCCATCGTCATCATTGAAAAGCTGGGTTCCACGATTAGCCCGCCTGCCAGTCAACTTTGTTGCTGGCGCCTTCTCCATTGACTGTCCGAGGTCGCTCATGAAGGCATCAAGGGGGTCCACTTCCTCATCGACATCCATCTCGTTGGTATCATTCTCCACAGGTGCAGGTGCAGCCACCTCGACAGTCTCGTCAGCTGCACCATCATCTGCCATGTCAATATCCGCTTGCTCAGTTTGTGCTTCTGCGCGACGCTGAGCGGCTTCGCGGGCAGCTTCTGCCTCTTCGTCATCACTTCGAAGGTCGTCCTGCAACTCAGATTGGTCCTCTTGGTCATTAGCAAGCGCAGCATCACTAGAAATTGAGGTTTGAGGTAGATCAGGAAGCTTTCTAAACTTGCGCTGTACATCCTCATCGTCTTCTAGTGCTGCTGTGGCCTTCGCAGCGCTTGCTTTGGCATCACCAGCAGATTTGTTGAGTCCGAACGAGCTGATTTTGGCGTCGCCCAGTGGCACTGCAGGTCCGCCGTTGGTAGTGCTTGCAGGTGTAGCAATGACACCAGTCCCGTTAGCCAGGCCGCCGGTGGTGGTAGGAATTGCAGCGTCGTTACCTAGAGTAGACTTCTCCAGTTTTGCCTTCGCCATGGCCGCGTCTGCACGCTTCTTGATTGCAGATGGATCGAATTTTGCGCGCGGTGGCGACGCAGGTCGGATTTCATTCTTGTTCGGTGCCGGCGATCCAACAGCAGAGACTGGTCGAGAGACTGCAGGCGAGGCATCGACAGAGCCAGTCTTAGTGGCTTCCGTCCGCAGCTTTCGCTGCTTCCAGGCCTCGACTCGGGCCAGCTTTTCTTGTTGAGCCTTCGCAGCCGCTTCGGCCTCTGCAGTGTTGACTGCGGGCTTGAATTCGGCCTTTTGTGCGCCGTTCGATGTCGTTGGGCGTGAAGACTGTTTGTTTAGCGCGAGTTCCACTTGAGCGGGGGTTTGATCAGTACGTACCTTTTCGCTGCTGCGCTCGTCTGAACCACGTCGACGTCGCTTACTGTCACGGTTACCAATATCGTCGCGGTCGCGAGATCGGACACGATCCTTGCGGCTAGATCGTCCATCTCTCACCGGTGATCTCTCTCGTTTCTCTTCACGTCTTGCGCGTGGAGGCGATTCTCTGCGATGGCTGCGCCGATCACGATCATCATCGCGGCTCACGTAGCGGTCATCATCTCGCTCTCGTCGTCCTCCGCGCCGATCATCGCGGTAGTGGTCGCGGTCGTCACGGTAGCGCTTGTGTGCTGGTAAGTATGAAGTACGTGGTCTGTGATTGTTAGAGGGGTAGGCAGGGCGTACATCTCTGCTGCGGGAGCGACGCGAATAGCTGTCTCGCTCATCGCGGTGATCCCGCGGCCGGTCATCATGTCTCCTACGAGGTGGTGAGCGGGCCATTTTGCAACGGCCTAGAAGTCGTCGGTCGTACTAGCTCGCTCGATTTCCACCTCAGCTCTTCGCTCCTGTGGCTTTGCCCAGGTGTCCCGATGCTCGTTATCTGCTGCCTGCGCCGCTGGCGTCCTCCTTATTGCAAGCCTGAACACCTGGCCGCCTGTTTCCGCCGTCTCTCTCTTGCCCCGCCGCGCCTAGTATCTTGCTTTTTCTCTTACCTGGTCGGCCGATAACGGCTGTTCGATGTAGGTATGGATTCGATATCTTTGCCTTGACCGGTCGTGGTAGTGGATGGAAATGCGACTGGTCAGTGCCAGCGAGACTTGGCATGAGGTGATGTTTGTGGACCGCGTGAGGATCGAGGTGCTGTGGTGGGAGATTGTGAGGCCAGCAGCATAAGGTTTCGGTCTAGGCCGGGGCGAGCAAGGATGCCGCGAGTCACTGCAACAGCTCTCCAGCCACACGCGACCAAACGCCCAGCTCCTCCTTGGTTAGGTACTGTAAACAACGACAATTGAAACAAGGCACTCGGACCCCCCGCGAGCAACATCAACGCCCGCTGTTTCCACCGTCACACTTGCCGCTACACGATATACTACACCATCACAACACAACAGGAAAATGATTGGGCGTGTGCTCTTGCGCTTGCCAGCTCGGTCGCGTTTGCTACGCTTACCACTATCCCAATGCCAGAATGAAACCCCCTTGCGAACGTCCTTCGTGCTGAGCGTCCGGGCCTACGCGACTCCAGGCAGGCCAAAGAGAGTCGTGGGCGAGCCATCAAGACCCGTGAAACGCGCCGTGAAAAAGACAGCCGCTCAACCCGCCGATGGGAGCTCTACCGCCGAGAAGCATCTTGCTGCAAAGAAGAGCGCCGCGGCCAAGAAGACACGGAAGACATTGACGCCGGAGCAAGCAGCAGCCAAGGAGGAGCAAGCGGCCGCGAAGAAGGCTGCTGCAAAGGCAGCAGCCAAGGAGCGACGGGAGCAGCAGAAGGTTGTACGGCAGAAGCGTAAGGCAAATGCTGAGGTCGAAGCCAAGAAGGTCAAAGTAAAGGAGCTCAAGAAGGCCGCACTGTCTCCGCCCAACAAGCCACGTGCATCGGCCTTCAATGTCTTCATGGCGGAGAAGATGAGGGAATTGATGAAACAAAGGTCAGACACCAATCCGAAAGAGTACCTGGTTCTGGCGTCCCGCCAGGTCGTTCAAATGTGGAAGGACGCGACTGCTGCTGATATTGAGGTACGTATATGGTCGGTGCATAGTCATGATGTTTGAGCTGACATCATTTAGCACTACAATCACCTCGCCATCCAGCAGCGTGAAGAGTCGTATGCAGAATACAAGCAATGGGTTGAGTCGCATGCACCTGAGGAGATCTTGGCTGCGAACAACGCGAGAGCAAAGCTGCGTCGCCAAATTTCACTCGAGAAAGGCCACCGTACTACATGGCCACCAATCGAAGACCCGCGTCAGGTCAAGAAGCCGGTCACTGCTTACCTCCAATTCTCAATCAATCGCAACGCCAGCGGCGATTTTAAGAACATCTCGTTGCCAGAGCGCTCTAGACTGATCGCTCGCGAGTGGCGAGACCTCAGTGCCGACGAGAAGAAGGTTCGTTGTTCGTCCATTGTTGTGGTTGGAAGTTAGCTGATGTATTCTGCAGAAGTATGCCAGTCTGTCGCAACAGGAGAAAGACAGATACTCGTCCAAGTTCACCGACACGTACGGACAATCACCGCCGCAGCTCTCGAACGGCCAGCCACAAGCTGTTGCTGCCGCGGCCTAAGTGTAAAGATGCACGTGTACCGTCGCCCTTTGGACCAAAGACAACCCTGGCGGCACGTCCATGTCAACAACGCGATACATGACACCCCTGTACCTATGTCAGCTTTCATTATGTGTGCAGTGCGAATACGGAATGGAGGAGAGTCCGGTCATGAAGCGGTCACGCTTATTATCTACATGGCCAGGCGGCAGTTCTGGAGTCCGGGCGATTCATGCGGCCGTCATTCTGCTCAGCGAATGTGAATGTACTCGTAACGTTGTACTGTGTGTACACCCAGAGAGAGCTCTTAATCAATGTGTCAATCTTCCGTCACACGGCATGCATGAAGGTCCGGCTTACTGATTCGGCGCAGGACGGCTCGTCTCGAAGTGTTTGCAGATGTCGCGCATGTGCATGTGCCGACACATGTTGCATCAGCCTGCTCCATCTCAGCATCTCCATCTTTGCCTCCGGTTTAGCCCGCTGATATGCGGCTGTTATCACGATGGAGCGCGAGCAGTGAGGGGAAGCTGCTCAGACTGGTCCTTGTTCAGACACAGCTGCGCATGGGTCGCGGTTGTTTATAGCCAGCCATACACAAATCATATGTTTGCTCGAGGCCTGAGCCCGTCGATGGATGGGGTGAGGCTGCCGTACTCCGGGCCGCCAAGTACAATATGGCTCCACTTGCCACTCGTGGCAGGTCTGTGACAGCAGACTTTTTGTCGAGATCCACCTGATAGACGAGCTGACCAGCAGAGCAACAGGGCTCTGTTGTGGTGGTGCCCTGATCGCGTGGTTGACATGGAGTGGCATCCACGTTAGGACCGATGGGGCTACATAGCCGTGAAGGTCACAGCAGGTGGTGGCACAATCGCGGTTCGTGCCTGTCGAGACACAAAGCAGCGCAGCAACGAACGTGTGCCGTAGAGGCTCATTCACTACTAACATTTGATCCGCGAGCGCCCTCATGCAGGCAGGCTCATCGAGCACGTTGAGTTTCGACTGGGCATCCACCTCAGCCGTGAGCGAGCTAGCGTGCCGTCATTAGCGAGTCATCCCGCTCGCGTAGCGATTTGACCTTTGACAGGGCCGGGCTCGCGTAGGCTGTCTGGACTGTTTCTATTCGTTGTCTCAAATTAACGCTGGCTGGCCGAAGCCAAGAGAGCGGCGCTAGAGCTGGCCAGCAAGAGGTACAACAGCGATGGATGACTTGGACGCGGGCGAGAAGAGGGCGTCCTCATCAGCTTCCTCCCCAAGTATGAACGCGCCTCCGCCGCGGCAGCACCAGCAACAACAGCCCTACAGCTCGAGCTCCGCGCCGGAAGCCTCCCGCGCTCATTCGCACGCCCAAGCCCATCCAGCTCCGAGCCTCCCACCAATCCAGCACTTTGAGCCGCGCAGTATGCAGTCGCAACAGGCGCAGTACCCCCAGGCGCAGCCAGGACCACAGAACGGCGCGCCGATGCAGTATGCGCCGCCGCAGTATCAGTACCAGAACGGCGCGATGGCCCCAGGCCAGATGCCGCCCAACGTCGCGAGTGGCCCGAACGGGCAGATGCGGTTTGCGCTCCCCCAGCAGCCATTGCCGCAGATGTCAGGCGGACGGCACAAGAAGGAAATCAAAAGGCGGACGAAGACGGGCTGCCTCACCTGTCGGAAGAGGCGAATAAAGGTCAGTGTCGCGGTGCAGAGCAGATGAGGTTGCGGTCTCGCGTAAAGCAAAGCCAACAGGCGAGACGGCGAGACCGGGAGTTAGCGAGCGAAGACGCGCCTTGCACCTGAATTATAATGTGCCCATATCTGACCATACGCGTGCACAGTGCGACGAAGGACAACCAACGTGCAGAAACTGTCACAAGAGTAAACGCGAGTGCTTGGGCTACGACCCCATCTTCAAGACGCAGCCCGGTCCCGCCAACATCCAGCCCGCACCAACAGGCAATAATTCGCAGGCCAGTGCCTCTGCTACACCCAACGGACTGCCCGTCAATTCATATCAGCATCCGCAGACGTACCCAGGGCAGGGTGGTGGCGCCTACGCTCCCGCTGCAGGTCCTCCGCCGTACGGACCAGAGCAATCCGCTCTTGAGCACAGCACTGCATCGCTAGATCCAGCCCTGGCTGGGGGCGATCCCAACACACACATGGCGCACAATAACTACGCACCTCCACTGCAGCCTCAGCGGAAAGGTATGCCGTGAACCTGTCGATGTCCATCATCTTCAGACTGACGTGTGGGCGCAGTGAAACCGGTTCAGATAGATGAGCTATTTTCTCTGAATGACATACCGCCACGTTACAACATCAGGTAGGTCCTTCTGAGACCCGCCGCCTGCATGATTGCATAGCCCTAACTCCATGCAGGGAAGCACCGCCGCCTGTATCGCAAACGACAGCATCAGAGATTGAAACCTTCTACAAATACCATTACGCTCCAGGGCTCGACCGACTCTTCGAGACATCATGGTACACAGCGCGTGGTCTCGACTACTTGAAGAACGATGCAATCCTGCATGACTTTGTTGCGCAATGCGCCGAGCAATTCAAGTCCAGATCGCAGGCAGACAACTCAGACGGCAAACAGCTGCGATCACTGGAGGCGAGGCTAGTATGGCAACTTGCAGCTATGCCACGGTTTGCGGCATCCACCGCTAACGGATCAGGCGCTGATCCGGCAGTCTACGAGCTGCTGCCTCGAATAGACACAATGGAGAATCTCTTGACTGGCCAATATCTGAAACCCAACAGAGTGTCTTCATCGCCGCAACAGCCACCACCAAGCGAAAACAGAGACTCACAACAAGCGAACCGAAAATACAACGAACTCTTCTTCTGGCATCACCTCGCCAGGTTTGTTGCCGTACGGGACGACAACCCCGCCGCGCTGAAAGACGTTGACAGCGAACTAATGACGCTGCGCAACATCCTCAACATGCTCGAGAACCGCGACGTGCTATACTCCATGGCAATCACCCGCCACATCGGAGGCCGAACGCCTGACTTCCACCCACATCGGCATCTGGTCACATCGTCCAACGACCCCAACGACGACGTCAATAAGCTGAAAGTGGCGCAACAGTTTATTGAGAACGAGGACCAGCGAGGCACGACGCAGGTCATACAGCGAATGTGTAGCATGGCTATCCGGTCCTGGATGCTGCAGAAACAATAAGTCGCAAGACTACTACTCTTTGCAAGGTGAAGATTGAGAGAGAGAGAGAGAGAGAGCCGGTCTCTTTGAATCATATTAGCGGGCGTGGAGGGCGCTACTTGTTCGAATGAAGATACCAAGTGCTTGCGTGTACGGAAGACAGAGTGCCGCGCAGTCCTTCGCGGTGTATAAGTTGTAGCATAATTCATTGCCATGTCTAGAGATTGAGCTCTTGACCGCTGTCGCGGGGTGAATGTCTGTGGTGTTGATTTGCTGTAGCATGTGCCCGTTCCACGAGACGGTTGTTGAAGACATTGTCGGGGTCAATTATAGCACACCTTGACCTCAAGTCATCTGCGGCCGGTACCGCTGCCTCTTCTGCACGTCAGGATAAGAAGGACTGACTGCCTTTGAGGGTGCTGCATAGCGTCTTTTATCCACATCACATAGTACAGATAATGCTTCCGCTCGCTTTTCACCGCGAACACACCACCTGCTGTACAGAGAAAAGCATGACCCTCATGCTACAAACGCCCTTCAACGCCAGCCTGCTCCCTCCATATCCCAAACAATTTTCAATCATGCACACACACAACCCCATCCCCGCTTGGCAGCCTCGATACGTCGCCTCTACACCTTAACATGCTGCCCCAACTTAACCGCCAACTTATGCAACTCCTTGTAGGCCCCCGTCCACTCCTCACTCTCCTCGCCAGCCTTCTTCCCCGCATTCGGTGTCAACATCACCACACTCGTCGGCCTCTTCGTGGATCCCGCTGCTCCCAGCTCTGCTCTACTGGGGACGTAAATGTACGGGATATTGTGGTCCTCGCACAGGACTGGAATGTGCGAGATGACGTCCATGGGCGAGATGTCGGCGGCGAGGATCACGATGCCGGAGGGGAGGGTGGAGGAGCCGAGAGTTGCGGGTGTGGCGGGTGGTGATTTGCGGATGGATTTGACGCATTCTTTGACGCCGCGTTTGAGGGTTTTGTGTTTGGCGGCTATTGTTTGACTTTAGGAGGGGATTGCCAATTACTTTGGCTGGCGTGATTGCCTACCTTTCTTCACAGCCTTCAGCACTTTCTTCTGGCTCTTGTCGTCTGCGAGTGGGTTCGCGAAGGGCACGAGCGCAGCAAGTGGCACGGCGATTACAGCCTTGTCACCTTTCTCCTTCTCCTCGTCTACCCTGACATCGACGTCCATGACCGAATCATCTTGAATCTCGGCGAGCGCAACCTCTGACTTGCGCTTTTCCTTCTTGCTCTTCTTTAGTGTGGGTTCTGCCGCGCCGCCTTCAATGTCCTCCGACTTGCGCTTCTTGTCCTTCTTCTCTTTCTTCTCCTTCTTGCGAATCTCGTCGGTAGCCATTGTGGAAATTGATATGGGGTGGAGGTATGCGACTGGCGGTTGTGGTGCAGTTGAAGCTCTCGCGACGGATATTTTTTGGGGAGCTCGAGATTTACAGAGCTTGAAGTGTGCTAGCGCAGATTGAGTACACGTGACCATACGTACAGCAACAACATCCTGCTACATATTGATTGAATATGTTTTGTTACACATCTATTCCCTGACCTGTTCATTCCCTTACCGACACTTATTCCCAAGGCCGCCTTGTGCTGTGGCCCATGCAGAGCAATGCAGATGAACATCAAACTGTGCGCTAGTAATTCAGTTCACCAGTTCCTTCTCCTTTATCGGCATCCAAATCCTCGTAGCTACGCAAGCTACGTCCCTGCACCGCCTCATTAGGACCCATCGTTGCAGCACCACCTTCCATCATGGGTGGTCTGCCGCCGCTCATAGACGGCATGCGCCCTCGTCCATTACGCTGGTATGGCCCAGGCATGCGATAACCGCCATTCATGCCATAGTTGCGACCATTCTGGCGCATTGGTCCAACGCCACCCATAGCTGGGTTCGGCGCGTACATGCCAGGCATGCCCATAGGTTGACCATGATTGAACATTGGTGTCATACCAGGTGGTCCACCAGCTGCTATGCCAGGCGGCATAAAGCCCATCGGGAACTGCTGATTAAGTTGGAAGCCGCGTGGCGTGCCCGTAGGTTGATGATTGTTGAGCGGGAAGTGCCCGTTCGAGTTCGCGTCACTACGACTGGGAGCGATGTGCGCTGGATCCAAGACGTATGTGTTGACAAGGTCCACCTCCGAGCGCACACGCTCGTACCAGTCGGCGTGACGTTTCTCAACGTGCTTCCGCCAGAACTCGACGCCCTTAAACAGCTTCGTACACTCCGGCACCTTGCAGCGGAACTTGTTGACGTCTTCTTGTGTAACAAACTGTGGTGTGGTTAGTATGGCGCTCAAGCCAATCGAAGTGAGTGCACTTACCTTGCTCAATTCCTTCTCTACGCCCTCTTCCAGAGGTGTACCTCCAATCTTGCGAATATTGACGTTGTCTGGCTCCAGAATTTGTAGAATCTTTTCCTCGAATGTCTTGACCCAATTGTACGCCCGTTGTAGCTGTTGTGTAGTCTTCGTACTAGGCTTGAGCATGGACGACTTCTTCTCTTCCACCGGGCTGTCATCTTCCATAGACTCTTCGGCCTTGATCTCGGCCTCAGTCTCAGGCTTCTTCTTCAACGGGAATGGCTCGCCCATGGCACTAGCACGAGCGGTCTCCTTTGCAGCAGAAGTAAGACTGGCACGAGGTCTACGTAAATGCCCACCAGGGCACTTTCTCTGCAGCTCATGCACAGAGTCAGACTCGAAGACGCAGAAGAAGCAGAAGTTGTAAACACGACGGAGGTACTCCACCAACAGATCGAGCTTTTTCTTCTTGATAATGAGCTCTTCGTCATCGATCTCGTCCTCGTCAAGAGCGCCCTCCTCTTCCTCGCCTTCTTCTGCTTCTTCCTCCATAGCATCGACGTCTTTGGCAGGCTTGCTAGACTCAGCCGGCTTCAACAGCCCACGCTCGTACAGGTCATTGACACGCTCTTCAATCTTCGCAACACCAAAGGCTTCATCACCAAGCTCGTTGTCAAGCTTTCGGACGAGCCGTATTGCAAGCTCGAGATCGCGAGCAACACGCTCAGGTGCAGAGAAAAGGTCCCACAACGCCTTCTTCCTGGATGCTTCCGGAGGTCGATGGACGCCGCAGTGCACTGTGAAGTTGCCACGTTCGGGATCCTCGATAGTCTTGCCGTTGATCTTCTCCAGTGCTTTCTCGCTCGAACTGAGCAAGCTGCTTGGCTGGTCTGTCTTGATTGCCTCGCCCTCTTCGCCGTCCTCATTCTCTTCGCCACGTGGAACTTCTGCTGGCTGCTCTTCTTGTTCCGGCTCAGGGTTGATAATGATCCAGCCCATCCTGTGGCACTTCTTCAGCGGGTTCGGATCAGAAAGGGACAGGTGCTTGAAGCCGCCGTCGCCATCGCCCAGATGCTCCTTTGCAAAAGCTTCTAGCTTGTCGCGGGTGACGGTCGGTGCCACAGTCTTGATGAGCAGGGTTGGCTGCATAGATGCGGGATCGCGCAAATCTCCACCCCTCGATGGTAGCAGATCGCCTACTCCCAGAACTTCTGCTGCGGCGGAGGCTTCGCCTTCTTCTCGCTCCAGGATACCCCCCAGACCATTGGACTCGGATTTATAGATGCCCTCCAAGGTGAACTCGTCGAACAGGCCAGTGGTCAAGTCTGACTCCCACTGCGAGAACAGTCCCTTTCGGTACTCCATCAGCTTTTGTCTGAACGGATCGCGCACTTCTGCAACATAACGTTCCCGGAACCAGTCTTCATTCTTATGCAATCGTACGAACGTCTGTGCTTGTGCCTTCTGCAAGTTCTCCTTGTATTGATCGTAGGCAGCCTGAATCTTGGGTCTTTCGGCTTCGCGATCCTCCCTCGACTCTCGCTCGCCCCGGAGACGCGGCGGTCGACCACTCTTCGTGCGCTCCTTCTCCTCTTTCACGCGCTGTTCGACACGCCACCACTCGGCGAACCAGGTGAAACCGACCTGGAAATCAAGTTTCATCGGGTCGGGCAGTGGATTGACGAGGAGAGCGGGGGATGGCTCGGGTCCAGGGACATATCGATCGATCGGCTGCGGCGACGATCGTCGACGTTCGCGAGGGTCATCGCGTCGAGAGGCATAGGTATAGTCATCTCGGACACGATCTGGCTGGTACCGGTCGATTTGTGCTGGGGAGCGAGATCGTCTCCGATCACGATCTGCTCCGCGACGACGGTCTGTGTGCGTCGTTAGAAAGTGTGTTTCGTGCTTGCTGGGCTTGCCGTATCTACCTGGCGAGCGACGACGGGTGTCGCGATATGCGTCTCTTTCTCTGGTGGAGACGCGCGACATCGGAGGCGAGTCCAATCTTCGCGGAGCATCATCCACCACGGGGCTTCGACCGTAGCCGTAGTCGTCCATGCTGAATCGAGGAACGCTGTCGCTGTCCTTTTCAGCAATGGTGATGGCGCGTGTCTAGATCGTCTCCATCAAGCTGGCAAGGCTCCGACCGGCAGCCCCCGAGTCAAAGCGGCTGCAATATGTATCGCGGTTGGTATGCGATGTCGACGGCGCCTGGTGGGTACGCTCGGAGTGGGGATGGCGTGGGCGCGCTGCAGCTGATAGAGCCGGCTGGTGGTGTATGCGGCGGACTGTTTGCCATGGCCAAGTTAGAACCGAGCGATCAGACAAAGGGCAGTAAGAAGCGAAGAACGAGTGCGTGTCGGGGGCTGGATGCTGTTCTTAACGCAATGTCACAAGAGCAGTGCCGTGCATACAGCTGGGCTGCCATGCATTGGCGGTGCTGGCCGCCTTGACGCGACAAAGGGGGAGCGGAGGCATCGTGTGCTCCGTATCGAAGAATGAGAGAGGCATACTAACGATAAGTGGACAACAACACCGTCGAGCGCAGAAATGACGAGGAGTGTTGTTGTTGGGAGACTGGTCGGCTGTGATGGAGCTGACCGCGGAGACGGACACCAGTGGGTCCTTGTTCCCAGGGTCCCAGCGAGCGGAGAGGCACTGAGGGAGGCATGGCGACGAAGAGCTTGGCTCCTTGTTGGGGCTACTGTAGATATAGTATATACAAGACACTGTATGAGGTGTTCCCGTACTTCCTCATCAGAAGCCATCGATAATCGCCGCTTTCCATGATGACGACCTACATACCATCACTCACGTTGCCGTCAGTTCTCTTGGAGCAACCCGCCGCGGCCATACTCCTTCCCATTGCAGCAGGCACAGCTGTTGGATTCGCCACGCGGCCTAAGGAGACACAGAAAACATATCTCGCATTACGACAGCCGCCACTCCGCCCTCCACCATGGGTTTTCGGGCCAGCTTGGACGACATTGTATGGCTTGATGGGCTACTCGGCGTATCGCGCGTGGTCGACCGCATCTAGCAGCATCGACCCTGGCAAAGTAGCATTGGCAAAGGTACGTTGCATATGGACCTTTTGATGAATGGTGCCTGTGCTGACCCTTCCAGCACGGTGCGACTCTTTACACGATTCAGCTTGGTCTCAATTTGGTGTGGATGCCGCTCTTCTTCGGTCTCAAGCGTCCGATTGAAGCTGCCGCGGACATCGTCACTCTGACTGGTGTCGTTGGCTATTTGGCTTACATCTGGGGACAAGTCGATGAAGTTTCTGGCTGGTGCCTGGCACCGTATCTTGGATGGTTGGCATTCGCCAACTACCTAACATTTGGAGTCGGCTACCTCAACAACTGGGACTTCAGCGACAAAGAAGCAAAGCGACCGGCGGGAGGAAAGGACAGCACCTTCAACAACGAGACGCCAAAGAATCGATAAACGTCAAGATTCGCCTGGTATGTCTTATTGCTCGCAAAGGTAGAGAATGGTGCATTGAAATGTTCTCCACTGCATCAAATGTATAATACCATGTCAATCTCCCTTCTCACCCGGACTTATTAATAACTGTTGACGCAAGAACGAGATCCACTTCGACGACTGCACCGATGCTGCTCACCACATTGCTGTCAGGCGATGCGCAGCAGCCTTGTTCGGCACCGACGGGAGGCTGCACATGTTGGACTGTCGAGATCCAACAAGGTCTTTCGATCATGCAACTAAACTTCAAGTCACACAATTCTTCTCTGGACTGTCGACGGCGATACAGCACCAATATCACTACCACGCCTGCTGCACCGCCAACAGGGCTGATGTTAGGCGTCATCGATGCAGCCACTTCTGTCAAATATTCTTGGAGGCCGCTGGGTTCCACGGCGCAACTCTAGCCTATGATCGTCTCATGGCGCTTCCAAATCCCTCGTCCATACCTGAAAGTCACAGACTCTGTGACACGAATATGCAATGCAGCATTAACTTCTTACAGCGCCTGATCATGCACCTGTCGAAAGTGGGAACTATTTGGTTGTTTTGACTGGTGGCTGAAGACCACGTTGCATTCCTTCTACGCATCTTCCTCTTCCGGACTGCACACAGCTGAGCTTAGCGAGACATGCAGTGTATCTGGGCACATACATGAAATCCAATAGAACCGCATCGGAGACAAGGCCCGGCCGCAGAGTCGATGATCGAGCATCTTTGAAACGGACGCACAAGGGCTGGGCCATGAATGGGTCGGAAGCCTGCAGGAGGGCGAAGTTCTGGTGTAAACTTGTCTGATCACTTCTCACTGCTCGTCTTGAGGGATTGCCTTTCATTGGCTCTGCAGGACTAGCGCAGAGGCCGCCAGCTCTGCCTCATGCAAGCTAAAAATCAACTGTTTGCCTTGTACTCGCACCACGCTCTCAATGTTCCCACAATGGAACACGTAGCTGCTTTTTGGAGGTCACAGTGATTACCGGCCGCCATGAGAGCAATGACCTAGCCTCACTCTCCGTATTTCTACTTCACTACACGACTTTCCAACGCCTAGGGTCGATGCTCTTCTCAGGCCAACCATATACATGCACGTTTCTCGTGTGCGGACCGTTCCTATTTGACACTCGCTTTCTATTTCACCAAGCCTGCTGCCGCTCCGCACGCACTCGCTCGCCTCGAAGCATAGCAGGGTACGCACGTCTATCGCAGCATAATACAGCTAGTTTTCCTCCACTGCTGTGTATCCTCAGCCTCACCTTGACGCCTCACATTGTTCTGGCTGGCAGTCGAAAGGTAGTCTAGACACGTTCTCTTTCTAGTCATAGCCATTTGTTTGTCTCCATGTAGCACAATCCGGGTTTGGTGTAGACAGAATACCATTGTTCTACGTATCATAGCTAACAGAAGTAGACTGCTTAGACCGATCGACTGAATGTCTCAGGATGGCAACTACGGATTCACCTTTTACCAAGACCAAGTAGGTGATGTCGGTAGAACAGTACGACATCTTGCTGATCATGCCGGACAGGAGACTCACAACTACTATGGTATGCCTGGCGATGCCTACGGCAATGGCAACCAACAGCATATGCCCCATCGAGCTTCAGATCCGCTCGATCTGCTACAGTTCCATCGGAATGCCCCCGCTGCGAATGAGCTTTCCATGTCAAATTTGACGAAGCCAGTAAACGACACGGCATGGAATCCTCAGCTACGAGCGCTGCCTCTGCAGCCACACTCCAGCAGACCTATGTGGATCGGCAGTGGTATGGCAAAGACACAAGCTATGACTGAGCCAATGCCAGAATCAGAGCTCTACAGACTCAGTCCTCATAAGTCATCCGAGGTCTCTGACTCCGCATATGAGTCCATGCCAACATCAGGAGGGGCACTAGAAGCGACATACAATAAGGACAGCAACGAGTTGATGGGAGAATATTTCCCTGCGAATATTAAGCCGAACCTTGTTGGATCGCCAGCCAAAGCGAATCCAACTCGGAGTGTCAAGTCAGAAGGACAATTCCTCACGCCCTCTGCCAACAACAGTCGGAGAAAGCAGCACGTCGGTCCATGTCGATTCCCAGGCTGCAAAAAGCAGCCAAAGAATCAGTCGGATGCTAAGTATGTCAACCCTTGATGCATGAATGCTTCACGTGAACTGACACATGCCTAGAAAGCACGAGCTCACCCATACCAAGCCATACCGGTGTCATGAGCCAGATTGTAACCGCAAGGACGGCTTCGCGACAGTCAATGACCTTGAGAGACATAAGAAGAGTGTTCACGAGATGTGTCCAAAGGTTGGCAACCCAGCAGGCTATATATGTGCGGCTTGTCCGACAGTCGAAGGTGTGCAACCGAAGTTCTGGCCCAGGAGGGACAACTTCAAGGCTCATATCAAACGGAAGCATGCTTCCTACCACGAAGAGCAGCTACTTGAAGCGTAAGCGTACCCTCTCGTATCTGACCTGAAAGCTTGATTGACTCACATGAGTAGATCCAAACAAAATGCCAGACCTGATGATACTCAGACAGCTGACGGTCTGTCCGTCTACGACGCTGCATTACGATCAGCCCGGCAGTCGCAGGTCGACCCAATCGAAGGCCATGCCTACCAGCAAGCATCTCCCTTCATGGCTCATCCGATGCCAGAACATCACGATGGCCCTGTATTCCCGCCAGACTCCGCCATAGAATCGCAGGGCGATCCTATTGCCTTCGCTGGAGGCCACATGGACGATACCCAAATACTATTCGGAGACCAGCACTACGACATGCCATCGCCTATGCAACTAAATGGGACCACCTTCCCCTTCCCATCACCCGCCCAGCAACATTCAACTCCCCGGCGCCGTGACTTCGCTCATCCAGAGCAGCGACACCACATGCTTCCCAGCATACAAGTCACAGCCTCAAGCCTCAGCGAGCCTCAATCCGCCTCTACCACGAGCACTTCCCAATCCGCAGGCCCTGCTCCCAGTATCCAAGGCCACTTCCCCTGCAAAGACTGCGGCAAAATCAAAACCCGCGAATGCGACTTACGGTACGCCTTCCCATCCGCCCCCCCCCCCCCATCTCTCCTCCCAACACCTCAACTAACATCACCCACCAGAAAACACATGAAACGTCACACCCGCCCCTACGGCTGCACCTTCCCTTCCTGCACCTTAAAATTCGGCTCCCGCAACGACTGGAAACGCCACGAATCCTCCCAACACTTCCTCACCGAAATTTGGAAATGCCCCTACTGCCTACGTCGTCCCTTCCTTCACCAGCATCAACTCTCAGAACATCTGTGTTCCCTCCACGCCCTCTCCAACCCCAATGAGATCCAGACCATCTGTGAGAGGTCCCGCCTCGGCCGCGAAGGACACCATCACTTCTGGTGCGGGTTCTGTAAAAGTTTGGTGAAGCCGGAGCAAAACGGTGGTAATGCTTGGGATGCGAGGTTTAAGCATATTGGGGACCATTTCGATAAGGATGGGCGGGATAGTGGGGATTGGGTTTGTGTGGAGGAGAATCGGATGAAGAGGTATATTGCTTGGGGTTCGGGGGGTGGGGTGAAGAGGGCTACTGCGAAGAGGGAGGGGGAAGAGGAGTTGTGGGACGGGGTGAACGAGGGAGTCGGTGTCGGGGGCTTTTGGGAGGGAGAGAGGAAGAGGAGGAAGGTTGACAGTCTGGATGGGGATGTGGATATGGATGCGCAGGGGGAGAGTGATCATGAGGTGTATTGATAGTGCTGGTGCGAGAAGAGATGCCGTGAGAGATTGTGGATGCTGACTACGAGTATGATTGGGGATGTTGACGGCCTTTGATGTCTATCATGAGGGAGATAATGATGTTGAGATGCGCTTCTGTCATGAAGACTTACGAGTGTGGTACCACATTCAATGAACGGCCGAATATCAACACAGCTTCTCAATAATTAGGACAGCTCACATGGACCTCTTCGCACTCTTGCTTCCTGATAGTCTATTGGTAGATCACCGATGTAAAGCGCCAGGATGATGCATGGATAGCAGGTTTTGAGGGTGATATAACCTGATTGAGTGTGGTAATTACTTGTTCTTAGGAAATGAGATTAGGCACCTGAATTACAGGGATTGAGGGCCTCTTATCAAAAGAAGACTTATATAAGCACCTTAAGGGTGCCACTACTTATAATAAACATGGTTTTTCATACCCTGATTTCTAGACTTAATACCCTAGTTCCAAACTTCCATCTCTACTAGTTTTACAGTTATAAGCCCGAGTTAAGCAACTTAGGGTCTCTATTCGGAATTGTATATATCTATTAGACCTAATCGAGGTACATAATGGACCTTAGGCAATACCTTTAGTGTCACGATCCAAGCGTGCACCGGCGCTGCAGCCCAATCAAACCTGAGGCAGCAGCCGCCAAGAATCAGGTGACATTGATTAGTCACCTGCAGCCTTTTCACAAGCAGCCCCTTTCAATTCTAGCTGAGATACATGCAATCTACTATCTGCTTTTGAAACACCTTTATGAGCCCATTTCATGACTTCCAACCACTTGTAACGTGATAGTTATGAGCCCGACAGGCGCTCACTAACATTCGCTGCACAAAAGAAGCCCTAGAAAGCAGGTTTTGCATCGTCATCAGCCAGTCATCAAAGCACTACTGCAAACCACTGCAGAGACCCTAGGGGACCTACTACCGCGTTCATTAGGCCCATTAACACCGTCATGGCGACTTCCGAGACATCCGGTAGTACCGGTATCCTACCGCAAGCTACTATCGTTCTCAAGAGCCCTGACCAATGGGACAAGTTTGACAGGCAAATAGAGCTCTACGCAGAGTCTCTGAACATCTGGAAGTATGTGGATCCGACCGGCACCGCCCAGGAGCCTGTCGAGCCTGTGCACATGAGCATGGACGAGATCTACGATGCATACCATTCAGCACAGGAAGGCAATAAGGCTGCAGATCGTGAGTTCCTCAAACTCAAGCAGTCTGATGCCGACCGCAAGCAACGGCAGTACGACCTATTCGCTACCGCTAGGTCCAAGTTGGTTACATACCTAATTCGGACCACTACCGATCTTGGGCACGAGCTTATGCACGGTAAGAAGACCCTCAGAGACAAGTACAAGGCTCTGCAGGGCCAGTATAGTCCAGACGACATGCTGCGTAAGCGGCAGCTCACCCTTGAGCTGTCCAGGCTTCAAAAGAGCCAAGCACGGAGGATCGACGACTGGTGCTCAGACTGGCTTGTCTTACAGACCAAGATGGCCAGGTGTAGGCACGCCGAGCACGACGATCTCAGCAGGCATCTGCTGCTTGCCATTCAGCAGAAAGCACCAGCATTTGGTGCTGCTCTGTACAATGAGTGGAGACGCGATAGCGAAAGCCTGCCATTGTCAAAGCTTACTGAGCGATACCTCGAATGGATCCGCGACACTACACCAGTCACAACCACCGGTCGATCAGTCTTTGCAACCTTCGCAGGCGAGCCATCAGCCGAACACGATCCTCCAGAGGTCCCACCGACCCCAGCACCTACAGCAGGCACAGGGGGTGGGAACAACAACAACACGCGTGGCCGCAGCCGCGGCAACAAGAGCCGTGACCGTGGCAACAAGGACAACAAGAGCAGTGACAAGCCAAGCGGCTGCTGGAACATCACCGGCGAGCCCAAGGACAATTGCCATCCGTCGCTGGGCAAATGCGATGTGATCAACCCCAAGATCCGCCCATCACCAGATCAACGCACAGAGCAGTGGAAGAAGCACTGGATCAACTTCATTAACTACTGCATGGGCGACGATGGTGAGCGTCTCTTGAAGGTGCTCAATCGCTATGGCACAGATGAAGAACGCGACAAGGCCATTGCTAAGGGCGAAACAACACTAAATGGCTTCGCTGGCCTCACTGTCCTTTCAAGCTCAATAAGCCAATTAAGCTTCAACTTCATGGATTGTTGGGTATACGACAACTGCTCGGACACCCACGTCATCAATCACCATGATCAGCAGGGCGTAGAGTTCATTGCTGAGCGCCTAACCACCGCCTGCATCCAGGCTGGAACCACCACGTTCCCCATTGCAGCAATAGGGCGTGTTCACATGAAGATACAGGGGTATTCATTCAACTTCATGGATGTTGCCTACTGCCCAGGCTTTCATGTGAACGTCATCTCTCATTCTCGCATGGAAGCAGCCGGACTCTGGTGGCATGGCCGCACTAATTCGGTGTACCACAATGACACCAAATTGATGGATCTACACCGCCCGACTGGCACAATCCCCTTCTTCAAGGTGGTCACACCGCCTCAATCAGAGATGGTCTACCAATGGCCATCAAGCACCGATGGGAGCATCCTGCCAAAGATTACTGAGAAACACCGCACAGCGCACTTCATCAGCACAATTGGCAAGGGTGATACCATGCAAACACCGCCTGTTCAGGGCTCCAACGGCGACCGCACCGTTTTGGCAGTAATGAACAGCACAGGGGGCACTAAAGGCGCTGCTACATCCAGCAGAAGCCCCATCAAACACCGCAAGCTCTCCGGGCGCCAGTGGCATCAAATCTTTGGCCATATTGGTGCAGACCGCATTAACCAGTTACCCTATCGGGTTGAGGGGGTGATCATTAAACCTGATAGTCCCAAGGCACCCCTCACTGCACATTGCAGAGCATGTGGTCTTGCCAAGGCACACAAGGTCACCAATCGGGTGGCGCCTATTCGGGCAATGACTCCCTATGGCCACATGGCCATGGACCTGGCTGAGTTCACACCCGCCTACAACGGAGACCGGTACATGGTCCACTTCTACGATCTGGATACCCATGGTCACTTTCAGTTCACCGTCAAGAACCGAGACCAGCAATCAGTCCTTGCCTGCTTCAACAGTCTGTTGAGCTTCATCAACTTCATTGGCCGCAGATTCGTGTGCTTCTACAGCGACAACGAACCAGCCATTGGAAAAAGATTCCGCTCCACTATTAACAGCAACCAGATTGAATGGCACAACACTGCTGATTACAGTGCAAACCAGGACCCAGCAGAACGAGCGGGCGGCGTCATTATCACGATGTCACGCACAATCCGCATCCACGCTCGCCTACCTGAGAAGCTCTGGAACGAATGCACCGCAGCAGCCTGCTACATCCTCTGGCGGTCACCAATCCAATCAAAAGGCTGGAAGACTCCCTTCGAATTGGCAACAGGCAGGGTACCAAATGTGGGCCACATGGTGGTGTACGGCTGCCTAGCCTACGTGTACATTCATGGCACCACTCAACCAGGCAAGACTGAGAAGCTCAAAGAACGAGCACTGATCGGATACCTTGTGGGCTACGACTCCACCAACATCTACAGGGTGTGGGACCCATCGAAAGATAGGGTTATGCGGGTAAAGGACGTCCTCTTTGATGAGACCACGTTCTACGACCCATCAATTCTCACTGCTGGTTACTCAACCCCTGTTGAGAACATCGCGACGGCAGAACCGGCTGAAGAGCCTGAACAGTACTACGACCTGTATGTGGCTCACCATGAGCACGACACACTACAGGCCGAGGGGGTGGAAGAACAGGCCCAACAGCAGCCGCTCCATCAAAACCCTCGTCAATACCATCAAAACGCCCATCAACTCCTCCTTGGGCAAGAACCACACTGGCCAGAGCACCGCTCCTCAGCAGCATTCAACCACCTAGAAAGTGGCAGCAGTTTCGAGCCACCTGATTGGCCATTAACAAATGACGCTATAACCCCTGCACTTTCACGAGACCAGGTCAAATCCGGGGTCGAACCAGCGACCAATGAGAGCACAGAGAACTCTGACTACAACAACAACGCGGTAAACAACAGTGACGCGTCTGAACAACAGTACATCAACACACTGCAACAGCAGTTGATGGATGCCCTCACAGAGGAAGATCGTGAGGAGATTATGGCAGAAGCAGATGCTTCGACGACTTCAGACGTCGCTGCCGCTCCTCCCCCCTCAGCAATCCCCTTCGAAGAACTCAGCCAAATGGATGACTTTTCCGCTGACACTAATTACACCCTCACCGACACTGGGAAGAGGCTCCGAACCGCCTACTTCCACCATGCTCTGCACAATATCATGGTCGCTAACGTTGTCATCAGCCAGATGGCGGGCATCCGCCCGAGACCTAAGCACCACGATGTCGTACGAACACGCCGATCCTCCCCCACACGCCGTGTCAACACCATCACGTCGATGCACCGCGATGACCTTCCGCCCGAACCTCTGAACTACCGTGCCGCCATGAAGCACCGCTTCGCCCAACAATGGCGTGAAGCTATGGCCAAGGAGTTTGCCAAGGCAATCTCTACTGGCACATTCAAATGGGCAACTCAGCAAGAGAAGGATCATGATGCTCAGCAAGAAGAGGAGGGACTTCAGCCACCACTGCCGCTGAAGTGGGTGTACAAGTACAAGCTGGATGAGCATGGCATGCTAAAGAGCTTCAAGGCCCGGCTATGCGCAAGAGGCGATCTACAGGGCACACACTTGGATACATACGCCGCTACATTGCCAGCAAGCATGTTTCGCCTCTGCTGTGCTATGGCCGCGAGCTTCGACCTAGAAGCTGAACAGTTTGATGTTGTCAACGCCTTCTTGAACTCAGACCTGCCATACACTATGTATCTACAGCCGCCTCCTGGAATCGATCGCCCTGCCGATGGACACGCTCTCAAACTAGTCAAGGCCCTCTACGGACTGAAGGAGTCCCCTTTGTTGTGGTACAACTCCCTCACCGAGACGCTGGCCTCCCTTGGAATGGTTCCTCTCTCGGACTCCGAATGCATCTACTTTAATAACAAGGTCATGTTCTTCTTTTATGTGGACGACCTGGTCATGCTGTATCACCGCAAGCACAAGGACCATGCACTTAGCATCAAGAAGCGTCTGCTTGCCAAGTACGAGATGCACGAGCTTGGAGATCTTGCCTGGTTTCTAGGAATCAAGGTAACACGAGACCGGCAAAAGAGACTGCTATGGCTCTCACAAGAGGACTACATTGAGAAGCTCGCCGCTAAGTTCAGCATATCCACCAGCGCACGCAAGACAACAGTGCCAGTGGATCAACACCTCGACTGGACAGTGCCTAAGGGCCATGTTGCAGACCCCATGAAGATCCTTGCGTACCAACAGCGTATTGGGTCTCTGAACTTCGCAGCAACACACACACGCCCGGACATTGCCTTTTCCCTGTCAATGCTTTCGCAGTACCTGACCAAGCCAACGGACACACATCTGAAGCTTGCGGATCAGTGCTTGCGCTACCTCCTAGAGACTAAGAACCTCTGCCTTGTGTATGGCGCCAGCAAGCACATTACTGGCCTACATAGTCAGCCTGAACATCTCGGCAAGAACCATGAATTCTTTGGCGCATCAGATGCCTCCTACGGCATGAACGTCGACAGGACCAGCTCTAGCGGATGGATCTTCATGCTCTTCGGCGGACCAGTCGACTACAAAGCATCCAAGCAGATCACTGTTACTAAGTCCTCAACCGAAGCCGAACTCCTTGGCCTGTCACAAGCGGCATCAGAGCTGATCCAGTGGGAACGCATCTTCGCCGAGATCCATCTCGAGTTCAACCAGCGCACCTACCTGTACTGTGACAACACCCAAACCATCCGCCTTGTTAACCAACAAGGGCAAAAGCTTGACACCAAGCTACGCCATGTTGACATACACCATCACTGGCTGCGTCAACGAGACCAGCGAGGAGACATTGAGATCCAGTATCTCAACACAAACGACATGCCAGCAGACGGGCTTACCAAGCTGCTGCCAAAGCAGAAACACCAACGCTTTGTGCAGCTCCTCAACATGGCTGAGGAGGGCGTAGACCCACGCACCCCCTCCTTAGCACCCTCTGCGAATGGCAGCAACGCTTAAGATGCGTAGGCCTGCCACACCAGTGGCTCTTCTCTTGCCAGCACCAGGCTTTGACTACAGGACTCCTCTTCTCGGCGCATCACAGCATGCACGACATGGTGATCAGCCACCACTAAGCGCTGCTTCCATCATGCCTCTCCTTCCGCATTCGGATGGATGCGACTTCCCTTTTATCCTTTTTATGCCAAAACAGGAAGGAACCAGCAGCAGGACTGTATAAAAACACCTCTTCAGGTCCAAACCCTTCCTCTTTCCTTAACCAACCAACATGGACCGGCAGAGGATGTACGGTATGTTCTGTACTACTGTCTCCTCTACCGGCTCCGCATCACCGGCACTGCCCTAGCACCATCATCACCAGGTGTTTCTCGGACTCCCATTGGCCCAATAGCAAAAGGACCGGAAACACCCCTGTTACCAGCAGCGGTGCAGCGCATGCGCACCAGCAACGGCGCAGCCAATCACGAGCGCCGAAACACCATCAACTTCCATACTGCTGGCAGCATCACCATCACTACCTCCGTTACCATATCACAACGATCGTCATAACATCATCGATGCCTCCATCATCGTCCTCACCTCACTCAGAGACAGCATCTCCACCCGCTGGGCGTACAGCACCTGCAGCACCACCGTCGCTGGGATCACCCTTGCCCTGAGCAAAAAGATAAGGCTTTCACAAGCTGTGAAGACCTTTCATCAGGCAAAAGAGTTCCCACCAGGACGTAGCTGAATGGTAATCTCTACCTAAGGCAGGAAGCGGAGTTCTCTGAGACCGTGACCGAAGTCACATATGCGTGGTCATTGGATAGCAGCAAGGCACCCCAATTGCCGAAGCAACAGCGTACTATGACACCTAGGATTTTGATCAAGAATAATGGAGCAGACATTGAAGCGGACGATAGGCCAAGCAATAAATTCAGCAGATATAATAACCCCCAGGACTCGAACCCACAACCTCACATGTCCGTTGAAATGCAGGGAGATAGCACGCCTTGCCGTTCAGTGCTACAAGAACAGCTCAGCCACCCCACCGGACAAGAATCACATCGCTCAGAACCTATTATATGGGTTAACTACAGTGTGAGGGACTTAGTGAGATTGTGAATGGGGATGTGAGGCTAGGACAATAGCCTCACCTGAAACGCTGACTCATCGCCCTACTGTGCAGCTCACAATGGAGCTCCAACAAGCGCACAGCAACGACGCCTTACGTCATGGGTGGGTGGGTGGGGTGATGGGTGATGGATGGGGTGCACGCGATCACATGCGATCAGCTCATTCACCTACAAGCCGCACGAGCTGAGGGGGTGTGTCACGATCCAAGCGTGCACCGGCGCTGCAGCCCAATCAAACCTGAGGCAGCAGCCGCCAAGAATCAGGTGACATTGATTAGTCACCTGCAGCCTTTTCACAAGCAGCCCCTTTCAATTCTAGCTGAGATACATGCAATCTACTATCTGCTTTTGAAACACCTTTATGAGCCCATTTCATGACTTCCAACCACTTGTAACGTGATATTTAGGACCACCCGTCCGCTACGACAATAAAGGAACTAAACTACTATAATCCCTCTATGTTTAATAACTTCTACCTTTAGACTTAGGCTAAAGCAGTTAGAATGGACTTGTGGAAGTATATAGAAGGGAAGTTATAGGACGGTACGACAACCTAGGAAATAGATCTCGATCTATTGCCTAAACCTTAGGAACTAGTTATAGGCCCTCTACTAAACCCTCCTACTAAAGACGATAATGCAGCTGTATGGACCCTATTTAGCAGAATTAGCACATCGTACAACCTCCGGTATGCGATATATAGGGATTAGAAGAAAGAATACGAGGACTTTGTAACTCGTAAACGCTCCCTAAAATCCTACTTCGAGAGGACCATTCTATAAATGTACCTTAACGACCTTCTTAGCCGACTAGATACCCTCTCTACTTAGTAGACATACATTAAAGCTAAACTAGAGCCTAAGACTAAGAGCAGAAGGGTGATTCTTTAGAGCTAATATAATAAGCTTATAAAGGGACCTAAGAGTAAGAATATCGACTAATTTCTTATAAAGTAGCTCGAGCTTAACCGAAAGCTTAGACAGAGGGGCTATCTACTTGCCCTATACATAAAAGATGACCTATGCCGCATAATTAAGGACACTATCGATGTAGCTAAAGGTAGAATTATTGCGGAATTGAGCAATAACCTTAAAGACGCTATTTAGAGGTGTCTTAAGTTTGCTAGAAGGTGTTACGGAATGATTCCTACGGGCCCTAGAATTAGGATAATAAGACGAACACGTAACTCATCCTACCTAAGCGCTTAGACTTAGAGCGATTAGACTACTTATGCTTAGACTAATTAGACTGCTTATGCTTAGACTAATTAGACTAATTACCGAGATCTACGAATATCCTTTATATTTAGGAACGCTAGAAACCCTTATAGTTCTAATACGTTCAACTTATGTTACTATCTCACTAATTGGAATATAACTCTTATTCCTATCATTCATCTTCGCTTAGCTTACTTTAGCCTCTCTAAAGAATACCGCCACGTAACTTAACTTATCTCTCTTTTAAGACTAGCCCTAGAACGAGATAATAATACTTTAAACGCCCTTAGGATAAGCGCTACTTAAGTAGCTAGTAGGGGAACACCCGCCCCTAGCGAAGTAGGAAGCATCCGCCGAGCGCTACTACAATAGACCACTACGAAGGACGATAAGTCTAATAACGATAACGAGCCTACTCTAAGGAAGAACGACGTTAAGGCTGCTAAGCCAGACCTCTTCTATAGAGATAGGGCTAAGTTCGACGACTGGATTAATTAGATAGATATGTATCTTATGTTCAACCTAGTCGATGCCGATAAAAGAACTATCTTCGCTATTACGTACCTTCGCGGAAGTGCGCAGAACTAGATTAAACCTTACCTTAAGGAATACCTTAAAGATATAGGACAATTAGACCCTACTAGAATGTTTAGGAGCTACACCCTCTTTAAAGATAAGATAAAGTCAATCTTTAGAACCTCGAACGAAGTCTAATAGGCTATACGAATCATTCAACACCTAAAATAGAAGACGTCTACTTTAGAGTATACCGCTAAATTCGAAGAATACGGACAAATTACTAGATAGGACTAGACGGCGTTAATGACTATGTTCCGACGTGGACTTAAGGACTCCGTTAAGGACGAGTTAATAAGACACGGGGGACAGATTACTAACCTCGAAGAGCTAATAAAGGCGTCGATCAATATCGATAACTAGCTCTAGGAACGACACTAGGAGAAGAAATACGACTCTAAAGTAGGAGGAATAGTAGGATATGCTCCGGACCGTAGACCCTTAGGAGGATACGTTACGAAGGGAGAATTCTCACGACAAAACTAGCCCTACTATAGACTACAGCCAATAGAACTGGACGTTACCTAACGAGGACGGAGGATCGATAAGAGTAGGGGCTACGGAAAGCCCTTTAAAGGAAAAGGAAAACTCACATACTATACCTATAGTAAGAAAGGTCATATAGCACGGGATTGCCGCGGTAATAATATAGTGCGCCGCGAGCAATTCAATATAATGCAACCCCGAACTAGTAAATCTAAGAGTAGCGTTAGATCTCGAGGAGATACCGACTATACTCGGAGAGTAGGGGAGAGAGCTAGTAATAGAAGCACGACGCCTCTCCTAGACCCCTTAGAAGGACGAGGAGGATACTATAGGTAGTAAATAGTAGTTATTCTATTTAATGCGAAGAACCAACTACGATAGTTTAACAGAATAACACGAAGAGTCGACTACGAGATCGAATCCGAATCTCGAAATGGTTATAGAAGCCTTCATTAGCGATTCTATTACTAAGACTCGTGTTAAGTTCACTACGCCGCGAAGTTAGGCGTAGGGTATTAGCCTTAGTAACTACGAGGAACCCTAGGAGCGACGTATAGGCAAAACGCTACGCTGCGAGAAGTAGACATCGATACATCCTACTTTAACGAAGATAGAAGCGATAAAGAAAATTAGGACCTAGGATAGAACGGATTATGGTCACTAGAACCATAGGAAGAAAGTTAAGAAACTACCGGGCTAAATACCATTAAGGAAGAACAGGATCCGGAAGAATTAAGCGAAGAAGATTCCTCCGAAGGAGAAGAGAGCGACACTAACGACGATAACGAATAACTTACCTTCACGGTAGATGCACCTAAGAAACTATACGACATAATTATCTACCTATAAAGAAGGCACGAGGAATTCCTACCTAAGATAGGTAGATAAAGGAGGCTACATGTTAAGATATAGCATCTTAAGGGGAGCTAACAGTTAGGTTGTGATCTAATAGCCTAAGGCATCTACGATAACTTAGCTTATCGGAAGACACCTTCTCTCCCCTTTAGCTTAGATAGACATCTAACACAATTAACACATTAGTTCCTAATATATTGCTATATGCCCTGTAGCTATTAGCTAGTTGAAGATTGATCTCTTACTCTACTCCGCTGCTAACTACGTATCCTGTAAGGTCTTAACTTAATAGGTTATAAGCCCGAGTTTATGTAGGAGTAAGAGCAACCTATATTAGTACAGATTACTTATATCCCTTGCTATTATAGCAGAAAACATCTAGGAAGCAGAAGTCTACCCTATCTGTCCTATTAAGGAGCTTAGTTTAATACTAAGTAATAGGTAATCTAGAAAAGGACTCTATACGGCTTACTATAAGCCAATACCTTAAAGACACTCTATAGGTAGAACTGCATCGAGATACTATTAAGAAGGACTTTAAGTAAGTTATTTAGAACTCTGCTAGGAGAGACAGACCTATGTCCTAGCTCCGAGACTACACCGCTCTTTCTTTACCCTACTAAGCAGGCCTTAGTATCTACACCTACGAACCTTACTATTCTACACTAAAAGCCTTAGCAGGACCTAAGCTACGACCTTGAAGCATATACACCTTGTTTCATTATATTCAATTTATTATAGATTCACACTAAGAGAAAGGAGAAGAGAAGGGAACTAAAATCCCAATTCTTAGGAGAGATAACTAGAAGAGATAGTTCAACCTTTAGAGATACAAGATAGAGAGCTAGTTAGCATTCTTTGCAATTAATAACCTGTTAGAAGTGTTATTTAACAACATTAAGGGCAAGAACCTAAAACTCTAGGAAGAGACTAAGATTAAAGAGATTCTTAATACACTAACATAGACAAAACAAAATGCAGCTTACTGCTTTAGTATCCTAAGTAGGATTATAGAAGAAGATAAATTTAAGCTTAAGGGCTCTTACGAATCTAGAAAAGCTGCTAAGATATAGGTGCATCTCTAGAACAAGTATAGCTAGGTATTGCTAACCTATGCACATAAGCTTACAAAACAGTTTATAAACTTTAAGATAAGTGAAGAGTTCACTATTAGATCTACATAGGCACACCTAGTGTCTCTTAGAAGGAGGATTGCTAATGTTAACCTAGAGGGCTAGCACTATAGGAAAGCTAATGTAAGAATAACCTAGCTTTTAAGCTCACTGCCACCTAACTACTATATAGCTAGGGATACTATTATAGCTTAGCTAAAGATAGATTATAAAAGGACCTTAAAGATCCTTAAGGCTTAAGAGGCTAGATTAAATCCCTCTAAGGCTAAGTATAGTATAGTAGCTACCTAGGTTAGGCCCTTAGATTAGGTAAGATCACTTTCCTACCTTCTCTATAAGAAGGACCATCTCATTAAGGACTGCCCTAGTCTCTCTAAGGCAAAGAAGGTCCTTAGATCTTATTCCTAAGCACTATCCTCCTAGAATGCAACATATATTAAGAAGAGAAGATCTCTACCACCATCTTTAAGAAGAATACTAAGAGAGAAGTCCTCTATAGAGGAACTTAAGAAAATAGTAAAGAAACTTAGCTCTAACATACTATTACTCTAGAAGAACTAGGCCTAGTCTCCTTCCTCTAAAATAAGGAAGACTAGGAAAGGTTTCTCTGCCTAAGAGCCACCTAACTTATACAACTCATCCTAGAAGACAATGTCTAATAATAATAAGTATAATAAAGTAGCTTACTTAACTATAGAAGTCTAAGGCAAGTTCCCCTTATTAGAGTAGTTACTTAATTCTTGTGCTTTATCCTATATAACTAACTAGAACTACCTCTTTAGATCTATAACTCCCTTAATAAAGAAGAAATAGATCAAAGTAGGAGGTAGGTATTTGTTAGCCACTTATATTAGGACTATAGAGATAAGTGGGAGATCTAGTAGGAAAGTTGTTTTAGAAGATGTTCTACTTGTACCTAAGCTAGGGGTAAACCTAGTTTCTTAGAACTAGTTCAGCAAGCAGTTTAGTGTCTAACCTCCTTCATTTTCTCTTATATCCCCCTCTAGCTAAACTGTTGTCTAGACAAGGCTTCTTAAGGGGGTTCTATTCATTAATGAGATTTCTCCTCTACTATAAAAAAGGGCACATCACTTATTATGTACACTACTAATAGAGAATGCCTTTATAACTACTAAATTAGAGACTAACCTAAAACAGTAGGAGCTTTAGCATAGAAGATTTGCACACTTTAGGAAGAACTTGCTCTAGAATCTTTATAAGGTAATAGACTTAAAAGAACCTATTCCTATTCCTAGGGATAGCTTCCACTAGTGTAGAGTGTGTTTAATAGCAAAGATGAAAAAGTACAAAGGTAAAGTTACTAAGAGAAGACCTAAAAGACTTGCCCTTATATCTATTAACATATGTAGTCTACTGCTAACATTAAGGCTAGGGTTCAAATACTAGCTTAAGATTGTTAACAACTTCTCTAGAAAAAAGTAGACCTATTCTCTTAAGAAAAGAGAAGATGCTCTAGTTACTCTCTAGAACTAGAAGATTAAGGTAGAGAGGAAATCATTAGCATAGTTAAAAGCAGTTAGGCTTAACAATACAAGGGAACTTATTGCATTAGTTAAGCAGTAGGAGAAGGATTTGGGAATTAGGCTAGAGTATACTAAGGCATACAACTCGCTCTAAAATGGACTAGTTAAAAGGTTAATACAAACCTTAGAAGACTCTATAAGGGCAATGCTTAAAGAGGCTAAGATGCCAATTGAATTCTAGCCTAAAGCACTAGAAGCCTAAACCTACATAAGGAACAAACTACTAAATAGTCTAGACTATAATAGGTTTAAGGTTTCACTAGATAAAGCCTTTAATAGTATTAAGCTAACTATTAACTATTTAAAGGTTTAGGGATGCAAAGCTATTGTCTATATAGACACAAGATCCCAGCCTTATTAGGCAAGAAGTAATAAACTAATAAATAGAGGTAAAGAAGCAGTGTTTGTTAGATACGTTAAAAACATAGCTAAGGCCTAGCTCTTTTAGGAACTAGACATAAAAGCTATGAAACAACATATACATGTAGACTTCTTTAAGGATTAACCTAGAGGTAATATAGATCTTAATGTTACAAAATTGAATCTATTAAGCAATGCACTAGCTAGGAGACCCTTAGGGAGGCTAAGGAAGGACATATCCTTAGAGCAACCTATTTACTATTTAATTATTTAGTAGAGCAGCCTAGTAACAGCCTAGCTAAGAAAGCTGTTTATACAACTTCCCTAGCCTCTAAAGAATATAGGGGAATTTCAGAAAATCGATAAGCCAATTGAGATAAGCTTACTAGATCTCTAGGAAAAGAATGTTACTAGGACATAAGTAACTACTCTTAGATTATCCCTTAGTAAGAGGAGGGCTAACTATAATGTTAAGGGCTATAAATAGAAATAGAAAGCCCTAAGATCTATAGTCCCTATACCTAAACTAGCTACTGAAGTAGGAGAAGTAATAGACCTCTTAGAGAACCTTACTGCTTACTACTAAGCTTTCTTTACAGCTATGCAATTAGTAGATAATTCAGTACTATAGGATAGTGAATTCCTAGAAGAAGTTAAGGAGATAGCCTTTATAGCAACTACAGAAGTTATTACATACAAGTAAGAGATCCTAATTCCAAAGTCCTATAAGGATGCTGTGAATAACAAGAAATAGGGACATCTTTAGAAGGAAGCAATCTAGAAGGAGCTAGATGCTCTATAGAGCAACAACACCTAGGAGAATGCTGTTCTACTAAAAGGAGTAAACTTAGTTACGTTAAGATAGGTCTTTAATGTTAAAAGAAGCATTAGTGGAGCTATTAAAAAGTTCAAGGCTAGGCTAGTTATAAGGGGCTTTTTATAGAAGTTTAGTGTTAACTTTATAGAGACATTTGCGCCTACAGTTAGACAGAACACCCTTAGGGTGTTTATAGCTATTATATGCAAGAAGGATCTCTATCTTTACTAAGTAGATGTAAACAATGCGTTTATAGAAAGCACCCTCTATAAAGACATCTTTATGTTACTACTATTAGGAGTTAAGCTTCTACTAAACATAGTGTTTAAGATCCTTAAAAGCTTATATAGACTTAAGCAAGTAGCTAGAGATTAGAATCAACTCTATATATTAAAGCTTAGAGAGATTAGATTTACATAGTTAGAGGTAGATCTATGCCTACTTATTCATAAGGAAAAAGAGATTATAATTCTTACACATATAGATAACATTCCAATTGCTACACTAAAGTTAACAGATGTTCTCTAGTTTAAAAGAGAACTTAGCAAAGTCTTTAAGATTAAAGATCTTAGTAAACCTAAAAAGATCCTTAGTATAAGAGTTATAAGGGACAGGAGGAGAGGAATCCTAAAACTTAACTAGGGATACTTTATTAGGGACAACCTTACTAAGATAGGGATAAACTATAAGAAGGCAGCACCTACACACTTACCTATAGACAGCTATAAGGCTCTTAAACCTTTAAGCTACATAGATAAGAGGTGTAATAAGGTAGAGTACTAGAGTATCAATAGTACATAGATGTAGCTAGTAACAATTATAAGGCTAGACATTGCTTTTGCCCTAGGAAGGATAAGCTCATTTATAAGTAACCTATCCACCTACTACATAAAGGCTTTAAAGAAGATTATGAGATATCTAAGGTTATATCCTAATCTTAGCCTTGTCTTCTCTAGGCATAGAGAAGGATGCCTAGTTAGATACTATAACTCTAATTATGCAATAGACAAAGTAGATAGAGTCTCTATCCTTAGGTATATCTTCTTCCTCTATAGGGCACTAGTCTCCTAGATAAGCAAGAAGCAAAAGTCTATAGCAACATCTATAATAGAAGCTAAATACATAGCTATAAATGTATGTGCAAAGCAATCCTAATTCCTAGCTTTACTACTAAGGGAGATAGACTGTCTAGAGTTAGTAGGAGACTATTCCTATTAACTAAGGATCACTAGAAACTAGGAGACTGTATTAAGCTTAAGACTAGTCCAATTAAGAGGTAATAACTAAGCTGCCCTTACCCTAGTAAGGGATGTATATGTTTATAACAAGTTAAAGCACATTAACATTGCCTATAATGCTGTTAGGAAACTTTAGTGGAGAAGGCTTATTACTATTAAGTACACCCTAACATCTAAGATAGTTGTAGATAGGTTCATAAAGCTAAAGACTAGTCCACACTTCTAGAGGTTTATGAGCTAGCTTAACCTGTTATAGAGGTCTAAATACTACTAATAGGAGAAGAGTAGACTATAACCTCCTATATAAGATAAGTGGGAGTGTTAAGATGTAGCATCTTAAGGGGAGCTAACAATTAGGTTGTGATCTAATAGCCTAAGGCATCTACGATAACTTAGCTTATCGGAAGACACCTTCTCTCCCCTTTAGCTTAGATAGACATCTAACACAATTAACACATTAGTTCCTAATATATTGCTACATGCCCTATAGCTATTAGCTAGTTGAAGATTGATCTCTTACTCCACTCCGCTGCTAACTACGTATCCTATAAGGTCTTAACTTAGTACTACACTCTATTAAGTTTAATAAGACACTCGACACCCTACGAGGCATAGCCTAGGGATACCCACTTATAGAAACAACCGAGAATCTAGCAACCGCCGTTATAGAACGACTACCGATAGGGAGCCGAATAATAGGAACCGGATATCTTATACCGTTAGGAACATTTATATCGAATAAATTACGTAACATAGTGCAACACGTACGCGTACTCTACTTAGAAACGTAGAAGATCTAGGAACGTAATAGACTATAAGTATAGACATAGGGCAACGGGATATAGGTTCTAGCCAAAGCCTCTAGGCACGAAGCATAGCGAACTAAATACCATTCGGGAAAAGGATTAGCTCCCTAGGAATAAGCGACCGGAGGGAGTTATGTAATACTTAGGCTTACGCATCGACATTAAACACAGTTTTCTAGACATAAGTAATCGTTAACGGACATAAGACTAGTATTATGATCGACTTAGGAGTAGCGGGGAACTTTATCTCCGAGTCTTTTATAAGAAAAAACGGGTTAGCTACCCTAAAGAAGAAATAGGGTTACGAGTTAATCGCGGTAAACGGATTATCGTTACCTAGCGTAGAATAGGAGACGATACTATTGCTACTAGCTATCTAATAGTACTACGAGAATGTTACCTTAGATGTCACTAATATAGCTAGTTATAACATAGTATTAGGTATACCTTAGTTAAGAAAGCATAATCCAGTAATCGACTAGAGAAGAGGAGTACTTACATTTAGGGAATGCGATTGCGTTGTCGACATTTAGCCTACGTAGTAGTAGCGTTTACTAGTAGATGAGGTAAGGAAATAGCTAAACGAGATATAGCTTACGCCGAATAGAAGGATAGAAGAACTACCTTCGACCGGGATAGACACTAGCGTAGGGCCGCCGGGTCACGAAGTTACTAGAAGTGATAGAAGTAACGCACTATCGAAGAATACTAACATCTTAGAGTTAAGTATTCCTAAGGAGTACCGTAAGTGGTCGCGACTCTTTAAAGAGGAGAGAGGTAAAATCGCCTTACCTAAGTACCGCCTATAGGATTATAAGATTAACATTTAGCTAGGGAAAGAGCCTCTATAGAGACCCCTATATCAAATGTCTAAGAAAGAGCTATAGACCCTACGAGAATAGCTAAAGGAGAAGCTAGCTAAAGGATAGATAAGAAGATCCACCTCGAGTGTAGGAACTCTATATATATTCGTTCTAAAAGCAAACGGGAAGTTACGACTCGTATAAGACTATAGGAAGTTAAACGAGATCACGATTAAGAACCGATACCCGCTACCTAACATCGAAGAAGCATAAGATAGATTAACCGGATCGGACTAGTACACGAAGATTAACCTACGAGATGCCTTCTACGCTATACGGATAGTAGAAGGAGAAGAATGGAAAACCGCTTTTAGAATAAGATACGGACTCTACGAATTCTTAGTTATGCTAATAGGATTAACTAACGCACCCGCATCCTACTAGGACCTTATTAACGAAACACTTAGAGACCTACTCGACGTATACGTTATCGCCTATATAGACGATATACTAGTCTACACGAAAGGATCCCTACAGGAATATATAAGATAAGTCTAGGACGTCTTCGAACGACTTACGCAATTAGGATTTAAGACGGCACCCGAGAAATGCGAATTCTATAAGAAAGAAGTTAAATTCCTAGGCTTTATTATTAGTACTATAGGGATAACGATCGACCCTACGAAGACACAGTTAATTAGAGAATAGCTAGAACCGAAAACAGTTAAGGACGTATAATCATTCCTTAGACTAGCGAACTATAACCGGAAATTCATTAAGGACTACTTAAAGACAGTAGCACTAATAACGATGCTTATAAGAAAGGACGTTACTTAGAAATAGGGAAAAGAACAGATTGAAGCATTTAAGAAACTTAAGGAACAATGCGCTTTAGCCCCTACGCTTCGACTATTCGATAGTAGTAAGGAAGTCTATATCGAGACCGATGCGTCTAATATAGTAATAGGCGCGTGTTTAACATAGACATATGATAGGTAGAGATACCTAGTAGCCTATTACTCCCGGAAAATAACTATAGCGGAACAGAACTACGATATCCATAATAAAGAGCTTCTAGCCATTGTTACTACTATACAACATTAGAGAGTATATATCGAGGGCCTACCGAAGTTAACGATTCTTTCTAACTATAAGAATCTTACGTACTTTATAACGACGAAGGAGTCGTCCTATAGAGAGCGCCTTCACGCGGCGGACGACGTAAGTATCTTCGTTACGACGAAGAGAAACTAAGACTCTCTCTCTCGAAAAATACAAGCCTACTCGACTCGAAACAAGAAAAGACAGGTCGGACGAACCGAACGAACGAGATACGCTCAAAATCTACAAACAAGAACTCCGGAACTGCGAGAAGGGAAAGCGACGTACATAGCGTACACGTCGCTCGAACAACGAAGGCGCTGTCTACCTGTCGTCCCGGCAAACCACGTAAACTGCCGGCTGGAACCAAGAGAGGCGTTTAGGGGCGCAAACCACGTATACTGCACGGCTGGAACCAAGAGAGGCCGAGGGGGGGACGACAGCGAGGCCACTGCGACCGAGGAGCTACACTCGAGACCGGAGAACGCGACTGGATTGAAACAGAGGCAACGGGTGTTTCTTGGGATTTTGCTCGGTGCGTACGGGTACGGCCGGCTTGGCTTTTTAAAACAAGAACGAGACACGGGCGCAAAACTTGTCTCGCCCGGGGCAAGGCGACAAACCGCAATTCTCGACAAGACACGACTACCGGGTACGCGCGTACTACGCCGCAATATATTCGATTTACGGTTCGAATAGCGAGCGTTGCTCGCATCTTCTAAGGAGTTTTTACGTCCGGGGTACGACGGGGCTTTTCTCCATCTCTCAAATTTTGGTCTCGTTCTCGAGACCCGTGTTGCATAGTCTTTGACTCAAATAGCACGTTAATGGAATAATCAATCAATAACGACGAAGGAACTTACCCGAAGGCAAGCCCGCTAGTCGGAGCTACTAGGATAGTATAAGTTCGAAATTAAATATACTCTAGGAAGAGAGAATGGCCGCGCCGACGCGCTAAGCCGAAGAAGCGACTATATAGAAGGAAAAGAACTAGTATAACATAAGATATTAAAGATAAACCCCAACGGAAGTCTTAGTATAAACACGAGAGAATTTAACAACATCGTACGGATACTAGGCGATAAGGACGAACAGTTCCCTATATCGCAAGGGAAATACTAAGTACCGAAGGATCGAGAAGAAGAATGCATTTAACAACATTACGACGGACTAACTTATAGACACCCTAGAACTTTAAAAACTATAGACCTAATATAGCGCAGTTTCTCATTTCTATAGATAAGACTTAAGGTGTTACGCTACATTAAACAATGCGTACACTGCTAACGAAACAAGGCTACGAGACATATAAAATACGGTTACCTACAGTTTAGGACACTACCGACGAAACCATAGGACGAAGTTATAATAGACTTTATTACGAAACTTCCACCGTTAAGAGATTAAGTTACGAAACAACTATACGATATAATACTAGTTATAGTTAATAGACTTACAAAATACGTATACTTCATTCCTATATTAGAGACATATAATGTAGAGCAGCTCGGATACCTCGTACTAGATAAACTTATCCAATACCACGGATTCCCTTAAGCGTTTATAACGGATAGAGATAAGCTATTTACATTAAACTACTAGAAGACGCTTATAGGAACGATCGGAATTAAACATAAGCTGTTAATAGCATATTATCCGGAAACAGACGGATAAACCGAGAGGATGAATTAAACGCTAGAATAATACCTACGACACTACATTAACTATGTATAAGATAACTGGGTTTCATTACTGCTAATAGCGCAGATTGCACTAAATAACTACAAATCGGAGACAACTTTAACGACGCTATTTTATGCGAACTTTAGTAAAGATCCTAACCTATTCAGAACACCTAGATCCTATCTATAGGCCGAGAGAGCAATCGTAACGACGGATACTCTTAAGGAAGTGCATAAAGAAACACGCAAGGCGATCGAAGATGTATAACGAAAACTGTCTTAACAACGGTAGGACACGAGAAAAATAGCACCTCTACTAAAAAAGGGGGATAAGGTCTATCTCCTTATAAAAAACTTAAGAATAAGAAGATAGACTAAGGAACTAGATTACGTTAAGGTCGGACCATTTTTAATCGACAAAGTCGTAGGACTAGTTAACTATCGACTACGACTACTACCTAACGCAAAAATCTACCTAGTCTTCTATATCTCTAAGCTAGAACCCGTAGACGCTAGAACACCTTGCTAAGAGAGCTTCTATTTCGAGCCGGAAGTAGAAAACGAATTCGAAGTTGAAAAAATCCTAGAAAAAAAGGGTTAGCGATACCTTATTAAATAGAAGGGATACGACGAATTAGAAAATACCTAGGAACTAAAAGAAAACCTACGAAACTGTTAGTAGAAGATTCGGGAGTATTAAAACGGCGCTTACTTAGAAGTAACTACACTATAAGACATAGTAACTTTTAAGTAAACGGACGACTAGAGTAGGAATCGAACCTACGACCTTAAGAGTATAGACAGCTTGCGCTCTACTACTGAGCTACCTAGCCGATTAATAAGAATAGGGACACAACTTATAAATAAATACCCTTACAAAGGAGACGGCTAAGCTACCGACGGTACCGTCTCGCTAGAAGGAGAAAGCTAGAAGTCGTCCGGAAGACCTTCGATAGCACTCTAGGTCTAAGGAGATAAGGACAGATTAGGAGCACTAGGATCCGCGTCTACTACAGCGTACTCCTACGCCCCTAGATCCTCGTCTAGTAATAACCGATCTTCTAACGAACGACCCTCCGTAACCTTCTAATTAACCGTATCCAATTGCTTACGAAGGCGCATTTCCTTTATATACGCTTCTATTAAGGCATCCTGCCTTTTACTAAGAATCCTCTTCGCGGTATCTAGTTCCTATAACAATTTCTTCCGCTAAAGCGATAAGCGCTTCTACTCGCCCTCGGTTACCCTCGTATTACAACTCTTTAGATTCCGCTGCTAGCACTCGGAACAGCGACTAGATAAGATGTGCACCTTGCATATACGGCCCTCCTTTTAACAAGAATCACACGGACGCATCGCGGTATCGCCGTCACGAAAGATCTACTAGGCCTTCTTCTTACGGCGAGCGGTAGATTTAGATTAGGAGGAAGAAGACATCGTTACGAGACACGAAAAGGAAGTACAACATAACTTATAAAGCTCTAGGATAGAGCTAGGCTAAAAGGGGGATAGTGTTACGGTTCTAATCTAGGGCTGAAGGAAGCTAACTAATTAGACCTCTACAATTAGTAGACGCTTCCGCCCGAGAAGTGCTCTCTTACCCGTAGGAATAAAACTAAGGAACCGAGAGAGCAACTAAAGTAATCTCCTTAATCTCGTTAATCTCGGTAATCTCGAGAGAGTATAGAGAGCATAGAGAGTACGGAGAGCAAACGCTCTATCTCCTTTATATTTAGGAACGCTAGAAACCCTTATAGTTCTAATACGTTTAACTTATATTACTATCTCACTAATTGGAATACAACTCTTATTCCTATTATTCATCTTCGCTTAGCTTACTTTAGCCTCTCTAAAGAATAATACCGCCACGTGACTTAACTTATCTCTCTTTTGAGACTAGCCCTAGAACGAGACATAACACTTATGCCCTCTTAAAAGGACATAAGAGGATATCTCGAAGGTCTAGGATTAAGATACGACCTCCGTCGATACTTAAGGACATCTCAATTAACCTTATAGAATTCGATGTAGGGTACAATAGGGATCGATATACCTTCTATACTAGCGATAAGGATACAGGACTTCAATTCAACTGGAATTTTCCTCGAAGAACCTAGGAGAACGTAATAGAGGCATACCTAGAACTTATAAGGTTTATTCGATCCTTTAGAAGGTTACTTACCGTACTATATTTAGACAACAACAAGGCCTACGGGGTAGTATTTAAGTCTTAGTGTTATTGTCTCGTTCCAGGGCTAGTCTCAAAAGAGATAAGTCAAGTCACGTGGCGGTATTATTCTTTGGAGAGGCTGAAGCAAGCTGAGCGAAGATAAATGATAGGAATAAGAGTTGTATTCCAATCAGTGAGATAGTAACATGAGTTGAACGCATCAGAACCATAAGGGTTTCTAGCGTTTCTAAATACAAAGGAGATTCGCGGCGTAGAGCCTATGGCTCAGTATGATCACCTTGATCAGTCCCACTGAGCATACTGATCACACTGATCAGTCCGTGAAGTGATCAGTGTCACGTGCGTCTGGATGATCAGTATCACGTGTTTCCAAGTGATCAGTGTTTCGTGTGTCTGGTCGGGGCTGCCGTTTGGACCGAACCGTAACACTTAGCTACTAAGAGACGGGGTTACTTAGAAACTAACTGCCCCCTATATGCCCGCTTAGGACCTAGTAGAAATATCCGGAAAGCACTTAATTATTACTGCTAGGGCATTAACATTGTTAGTAGGCCTACCTTTAAACCTATAGCCTAAGATCGTCTTAATAGCTACTTACCTTATAAATAGAACACTATCTAAGAAGTTAGGCTAGAGGACCCTATTTAAAGTAGCTACGGGCATTAAGCTAAGCCTTGCTTACATCTATAAAATAGGTTCTAGGGCATACGCTTATAAGACGAATGAGAAAGAACGCCTACGCGCCCATAAAATAGATTCTCGATGCCACATCGGTTACTTAGTTGGATTTAAAGGTTATAACATCTACCGAATCTAGATATTATCCTATAGACAAGTTATAAGATCTAGGGATGTTACCTTTAATAAGAAGTTAAGGTACGAGGGCCTATACGACGTTAACCTCGGACTAGCTATTTAAGACAACGAGAGACTTCTATATGTCGTAAAACCTCTAAGGCTAGCCTATAAGGGACAATTTAAGGAATTGCTATTAATAATTAACCTTTCGACTAACCCTTAAGCTTAGGGGGTGGGGGACAGCATACCTTAAGAAGAGGTAGATAAGGAAATCCTATATAATAATCCGATTGAAATAAGGGAATCGGAATTTAATCATTAATGGATACACCCCTAAACTTTGTAACCAGATCCGCAAATAGGTCCAGAAACTCAACTCTAGCTATTTAGACTATTCGTTCCTCTAGGGGATACATATAAGTTAAGAGGATTAATTAGACCTAGACCTAAAACTCTAGACTCTAAGGATACCTACGACACAATCCATTAGAATAAGAAACCGAGGTACGACGAAGAACGAGTACACTCGATTCTTACTATTGAGAGGATTAAAGTCTTAGCTACTCTCTCGAAGGGACCTTAAGAGAGTAATACCTTAACTACATCGTCTAAAACAACCGGAACAGGGAACACACTACCCCCTAAACTAAAGCGATAGAAGGACCTTAATACACACCCTTATAGGGAAGCATTTAGGGCAGCAAGTATTAAAGAATTTAAGAAGCAATTTACGATAAACACCCTGTCTTAGTGTAATAAGGTCGAAGTAGTAGAACACCCGATAACGTTAATAACTTAGGTATAGAAATACAAGCTTAACTAAAACGTAGAACTCCTAAAATGTAAGGCTCGAGTGTGCGCTCGAGGCGATTAAAAGGACGCTATAGGGGAAACCTACGTAGCAACCCTTCATGCAAGACTCTTTAGGTATATAATAGCCCTAGTAGCCTATTTTAACCTTAAGACACTATAGATAGACGCCGTAAACGCGTTTCTTAATGCCCCTATGCTATCGCTAGTATATATGTATGCCCCTAAAGGATTTAAGAAGGAAGAAAAACTTCTAGGGTACTATAAAGCCCTTTACGGATTTAAGGAGTCCCCTCTACTATAGTGTTTAGAGCTTAAAAACACCCTTAACGACCTCGGCCTATCTAAAGTTACGGACTATCTCTTTATTAATAGGGAATTTTTAGTCCTAATTTTCTTCTATATAGATAATATTTACTTTACTTAGCCCTTAAAATCCGAATTAAGAGCTAAGGAGCTTGTTTAAGGACTAACTAACAAATACGAGATAAAGGTAATAGGACCTATTAAATGGTTCTACGGGATTCACATTACTCGCAATCGTTAATAGCGGATCCTTAAACTTAACTAGAAGGCCTATATCGAGAAGATTAGTTATCGCTACGGTATCTTAAGACCGGAGAAGAGGATTGAAACTCCCCTACTAGGGGGATATATCGGCCTTAGAAATGAACTTTAGGCCACTACGGAAGAGATTAACGTTTATAGGTCCTAAGTAGGATTGGTGAACTTCTTAGCAGTAGAAACGCGCCCTAATATATCCTTTTTAGTCTCTCTTCTTTCTTAGCACCTAACTAACCCTATAAAGGAGGCTCTTAGGGCAGTAAGACACTTAATTTAATACCTTCTCTACACTACGGATTATTCGATTAAGTACTACGGCCTACCTAAACCCTCGGACTCAACGCTACTAGAATTCTATAGGGCCTTAGATGCCTTATTTACCGACGATAAGGAAACTCGTAGATTAAGTGAGGCCTTTGTCTTTTTCCTTTTTAAGGGGATTATCGACTAGAGAGCAGTTAAGCAGGGAATAGTTACGAAATCAAGCACTAAATTAGAGCTGTATGCCCTTAGTCACGCCGCCTTAGAGGTCCTATAGTAGGATAGGCTTTTTAGTGCAGTTACCCTTAAATTGGAGAATCGGATACTGCTATACTATAATAACTAGTAGACTATAAGGATTGTTAAGACCCTAAATGGCAGAATTGATACTAAGATAAGGCATGTAGACGTCTAACAATACTAGCTTAGGGAACAGTACTAAGTAGGACGTCTTGAAATTAGCTAGATAAGGACATAGAAGATAGCCGCGGACGGTCTAACTAAGGTCCTAACTCCTTAATAGCACTAGCGGTTTGTTAATCACCTCAATTTAGGAGATTAGCAAACAGGTATACCCTCGCTTCAATAGCTAGGGGGTGCTATCTTTACTTCACTTCTAAAATAAACACTCGCAATTCATTTAGCTAGGGGCTAAGGACACCCTATCTTTACAACTAGAGAGGACTAAAGGACTTCTAAGAATAATATAAGGCCTATAACTCGTAGTAAAGCTCACCTAACGGTCACATGCACTTATAACGCAATAACCTTATATACTTAGCGCGAATATAGCCTATATCTAATTTCTTAATCCTTCTAGCAACCCTCTCTTTTACAATCCACTTCGCACCGCCGTTGATCTCCTTACTAGGTAGCCCCTTAGCTTAGTTATGTTACGGTTTGATTCGTGGAGAACCCACAACCACTCGTTAGGCAAACGAGAGCAAGGAAACCTATGGGACGAGATCGCTCTCTGAGCTCTAGGGTGATCTCTGAGGGAGCAGAGAGAGCAGGACAGATCAACTGATCGGACTGATCAAGTCGCGCCAAGACATGGCACTATATAGACGACGCTCTTTTGCAAGTAGATAGGAGCTTCGTGCTCAACTCATTTTAAGTATACACCATATACTGTTTGGAACCACTACCTTCATAACTGATTGAGACATCCCTGCAAAGATCCAAGCCCGAGTTGTGATAACGTACAGCGGTTCCTAACAACTTTGAGCACCACCACCAGGGCCCTTTGCATATGTCTGGGAGAGACGCTACCCGGAGTCCGTCACGACAACAGCCACAGTCAACTGGCATCACGGAACGAATGAGCGAAATGTCGATTACAGGAAGCAGCAAGAACAACAACACTCCTATGGGTATGCTGAACCCATTGGACCACCACCGTGCACCTAAGGTGTCTACGCCGGAGACGTTCGACGGGACCAAGGACAAACTGGAGGCTTTTCAACTGCAGGTTCAGTTGTACCTTCACTTCAACGCACACCAGTTTCAAGGCGAGGCTTCTAAAGTCTTGTACGCCGCATCCTTCCTACGAGGAAAAGCAGCTAGAGGATTCCGACCATACCTCAAGGACTGGCTACACAACCAGGGCGAGGGAGAAACACCGAAAACGGAAACTCGAAAAATTTTCCACGACTACGACGAGTTTGAGACGAAACTCGATGATCTATACGGGATACCAAATGAGGAGGTATACGCCGACCGACATATCCGACAACTTCGACAGACTACTTCTGTAGCGCTGTACGCCTCAGAATTCCAAGGATATGCCGCCGACCTGGAATGGAACGACGCAGCTTTGCGATCGCAGTTCTACCTCGGGCTGAAAGACAACGTCAAAGCCGAACTATCCCGAAACGCCAGCGTCGTTACGCTAGGGGCGATGATCAAGGCAGCAAAGGAGATCGACGAAAGGCTCCAGGAGTTGAGGTACGACCGACACGTACAGCCTGGATACCAGAGACCCGCCGCGGGCGGAAGAGGGGGCTTCAAGGCCAGAAGTCAGGACCCTAATGGTTACGGAGACCCAATGGAATTGGACGTAACGGAACGTAGGACAGGAAGGGGGCTGAAGAGCAAAGGTTCCACCTGCTACGTATGTGGCGAGCAAGGCCATTATGCAAGGAACTGCAAGAAAAAGAACATAGTTAGCCGCGAGTTCAACGCAATGATTCGCGAAGAGAATACATACCAGGAATGCGAGAACTTCTTCTCGAAATCTGCCTAGCAGAAACAACCTGAGGACAGCAAGGCATCAAACAGCGGCTTCTTGATTTGATGACCTAAGGAAAAGAAGTCAACACAACGACACGGAACAAATGACTACTGGGTAACACGACTTACGAAGATTGAGATGCCAAGACGGGAGGAAAGAGAAAATCCAAGGGATCGTCCAGCGGGACGTCCGACAGAGAACTCCAGTCTTGAGGAGGCATCTCGAGAATGCCATGGAAAGGGAAAGGAGGTTCAGGGACCTCTACACCGGACGGAACAGAGAAGGGGAGATCGACAGGAGGGTCGTCCAGCTCGAGTTCGTCGAGGGCCTTCCCGGTCGCATCATCGGTACGACGCTCAGCAAGACGAAGCTGTTTCCGTACACGAACTTTCTTCATGCGCTTCTCAGTAAGACGCTGGAGAAGCTCAATCTCCTCCTCTTCTAAGGATTCCAAGTCGCGACGAAGCTGTTCCCGGACGGAGCGAAGTTTTTCCCATTGGGGGAAGGCCAGAGAAACGTCGCAAGTCTTGCGGTTGTGTCTAACGCACTCGGAGCACTTCGAGGACCTCGGACCAACGATGCAGGCAGGACGACTGCCATCAGCCAAAGGTTTCAGGGAACGACAATAGGAGCAGGGAGCCATTTCGTAACCGTTCTCTTCAATATCTTCGACAAGGCGCTTGCGACGAAGGGTTGATTTTGCTTGAGAAGGACCAATGGTGATAGATGAAAGAGAAGTCATCGTTGCATGACAGGATTGACGAAGAAAACGCCGGACCCTATAAGCTTCGGGACGAAGCTAGGCTAGAAGGGGGATGGTGTTACGGTTTGATTCGTGGAGAACCCACAACCACTCGTTAGGCAAACGAGAGCAAGGAAACCTATGGGACGAGATCGCTCTCTGAGCTCTAGGGTGATCTCTGAGGGAGCAGAGAGAGCAGGACAGATCAACTGATCGGACTGATCAAGTCGCGCCAAGACATGGCACTATATAGACGACGCTCTTTTGCAAGTAGATAGGAGCTTCGTGCTCAACTCATTTCAAGTATACACCATATACTGTTTGGAACCACTACCTTCTCAACGAGTCAGAGACATCACTGCAAAGATCCAAGCCCAGTTGGGATAACGTACAGCGGTTCCTAACAAGTTAGTTACCCTTCAACCACTATACTAGGGTACGACTACATCCTAGAACACTAGAACATAAGTATTAGAACCCTTAAAATAGAGCCTATTTTAGAAGTTAAGACACCTACACTACTTAATTTAGGTCTAGTCGAGCCTAAGAATGCGCTACCTCTACTAACTATACCTAAAGAAGAACCCTTAAACCCTAGAAACAAGTCCTCTATGTCTATTAAAGAATTCTAACAACTCCTTAAGGCGAGCTAGGAGATAGGCTACGAGTCCGACACTAAGCCGTATAGTAGCCTAAGAAAGAAGTAAGGGGCAAAGAAGACCCCTATAAAAGAGGTATTAGAGGAGAAGCAAAAGGCTTAGAATAAGGCGCATAAGGACTCTAAGTAGAAGAGCAAACTCCGAAACTACGTCTATAGGTTACTTAGGACCCTCGCTAAAGGACGAAAACCTCGCCTCCCTAAATTCAACCTTAGAGAGAAAAATAAGGCCTTTAAGCCTATCCTTAGACTTATTAAGCAATTCTTAGGCATCCGTAGCGACCTTAGTTACGATTCTAGGGTAGAAATTAATAAGCAGTCCCTAGATTAGTATAAGAGTACCACTCTAGGAAATAAGGATTATGTACCTACCTACAACATTAATAACCTTACTAAGCTGCTTTAGGGTATTTAATAGAGCATAATTAAGTCTACTCTAAAGAAGGGAATAGCCTCTAAGAAGAGAGAGGCACCCTAAGACGAAGAAACTAATAAAGAGGAAACCCCGAAAAAGAAGATAAAGGGTACTATTACTAGTTAGGAGGGAGTTATCGAAGACCTTATCTATAAAGTTAAGGGTAATATAAACAAGGTCATAAAGGATATAAAGGTCCTTAGCGCTAAGATCACTCTACTCAGTTCCTATGTAGAGTGAGGGTGTTACGGATCGGTCTGGGGAAGCCCGTAGCCAACCAATCGATGCCAGCAGACCAGCGGATGCACCCGATATGCAGAGTGCTCTCAGTGCTCTCGGGTGCTCTCTCGAGAGAGCAGAGAGAGCAGAGAGAGCAGGAAAGATCACGCCAAGACACGGCACTATATAGACGACGCTCTTTTGCAAGTAGATAGGAGCCTCGTGCTCAACTCATTTTAAGTATACACCATATACTGTTTGGAACCACTACCTTCATAACTGATTGAGACATCCCTGCAAAGATCCAAGCCCGAGTTGTGATAACGTACAGCGGTTCCTAACAACTTTGAGCACCACCACCAGGGCCCTTTGCATATGTCTGGGAGAGACGCTACCCGGAGTCCGTCACGACAACAGCCACAGTCAACTGGCATCACGGAACGAATGAGCGAAATGTCGATTACAGGAAGCAGCAAGAACAACAACACTCCTATGGGTATGCTGAACCCATTGGACCACCACCGTGCACCTAAGGTGTCTACGCCGGAGACGTTCGACGGGACCAAGGACAAACTGGAGGCTTTTCAACTGCAGGTTCAGTTGTACCTTCACTTCAACGCACACCAGTTTCAAGGCGAGGCCAGCAAGGTCTTGTACGCCGCATCCTTCCTACGAGGAAAAGCAGCTAGAGGATTCCGACCATACCTCAAGGACTGGCTACACAACCAGGGCGAGGGAGAAACACCGAAAACGGAAACTCGAAAAATTTTCCACGACTACGACGAGTTTGAGACGAAACTCGATGATCTATACGGGATACCAAATGAGGAGGTATACGCCGACCGACATATCCGACAACTTCGACAGACTACTTCTGTAGCGCTGTACGCCTCAGAATTCCAAGGATATGCCGCCGACCTGGAATGGAACGACGCAGCTTTGCGATCGCAGTTCTACCTCGGGCTGAAAGACAACGTCAAAGCCGAACTATCCCGAAACGCCAGCGTCGTTACGCTAGGGGCGATGATCAAGGCAGCAAAGGAGATCGACGAAAGGCTCCAGGAGTTGAGGTACGACCGACACGTACAGCCTGGATACCAGAGACCCGCCGCGGGCGGAAGAGGGGGCTTCAAGGCCAGAAGTCAGGACCCTAATGGTTACGGAGACCCAATGGAATTGGACGTAACGGAACGTAGGACAGGAAGGGGGCTGAAGAGCAAAGGTTCCACCTGCTACGTATGTGGCGAGCAAGGCCATTATGCAAGGAACTGCAAGAAAAAGAACATAGTTAGCCGCGAGTTCAACGCAATGATTCGCGAAGAGAATGCATACCAGGAATGCGAGAGCTTTCTCTCGAAATCTGCCTAGCAGAAACGACCTGACGATAAAGGCATCAAACAGCGGCTTCTTGATTTGATGACCTAGGACACAGAAGTCAACACTACGACACGGAAAACAGATAAAGGACGAACTTACGACGAGACCAACTCCGAGAAGGATTCAGGAAGGAGGAGATTCCCATCCAAGGACAAGCTAGGGTCGAAGACCGAAGGATCGGAGGCAGGAAACCACCAGTCTTCCGGGATGGAAGGCGGAGCGGCCTCGAGCTCCCCTTGTTCTAACACTTGGATGCTCGCCTCCTCGACAGCGATCGCCTCGCCCTCGCGCTTTTCGTGCAGCTCAAGCTGACGACGAAGACGCGCCTCCTTCGCATAGGCTGCCGCGATCTCTTCACTCTTGCGAACGAGATCATGACGGACCGCTTCAAGCTCACGGGTGAGCTTGTCCCGTACGGACTGAAGGGACTTCCACTCAGCAGGAGTGACTCGCACGTCACAACCCTTGATGTTGTGTTCGTTGCACTCCGAACAGCGGCCCGATTTGATGTGGACACGGCACACCTTTTTCTCACGAGTGCAGAAAGAGCACGACTTGACCATAGTAATCCCGTTCTCTCGAATGAACTTGGCAAGCTTCTTGCGACGATGCGTACTGGTTTTAGTGACGGGAAGGGAAAGGGAAGAAGAAGACATCGTTGGATGACAAAGTTGGAAAGGAATGACATCTTGTAAGCTTCGGGACGAAGCTAGGCTAGAAGGGGGATGGTGTTACGGATCGGTCTGGGGAAGCCCGTAGCCAACCAATCGATGCCAGCAGACCAGCGGATGCACCCGATATGCAGAGTGCTCTCAGTGCTCTCGGGTGCTCTCTCGAGAGAGCAGAGAGAGCAGAGAGAGCAGGAAAGATCACGCCAAGACACGGCACTATATAGACGACGCTCTTTTGCAAGTAGATAGGAGCCTCGTGCTCAACTCATTTTAAGTATACACCATATACTGTTTGGAACCACTACCTTCATAACTGATTGAGACATCCCTGCAAAGATCCAAGCCCGAGTTGTGATAACGTACAGCGGTTCCTAACAGAGGGGGTGTGTAAAGCGCTAGGATAATGCATGGATAGTAGGTTTTGAGGGTAATATAACCTAATTAAGTGTAGTAATTACTTGTTCTTAGGAAATGAGATTAGGCACCTAAATTATAGGGATTGAGGGCTTCTTATTAAAAGAAGACTTATATAAGCACCTTAAGGGTGCCACTACTTGTAATAAACATGGTTTTTCATACCCTGATTTCTAGACTTAATACCCTAGTTCCAAACTTCCATCTCCACTAGTTTCACAACCGACTACAGAACAAGATTCAAGCTACCGTCGTGCTGTGGCCAGTGCTTGGAATCGACATGTGTGAACTTTGAGTCGCCTCCACCCGTGGCCTGTCTTTGGTCGGCAACGAAGTATTTTTGGCGACCTCGTTCACATTTCTGACGTGTGCGTTGCGCTTCCAGAGGAGCCAGCGGCCGTAAAGGTAAGCAGTTGGTTTAAGCCGAATAGCTTGCATGTCCATAGCAAATAGCACTCGCCCGTGTCTCCACCACCCTCACATCTGATTTCATCTGGCTCTCGAACGTTGCAGGTCACCAGTAGTACTACCTACACACATGATCGTTATCTGCACGGTAATATGAATTCGTACGATCTCAATGCAGTTTAGTTTATTATACACTGATCGTAGCTCCCTGGTCCTGGCAGCAAGGTACGGGCAAGGTTTGCAGGCCAAGCGCATCGAGATCGAAGGAAGCCTAGCAGTCGGAGTAAGTTGTGCCCGGGAAGTAGCGCTTCGATTACATAACGACGTTCCGCCAGCGCATTGAATCTTGCCATCAGTGATGAAGCTGATGGAGACCGGTGGAAACAACCAACACTGCAAGCTACTGTAGCAGTTAGTCACTACTGCGAAATGCATCCCAGCTACGTAGAAGAGTCTTGCGCGCCGGTCGCACGTCGAGCACGCCCCCTGTAAACTTAGTGAGCGTGCATCGAATACAGTATCTATGGGCAGACCAGACCCCAACCGGACTAATCAATCAATCCTATCAAATGGTGAATACCTACCCCCTAGCCCTCCGCCGCACTTATGTCGTCCTACGCGACCCTCCAGCCCCCTTCCTCTAAGGCCCCTCCTAGGTTTGCTACGGCTATAGGAAACATAGATACTCTTAACCCTCGCCGGGCGAGCATGCGCATTCAAAGTGCTACAGAGCCAAACAGATTTTGAATTGTGAGTAAGATTAGGGTCTTCCCGTCGACGAAAATGGGGTCTGCCAGCTCGAATATTAACCTCCGTCACCCAGGCAATAGATGGCTTTGGTGGTGCCGTGCTCCACATGCGACCGTGCTTCCCTCGCACCATACTTCTACCGCGTTTCCGCGACATGCCGCAGTGCCCTCCCCTAGCACGTTGTCGGGATGGAAGCGAGCTGTCCCCGTGCACAGGCGAACTGGTCCTCTCTGTAGTCAGCCAGCGCCTTCGTGGCTTGGCTTGCTTGAGGACCACACTAATAGCGACGACAGCCATAACGTAACAGTGTACGATAGGACGTGCGGCAGTAGCAACTATAGGTGAAGTGTAGGATTGGCGGCGCGACAGTGACATGATTAAGCTAATACGCGGCAGTAGCAAGTCCTATCGTGCGGGCACTTATATGCACGGTTTGTAGATACTACAGTATCGTCGGGGTTTCATTAGACCGGAACAGCGCTTTGATTGGCGTGGCCAGTTCAAACACATGCGAACTACCGCACGGGTGCGCATACCGACCGAACTACATTCCAGACGTCGGTCATAGGGCACGGCCAAGTGCCGCGCGAGCGCTATTATGCGTCGTCGCCAAATGCTATGCATGTGGGAGTGTTGGCGAGAGTGTCCTCTCTCTCGCACAAGAATCAAGGTCAAGGGCTCAAGCCAATGCGCCTTCCTTGGAAGCATGGGCGTGCACGACATCAGATCTGACCACCTGTGCCCACCCGAACCATCGTGCCAGGGAAAGCAGCAGAGCTCCCCTCGCCACTGCTCTTGTTGTCGCAATCGATTTTTCAGCCTTGTGTCTTGATAGACAACAGCGCCGCGATATGAATGCTCCATCAGAAGGATTTCGCTCTCCATTCCGCATCCTTCGTTGGAGCAAACCAACATGTTGTGAGAAAGTACCAACAATGCACGGGCCACGGGGGGGGATGGGGGGTGGCCCGAAGCTCAGCCTCCAGACTAAATTTATCGTCAACGGGGATCCGGCATGCCGAGCTAGGCCGAGTTCGGCGTTCCTGGGATCATCCTACACGCCATGCTACGACACCCATACTGTAAGCGCATTCTGGCTAGGCGCTCCTTCAAGGCCCTGGCCGGAAGACGATGCTCTTGCTGCTGCTGGCATCAAGCGGCGCGATAATAATAAAGGGCTTATGCTTTGTGATGTCGGGGGTCGTGGCTCAGATATAGCACGCGGGTCTGTATCCAAACTATCAATCCACCATAGCCCTGTGCCTGTGTTCTTTCTCCCAACTGCTACGCCTGCTACCCTCCAGCTATTATGATTAATCCTTAATTCCTTGTTTCAGCATTCTCGTACCGAGTACTGTTGTAGCTGTCAAGCTCAGAATAAGCGTCATCGCGAATGTTTAACACCGACACATCCTGGGACGGAGCATAGTGGAAGCCAACCACCAGGAAGACTTCTTTGCCACCCTCTCGCGTGGCATCTGGAGGGTGAGCTTCCGGTTTGAAGTTAATCAGGCCTGTGCAGTCAACCCAGCAATAGTTGACTGATGCTTGGTACCTGCAGCACTACGGATATCTTGCGTTGGCCGTTCGTTCGCGGAGATGGCTTCTGACCGGTACTACGCTACGTTCGCTGATGCCACGACAGGACAGCGTGTCGTGAGCGATTCAATAGCAAAATATTCAAGCCAAGTCCGGCGAAGCCTCTCCATCTTCAGTACGAAAGGCACCGAGACATCTGAGCCAACACCAACCTCCCTAGCTCAAGAGATCATGAGGCAGCCAAAGCTCATGAGTGTGAGGCAGAAGAGTTGGATCAGCAGGAGAAAGAGTGTATCGAAGACTTCACGCTCGGCTGCTACGCGCGCAACACCCAAAGGCACCATCCTCAATGCAGTACCTAAAGCAAAGACCATCACCATGACGCCTCTAGAAGCGCAGATGGCAACCAGTCCTAATGACGAGATACTGAGTGCCATCAGCGATTATGCCCCGACTCCGACAGTCTTGACTGCGTCCCAAGCGAGCACTCCGATCCAGCAAGACATGATCAAGAGCAAGAGCTCCACCTCGCCATCCTACCGATCAAGCTCGCGAAAGAGACGGGAGAATGCATCACGGATAGGCGTTTGGATCGACGGCGTCGTGCATTGGGATGAAGGCGTTCTCGACGAAGAGCCGCAAGAGGGAAAGATCGAAGAAACAAGCTTCACATGCAAACGACCAACATCGCAACTCGGCCACCCACTGGTTCGCAAGCCAAACTTACCGGTGACGATACCCCCAGGCGAACCTTTGGTCAACGACAAAACAGTCCTTACGATACTGCAATCTCAGCCTCGTCGGCCGGTGAAGTCGGTCGCCCCAGTAGGTATCGTTTCCAAGTTCGCACGGTCAACCCCGGCTCTTGTGTCGAAAAAAGCCGAGACAGTTTCACATTTAGAAGTAGGGCGAACTTTGGAAATACCAGCCCAAGAACGACCAAACGTGCCAATTCCTCCGCACCGTTGGCATGTGCCTAGGCACGCGCGGTCGCCAACGTCGAGCAGCTCCGCCAATACTGACGGTGCATCTTACTACAGCCAGTGGTGCTCAACAACGAGTGTGGAGGCATTGGGACTTTCTGGTACTCCAGAGCGACTCGAGAAGGATCTCCCTCCTCTGCCACCGCCGACTCCAGGGCAATCCGTGACACGGCCTGCGGCCAAGAAGGGCCGGGCATCGAAGTCGCGGAAGTGCACTACGAACGCAGACCATTTGCACGCCAGGCCGCCGATCATGCACAGCCGCTCCATGACCGAGCTCGAACGTTGTGATGAGGACTTCATGCGAAGCGCGCCCAATGCATGCAAAGGGAGTCTTTGTGCAGTTCACTATGGTGATATGAACTGTGCAAGTCCAACACTCAGTCAGGCCGAGCAGGAGCTCCACAACGAACTGTCTAGGAGCACACCGGAGCGTGAGGAGGCAGCGGAAGTTGAGACCAGGGTGGATTCTGCTATGCAGTCGCAGACTGGCTCTCTCAAGCGTACCGATAGTGTTCGTGAAGTTATGCAGCCTCCGGTTCTTGCACCTACAATTCCGAAGCGGTCACGGAAGAGGGACTGGAAGGGTCCGATACAGACAAGGAACATCAGAACCCTGCCCTCTCCACAATCTCCAATGCATAGACGATCGGAAACCGACCTCAAGCGCCCCGAGGAACAATCTGTAACAACGCCAACTATGAGGAGAAGTGCGAGTATCTCGCCAGCAGCATTTCGCAAGCTCAGAGATGTGGGCAGCGCAGTCCTGAATGCACCAATGTCACAGAGTTTCATCCCTGACGCACCGCAAGTATCGTCCAACGAAGAGAGCGACAAGGAAGCGGTTGAGCTCGATGCGACTGAGCAAGATGTTAATGCAGATTTTGATACTGTACCTAGCCCGAACAGCGAGGTCTCATCCAATTCGGCAGAGAGAGTACTCCTGAACATTCTTACCTCGCTCAGCACGCTCGACGATCTCTTCAACACGGCCATAATCAACAAGGGCATGTACCGCGTCTACAAGGAGAATGAATTAGACCTCATCCGCACTGTCGCTTTCAACGAATCTGCTGCAGCATGGGAATTCCGGGAGTGGTGTCCGCCGGAGCGTAACATCCATGGCACCGACTCTAGCAAGGCATCCTCACAGCTCGAGCACACTCCTCTCACTTACATGCGCTGCCACAGACGAGATCTTGGCGTGATCGAGAGACTGAAAGGCTTGATCCTGCAGCGATGCCAGACCTTCATCCGTCGCGAGACGACATTTGCCTTATCCACGCCCAAGCATCCCAACGCCGGCCGCTTCAACGACGCCTTCTGGCGCATCTGGACCTTCTGTCAAATCTTCGGCGGCCAAAAAGGCCGCGAAGACGACATCACCGGCCAAATCGACTGGCTAAAAGGCGGCCTCCTGGCCAACAACCCAGGCTGTGTAGCGACGGTCAACACAAACCTAGACTTCGAAATGAGCAGCGTGCTCCTCAACCCGCCAGAGTACTTCGCCCAAGGCAACGCCGGAGGCCTTCACGCCACACAACTCTACGACATGACTGAAATCTGGACCTGCCTAATGGTCCTCCTCCACGGCTACAGCGGCCGGGTCGAACAAGCGCGCCTCTTCGGCATCTTCGCAGACTGCGATGTCGTGGAGGGAGACGTCGAGCAAGAAAACCTCGTCCTCGAAGAATGGCTTGAATACCTCATGACCCTTGGCCCTGCCGTCGTCCTCGAAATGGCAGAGTGGGCCGACCAACCTTACCCAGCAGGGTTCGAGCTGGCGAAAGAGAACGGCTGGACGACTTGGACGCCGCCGGTTTATGCCGCCAGCCGATCGAATTTCCTCAAAGAGCCTGTCGCCAAGACGTACGAAGAACAAGTCGCTTTCGCCAAACTATGCATGCAGGACCCGATCGAAATCGAAAAGAAAGAGCGCAGCCGTCAACGCGTCGCGTCCCTCGCGGCGGAAATCCGGCTTAGAAGACAAGCGAGCGAGTACAAACGCCTTCCCCTCATCGACATGAATTCCGAGCGGCCGATGAGTATGTACTCCCGCAAGAGCGTCACAGCCGCATCAATATCACACTCCCGCTGCTCCTCTGCTTCCATGTCGAAACATCTCCCTCCCGTCCCGCCAAGTCCTATTTCCCCTAACGCTACTTCGTTGTGGGCATCGCCGAGAAGGCTCAGTCCGCGCGAGCTGGGCGTGAGTGGGTTGGGCGGGATTGCGGAGGATACGAGTGAGGTTGCTGTCGCGAGGATTTTGGAGTTGGGGTTCACGGAGGGGCAGGCGAGAAATGCGTTGAGGATGACGGATACGGGGGATGGGATTAGGTTGGATCGGGCGGTGGAGTTGTTAATTAACAGGGTGACTTGAAGAGAGATGAGAGAAGGGGAGGTGTTTTGTTTTGTCTTTGTTACTAATGATACCCGGACTGATTTTTGAGGTCACTCGCTATGGTTGAAACTCTACAAGGTGGTGTAGGATATGGATGGAGGTAATCGCGCCAAAGGCGTCACGGCCTGGGCTTTTCATTCTGTAGTGCATTACAGTGTAGAACGAAGAAGTGACGAATCATGATCTCAACCATCCTCATCTCTCTGTTCTCTCCTTCTCCTTCTACGACAATGCAAAAACCCCTTCTTTCTGTATGCCACGCCATCTATACCTCTCCTGTGCCGCACACGACATCCCCTTCACTCCTCTCACTCAACCAACACCACCTCCAAAACCCTCAACGCACTCCCCTCCCTCTGCCTCACAGCCTCAATCCTCAACCCCTCATCCGCCGCACGCAGTAACCCCTCCCACTCATCCAGCCCTCTCCACTTCCCATTCTCCACCACCATCGATTCCAGATCCACAGCTCGAAGTTCCTTCTCCTCTTCCAAAGTGAGACAACTCGACGCCGGCACGACAGGATCCAGAATCAACAACTTCCCACCATCCTGCAGCACTTCCACGAGTCCTTCCAGGACTCTTGCGGCGTGCTCATCGGAGAAATGCCGTAACACGTCGCGGAGGAGGTACACATCCGCCCCCGACACCTCATCCGGCTGCGGTTGGGTCGAGGTGAAATCGTGCGCAGTAAAGTAAACCTTACGGTCAAGGTCTGCAGGAAGAGCGGTCTGGGCTTTGTCGATGTTGGGCGACAAGTCCTCGACCATGATTCTGAGGTTGGGGAAATTTCGTGCTAGCGTCGTGGCGGTGGGGCTCAGGGCGCTGCCTATACAGACCAGTCTGCGGACTTGACTCCAGTCGTACGCTGCGATGGTGTGGTCCATGTCGTACTCTGGAGAAGACTCTAGGAGTTCTTGAGCTTTCTCGTAGACCTCGCGGCGTTCTTCCATGCCCTCTTGCTCGAGGTATTCCCTCACTGGCAAGTCCGTGTTCCAGGCGACTTGGAATGCAGTCTTGGTCTTCTCGGACCTGGTCATCCACTTTTCGTGAGTCTCGACAAGCTTGGCAGAGGTTGGGAAGAGCTCGTCAGTGGTGTATTGTAGCGTAGCTCTCAGATTCTGATCTGTTACGAGGACGGCGGAATATGCGGTGTGAGCGACTTCATCTGGCTCGACTTCGCGGAAGAGGTGGTTGGTCATGGCATATCTCAAGATCCTGCGCAGATGGGATTCATTCACGTTGCATGTTGTGGCGAGCTTAGCAAATGATATGCTGCCATGAAGAGGGACTGCTTCCGGGATCTCAAAGTTAAGAAGCCAGCGAAGTGTTGACGTATCATGATACTGTAGAACTGTCAGCTAGATCTTTGCCTGTACATTTATGCTGTTGAATTGTACATTGTGCGATAGTGACTTGACGAAAGCCTCAGGCCCCGCGGCAAGGTCATGTACAGCCTTAGCCGCAGCTTGAAGCTTCTTCCTGGATGCTTCAATGTCTCCTGGTAACTCGTCCCACTCGTTGAAGCCACCTTGGCTGAATGCCGGCTGATAGTATCCATTCTCGTTGAAGAACTCACATAGCACCTCCGCTTCCTTGACCACTTCTCTCACCAGTGACTCGAATTGGCTAGGCATTGTCGATCTTGCGTTGTCGTGGTATGGAAAGCCCAAAAATATCCCTGTAGCTAATATAGACCTTCAGTACCTGAAATGTGGAATGTATTGCGCTGTAGCTCGCGCCACAGAGGAGGGGTAGCTGCGTAATCTTCACAACCGAGCATTTGTTGTACCGAGGGTTGTGTCATCCACTTGCTATGCTACATCTACCTCTTTTGTCGTTGCTTCATAAGTTTCATGATGCGTTCACTTCGTGCTACCCTCAACCAAGGCAGTGTGGACAAGCAGACCTTCGCCTTTGCTGGCGAGCTCGATCTCGACGCCCTGTGAGATGAAGTATACAGAACCTAGTCTCTGTTAGCGCAAGGGTAATCGACATCAGGGGGTGCTTGAGGGTCTTCTTCCCCAATCCCACTGTCGCATACCTTCATTGAGATCGTATTCCTTGCCCTTCGCCCTGAGGTGACCCTTGCCCTGGCTAGCAATAAGAATGCTTGCACCGCCGGCAGCGCCCAGAACTTCGTTCTGACCAGGACCAATTTCGGTCTGTAGCATATTGAACTCGCTCAGGGGAGGAGCATAGAGTTGTGTGTATCCGTTCCTGCTTCTCTTGTACAGTTTGGGCTTCAGGATCGCATCTTCAGGAGAGTGTGGAGTGAAGGTCAAGCACTCCATGAAGAGATCGACGTTGCTTCTCTCGCTCTTCGGGCAGAAGCCAGTGTTGAGGACGTTGTTTGACCGTGCCATACACTCGATGATGTCGCCAGCGAGGTATGCGTGAATACCGTCGGCCGGAATGTAAATGCTGTCACCCTTCTGCAGGACCAAGTAGTTCATGGTGATGAGGGCGACAAGGATGCCTGGGTCGGCTTCGGAGTATTGCTCTGCGAGGCGTGGTGCAAGTTCTGGGACGTGCGACTGTTTGCCGAAATTGGACTTGTCGAGGGACGTCAAGGCGGAATATGTCTTCTTGATCGTGGCGTCATCGGCAGTGAGCATGTTGCGGACGACCGTCTTGAGCTGCTGGTCTGTGAAGTTGGAGAGCTGGTCTTTGGGAAGGAACTTCTGGAGAGGCTCGAGCTCAAGCAGGGTCTTGACGTCTTCGAGTGGCTTGAATCCGCAGAATGCCTCGAACTTGCCCAGGGCGAGAGCAATCTCAGGCTTGTGGTTCGGGTCAGTGAAGGCGTCCGGCTTCTTCTTGTGCAGCTCAGCAGCCTTCTCCTTGTTTGGGTGCAGCTGAAGTGGAAGTGCTTTGGCGATGGAGAGGACCTTGGGCAGGTATGGCAGGTTGGAATGGCCAAACTTCTGAATGACCTCCTCTCCAAGCAGTTCCTTCGGTTGTCGGTCAATGAGGGCCTGCAAGTCCTCGCCGGTGTCTGCGACATATGAAGGGAGTTCTGGGTAGGTGCCCATCCACATCTCAGCGTACGGCTTGCTGTCGTCGATCTTGAAAGTCTGCTTCGGGCCATCTCCGTCCCATCCTGTGGCAGTCAGTACATGGCCTAATGGCTGAGCGTCTCTTACCACTGACCTCCTTGACTCTGACATAACCTGGCAGCAAGCGATTCTTTGCCCGTCTTGCCCCAAGGGTATTGGTTGCAAGAGCATCTGATGCGGTAGACGGGCTCGACTGAAGCCATGGTGTTGTCGATCGGTTGCCAGTGGTATGGCAGTGGTCTGTGATTAGAAGCGGCGTGTCTGTTCAGAAGCAACGCGGGAAACTGCTCTCATAAACATAAAAAGTTCGTGTTCACGGCGATTGCACGACGATGTGAGCTCAATTCAACGTCATAACTGCGGATTGCAGCATACCGCGCGATGGGTTTCTAAGCAGGCAGGCAACGCCGTGCCGCTCATCAGACCGAGAGTGCTGTCTGATATCCGAGTTCCTTTCAATTTCACAATCACGTCTCGTGGTTCTTTCACTTTCGTAGCGCGTGCATGTGATAGCAATTGGCGAGAGCGAGTCGAGCCAAAGAAGGAACGTTTGGAGTAGAGTGAAACCCCTCGATGAGCTTGGCGCAGATAGACTTTGTTTGGACCTTATCGATAACGAAAAATGGCTGGAGCAGCACAAATTCATCGATTCATCGCTACGAGAGTCTTTAGACCCTTTCTCCTCGTACGTCAAAAGGCATGAGCGGACTGCCATATCGATTCAAGGCCGGTGGCGAGAGCAAAGCGAGTATGGCGCAAGATCAGCACCACCACCACCACCACCACCACCACCACCGCGCGACGACCAAGTCCACCAACAAGCCCTTCAAGACGAAGCACGCAACCAAAGGCGCACTGAAGGAGAAGAGCAAGGGCAAAGTCGAGTCACTCGAGACGGCAGCGCGCAAGACACCGCACCAGCAAGTCATGTCCAAGATCGACCGCCGCAACCGTGCCAAGCAGCTGCGGATCAACCATCATGCCGACCGCGAGGACAAGGGCGCCGTCTTCACGGGCAAAGACGGTGCGCCACGCATTGCCGCCCTCGTCGCCCTGTGTGGTGACAGCAATGTCCAGTCTGTTGCCAAGCGCTTGAATGAGAGCGTAGATGTCGACGCACACGATATAGCCAAAGCCACCGAGGTCCCTCGCTTCAAGCAGAAGCTGCAGTACATCTGTCCGCAGCGCGAGCTTTTCGCAACCCTCGATGCATGCAGAAGTGCCGATTTCGTGCTTTTCGTGTTGAGCGCCAACGAGGAGGTGGACGAGCTGGGCGAGTCCATGTTGCGAGCGATCGAGTCGCAGGGCGTGGGAACAGTCTTGACGGGAGTGCACAACCTCGACCAGGTGGAGCCCGCAAAGAAGAGGCCGGACGTCGTCAAGAGCCTGAAAAGCTACATCAACCACTTCTTCGCCTCGCAGGACAAGGTGCACGATCTGAGCAACAGACAAGACTGCAGCAACGTCATGCGCTCGCTGTGTACGCTCATGCCCAAGGGCATCCGCTGGCGAGAAGACAGGAGCTGGATGCGGTTGGACGGTGCACGCTGGGAAGGGGAGCAATATGTCGTCACGGGCCATGTGCGCGGGAAGGGCCTCAAGGCAGATCGTCTGGTAACACTGGGAGACTGGGGCGACTTTCAGATCGAGAAGATCACAGCAGCACCACTCCCTGCAAAGAACAAGCGGACTAAGACGGATGAGATGGCAGTCGATGCTCCTGCTGGTGAGACGACTCTGGAGACACCGACCGAGGAGCAGGATGACCTAGCAGAGCTTGCACCGGAGGAGACAACCATGGATGATATCCCAACTGCATCGATCGCACCCTCGGAGCGGAAAGCTGTGCTTCTCGATGACCACCATTACTTCCATGATGACGAACGAGACGCCGCACCAGCACCCAAGCGATTGCCGCGTGGAACGAGCAAATACCAGGCAGCGTGGTACCTGGACGACGTATCCGACTCTGGATCCGATCTGGAGGATGTTGACGACGATGATGACACGAGCTTGAACGGTAAAGCACCTGCAGCTGGACCTGCAGACGGCCATTTTGACGATGTAATGCAAGAGCCCACGGAAGGCGCACCAACTGAATACCCTCAGAGCGAGTACTTTGCAGACAATGCACCCGAGGATGAAGCAGATCAGATAGAGGCGTACCGCAAGCAGCGCAGGGACGACGCAGAAGATGACCTAGAGTATCCAGACGAGATCGAACTTCATCCAGGCATGAACGCACGTGAACGACTGGCGAGATACCGAGGATTGAAAAGTCTACGGACGAGCCACTGGGAGACTGAAGAAGACAGACCGTACGAGCCAGAAGACTGGAACAGACTTCTGGAGATCATGAATTACAAGTCGGCCAAGAACAGAGTCGTCAAGGAGGCCCTCTTTGGCGGCGTCAAACCCGGCACAAGAGTCAACGTCCATGTCCGCATCCCGCAAGATCGCAGAGCAGAGCTCGAGGCTCTCCCCACTCCGACAGCCCTCTTTTCCCTCCTCAAGCACGAACACAAGCGCTCAGCTATCAATGTCTCCATCGCCCTCTCGTCGGATTATCCGAGACCAATCAAGTCCAAGACCGAGATGGTCATGCAATGCGGTCCACGCCGTCTAGTGATCAACCCTCTCTTCTCCCAAGGCGGCAACACCCCCAACAACGTCCACAAATTCGACCGATACCTCCACCCCGGCCGCACCGCAGTCGCAACCTTCATCGGCCCCGTGACCTGGGGCAGCGTCCCCTGCCTCTTCTTCAAATCACCAGACCAATCCGAAGATCCCAACGGACAACTCGCCGACACACCACCCTCCTCAGAGCTCGAAATGATTGCAACAGGAACTACATTAGCACCGTCCACCTCCCGCGTGATTGCCAAAAGAATCATATTAACTGGACATCCCTACAAGATCCACAAGAAACTAGTCACGATCCGGTACATGTTCTTCTCCAACGAGGACGTGGAGTACTTCCGTGCTCTGCAACTTTGGACGAAGAGAGGACGGAGTGGGTATGTCAAGGAGCCGCTTGGTACGCATGGGTACTTCAAGGCGACGTTTGATGGGAAGGTGAATCCTTTGGATTCGGTGGCGGTTAGTATGTACAAGAGAGTGTACCCGCGACAGGCGAAGTTGTTTAGGGCTGTACAGGGTGATGAAGTGCCGGAACTGGTGTCGGCGGTGGATGAAGTGAAGATGGCGGAGTAAATCGTAGAATAGAATAGCTCTATTATTATCTCACGAAAGCGATGTGTCTCATTCGTCATCCTTCTTAAATCTCGTCAGAGCAATCTTTGACATAGCAACCAACATCCTTCCCACATGACCACTTCCTCACTCCTCCTCATCATCACCACTATCCTCCCTAACATCCCCATTACAAATCCCCGCAACATGCCCCACATCCTCCCAACTCACCTCATACACACTCAACACCTCCAACCTCCACCCCCGTCCATCCCTCCTCATCCTCGCAATCGCCCTCGCCATCATGCCCTTCTCCGTAGCTTTCAAGAACGGCCCACTATCCAGATCCCACAACTTGGCTTGATCCCACAGTTCGTATGTACCTTCCAAATAAGGCGGCTTATCATGGTACAGATCCTTGAAGACGAAATGCTGCTTCCGACCGGGGGGTGGATCGCGCCATGAGGATGTGACGCGGGCGTAGAGCTCGATGATGACGTTTTTGTTGCTGCGGACTGCTTGGCTGCCTGTGTTGAGGGCTTCGCCGACGCGGAAGCAGGTTCGGAGGAGGAGGGTGTTGGAGCAGCCGAAGAGGGGGGAGCGGTCGTGGATGGCGGGCTGGAAGGGTTTGCGGACGATGGGTCTGGAGGTGGAGTCTTTTTTGATTTCTTTTGTTTTGATTTGGGCTGGGTGGTGTGGTGTTAGTGGTGGTCGATGAAACTGGTAGTGTTGATAGTTGAGGTAGTACTAGTATGGAGCTTGAAGACATACCCAACAGCTTGAGATCGTCAGTGGTCAATAGTGCTCCTCCATAATCTTCATGCTCATCGACATCACGCATGTTCTGCTTTCGGTCACGAGGAGGTGGCGTTGCTGGCCGGTTGACTATTGCGGCGTCAATGGTCATGGCTGATTCCAAGATGTCATCGTCGTTGATGCTGCCGAAGCCCTCGTCGGCAGCAATCGTTTCTGAGCTTCGTGTCCTTCGTCGTGTCGTGTTGCTGCGGCGTTTGGCAGATATATCATCTGATGAGTCTGTGTCATCGATAACGATGAAGCCATCGTGTCCTGCATAGCTGACATCTGGCTTAGCTCTGGCACTGCGTCGAACTTGGGAGCTGGAATGGTCGACAGAAGCATCGTCAGTGGGCACCTAGATGAAAGATCAAGATCTGTCCGGAACACTCTGTTTGAAGTAATGTCACCGAATATGCCCTTCTTACCTGGCTCCTTACATGATCCTTCCTGGCAACATTTTTCCCCTTTCTTGACTTTGTTTGTACGTCAACAGCGCCATTGATGGAAGGCTGTGGGCACTCCACGTTGGAGCGGTGAGAAATGCTGGAAGATGGGTCCTGATACACCGTGATACTCTGCCCGGCGTTGGCCTTGACAGAGTCTATGGATGTCCGCGCTGGTGTTGAAGCGAGCGCGTCCATTGAGGTCGTTTGACCGTATACGGAGACAGGCTTCGCCTTGCTTGGCCTGCTTCCAGTGGCATCGTCACCTACATGTTGCGAGTCGACATTGCTGGACTTGCGGCGCTTCTCCTTACTGGACCCCTTGGATGCCGCAGTGCGCTTCTTGCCTTTTGTCGTGTTCTTCTTGGAGGTTGTCGCCACGAGAGCAGCAGTAGCATGAACTTCACCACGTCCAAGATACACCGAGGCAACAGTCGCAGGACTCCGTGCATCACGACTGTTTGATCCACAAGAAGCAGTTGAAGCAGTGACCGGAGCCGGGATAGACGCATTGATGGCCGTGAAGCCCATGCTTGACCTGACGTTGTTAGTGATAGGAAATGACAGCGATTTACCTTGAGGCTTGTACGATTGATTGGCAGCTGGGGGACGTTGTCCTGCTGCATCACCACGCACTTCTTGCTCGCTCCAGCCTTTCCACGCCATCACCAGGTGGTGGTCATCGAGAAGTTCATGCAAGGCATAAAGTGCGAGTCTGTTATTGTGAACTCGTTAGAGACGCTGTCGAAGCAAGAGCACCTGGCACGGGCCGACCTCGGCAAGGCACTTCGTCACATGGGCCCGTTGCGACTTCGCACACTTCTTGTTTCGACCATATCATCGAGGCATCAGATACTGCGTCCTCAATCATAGCTAGACTTGCGACTGAAGATACTGCCTTCTGCACCACAGTATATTGAACAATCCTAGGGGGAGTGACCCTCGGAAGGCTTCGCCGAACAGCACATCAACACGAATGCTTGCCAGCTATTCCTTGAGCATTCGGCAGACTGTTCCTTAGGCAGCAATATCGTGGGCAGTATCTCAAGCCGTTGGCCTGAAACGTCCCGCAGAATCAATTGCGGGCAAACAGCGACCGTCTCAAGATGTTCGGCAGCTCATCGAGGAAACCATACTCGGCAGTCACAGCTCTTATTGATCGCTACACGAGCGAACAGTATGAAGAAGACGACATCAGCGGGGTCATAGACCTTGTGGATGTAATCCGCATCCAAGAGTCTGGGCCTACAGAAGCAGCTAGAGCGCTTCGCAAGAAGCTGTGAGACCAGAGCATCACCAAACTTTGTGTGCCGTGCATACGCTGACTTAGCACAGCAAGTATGGCAATGCGCATAGGCAAATCAGGTCTCTGGTTATCCTCGACGGCTTGATTCAGAATGCAGGGGGCAGATTCCAGAGAACCTTCGCAGATGAGCCTCTGCTTGAGCGACTACGATTAATGGCTCGTGATGACATGGTAGACGCTGCTGTGCGTCAGAAGTGTCGAGTTTTGTTTGCGCAATGGGCCAATGCGTACAAGAATACAGCTGGCCTGGAGCGCATAGCAAACCTGTACAAGGAGTTCCCGAAGACCTCAAGGCCTGAAGCTGCTCGGCAGAAGGTGCTTAGGGAGACTCCTGCAGACCCAGACCAGGAGTCACCATTTGCCGAGCCAGCATCTCGCTCGAGATCCAATTCAACGGCTAAGCCACTGAGTCAGCCTGCTGCTACTCTTTCTCGGCCTGTCACTTTGACACCTACCTCATCGGGCTTCTCCCACAAGCTGTTCAAGGAGAAGAAAGACAAGTCGGGAAAGCCTTTTAGCTTGTCAAAGGAGAAAGAGAACATGACTACATCTATCGCGCAAGCATCAATTGCCTCCACCAATCTGATGAATGGTCTCCAACTAATCAACAGAGAGAGCGAGAGGGTCTCCAATAACATTGAACTACTGGAGCGAGTTGAAGCCTGCAAGAACTTGAGGCGCAAGATTTTATATTTTATCCAACACGTCGAATCCGATGAGTGGATTGGCAGCCTTGTCAACGCCAATGATGAGCTCGTCAAGGCGCTGACTGCTTACGAGATTATGGATCGAAGTATTAGCGACGACAGCGACAGTGACGCATGGGAGAATGCCGATGGCATCAAGGCATCTGGTGGCCATGCTCGTTCTGGTAGTGCTCAGCAGCAACTGGCAGGCCTCTCGCTGAACGAGGCGCCGCCTGTGAAGCCACCACGACCGGCCGCACCTTCAGCTATACCAATGCCTTCGAGACCGCCGATGCCAGCGTCTCCAGCAAAGTTGCAAAACGACGAGGATGACGATGATCCGTTCGGTGACTCGCACGCGGCCAAGACACCGTCTGACGAACGAGCTGGGATGACATGGAGAGAAGTGTAAATCGACTATTTACAAGACCAGGCGTTGGCCTGCCAAGCCATGGAATAAAGTCTATGAACAGTCGCACACAAGGTATGAGATTCATGACAAGCGGTCACAAATATGTCTCTATGATCGCCCACAAATCTGACCCAAGGTCTTCAAGCAAGTGCTGCTCACACAATCGTGCAGGGGATGCAGCAGTCTGCACTGCGAAGTCGTTAGCACTGTCTGACTTCAGAAACATCAATATGCCATCCGCACCCTGGTCCGCATGGGGACTCTATGCAAGGTTTCGGCTTCATAGACTGTACTGGCTTGTTCCACAGCAAAGGAGTAGGCTGTTGTTAAGGCCTTGTGGCTGAGCACGTGAAAGTGGGTCGTCTGTGCACATATGTTTGTAATTCAAGAAATCCGACAAGATACGCGAGTTCTAGGCATAGGTTATATATCCCCTGTTGCTACGCTTTACCTTTTTCGTTCAAATTAGAAGTGTTGTTCGGATGTTCCCTCTGTATCTTTTGAACTATCTTATAAATACGCGTTTATATACGTAGGGAAAGTAGTATGACTAATTTCAAGGAGGGAGCGAAGTAGGCATTTTATAAACAAGGGAGGCTACATGAGGTAGTACACGCTTAGAAGTAAAATACATCCTTCTTGATTAGGAATAGACAGAAGACGGGGGATATATCAACTATGCCTATGGTAGTACAGTAATGCTTAGTAAGCTTCTTTGCTTGTACAAGGATTGTAAAGATGTCTTGAAAATGGGTGAAAGTGCTTCTGCACAGCTACATATGTATTCTGTTTGCTGTATACACCTTTCTCATGTGAACTCTGCACCGCCTTCGCACGTGCCTTGCCAGCTCGGCAGTCCCCTCGTCAGTGGCTGTGACGTGACGTGGGAACCGCGCGACCAACATTTCAAGACAACAACCTTCTGAGCCTTCTTCCTCCTCTGTTTCTCACTGAACCATTCTCGCAGAACTCGAGACACTGCGACAAGTATCTGACTGGTACCCGCCAGCTCTCCTCTCCGCTCACTCTTGGACACGTTCTTGGACCTGCGCAAATATCCCAGCTGAACTAGACTGAAATCTGCGGAGCAGAGCCCGACGCCACGCCACAATGACTCCATCAACGACTTCCTCTGCGACAAGTGCCGGGCCGACTGCGAGCATGAGCAAGAGTAAAAGTGCGGTGAAGAAGCCACCGGTCAAGCTGCCATGCTGGTGTGGCGATGGTACGTATTGAATTTCTGTGGGTTTCTGAAGATGGCTAACTTGCTTTTGACAGACTGCCAATGCTGCATCCTTCCTTGCGTAAGTCGCCATCTTGACGCTCAGCTCGACGGAGGTACTGATCAGGAACCTAGACTATCCAGTAAATCTTACCACAGCCACAGTACTGTGCCGAGCACAGCTGCACAGGGAGTCTTCAAACATCTGATCGACACGCTTTGCGTGGCGACACTGGAGAAGCCCGAATGACGGAGTCTGGCTGGTGTGTAGTTCATGGAAGGTGGTGGACAAGATTTAGCAGTTTCCACTCTTGATCCGGGGGCAGATCAGTATCGACGACCGACAGTTTGCATTAGAAGTTCAGTCCATCAAATCTCTACCTGTCTACCAATTTGAAAACATCTAAAATGTGTCAAGAATGTCCTCTTCCATCAGATCCCGCTTCCGAGCGTCCCTTAAGCCGAAGTCATTCGCGTACCCGCGGCCTTACCATGCTTCCTCCTCGCTTCCTCAAGTCCTCAATATCCTCTCCCCGGATCCTCGAACAAAACGTAGAATGCCGTAGTACAGTTCTTCTTGTCACCTTTCAGGCGTGACCGTTGTCCGTACTGCCAGTATGAGCTCCTTCAGATCGTCCTTCGTTCGCGTGCTCCGTGCACAACCGCACCGCCCGAGTGGTCTTCCTAGACCACTCTTCTACCGCCAAATTCACGCGTCTCATAGATTAGATGTCGTCAAACCGTTCCTACTAGCAGACATTGGCGAGGGCATCACTGAGTGCCAGCTCATACAATGGTTCGTGCAACCGGGCGCGCGCGTCGAGCAGTTCGACAAGCTATGCGAAGTGCAGTCCGACAAGGCCAGCGTAGAGATTACAAGCCCTTTCGATGGAGTCATTAAGAAGCTATATTATGATCCAGATGATATGGCGATTACAGGAAAGCCACTAGTGGACATCGACATTCAGAGCGAGCTGACCCCAGAGGACGAGGCAAAGCTGGGGAGTACAGGCGAAGAGGCGGAAGGTAGGAGCGAGAGTAAAGAGACAGCATCTAAGGATGAAGAACCAGCACCAGAAGAGCAAGGAGCGGTCGAGGAAGAAGGCGTCGTCGCGAGACATAAGCCGGAGTCATCGTCTACGCCAAAAGACACTCAGCAAGAATCGCAACAACCCACACCACGATCGAGCAAAGGCGACAAGGGCTCACTGGCTACACCTGCAGTGCGACACTTGGTGAAAGAGCACAATCTTGAGATCACGGATATACAAGGCTCGGGCAAAGATGGCAGAGTAATGAAAGAGGATGTGCAACGGCACGTCTCTGGTGCTGCACAGCAATCCCAGTCCTCAAGCTCAGAACACACTGCAATGCAAGGGTCAAAGGAGGACCGCAGAGTCTCGTTGACGCCCGTGCAGAATCAGATGTTCAAGGCGATGACACGCTCCTTGAACATACCGCACTTCCTCTACAGCACAGCCGCCGACATGACAGCAGTGACTGCGCTACGCAAGAAGCTGAACGAGAACGCCAAACCAGAGCAGAAGCTCACACACCTTGCTTTCATAATGAAGGCTGTGAGCTTGGCTTTCCTTCGACACCCACTTCTGAATGCATTGCTCAATACCAAAGATCCCAAGAAGCCGGAGCTGGTGTATAAAGGAAGCCACAACTTTGGCATCGCGATCGATTCGCCCTCTGGACTACTGGTACCGGTCGTCAAGGACGTTCAAGACTTGAGCATAGTCGAGATCGCCGCGAAGATGCGACAGCTATCAGAAGCTGCTCGCAACAACAAACTCGCACCCGGAAACTTTAGCGGAGCAACGTTCACGGTCTCGAATATAGGATCCGTTGGCGGTGGTGTTGTCTCTCCTGTCATCTCAGAGCCACAAGTCGGCATTGTCGGCATAGGCAGAAGCAAGATCGTTCCTGCGTTCGACGAGAACGAGGTCCTGATCAGGCGGGAAGAGCTCGTCTTTAGCTGGAGTGCTGACCATCGCGTTGTGGATGGTGCTGAATGCGCAAGATGTGCGGAGAAAGTCAAGTCTCTCCTAGAAGAGCCAGCATCAATGCTGGTCGATCTACGGTAGTTTGATTGAATGACTCTCATTCGAGCCATTACTTCGGTCTTTCTCCCCGCGCATAGCCGTCTGGAGAAGACGGCGTGTGTCTTAGATGCACGATTCGCGCGGAGGCGCCGCCACTGCAGATGGTGTCCAGGTGAAGAGTAGCTTCGAGATCCGCAGGCAAGCGTGAATGGCAGAGAGAAAGCGCCGATGTCGTCCGTGGGGGCGTATATCCACAGAACTCCGATAAGCTTCTACTATACGGCAACCCATTCAGATCTGTACGGCCGTCAGCCAGCAGCAGATTTTCTGCCTCAGGCGCTCCATTCCGCCCCCTTGTGACAGCCACTTATCTCCCAACAGAAAGCGGTGTAGCACTAGCTTGCTGCAGCGCGTGCCAGGGTCGCGTTTCTTATCGAAGGCCGCTGGTAGCCGCGCAAGGAACGAGCTCGAATATTTCGTTTAAGGTGGAAATGTCCTTGCTCAACAGGTCATCTTACGAAACCAAGTCACCCCAACAATGGCGACGACCAAGACGATGCAGATCTGCAAGCAGCGATTCGCAAACACCTTGAGAGCATCGCCTGTCAAGAATGCCATGGGCCAGAAGAGTGGTCTGGCGACTTTGGCAAGCTTCAAGATTCCAACAATCAACAATGAGCCAAATGTATGCAACAGGAGATAGCATTGCGCATGCTGCTTGTTACTAACACCAGCGCAGAAACACTACGAGAAAGGTTCGGTGGACCGCCAAAAGCTCGCCGATGCCATGAAGAGCCTCAAGTCCAAAGCACCTCTGGAGGTACCCATCGTTGTTGGAGGGAAAGAGATCAAGACCTCGAGTATCTCAGGACAACCAATGCCACACGCCCACAAGCAGTCCATTGCTTCGTGGTCGGGAGCATCGGCGCAAGATGTGCAGAAGTCGATCGAGTCGGCTCTGGAAGCAAAGAGTTCATGGGAAGCGATGCCATTCCAGGACAGAGCCGCAATCTTCTTAAAGGCTGCAGACTTGATCAGCACAAAGTACCGATACGATATCATGGCTGCGACTATGCTTGGTCAGGGCAAGAATGCATGGCAGGCAGAGATCGACTCAGCTGCGGAGACATGCGACTTCCTGCGGTTCAACGTCAAGTACGCCGAGGAGGTATACTCACACCAGCCTGTGCACCACGCTCCCGGTGTGTGGAATCGTGTTGAATACAGGCCTCTGGAGGGATTTGTTTATGCCATCACCCCATTCAACTTCACAGCCATCGCGGCCAACCTGCCAGCGGCCCCTGCCTTGATGGGTAATGTTGTGGTCTGGAAGCCTTCGCCTGCTGCCATTGCTTCCAACTGGCTGGTCTATCAAATTCTCCTGGAGGCTGGTTTACCTCCCAATGTCATACAATTCGTGCCTGGCGACGCCGTCGAAGTCACCAAGGCCGTCCTGAACCACAAGGAGTTCGCATCTCTGCATTACACCGGATCTACTGGCGTATTCCGTAAGCTCTATGGCCAAATCGGCCAGGGTACTGCTGAGGGCAGATATACTGGATACCCTCGCATTGTCGGTGAGACCGGCGGCAAGAACTTCCACCTGATCCACCCATCCGCAGACGTTAAAAATGCTGTCATCAACACCGTCCGTGGCGCGTTTGAGTACCAAGGTCAGAAGTGTTCTGCAACCTCGCGCGCCTACTTTCCCCAGAGCCTCTGGGACCAGGCCAAGCCATTACTGGCTGAGGAGACCAAGAAGCTCAAGATTGGCTCGCCTGAACAGTTCGATAACTTCATCGGTCCAGTCATCCACCAGCAATCGTTCGACAAGCTGTCGAAGGCCATCGACGACTCCAACAACGACTCGGATCTTGAGCTCGTCGTGGGCGGCAAGTATGATGGAAGCGAGGGGTTCTTTGTCCACCCAACTATCTACGTTTCCAAGAGTCCCACGCACAAGAACTTCAAAACAGAATTCTTCGGACCAATCCTGACAGTGTACGTTTACGACGACTCCAAGCCAGATGCTTTCGCCGAGATCTGCAAGACCATCGACTCTACATCCGATTACGCTCTTACTGGCGCCATCTTCTCAAGAGACAGAGAAGCTCTGGTCTTCGCTGAGAACGCACTTCGCAACGCTGCCGGAAACTTTTACCTGAATTGCAAGTCGACCGGTGCTGTTGTCGGGCAGCAGCCATTCGGTGGTGCTCGCGCATCAGGCACCAACGACAAGGCAGGCTCAGCAACCCTGCTCTCGAGGTTCGTTTCCATGCGTGCTCTCAAGGAAGAGTTCAGGGCCCTCGATGAGATTGAATACCCTTCCAACAAGGTCTAAACATTTGCCGACTTCTGAATTGCTAGCGTTATGGCGACCAAAAGTGTACAAGATCGGGCCGTTTCTCTGGCCCATCCATCACTGGATAGCGACTTGGCGGGATTCTGCAGTGACGTGGTGATGAACTTGCATTGGGGAGGCGTTCTTTTGGAGGGAACTTCGTGTATCATAAGATCTCTGGTCATGTATCTTGAGCATGAAAAAAATCGAAGCGGGAGAGGAAGCATTTGTACGAAGCAATTTGGCGGATAAATATCCTCCCGGGATCAATTGCCCTCCATGCCGAGCAGAGTGCTGTCGGTGTTTGACACGTTAAATAGTCGGATTCATACGGGACCGACCGCTGCACTTAAGGAGCATTCGTGCTACGTCAGATTCAGCGCTCACGACCACTGAAGTGGGCCGCACGTGACCTTGGCCTGGTCTGTAATTAGAGTGGTCAGGTGCTGTGATTATTAGTGGCCGCCCATCAAATGCGTGCCGACACGCATGAAGGTACGTACGTACCGTACCTGCCCGCCCAACTTTCTCCAGGCCACTTTCCTATCGTCTTCTTCGTTCGCGTTGTCGGCAGTCTCAGTAGCATATTCCGACATTAAAAAGGGCACATGGCCCGCACAACATCACTTGGTGAGTCGTCGTTGTTCGCTGATTTCCTACTTTGCTTCCGCATTACTACTCTCCCCTTCTCTGTGCTACGTACCTGACACGGCAAGAATCCATCTGAGAAAGCATATCTGACTCTCACCCAATTGGCTTGATCTATTCACCACAAAGTGAACAAAGGAGAACAAGACAGTCGCAAGATACATTTCACTGCGGCATCACTATCACACCATCATGCAGCAGCCACGGGAACCGATCAACCCCTTTCTCCCTGAACAACAGTCTCCGCAAACGCCGCCTTCCGAAACATCGAGCGACCACACCAAAATGACTACGAACTCTACCAATGCCAGTCCGGCGTCCAGCACAGTACCGCCCCGGCACAAGCACATCTGGGTCATAACAGGACCAGCCGGCTGCGGAAAAACATCAGTCGCCGAGTTCCTTCACCAAACTCAAAACCTGCCATATCTAGAAGGCGATACTGTGGGCTAATCCCGCTTTTACATGTGAAAGCCGCGACAACCTCACTGACGTCCAACACAGTTCCACACCCCAGCCAACATCCAAAAGATGGCCACGGGCCAACCCCTCACAGACGCCGATCGTTGGGACTGGCTCGTGACGCTCCGGGAAGAAGCTCTCAAAGCACTCTCGTCGCAAGGTACATCCGGTGTGATCGTCACTTGCTCCGCCCTCAAACGCAAATACCGAGACGTCATGCGCGTGGCATCCTACCACCACCCAGAGATCCGTGTACACTTCATCTTCTTGAGAGCGAGCGAGGCTGTACTGATGGATCGGGTCCGGGCCAGGCAGAACCATTACATGAAGGACTATATGGTTCACAGCCAGTTCGAGTCACTTGAAGCGCCGACCGAGCAGGAGGACGATGTCCTCGCGGTGGATGCGAGTGGAACGAGTGTGGAGGTGCAAGAGTTGGCTAGAGGCGTCTACGAGAAGACGATGGCTGTGGATGTGTGAGGCTGGAACGTAGTCTGGTACAGCCTGGGCGTAGACGGGAGTTGAGGAAGGATATCCCATTTTTCGAGGCCAATCTGCTCAATGTATCGTGGAAGCAACGGGTATGACCATCGTTTACATATTCTGTGTCATTGACGCCACCTCCTCTAGCCGCTTTCCCGCCTTGATGTCAATCCAGAGAGTTGCCACCATCCAAGACTCGTCCAAGACGGCGACCGCCCGCTCTGACAGCTGATGACAAACGTCGTTGCTGCCGAGCCCGTCGACTCATCATGAAAACCAAGGCCTTGTATCGAACATTCTGGCGCGTAGCTACGTGACTAGGATGGTAGCAATACACGCAGAGCGGCCGCGGCGTGCTATGCATTCCGCCTCCTCTGCCAGGCGTCAAGACATCATCGAATACCTTATACGCGGCAATGAACTCGGTCACCAGCTCTCATTCATTGACAGCAGCCGCAAAGACGCACGAACCCTCCCTCGACGGCTGATTCGCAGCCCATGTAGTAGCAGGTCCTTGATCGTCAAAGTCTCCCAGTCCCTCAACAACTCCCTCGGATCATGCCAATTTACTGATACCAAGTGCCGTATATAGCTTCCCACTTCCCAACGCCAACAAGGAAATGCCCTGCTCCTTGTCAGCACAATGGATTTTTCCACTCACCACGGATCAGTCCACAGCCCAGTAAGCAACCTCCCCCCTACAACCCTCTCCGAGCAATTCTCTAACCACCTCCCAGCTCATGTCCCAAAGCCTCTTCACCACGCACTGGACATTGAAAGTTCACCTCCATTAGCCTTTATCTCCCCTTCCCAAGCCTGGCAGCAACTCTCCGCTTCTGCGAGACAGCCCTTCACTACGTCTACCACTTTCGCCACGACCCCTACGTCCACGACATAGGTATGCTTCACCCTTTTCGCTGCCCGGGGACCGCTCAGGAGAAGGACAATGTATGGCAATCTGCGTTACTGGATCTTAAGATAAGCGATCTTGGAGGCTGCGAGGGAATTTTGGGATGTGAAGTGTGGTCAGCCTATGGAGTTCCCGGACAGGAGCCCGCTCAGGTTAGGGGGAGGATGTGCTAGATTATGCGTAAGGCGAGAGATGTGCTAGGGGCGGGTATCCCTGGGGTTCGAGTGTTGCTGGATACCGCGTGTAGAGTAGGGGGTGGCCGGGATCATCGCGCTATGTTCCGATGACGACGTGAAATGAAGAGGGTACAGTTGGTGGATTCTTGGACACATCATGTTGGAATCATTCTAAATGTCTTCATGTCCTCTCATGTCTCATTCTTCCCTTCATTCCACTACATTAAGCATTGTTGTAATTAAGCGGACACCCAAACTGCGCAGCAGTACCATTACCACTGTAAATCGGGTTAAGCATCTTCGCAGCCCACTGAGCGCTCTGGCTAGAAAGGGTACCACCGCCACCAAGCGACGATGGGGTGTTCTCAGTAGCAATCTGATACAACAAGCAAGCGACACCAGCAGGAGTGCCGTTGAAAGAGCTGTTGCTAATGCTTGGGCCGAATTGGCCAATTCCAGTGAAAGTGTTTGGTTTGCCGGTGTTACCACCGAAAGCAACTGGGTAGAGCTCGTACTGGGCGAAAATTTCTGCGGCCACGAGGGAAATGGTGTATGGGTCGACACGGGAGAACCAGTTTGGTGGGAGCTGCTCCTTTTGGAAGAAGTAGGACATGGTTGTTGGGTCGGCCTTGCCGAACTCGCCGAGGGATGGGAAGAGTTCGTATAGGAAAGAGGCCGCACCGTAGAGGAGGGCGGATTTGGGGCCTATATATGATCGAGTTAGCGACGGGCATAGCGGAAAAGTGATAGAGCGACTTACCGAAGTAAAAGTTACCGTTGTGGGCGACAGACCAGTCGTAGCGTGCCTTGCGGTAGATGGCAATGTGCTCACGGCTGCACTGGTCCTTGCAGTAGTTGTTGATCATGTCGGTGTAGAGGGTGTTGTTGAACTTGTAGTTGTCGCCACCAGCAGTGAAGTAGTCATTGCGAGTGAGGGAGGTATCACCCTCGAACTTGTTGTGGCCGTCGAGACCAAGTTCTGGGCCAAGACCAGGAGTAGCAGTCCTGGTGGTGGCGTCGCAGCCGAGTGAGAGCTTCGTGGTAATCGGGTCGCCGTCAAGACCGACACCGAGAACGGCGAGCAGGACGGCGAGGTCGTAACCAACGCCGTAGACATTCTGCTGGGCATCGGTGAGTTCGGCGAAAGTGACGATTCCGTCACGGGACAGAAAACCGTGGTTGGCGGCTGGGTGGATGTTAGAGATGTATTCTTCTTGCGACACTGTAGGAGCCACTTACCAGTGTTCAGGCCAGGGCAAGGACCGCGGATGTCGTTCTGACCTGGTGCAATGAATCTGTGCGCGGTGTCGCCTATGGGTAAAAGACAAGTCAGCGCCTATTCGTCGTGCTCCTTCAAGCAATGGACATACCATCAGCTGGCACCTTGTTGTTGGCGCAGACCTGGTAACCTGGAGATCCGTTCTTGGCACCACAGTATGGGTACTTGGCGGTGTATGTCTCAGCACCCTTGTGGTCTGGGTTGAATGAACAGCTCGCAGCGTCGCCTGGCATGCGTGCAACGAGCATATCAGCCCTCTTCATCTCCGCAGGGTCCCTGCCGACCATCTCGGCAACGAAAGGGAAAGCCGAAGCCTGAGAAGCCACAAGGGCAACGAGAGCCGTCTTGCTGAACATCGTCGGTGACGGTGTGGATGTGAATCAGGTGAGGTGATGTTGCTTACCTCCCGCGGACTGTGGGCAGGCGGCACTGCTTCATATACGCAAGACTCATAGCCTATCTCAAGCCTAGGCACTGGCAATTTGTGATAGATCAAGAGAAGCTTCCCGCAAACTCATCGGGCTGCAACATCGATCACACGGCCCACGGTTGATATGCTTCCGAGTTGCATGGGGAGATATGGGGAGTCCCGGCCTTGATTCAAGCCACAGTTGGACGGAAGCGGTGCGCCAGCGCCATTTGACGTTGAAAGAATGGGGAGAAGCAGGAGCAAGTGGCTTTTGCGTGACCTGGATGTCCTTTGAAAAGCTATCTGCCTCGATGGCGTGCATCCACCAGGCTGGACAAGCATTAGCTTAGCTTGATTCAAGCCGCTCGAAGCATAAGCATACCTCGAGCACACTTACGATCTAGAGCATAGACTTAGCGTTCGAACGGTCGGGCACGTGGCGTTACCTTGGGTGCTATGACCTCCTGCCCCAGGACGCCTCGCGTCTGGACCTGCGCAATGTCATGTAGTCAGATCAGCTGACAGGCGACAAAAGACGATGAGAGCTTTCACAGCAAGAAGGCAGCTGCAGTGAGACTTCATGGTGCAGCATATGCCGCAACCACCTCTGATGAGCGTGCGCTCACGATCTCGCGTACGCGATCCTTATCGGTGACCGACAGTACGCGTGGCAGCAGGCCGAGGCTGCCATTGAATTGTCCGAAGTTGGTAGGCTGGGTCGAACCCTGGGAGATCATTGAATCGGAAGGTTAAGGCCAGAAAATTGAAGGAACGTCTGAGGATCGTCGACCTGTTTCCCCACGTGGAAGGGGACTTTTCGACGATCGCCCACCAGATCTGCTGACATCTCTCCGAGGCTCAATAATCGGAAATCCTCGATTGGCTGCGCGCTGACTGCAGCTGCTGCGTGCGATGATGAATAGTGGGAAGAAGTAGGCACAGCTTCGCTCTACACAAGTGATCCGCAAGCTTCGGCCATACACAGGTAACGCGACGGCTTTTGCCAGTACCAAGCCACGCAAGCCTTTATTTACCGAGGAGTTCTAGTGCGATCGAGCAACGAATGTTTGCTTGCTTATGAGTAGCGCTGCACTCTCCGAGGCTTTCTGGCAGCTCCTACACTTGCTGCCTGGTTGTCGCGATCGGAGATGTAGTTGCATGGTTGTCCAACAATCGATGTGACGTTTCGATGGTAGGACTCGGCCAATTCTTCGAGTCTTTGCAACATGATAACAGGTATATCAACTAGGCACTGCGGGAGTGAAATTGCTGGCCCCTTCGTCGTGAATTATGGTGTGGAGGAGAATCTGGCCGCGTTAGCCATGCAATCGTCCGAGCATGGGAAACACGGTCAGTGCTGAGGACGCAACGAGACTGCTTCTCAGATGCCAAACGTGTATGTCGGATCGTCGTGATGCATGTTGCTCTTGAGGCACATACAGCAGATACATCGATGTGCCAATGCTTCGCGATGGTTGACCTGCTTCTGCATCGCCTTAGTGCTACCAGCAGTGTGGAAAGCAGCTTTTAACGAGATTAGAATCGAGTGCTTGATGGCAAGCACGTTGATCGGGAGAATCCAGGGCTGCCCATAATCCATGGAAGCACCCACGTGATTATGCTAGCTTGCGTCACGAAAGCCGGAAGCGTGTAGATGGGAGCCGGATCGGTCGAGCTGCTGAAATATACTCAGAGCCTGGCCAGGCAGAAATTTGCAGTCCGCTCGAGGTAATGCCGTGTCTGTGCTCCATGGTCCAGTGGCACTCGCTGGCCTGAAGCAAGAATTCATATCTCAAGGACAGAATTCCACGTGATTCCGGTTGTCTACGTTAAGGTTAACGTGAATCATCCGCAAGAGTCCAGGGAGGGAGAAGCGTGCGAACGCCTCGCCGCCACGGTGCAATAAGCTTGGTCAGTGGGCTCACGCCCACACAGCTATAGCTGCCGCGGTCAATGGCAAACCCCGGGCATAGTGTCAAGTTCGACAGCTGCTGTGATCTGTCCACATCCCCAGTCGATTCCATCATTCACCTGCATCCTTCCCGAGCCTCCTCTGTTCCTTTGCCTCCTTCTTTGCTCGCCTCTGCTCCGCCATCTTGCGGTGGATGTTCATCTCCATGGCATGTTCCTCCTGCATCTTCTTGAGCTCCCTTTCGATGCGTTCGTTGTGCTTGATGGCATCCTGCCGCTTTCTCATGCGCTCGTACAGCATTTCCTTGGATGCGTCTATGTCTTTCCGCACTGCAGCACGTAGGGACGTGGCGTTTGTTGCGCTGGCGTTGTTGAGGAGGAAGTCCTCTGGGAAGGTGTCCATTTCAGGATCGAGTCCAGGCCCGCCTTCCAGGTAGCCACCGGGGTGTGTTAGTCTTACACCAGGCACATGGCTGGCGAAGATGCGACGCGCGTCGTTCAGCGGGAGAGGCAGCTCGTCTTCTGCGATAGTTGGTAGGCTTTGCAGAGATATCGCGCTGACCTTGACGGAGACGCCTTCGACCGGCATTTCTTCGCTGTCATCCGGTATGATGCGAATGGCGTTGTCGGAGGAGGGTGGGTTGAGCACTGCTTGCATGATTTCATCTTCGAAGTCGGCGCTGTACTTGAGGTCGTGCGGCACGTAAGAAGCGTATGCGCCGGATGGCTGTTCTTCTTGCGGCGGGGTCGGAGCAGCACCCGTGGGCGCTATTGCGTCGCCGCTCATAGTTGGTCTGTAGCTGATAGCCTGCCTGTGTCGGTGGTTACTGCTATGTGTTGTACATGAAGCATAGCGAGTGACATGTGATCGGTTGGGAATACATGTATACTGCGCTGTAGCTCCAGAAGTGAACCAGGTCGCTCCGGCTTCACAGCTGCGGACGCGATTGCTTCGCGACTCCTCCCGCATTGACATCAACCTCCTGACCGCTACTCGTCATCAACCCAATTCGACCACGGCGCAGTATATCACCAACACAACACCTCGTGACGCCCGATGAGCGGGCAGACCGCCGACCATGGCTGCGACAGCCCTATCCCACGCCTCCGTGGATGACTTGCGCTCTCTCAGTCGCCAACCCGAGCGCGATCCCGACATCCAGGCAACACTGTCCGACTTCCTCACCTACACCGAGCACTTCCCCGCCCACTTGACACGTGCCCTCACCTTGATCCAGAACCAGCGCGAGAAGGCTGAGCGCAGCATCAAAGCAGTCCACGATGACACCACTGCCTACAGCATCTTGCCCTCCATCAAGCACGACAGGCCAGATCCCGTACGGCTGAGGCGAGACATCAGCTATGCCTTGGCGGAAGCGGAGTCTGCCTGCCGCATGTCGGTGGAGGAGGCCGTGAGACTTGACAAGGAATGTCAGAAGGAGGCGAAGAGACTGGACATCGTCACCGAAAAGCTCCAGGCGCAGCCACTGCCACCATCCAGAGATCCTACACCTGAGCAGACTGGCCTGACCTCACCGAATCTCAAGCGGGAGCGCCGCATGAGCACGCGGGCAGAAGAGGCACACGCAGACAAGCAACACTCTTCTCGGGTCCCGGGTAAGGCAGCAAGTAAGGCAGCTAGCAAGCTACGGGGCCGCAAGGTCATGGTGCCCGGTGAAGTCCTGCCTCCGCCAGACCCGAATGCGCCCTTCGACTTCGCCTCGGACTGGGACTCGCCACGTACTACTCCAGCGTTGGGCGAGGAGCATCTGCTTGCGCCAGGTGCTGATAGAGAGAAGAAGAAAGGAACAACTCCACGTCCAAGGTCTCACACTCCGAGACCACCAAGGACTGAAGAGGAAAGAGAACGTGACAGGAAGAACCCCAAGCCACGAGGTCCACGCGCACCAGGCCAGCCAGGAACCAATGCTCATTCGGCTGTCGCGGGTATCAGCACGTCCAACGCTTTACTGGCCCTGACAGAGCCTCCACCGGATGCGAGACCTGGCAGTAAGTGGCTTCCATGGGCGAAGCTCACCGAATGGGAGATGGCCAAGCTTCGTAAGCGCATGAAGAAGAATGCCATCTGGGTGCCCTCGCAAACTATGGTACGACGCGAGCTCAAGAACCTTGGACGTGGCGTTCAGGGCAAGGAGGCCGCACGCCTCAATGCTGAGAGGGGAGGGGATCCATTTGTGGACGAGGGCAATGAAGGTGATCCGACCAAGGTAATCATTAGTGGTGAAGAATCGGCCCAGATGACCGCCATGCTAGGTCCACAAATCTATGCAGACGACGAGGACGCAGATGCCGAGCTTATCAATCGCGGCATGAGGCTCAACGAAGCCAAGAAGCTGAAGCGTCAACGTCTGCTAGAGGAGCAAGCTCTGCAAGCGCAGATCGCGCGCGAGACTGGCGTCGATCCAGCGACCGGCGGCAAACATAGCAGTCTCTCGCCAGAAGCTGACAAGAAGAAACGCAGACGTGAAGGCTCCCCTGTCGCTGGAGCTTCCACCGATGCAGCTTATGAGAACAAGCGGCCGGCACTCAAGAAGATCAAGATTGCACCCCCGAAGACGACACAAGTGCCGCTTGCTCCTGCAGGTCCGTCATCGTCGCCCCACTCTCGCAAGCGAGCAGCTACACCTCCCGCTGGCCGCAAGACCATCATCACCATCAAGCCGAGTAAGGCGGTCTCTGAAGAGCCACCCAACAGACGCTCAAGCTCGCGCCGTGTTAGCAACGCGAGCTTACCTGGCGATTCCAATGATTCTGTTGACTCGGTCGAAGCTGAAGCATCGACAACCAAGAGCGGCCGGCGCAGCAGACGGCCTGCGCACAACGTTGTCATTACTAGTCACGATGATGAAGATGCGAAGGTGGGCATATCCAAACGTAAAGCTGCTCCGAAGAAGAAGAAGAAGGATTCTGTTGCACCAACAGACCAACCGGGCTCGGCACCTGCCAACGAGACCGGCGAGGACTACATTGATCCACAGGAGCCTCGGTACTGTGTCTGCGGTGACGTGAGCTGGGGTACCATGATTGCCTGCGACAACGATGACTGTGAGAAGGAATGGTTTCACCTGGATTGTGTGGATCTGACTGGCATGCCACCGCGCCGCACCAAGTGGTACTGTCCCGACTGTCGCAAGAAGCTCAAGCTGGGCACTGGGACCAATGGACTCGTCGGTCGGAACTTAGGTCCGCAGGTTGCTGGCCGGTAGCAACGAGCCCCGAGGACGCCGCCTTCCGCCGGGTGGGCACCGTGCTCCTATTGCAAGCGTGTCTATGTAGACCCTAAGGGTTTCAAATGCTGCGAAGGATGCCGGCGCTACAACCACGAAAACATCAAGAGAAAACGAGCGGAGGCCAAGGCGGCATCTTAGGGGGATGCGATGGCGGGTTGCCAAAAGAACTCGCTGACTCGACAATCACATGTCGAAGCTGACAGTTTCTGTGTGCCAACACACAGGACGTCAAAGAACTCATATCGAAACAATATGGTATGACGGTCACTTGTGCTATAGCACATAGGAAACCCTGCAGTAGGACTTTGATGGGAGATGGTATGATTGGTCACTGTTGGTATGGCGTTCAGGTGCGGGTTCCTTCGAGCAGTTGCTTATATGGCCAAAGTGACTGCGATGGACATTGCGCCGATTGCTTGGTAGTCAGTCAACAGAATAGTGAGGTACATGTTATTACAGCAAGTCTTGTTCATCCACTTTGCTACTACTTCAGTATGATCACCACAGGCTGTCGTGAAACTTCCAACGTCTTGGCGGCGACTTCGGACGACCTGTCACCCTCTCTCACTTTCAGCTCTGCTCTTCCATATGTCAGCCACAGCCAACAGCATCCTCCCTGTCCATCGCCTACAGCCTGCAGACAGTGCGATGTCGCTTTGCAGCCGATGGAGCGGCTTCGAAGCCACGCGTACGATGCAGTTCACAGCAAACTATGCGATCGGATCCACTTAATTGCGGGCGCCCTGTGGTTACCACAATCGTCAGTCGTTAAGCCAAGAGGTAACCACATTTTCCGACTTCATCACTTCCACGACTTCTTTCGAAGGATTCGATTGTAGAAAGGCGCGAATCCGCTTGGATACAAGAGGGACAAGAAAGTATCACAATTTCCTCTGTTCAAATCACCGTCTTCCCTTTCCAAGCATCATCAACAGCATCATCCCCACAACACAACCAACCAAAATGTCTTCAACCATCGACTGGACCAAAACCAAAGCCCTCTCCTTCGACATCTACGGCACTCTACTCGACTGGGAAAACGGCATCGCCTCCTCCGCCCGCGCCACAGCTCTAGGTCCATACCTTCCCCATGACCACAAGGATCTCATGCTCGCCATCGAAAAACACGACACATCAGTCCAACGGGAGAACCCAACAATGCGTCAATCCGAATTCATCGCCGAGGGCCTCCGTCGCTACGCCAAAGAGCTGAAAGTCGTCGAGAAGGGACACCTTTCGCAGGATCAAGTCAACGAAGCAGCGAAGGAGTACGGTGGAAATATTGGAGAGTATCCCGCGTTCCCCGACACTGTCGCTGCGATCCAGAGTTTGGGAAAAAGGTTCAAGCTCATTCCTCTTTCCAACGTCGACATCGATTCTTTTAACGCAACTCTTGCTGGCCCTCTCAAAGGCTGCCATTTTGACGCTATTTATACCGCCCAAGACATCGGGAGCTACAAACCCGATATTCGGAATTTCCATTACTTGCTCGAGCATGTGAAGAGTGATTTTGGAGTCAGCAGGGAGGAATTGGTGCATGTGGCGCAGAGCTTGTTTCATGATCATGGGCCGGCGAAGGAGGTGGGTTTGAGGAGTGTGTGGGTTGATCGGAGGGGGTTTATGGGGGGTGAGCGGGAGAATGCGAGGGAGAGGTTTGGGTTTGAGGTCAAGGTTGAGACGTTGGGGGAATTGGCGGGGATGGTAGAGGAGGCTTTTGAGGGAGAAGCGTAGGGGAGGTGAGATGTGTGGATGAGTGGTTGATGCACGATATGAGCAGCTATCTCGAACTGCTGCGCTCTTACATTATTGACTATGACATGTCGCCATGAGACATGTCAGCACTCCTCACCAAGTGGGCCGGCAATTGAGTCGCTAATTGCCGAAACACGCGGACCCCTGCAGCCAGGACGCGTCTGGACGAGCTAATGGAGCGCGTCACAACACTTGACCTTTTTTCTCACTGTCACGTTACTGTATACATTCATTCACTTTGTGCTCGGCAGGCAGGTGTCCAATATTCATTCGGTGGAATTGCGGCTTGTGAGTAAGTGCTCGCGAATGGAAAACGAGTCAAGCACGTCAATCGGCGTAGGGCCACCGTTGTGACCTCATCTCCAGGCAGACGTGCGTTATGGAAGTCGCAAAACGCGGCCAAGTGCTGCGTCTTTTGAGAGATGCCGTTCCTGACGTCGACACTTTTCTGCTCAAGGCGGGCCGCGTGGTGGTCGCCGTGCGGAAACACCATCAGCCCTTCGAAGTGAATGAGACGGCCGACGTCACGTCCTGGGTTTGGTAAGCCTAGGCTGGTGCCTGCTGCAAGCCCCGGCACAACTGCTGATACACGCCGCAGGGTGAAAGCGCACGGCAAAGTCCCTCTCTCCAAGATACTCGACGCGTACCGGAATCAGTGTGCTGTGAGCAGCGAGACGGACATAACGCTGAGGATGGCCGACCCCACTACTCCCGCACCTGACGCCGTCATGTCCGAATTACCAACACAAGACCGCGTTCTGGTTCTCACAGCCGCCGAGTCGGAAGCATCAGCGTCGCAAGCAGCTTCTTCCGTCTCGGTCTCGTTCACATCGGCCACGTCCAACAGCCCGAGACCACCGCTGCAACCAGTCAAACGCCAGCTGACAACACCAACCTCTCGATCGCCCATACCCAGCATGAAGCCGGATCCAACGGCAATTTCTACGCAGCCTGCTGCCGCGTACAGTCCCCATCTCAACCATCTCGACCGGGTCTTGGACCCTTCGACGACTTCCATCAAAGCAGAGCAGTCGGAGAATATCAACCCTCTCCCAGCTGCATATCACGAGAACCCGCTGGACGGACCGCCTACTACACCCGCCACTGCTGGCTATGGTGCTGTACCCGCTACTCGAACCCCCAAAGAGGAGCCTGAAGAAGAGACTCAAGCCTACGCCCCACGAGAGCAGGAGAACCCTTTCACAGCCTCTCAAGAGGGCGAATCGGAACAGCAGGCACCTCGCGGCCGATTCCTACAGCAGTTGAGTAACGAGACCGCTCCGGAACGACTTGAGGCTGGCGTTGCAGCGGGCTTGAAAGCGCTCGCCGAGATCGAGGTATGTAGTGAAGAACGCGAGGCATCGAGCGGCGGCTTCAATAGCATGCGTTGCACAACGCGCCTCGCTCCACGTCTACACCTCTTTCTTAGACACTGCCACGTGCTTGCCGAGTATAGCTAACACCCTGTGTTTGGTAGGTCCCACTTAGAGAGCTTGCGTCGAGTGAAGACGCCGCCAACTGGCTCAAGCAGATCGAAACTGTTCGCAAGGATGCAGCTCGAACACGCACCGTTGTTGGTGTTGTCGGCAACACAGGCGCCGGGAAGTCCAGTGTCATCAACGCTATGCTCGAGGAGGAGCGCCTTGTGCCTACCAACTGTATGCGGGCCTGTACGGCAGTCGTCACTGAAATTTCATACAACGACTCCCCGAATCCTAGGATGAAGTATCGTGCTGAAATAGAGTTCATACGTCCGGAAGATTGGGCGAAGGAGCTTCATATCCTCTACAATGAGATCATCGACGAGGCTGGGAATTTGTCGCGTGAGTAAATCCGAAGTGCGGAAGGCATAGTCTGTCTGAGACCTGCGCGTGGCATCCCCAGATGAGCAGCAGTTGCTGAGCCACTGCCACGTGGTCTTCGAGTATAGCTAACGCCCGTCTTCTTAGGTGAAATCTCAAATCCGGACTCTGATGCTGGTGTCGCTTATGCGAAGATTCGTGCGGTATATCACAAGCTCACACGGGAGGACCTCCAGAGGACCAACCCCAACGCGTTGATGACACACAAACATGTGAGGGCGGTACTTGGGCAGACGCGCAAGATAAACGAGTCTGATGCAGATGCCTTCTACAAGCGTCTTCAGCAGTTCGTCGACTCCAAGGAGAAGGGAACCGAAAAGCTTGACAAGAACGGCAACAAGGCATCAAACCAGGGCAAGCGAAAGTTCGAGTACTGGCCGCTGATCAAGGTCGTCAAGCTCTACACCAAGGCTGATGCATTATCCACCGGCGCCGTTATTGTCGATCTCCCTGGTGTTCACGACATGAACGCTGCACGTGCAGCCGTTGCCGAAGGCTACATGAAAGAGTGCACCGGACTGTGGATCTTGGCACCGATCAACCGCGCAGTCGACGACAAAGCAGCGAAGACTCTTCTGGGCAATACCTTCAAGCGCCAGCTCAAGTTTGATGGACAATACAACGCTGTCACGTTCATCTGTAGCAAGACTGACGACATCTCACGTACAGAAGCTTCTGATAGTCTGGGGATCGACACGCGGGAGCTGGACAGCAAGATGGATGAGATAGTATCGCGGCGCAGGGAACTCACGAAGCAGCTGAAAGCAGCAGAGAACGAGAAGGATAGCTACGACGGTATCATGGAAGACATTGACGACCAGATTGAGACCTGGGAAGACCTGGCTGAGAAAATTGGAGATGGCAAAACTGTCTATGCACCAACAAGCAAGAAGCGAAAGCAGTCGTCATCCGGTGGCGCCAAAAAGCGTCGACGTCGTGCCATGGAATCGGATGATGAACTCGAGGGGCGGAAGAGTGACGAGTCCCAATCAGAACCAGAGCCGGAAGAGATTCCGACGGAGCCGCTGACTGAGGAAGTGGTGACAGCAAAGCTCGATGAGCTGAAGCAGTCGAAGAAGGACAAGCGGCGGGAGAAACGAGCCCTGGATGGACGCATCACGGATCTGGAGGACGAGATGGACAATCTTCAGGAGAAAGAGAACACCCTCGACGCCGAGCTCAGCGCCATGTGTATCAAGGGCAGGAATGAGTACTCCCGCGGTGCCATTCAGCAAGATTTTGCAGCTGGTATTCGTGACCTGGACCAGGAAAATGCCGAGGAGGAAGATCCGGACAACTTCAACCCAAACGAAGACATTCGAGACTATGACGAGGTTGCTCGAGGACTCTCTGTATTCTGTGTCAGCAGTCGAGCTTATCAGAAGCTTTGCGGCCGGCTCAAGAAGGACAATGCTGTGGCCGGCTTCACCAGCAAGGACCAGACTGAGATACCTCAACTCGCTCAGCACGCGAAAAAGCTCACTGAGAAAGGCCGACAAGCTGGTTGCAGACGATTCCTGAACAGTCTCACAAGCTTGATGACCTCAATGTCTCTATGGGCATCAGATGATGGGACTGGTGTCAAGTTGACCTCCCAGCAACGAGATGCCGAGAAGGCATTTCTCAGCCGCAAGCTGCAGGATCTCGAGAAGGCGCTCGACAAGGTTGTTTCGTCCACTCTGGAAGATGTCGTGGAGAACTTGCATGAGACGCTATTTGACAAGATGGACCCCGCTGTGCAGACCGCCGTGGACAGTGCGGCGCAGACATCTGCTGGCTGGGGCGCCCACAGAAATGACGGAGGCCTGCATTACATGACCTACAAAGCCACTGTCAGAAGAGATGGCGTCTACAGCGGCGCAAAGGGGCATCGCGACTTCAACGGCGAGTTGGCTGAGCCGCTGCTCAAGCATCTGGCCTCAGCTTGGGAGAAGGCATTCCAGCGCAGGTTGCCGCACATCCTGCAAACATTCAAGAGATCTGCAACTACTGTCCTCATGCAGTTCCACAGTGCCGTGGAGGCTCGCACTCGAGAGAAGGGACATGGCCTGGCCAGAATTGCCATGCTTGAGACCCAGCTCGACGCATACAGTTCTATCTTCGGTGATCTAGCCCAGGCTGCAGTCGACAGCATCACTGAGGGTCAGAGGGAGATCAACCGCGAGTTTACGCCTGCCATCGCACACGCCATGGTCCCAGCATACCAGATCTGCACCGACGAGGCGGGTCCAGGCAGCTATGCTAGAATGAAGAACGCCATGGCTAGCCACGTTGACTCAGAGAAAAGTATCATGTTCGACAGCGCTGCAAAGGGCGTCAGGCAAAGCTTACTGTCTCTCTGCGAGACAGTCAAGAAGACCATGCTCGATAAAGCGGATGGTGTGTTTGTGCAGATGCAGCGAGACTATTTGACTCTGGTGGGCGTCCACAAGGGCGACATGAAGATGTCTCGTGAGGAGCGACAGGTTCGCGGCAAAGTCGATGAAGCTATAGCCGATGTCGATGATCTCTTTCAGGACGTTCTAGAGGCGGACCTTGACCAACTGAAAGCCGACCCCGCTATTGGCAGCGTCAAGTCAGAGACTGGAGCTCTAACCGAAATGGAGGCGGAAGACGAAGCTGCCGACGACGACGACGACGACAAAGAGGACCTCGCTATCGATGACACTGACAGCGGAGGCGAAGTCGAGGATGCTGCTCCTAGCGCTGATGAGGAGTCGAGTCCTCCCAGTCCAAACAGCAGCGGCCCATGTGATGACTAGGAGCTCTGGATATGGTGAAACTGGTATCCTGTTAGGGACCACCACCCTGCTGGATGTTGCCGGCTTCAGATTGGTCTCTCGAAGCGCGCACGATTGCCTGCAACCATCTCGCAAACGTTGCTATCATACGTGGATGCCATGGGAGCAGATACTGTGCTCCACTTCCTGTATCAAATTTTAGAAATAGCAGAGAGTTTCCTGTCTGTACAGAATGATTGACAGCATCTTCCACTTGAAGGCTCGTCTATCAGTCATCATGTCTTGCCAAGAGAGATAGTGCTAGTATGCTATGCGGCTCTTGGGCCGTCTAAGAATGTTCGTGGTGTTCCGGAAAGTCTTGAGAGGAAACTATTTTGGGATATTGACTAAGCACTTGAAGGCGCACTTGCTCGCAGCTTCGCTACAGTACATGTACACGTCGCATACCGTTCGCATCATGCAACATGTCATGGCGATCTTGGTCACCCAGCTGTCTGTCTAGCATTGTCCCATCGCAGGGTGCAGAGTGGCAAGACTGCGGATGCGCTAGTGATCGCTGGAAGGGACGGGCAAAGTGTGTTCCTGCCGGGATACGAGCAACCGAGCAAACAGCGACTGCTATTCTATTCTCGACCGAACCAACACGCGCGAGAAATTTCATCCTCTCCTCTACCCGTCGCCAGGCCACTTTTTCACCGCCGTTTCGCGCTACAAACACACAGTCTCAACTGACTCCCGCGACGGCAGCGGCGCGGCACCGTAAAGCGCAACTCCGATCCCTCCAGATCAAATCTGGATTGTCAAGCTCGCAAGCCAGTCCCTCCGATGGCTCACGTACCCTGGAAGTTTGGCTTGTCACGGCGCCCGCTCACATCATAGTTTGGAACGGTCCGAGAATAGTTGGTCGCGCCGCTTCCTCTTATGGCAGCCAAAGCATGACCATCTGTGGCATATGGCGGTATATGTACGGGCACGTACTTTCCCACACACAGCACCAGAGCCGACCCCTTTTCGGCAGCCTGTCCGCGACTCTAGTACATCTGGCAGGACGGAGTACTGTACCCCTTGTCTGAAGCAAGACCCTTCCGCACGAAACCGGGTGCGATGTGCGGTCCAATTGCATTTCGATTGCAGGTACTGTAGCTGTCACACGGGGATATCTAATCGTCGTCAGGCAAGAACGTACGTACGATACCGCGTTATTCGGATAGATTAACTTAGCGTACTTTGTCGTTGCCTTGTCGTTGTGATCACCGGAGGTTCGCGAGAGGGCAGAACTATTGGGGGCAACCCCTCGTGCCCCTGTTTGCCTACTCGCGGGTTTTCAAAACGCTATAGGCGTAGACATATCGAAGAATCTAATGTATCGAGCGTAGAACCCTCGAACCCTACGTCGACAGATCGTAAAGCCCTTGCTAGCGCATAATAATATGCACGACAACCGTCGATAAATATAGGATACATTGTCAAAGTGGCTCTAAAATCGTGCACGGCCTTGTCTGACAACTGCCGCATTTACTTGTATTTCTACACACTGCCTTCTCCACTACCCGATTGAGAAGCTTTGCCATGCAACAGCCGTTTGCGACCAAGGCGAATAAGCGCAGCTCGATGTCGTATAACGATGCTGGAGTGGACGTTGGTCCTATATCTTATCCATGTCCCACCGATCCGGAAGAGGCTGGTCCTGGGACTTTGCACTTGAGCCATTGGCTTGCTACAGCAAGCTGTATGGATCTTCGCCAACAGAGCAGGCATGAACAGTATCGCGAGCGACTTCACCATTACAACGACTCATCGCACCTGCCACAGCCGGAACCGAAAGAGGCAAAACATGCTTCTTATGCTGGTCCTTTAGCACGAAATCAATGGACTGAGGTTCCACTGCCTCACCGGCCTGCTGCCTGGCAAGATGTTAAAGACGAGCCTCTTCCTGTGACAAAACAGCGACCGCGCGGATGGCGACTATGGCCGTTTATGAACGAGAACAGGCAGAGGCCTGGTGAGTCGCGAGGTCGCCGTCCACATTGTGCATCCCGAAGTGTTACTGCGGCAGAATGTCCGCAACAACGAGGACCAGATACGGATCCTGCACCATTATATCCTCAGATGAGCCCGTACGATGATGTACAGAGGTCGTACAGCGCGCCCGATGAGCTCGGTCCTGCTCCGCGAGCAGCCTCTCAGCCAAATACTGCAAGCCAATGGCAGACTCCATTCTATTCATCAGACGCCGAGGACGAGCCTCCACTGACCATGATACCATGGACGCCGACCTGTTCACCTTCTGGCCGGACACGAGCACAAGCGGCTGCAAATGCTGCGGAAGCAACTTTCACAGACGAGGAAGAGTTTCACCTCTTCGTGCAAGCTACGGCTGGTCTTGGGCCGGAGCAAGCATTCAAAGATCCCAACTCACCAGAGGATCCTCCACGAGGACGTCGCGCAACGGGCAGCAGACCATTCTCAACGCCGCAAGCGACAGCGTCTGACGACCTGGTCTCACCGATCCCGGAAACGCCCACAACTGTGTATGCCCTTCAGCAGTTTGCGCAATTGCCTCGTGATCCAAGATTGCCCGCCCTCATGAGGCTAGATGCAGGGCAGTCATGCCCAGCGCAGAGACTAGACACGACAACGGGTGGCATAGACCTATGGTTGCAGCCACCTAGCGCCATATCGGAGGAAGACAGCGCTTTCGGTGCCATCGATGATGAATTGCCTGATTATGCGGCGAGCCAGGCTCAGGCTCAGGCAGCGCAAAGAGGGGAGGCTACACGGCGAGCGCAGGAGCTCCAGAGGAGGTGGCAGTTGCGGACCGTATGACAGCAATGGAGCATTGAAGATGAAAAAGACCCGTAGATTTGAAAGCATCGGGGAAAGATGAGATGTTGAAATTCACCGTCGGGTGAAAGAAGATACCCGCTGCAGCTCAGATAGCTGCAGGCACGTTCGTTTTCCGGGAGGGCTTGCTTGTACATACATACATGCATGGGACTGTGAAGTACGCCGATGGTCACATGTGCAGCAAGGCACCTAGGTGTGATGTGTTAAGTGGGTGGGATGAATTCTCGAAGATTGCCCCCAACTTTGGTGCCTCAGGCAAACAGTTTTGCTCCGAAATCAGCTTGTCTTCGACTACAATGTTGACATTCCACTCGCACGATGCCGATTGTATGGATGCGCCCGAGATGGAGCGACAACGTACGATTGAAAAGGGCTATGCCGTGTCGAATGACGCCCTCCACGTCAGGAAGCGACGAAAAACGATGGCATACAAGCGTGGCCGGTGCAATAGTTGCGATTTGGCAATATCGCCGTCTCGGTTGCGCGCCATTGGTATGCTGTATCGTTGACGTGGCAGAACTAAATTACCAATGTCAGACGTCTCTGTGACAGTGTGACCAGACGGTACTCGACACTACGAGAGAATGCCCAATACACGAGAATCCGAGGTCGCCCGTAGAACTACCCTACGAGTACAATGGCGGTTAAGGGGCAGGCGGATACGCTGACTTGGTTCGTTGGGGGCTATATGAAAGTAGGCTTCGCCCTTTGAACGTCGTCTACTTTCAACGATCCTGCGTGACGCGTTGTGTTATGAGCACTCAAAGGAGATCTCATCCACTCGGGGATATCTGCTATGGGGTCTTGGGTAGCATGTTATACCTCGGATGTGGAAGGCTGCCGAGCGATCTGGGTGCCGCTTTGCTCTTCCGTGAACGAGCAACGGAAGAACGCCTAGGACTTGTCGCGTATTGATCAAAGTCGCTCCTTCAGCGCGCCTGGCGCTTCAGGAAGTCCTCCCGCATCTTCGGGCAACAGCTTCTGCAATGGAACACAAGAAGCTCAACTTTTCCCGAAGAGGTTGAAGCAGGAATTCGCGGCTGTAAGTCTGGACGCCTCCGCAGCTTGATCATCCTGCCGTCCCATCGCTCGAGGCCAGACGATCGCCGTGTGCTACTGCACATCAATAGGTAATGCAGTACTTTCCAAAGTCGTAGTGGAGCTCTTCCTCGTGGTGCCACAGCCCACAACGACTCAAACATTGGCTGGAACCGGACGACCGACGGCAGCCTGTCATCTGGCACTCTACGTCGTTGAGCATGCCCTCCCCAATGTTCAACACTCTTCAATCTCGCAAAAATGCCCATACAATGACGCCTTGCCCCGTCAGTGACGATGACCCACCGGTCACGCTTCTGACGTCTCGACGCGTTGGAGGGTTCTATCGTTCGCCTGGCTCTGAACTGGTGCTGGGATGACGGCCAATCCGCGCGCTTGCTACGACATAGCCAGATGCGGCTATGCTAGCAAAATAAGGATCCATTGCCGTCGAAGTCAAAGTACAGTATTCTGGTCGACAACAGGCTAACCGGGGACGTGGTCCGGCAGAGCAGTCCCTGAAACTCTTCGCAGGGCAAGTCTCGCCGCATTTCACTGACCTCGGTAGAGCTTGTACTACGGCAACATGCCTGCTACAACCGGCCCGGCCTTCTGAGTGACAGGGCGCTGCAAAGGCATCGGGTTCTCGACCTCAATTTCAGCTTCGAGCAGCCTTCCCAGCGCTCAGCGCTACCCCAGATCTTCCCCAGATGGGGAACCTGGCAAGAACGGGTTTGTCGCGTGGCGCCCCACATGTGCCTGGACTAGAGAGGCATGGTCCAAGCAGAGATCTGCTCCGAACGGTAGGTTCCACTCGAAGTCTATATAGACGGCGGTCATCTTGACCTCCTCAATTCCACATCACCTCCGATTGTCTTTCAAGACTGAGCCACCCCTTCTGGCCTTGACTCCTTGTTGTCAATCACCATGGACTACACTCACCAGAAGCTCGAAGCTCAAGTTATTGAAAAGGCCTACAATGCTGAACACAATGAAGGACGTCGCCCCTCCGTCTCGAGCATGAAGAAGAACTTCGATCAGACCAACGTTTATATGGTCGCCCCAGACAAGACACACCTGGAGGTGGGCGATGATGTGACCGCGGATGCCAGTATCGAGGACATCGCTACCAGCTGGTTCGTCTGGATGGTAGCAGCCACCGCCTCCATAGCAGGCGCCCTCTTTGGGTACGATACGGGCATCATCTCTGCTGTCCTTGTCTATCTCGGAACCGACCTAGGCGGTGTCGAAACCACATCGAGCGAGAAAGAATTGATCACTTCCCTTTGCTCTGGAGGCGCCTTCATCGGTGCCATTATCGCTGGCTTGACTGCGGACAAGTTTGGCCGCAAGGTTGCCATCTACGTCGGCTGTGTCCTGTTTGTAGCCGGTGCCATCATTCAGGCCGCTGCATACGGCATTGCTCAGATGTCTGTCGGACGACTGATTGTCGGCTTTGGTGTTGGTAGTGCAGCTATGGTCGTGCCACTCTACATTGCTGAGATCGCACCCACGAAGGTCCGTGGACGACTGATTGGCCTTAACAACATGTCGATCACTGGAGGACAGGTCATCTCGTATGGCATTGGCGCCGCCTTTGCTCACGTTCCCAACGGCTGGAGATACATGGTCGGACTCGGTAAGTTTAGGAGGCCCCTTTCGTTTGAAGCAGTACTGACACTCCGCACAGGTGCTCTTCCAGCCATCGTCCTCGCAGCCATGCTTCCCTTCTGCCCAGAGTCACCTCGTCAACTCGTCTTCCACGGTCGCCTTCCCGAAGCTGAAGCAGTCATCCGCAAGATCTACAAAGGCGCATCAGACAGTCAGGTCAAGGCCAAGGTAGCAGTCATTGCTGCAGCCTGCGAAGAGGCTAAAGAGTTGAATTATGGCACGTCGCGATGGTCCAAGATTGTCCAACTACACACCAACCCAGCATACTTCCGCGCCCTCGTCTGCGCTTGCGGTCTGATGGTCATCTCCCAGATGTCCGGTTTCAACACCCTGATGTACTATTCTAGTACCCTCTTCGCCCTGGTCGGCTTCTCGAACCCGGTCGCGGTTGGTCTTGTCGTTGCTGGAACCAATTTCATCATGACCTGGGTCAATATGATGACAGTGGACCCAATAGGCCGTAGGAGAGTCCTGGTCTCGACAGTCTGGGGTATGTCGGCTGGCCTAATTGCTGTCGCTGTCGCCTTCTCTTTCATCCCGATCAACACGAAGACTCTCGAGCTCACGCAGGATACGGTCTCTCCGGCAGCGATCGTGGTCCTGGTCTTCATTATCTGGTTCGTGCTCTTCTACGGCGTCTCTGTTGGTAACACTGCGTGGATGTCCACGGACTTCTTCCCTATGGAGGTACGAGCTATGGGCACGATGTGGCTGACTTGCTCTTGCTGGGGATCCAACATCATTGTATCATCTACATTCCTCTCGATGATGAAGGGCATGACCCCGAGCGGTGCTTTCGGCTTCTACGCAGCAATCTGCGGTATCGGATGGATTCTGATCTACTTCTTCTATCCTGAGGTCTCAGGCCTTACGCTAGAAGAGATTAGCGAGGTCTTCAAGCATGGCTTTGGTGTGAAGTATGCGAGGCAGCTCAGGAAGGAGCGGAAGGAGGAGATCGCAGAGAGGCTTCGAACACGGGAGAAGACCATTGCGATGGGTCACTGAAAGTGTGGAATGATCTTACGACAATGTACATAGCCTTGAGCACATGACCCATACGTCTGTATACGCGACGTCGAGGACTGATGACAAGACTGACGGTCGGAATATTCGAATGTCATCAATGCGATGTCGAGAGACCACTGTAATACGGAGAAGTTAGGAATTCAGACTTGCGCCAGAAGCCGTTGTGAATCTCATCGTATGGAGCTGACCTGGCCACTGGTTTGAACTCCCGAAACAGCCCATTGAAAAACTCCTCTCGTCCCTCATCAGCTCCTTAACACAGTCTGTCCAGTCGGAGCCCCTCTATCTCCATTCGCGATGCAATCCGTTTCCCAACCTCTTACCTTGAGCATGCACTTGGCCGACGTCGTCAAGAGCAGGCACGAAGAAGATGTCGAAGACTTTCGGTCGAGGGAGAGAGACCTTTCGAGACCTGGTCCTCAATACCACGACCGATATTGATGTCCAGGTAGTGATGACCGACACTCTGGATTGCGCAGAGTTGAGAGTCGGAATCAAGCGCTGTGAAAAGACTCGTAGATGGTAGATGCTGCAGGACTGGAAGATATTGTCGGTGTACGGCAGGAGGGCGGCTTCTCGATGGATCTGACCTGACTGCAGACTCGCGCGAAATGCGTCTAATGCGACTGGGGGGGTGATTTGTGCTGATGTTGTCGTTCGAGGATTCGTGGGAACAGTCTGCATTGATGAACAACAGCCCAGGAGGCGTGATTTGGTCGAGTTCTGCTCCTGGATGACTGACATCTCATCCGTCGTCGCAATGCATGCTGCTACAATTGGTTCGTGCTTTCGAATTCGGACTGAAGTGAAATCTAGAAGTGGGCCGGCCCCCCGTTTGGAACAATCACAAGTCACGTCAGCATCTAGAAGCGCGCTCTTGCTTCGTGAATCTGGCTGCACTCCTCGCTAGGGAATTCATGCGCCAGCGAATTTCAAGCAGAGGCCTCCGGGTCGATATCGTGGAAAGTGGCAACAGGATCCGTCATCGACCTTTGGACGCGAAAAAAGCCAGGACGACAAAGGTGAAAAGGTACGTGGGACTCATGGACACATCGTAGCAGTTCGAGGTCGAAGTCTGGACTGACGCTGAAGATGAAGATACAAAGGTAGCGGACGATCATTCGACTTGAGTATAGGCAATTCCGGTGGAGAAACCAATTTTGCCTACTACAGGACCTTATCGTCCTAGTCCTGGAGTAGACCACCTTATCTTGACGGTTCCAGCTCTGTTCCAGCCCGACCTTCGATCACTGGTCTATCAACGCGCCTTTCAATCATCTTCTCCCTCGGACCCAGAAGGCTGAACCCCTTCTCATCTTCAAGTCTCTCCTGAATTATGTTCTCCCACCGAACCAGATCTGCCCGCGTGTCGAAAGGGTCCCTATCACCCCTAAAGTCTCCGATAATGTCATATGCGACCACACTGACCTTGCCGATCGCTAGCTGTTCGTACGTACAAAAGGCCTCAGCAAGTCGTCCACTAAACATGCCACACTCGAACATCCTCTCGAACTGCACTTTTTTCTTCAAGTTCTTGAGTGACTGAACCTGCTTACCAAGCTGTCCTTTGATTGCGTAGTGATAGTAAGAGCTTATGCAGCAGGAGTAGAGGACGCTAATGTGTTGGAAAGCGCGAGATTGTGTTGATCAAGGCGATCCGGTGATGCTCGTCGTCGTACGTGATGAAGGCGGACGTCTCATTCTCGTAGACGGCGTGAATGCCCTAAGAACTTCTTGTAGTACTATGCCATCTTGGGTATATTCAAGGTCCAGATCACTATGTGCGCCAGTTCCGAGGCTGAGAGAACTTTTGCAGTGCTTCCGTTCGTTGAGGCCAGGCTGTTGTTCTCGGTTTGATTATTCAGAGTGGTTTCTCGCGCCGGTGGAGCTAAGATGATATACGTTCTTCAGCTAATCCTCAAGAAAGCTTACTCGAGCAGCCTCAAGGATTCAGTAGCGGAACTCCTTCAGATCTCTGCAATGCACTAGGTCAGGACGCCGTGTGAGGTGGAAGCGGCAGGCCTTATGGACGTAAGCACTGTGGAAGACCACGCGAAACGTTGATCATTTGCTTGAAGGCAGCTTCCGGACGTGATGATATTGCGTGGCCCCTCCATAACGCGCGCCCGATGGGTCCCCGAGGAATGCAGCTGAGTCTCCACATGGATAGGGTTTGGGGGGCTGGTTTGCCAAAAGCACTGGATGGCTCTTTAGAATGTCCTTACATGATACAACGTCCTTTGATCGTCCCGGGCTGAGAGTTGAGTCCGGTGCGAATAGCATATGAGATATTTTCGGGCCCGGGCTTGCTACGAAAGTCAGGGGGTATCATGAAATGGACTGTCCACCGCCAATCTCGCGCATCCAATCTATCGGAATCCAAAATCCGACTGTATCAACGGCCCATCTTTCCCAGGCTATGGCATGCTGACGAATTTTTTGATAGTCCATTCGATAGCTCTCGCCACCTCGCTCCCATCGCTCCAGACTTGATCGTGTTTTCCTTTAAGCTCTATCAGTTTCGCCCTTCGACCTCCGGAGTCCTTGAAGCCTTGTGATGATAGAGACTTCATCATTCGTTCTGGCTGATCCCATTCCACAAGCTCGTCTTCATTCGAATGTGCTATGACCGCCAGCTTGCCGTCCGGCCAGCTCGTGTTGTACTCGGCATGTGTCGGACTCGCGGCTGCCCAATCTGCTGCATTTGGTCCAAAGGCGCTTTCCGTGAAGTTGTGATAGATTGGCTGCTTGAGGTCGTCATGATATTTCACCAACGCAGGCAGGTCATAAAGGCCCTCTATTCCGAGCACGGCAAGCGGCGGGACGACATTCATTTCCAAGGCATATGTTGATTCATACTGTGCACCCCAGTACCGCTTCATCGCCACCTGGAAGGCCAAACAAGCTCCGCAAGAATGGCCGACCAGGATGTACCGATCCTCGAAGCGATAAGTTTCCTGAAGGTGCAAGATCGCTGACAAGACATCGTTGATATGATCGGGATGTCGAGCGTTTCGGGAAGGGTCTGCAGGATTAGATGGATTTGTTGGATAAGCTGGTGCTGGTGACAGACGGTAATTGATTGATGCATAGCCAGCGACATGTTCGGCGATGGAAGAATTCAAGAGTATGTCCTGCGCCTTGTCGAAGGTGGACGCTGTCTGCTCCGGGTCGAACCATGCACCGCCATGGATGTAGACGACCCATATCCGGGTCCGGTCGTTGTTGGAAGTCGATCGCGGGATGCAAGTCTGCAGAGTGTTGAGGTTGGAGTCGCTACTGTACCGGACGTCCTTCCTGAACTGCGGCCATTCGTCTGCCGTGGCGGGCATGTCTGCAGGCGTAGCCGATGCCGTCGATTCGCTTGTGAGCTCGATGTACCGCGTCGCCAATGCGCCGCACTGAGTCGGAGCAGAGAGTGTGTATATATGTAGGTTTTGGGACAGCGCACACGCGAGATTTTGACACGAAAAGGCGATGCGATCTACTGTAGACGGGAACCAATGCCCGCCCTCATGTCTTCCACAGTTCGACAATGAGCTGCAGGTGAGAACGTCTGTCTGCACTGCAAATCAGAGCGCTCGTTGTCGGGAGGCCGACTGCTGGATTTCAATGGATGCAGACGTCGTCGTGGTCGCGTCTGGACTCGCAGGGATGATGCGAGAATCTATCCCTGCACTTCGTTGGCATTGACAGGGAGTGCCATCTCGCATTGGGCGCTAATGGTGGGGGTGTCTGCCGCGCCCCGGCCCCCAACGCTCGCTGTTGCGTCATCGCCCACATCGCACTTGCCTGCACACCTGGAAACCCCGACGCTCCTGCCGCCGACGTGCCTTCTTTCTGGCAAGCACCTTCTTATCTGGTACACTATATACCAAGCCGCGACTACCACTCGCTACCCACTCGCCAGATCTTGGCCGGTGCGTGAGTCGGACCCGAGCACCTGCCTTACGACCGCCAAAGGATACCTGAGGTCAACGAGGGTTCCTTACTCACTCATAGTGAGGCGCTGCTGGCCCCACCACACCCCAAGACCAGGCACCCATCAGACACGCTTCAGGCGGCCATCCTCCATCATCCCGCCGAAACTCAACACCCACAGCCACCTACAGAACTCAAAACCTCACTTTTATCCGCCTAGCTCACCACCACCACCACCACCACCACCACCACCACCAAACACATTCCATTCGATTTCATTGCTTACTGCACACACTACTTCTCGGATTCATCACCATCACTACGCTCAAGATGAGCACCTACCACGGCTACGACGACGACTACTACGACGAGCCGCGGCGCTACCGCAACGTGAGTGCTTCACCTGCCACATGGCAATGTCGCGCAATACTGACTTCGGTGCCAAGGTTCGTACCCGACCACGTGAGAGAGACGAGCCGGACTATGTCCGTGAAGAGACGTACATCGAGCGCGGCAAAGGCCCAGGACCACGTCATGCAGAGCTTGTCTACCGCGGACGTGAAGATAGCGTCGAAGACATCCCGCGTGACTTCCCACCTCCCGGCCGCGGCGGAGCTTCTCGATACAGCGCGTACGACGACCGTCGTAGCAAGAGCGTAGGCGGCGGCAGGTCCAGATACTCGGACGACTACGACGATGACAGGTACACCGATTATGGTGCTGCCGGCTATGCAGCTGGACGTCGTGACCGCAGCCGCCATCGAGGACACCGTGACGATCGAGACTACGACTCGGAGTACTCTGACTCACCACCACGCCGTCGGGGACCAGAGCGACGGAAATCGGGCATTGGCGAAGCACTCGAAGGTCTTGGCCTGGGAGGTCTAGTCGGCGGACTCGTCGGAGGCGCGAACAAGAAAGACGGCTCTCGTGCCGGCTCTCGCGGTGGACGTGCCAGGTCTCGTTCACGTGCAGGTAGCCGCCGCGGTGGATACGACTCAGACGACAGCCGAAGCCGCTCCCGAGGTCCAGATGGCAAGAAGAGAACCGAGCGAAAGTGGGCACAAGCAGCTCAGGCAGCTCTTGTGGCTGGTGCTGTCGAGGCTTTCCGTTCTCGCAAGGAGCCTGGCCCTTGGTCCGGTGACAAGGGCAAGCGTATCGCAACTGCTGCCCTTGGAGCTGGAGGCATTGACGGTATGATCGGCCGCGACCCTGACAGGAAGACCAAGCGCCATCTTGCCGAAGCAGTCGTGGGTGGTCTTGCTGCCAGTCGTCTTGCCAACGGTGCGCGCTCAAAGTCACGCGGCCGCGGACTCGACTCGCGCGATGTGTCTCCTGACAGTCGTGCTCCACGATCCCGCAGCCGCAGCATCATCGACCGCTTCCGAGGCCGCTCGCAATCTCGAGGACGCCCGGGAGAAGAGGGTGGAGGAGGCACAGGAAATGCGTTGAAGGGCTTGGTGGGCGCCGGAGCCGTGGCTGCTGCTGGCAAGGCCATCTACGACCGCGTGCGTTCTAAGTCCCGTAAGAGGCGCTCACCCTCAAACTCTAGCGCAGACTCGTATGTGCCCTCCCGCACCCGTCAGCGAGACAGGCGTCGCTCACCGAATTCAGATACCGGCAGTACTCGCCGGACCGACGAAGCTACAGGTCGAGAAGTCGCTCGCGGTACTAGATCGAATGCTGGGACGGCAGCCGGCGCAGGTGCCTTGACCACGAGAGGCAACGGCGGCGGTAACGACAAAGGCCATGACAACGTCTCCAGCGACAGCAGCAGCACAACAGATATGGAAAAGACCAGAAAACACATGCGAGGAAAAGAACTCATCACGGCGGGTCTTGCGACTGTGGCAACCATTCACGCGGCACACGGTGTGTATTCGAGTATGGAAGCTCACGAGAAGCGACATCGACTGGTGGCGGAGGGTGAGATGTCTCCTGAAGAAGCTCGCAAGAAGCAGACGAAGGCGTGGATCCAAGATGCCGCAGCTGTCGGTATTGCCGCGCTGGGTATCAAGGGTGCTTTCTCTGAGTGGAAGGAGATGAACGAGCAGAGGTATGCATCCCTAATGATCTTGCTTTCCTTGTTCTCGTGCGACATATGCTGACCATCGCTCCTTCCAGACGCGAAATCCAAGAAATCGAGAAGCGGAAGGCGGCACGCCGCAAGAAGCGGATTGCTCGCCAAAAGCAGGAGGAGCGAGAGAGACATGAGCGGATGATGAACATTCTGGAAAAGAACCCTGTTCTCGCCATGGGTTACAAGATGAACCAAGAAGGCTTTGCTTTGCCTGGCGCAGGTGTCCCTCCTCCTGAACTCAGCGGGAATCCTTATGCTAATTCGAATGGCAACACTCAGCGATACTAGGCGCACTCTGAGGATGTCACCGACGATTCTGCAACAGATTACGAGGACTATCATCACACTCGGCGTGGGCGGAGATGATGAGTGATGGATGGGGTACAGCGACTACCACAGCAGCTTGAATGGGGTCGTCAGGACGTGAGCAAACAGTGCAGTGAGTGCATGACATGGAATGAGTTTCCGTTGTCTTGGATGGATGGAGCGAGATGCATGAGATACCCAGTGGGGATACGATTGAGCCGCAGTTCTGCGCTATGAGGATCACGACGTTTCGGAACATGATCAATGGGCGGTACAGTGTGTCTGCTTGACCTTCCTCTCAGCAGCGAGGCTCAAGTGGGCGTAGTCCATAGGGTTCCACATCACATGGCTGCATTCGGACTTTTGCTGTAAAATTCGCCGTCTTTCTCGTGAACAGGGTTGAGCGCTTCACCCTCCCGCTCATCGAGATCTTGTAGCCGGAACATTGCATGGGATGGCCGCAACCTATCAAGTGACCAGCACGCCATACAGTCATGTTCACCAATGACGTCTCCATCTCGCTCTTCATACGGCGACCCACCATCATGCCCGCTGTGGTGGTGTGATATCGTGTCCTCATCATCATCCATCATTGTTGACGGCTCCGTACAGAGTGAGTGAGTGCCTTTTACATGCTAACTTAGGTTCTCGTCACGGCGCCTTTTCACTTGATGTGTGGTGACTTTTCGAGACTGGGTTAGGCGTGGCAAGTGTTTTCGATGATGCGTTGGAGAAAAGGGACGTGGGAGGGTGCTGGGAGGAGCTGTCACTTTGAGTATGCTCGTGGAGCTAGGCTGGTGGTGGTGGCTGGAGATCTATTGAGGTGGAATGCAGAGAGAGAGAGAGAGAGAGAGAGAGAGAGAGAGAGAGTGTGTGTGTGTGTGTGCGTGTGCGTGTGCTATGGGACGTGCTTTTCGTTCTCGTCAATTATTGTTGTCTAGGTATCAGCTAATGACCAGTCTCAAAAGTATAATGTATCACCTCAATGCCTTGCCTTCCTCCACCTGGCATCAGGTTTCCTCAAAGTTTTGGCGCTCCTCTTCGCTTTCCTAGCTCTCCTTGCACCTCCACTGCCATCGTCAGACCCATCTTCCCCCTCTTCGAGTTCCTGCTCGCAGACTGGCAGTGTGAGGTTCTGACCGAATAGATCTCCAACCCACAATAATACCCCATTCGTCCAGCCAAACCCAATCTGTACGGTGTATTCACCGCCACCACCGGACGCCGTTACATCAGTGGAGTTGTATTTCTCGAAGATGGCGCCATTGTAATCGTTTCCCTGCTCGATGTTCTCGAGCTTTGGTAGGGACGAAGTACGGCCGCCGGTCTCGCGCCACGTACAGAATGCACTATCGAGATATCGCTGTGCGATCTCCAAAGCTAGATCTTGTGTTGCGACATATGAAGGGTCGTCCTCTCCAAAGGTTGGTGGGGTGTTGAGAAGCCCAGCGGTAAGGATATACGTCAACGGAGGCCAGACATTGGGCTCATCCCACTGTTGCCCGGTCTCGATGTTCGTGGCGGCTGGGACTCCTGGGAAGCGGGCTAGTTCTTCGACGATGGGCTCGAAAGCGCGGAGGATGGCGCTGGGATTGTCCTTGAGGTATGAGGGCGCGGCTCCTGTCCAGAAAGGGTAGAATTGGGCCATGTGCGTGAAGTGCTGCTCGCCTGCAGGCGTGTTCGATGTCTCGTTGGCCGAGGCGTTGGAGTCGGCGTTGATGAAGGTTTGGCGCGATTGCGAAGTGAGGTTGTAGTCATAGTAGGACCATTGAGCTTGATCCCACATGACGGCGGCCATGGCTTCGCTGCGCGTTTTGGCCAGAGCAGCCCATGCCGAGGAGGCGGAGGAATTGCCGGTGAGGTTGTGGAAATTTGCGATTGCGATCTCGTAGGCATAAAGGATGCTGTTGAGATCGACGGGAATGATGTTGGCGGTATTGAGACTGCGGAGCGGGAAGTAGACGTCTTCAATGGCGTCTTCTGGGTTGCCGATCCAGCGAGATGTGTAGTCCCAGCCGCTTTCTGCGCCACTTGCAAGGTCGCTGTATAGCTGAGCTATCTGGCTTTCGTTCAACTCCGTGGCTGGGTAAATGATACCGGATTCTGCGTAATATGATGTGTTCGTTGCGGTATGATAGTCCTCAGTGTAGCTCTCTGGTCGTGGCTGGTTGTTCTCCACAGCATATCGATTCAGGGTGTAGGTAGTACTATCGACTTGAACATCCACCGATCTGTTGGTCGTCCAGAAGCTGTATTCCCGCTCGAGCGTGGGCAGAAGCTGCTCCAGCACGGACGTGTCATTTGTGTACTCGACATAAGCACGAACCATCAACGCCAGTACAGGTGGCTGACTTCTGTTCAAGTAGTACTGTCTAGCACCATTCGGCACGAACCCAAAGCGATTGACCAGATCCGCGAAGTTCTCTATGATATTCAGAGCGATCCCTGTGAACGATCCTTGGGTGCGGAGCAGGCCTGCAATATCACAGATTGTCAGCTCATGGCCGGTAGACTTAGCCAGCAGCTTAGGCTTGTATATCAGTAGCATCGCGGCACGAAATTGCTGCCTTTGTAGGCTCTTCCTCCAGATCATAGCCCTGATCTCTCTGACTCTCCTCCAGTACTATTCTTACCTTGTAAGATCCAGTAGCTATCCCAGTAGTAAGGTTCTCTAAATCGTCCTCCAGCCACGACAAATGTGCGATTGAGCGGTATGAAAGAGCTTACACACTCAGTGCAATTTGCCGTGCTGCCAGCATATTCTCTCGTAAGCTCAGGCCAGATATCGATCACAATTTCCAGGAATTCGCGGATGTCGGTATTGTTGACATTAGCTAGGAAGGTAGCATCAGTCTGAAGCGAGTCCGGATCGACTTCTCTCAATTCGCTACCGGCTTCGCCAAAGTAAGTGCTCAGAAAGTCGTTCAACTCCGTGTTGTTCGATAGCGGCTTCGTCAGGCTGTCAAAAGCGGCGATGACTTCGTCCAGCGGTCGTATCGTTGGCAGGTCGACATATGTCTTGCTATCCTCAAATGCTCCAGCCAGCTGGATTTCTCGCAATATCTCGCCCTGACAGTACAGTGGTGATTCGCAAGGTGCGATGACTGAGCCATTAGTCCACAATGCTGCCGCAAGAGGCACAGAGCCTGCCAACAACGTCCTAACACCCATAGCGAGGTGGCAACAAACGTTCACGTCCCGGAAACAAAACGCTCAACCCAAATGCAATAACAACTTCCCAATTCGGACAATGCTACAGCGTGCAATGCAATGCCCACAAAATCGTTCTGGAACAAGACCGGGATCTGCTGTGTTTCCTCGCTTTCCTACCTCAACGCTCGAATTTAGTGAGTCTTAGGTATGATGAGGTGTTGGGATGCTGGAGTGGCTATATATGGTCGCCAATAACGCTTAGGCTGAGGTTCTCCTCTTTCGATGCCGCTCGCCTCCGACATCATATGGCTGACCATTGCAGGCTTGGCTGAGCGTCATGGTTGGGATTGGCCTTGTGCTGGTCGTGCAGCAGACGCTGGGCGTGCTCGCCTGCGTACGTAAGGACATCATCTCAGCACCATTGCGGAATGTCGTGCGATCTGTGGCCGCGGAGAGTAATAAAGGTACCCTTCGCTTGATTGCATGTTTCTGTTCGTGCCAGCAGGGCGCTCCTGGGCTGCGCAAGGTGTCGGTTCGAGAGCAAAACTCTGCCGCGCGACAACGTGTTCTGAGGCAGGGACACGCCATTGGCATCGCCGACAATTACTCTCTAGAGAAGGTGTCCATAGAGCGATGAGTGGTCGACGTCGGAGTCATGAAGTACGCGATGGAGAGCACTTTCGGGAGGAAAGGCGGACCACCACTTCCTACCTCACGTCCACCACCAACACCTCGGCAAGCTACTACCCCTACCCATTGAAGTTGAACACGAAGGTTACCCGACCCTGCAGCGATTCTGAAATCCTGCTATCACCCTCCGAGTGTCTCTCAGCCAGACTTTGTTGTACGGAGCGGCAACTGCAATTGGTCAAGCGCCGCTACAGGAGTAGAGGAGCAAGGAAGAGGTCAGGGTATAGGTCATAACACATCAAGGAGGAAATCATAAGGTGAGCTGCAAGTGTAAACCAGAGCATGTAGTTTCACAAAAGACTTCGGCCAGGAGTGTAGCACGCGCATCTCAGCTCAAGGAGAGCATGAGGGCGTGGCCAGCGTTGCGAAGGCATAGACCAAGAGCCTTTGTCGAAAGTGGTCCGCTAACATGCACTAACAACATTACTGTCTCGCGACCTCTCAACCAGCTTCTCATATCGACCTCATCACATCCAATGGGGGCGGCTTTCTTTAGCTTCAGCCGCACATAATCCTTACACCTCGTCAAAAGGACCGGACTACAAGGTAGACCACGTTGATAGGGCCCTGACCTCACGATGCCAACAAAATCTTGGTACAAGTTCGCCCAAGAGGCAGGCTTGGACCACTCTAGGGAGCTGTACACATGCAAGATCTGTGACAAGACTTTCGGTGAGAATCTCAGTCTCCACGACCAAATCTTGCGGCGCTACAACGTGGCAACTGAGAGATACAAGTGCCGCACTTGCGACAAGTGCTGTTCATATCACGAACCAGCACCCAGAAAAGGCAGCAGGGCTCTATATCAGCCCTATTGCGACTTGCGGGAAGTGTGGCAAGACTTGTGTGCTTCCGAGCGTTCTCGCACGCCATATGAAGTTTTCCAAGAGATACGGCGGCAGGACTGCTACGTGCGAGATCTACGATTGTTGTGCTCGTATTCAGCAGAACGATCGGAAAGAAGGACGACACGCGCATTGTGCTTCATCACGACTGCCAGCACCCCGGGATGACATTTCCGGCGTCGACCAGTCGGGGACCAAAGAGCCAGAAGGACAAGAGACTCTTGGCGGAGTACTCGGAGGCCCATGAAGCTACGTGCGAGCACGAGCATGGTATGAATGTGCATCACCCTATACGGCGTGTCCGTCTATCATTGTGGTAGATTGTGGACACTTCTGCCACCAGACATCTGAAGCGACAAGGCGCCACGCTTCGCGACTCTCCGCAACTACTCTCCCGATGAGTACATTTGTAGACTCTTCAAGGCAGACGACATTACTCGCGACGATTACGAAGCGGCCTCGAAGGAGGACAAGTCAAGCGATAGAGACCCAAACCACCTAGAATGCGATCAGCATTGGAAAACTGTTCGAGGTGGAGGACATGACTCAGAGGGATGACGAAAAGGTATCGAACGAGGACATATGATATAAGGGCGGCGGTTGTGCGGTTCATGTGTTGTTTATGGCACAGCGGATCAATACGCCTTGAGATAGGTCAAAAATGACCAAAGTCCTTCTGCTTGTGACGTTGAAAGTGGACCACCTTCAGTCTGGGTTTAGCAGCATCTTTCCGTCTGGCTTCTGACACATGCAGCGGCATCTGCACGCCTGGCCGCATTGACAGCACCCACCAACAATAAGCTCCAGTATTGTTTGATTGTGTCCGCTGTCATGTACCTGCACGGCGCACGCGCAGGAGGCAGCAGCCCTACCGTACCAATCACAACACCACAACAAACTTCACGCATGCATTCAGGTGTGGTTCAGACACGTCAGTCGGGCACACCACCAATTCCCACAACCCCTCAACGAACAACTCATCACAGACCGTAAGAGATGTCCCGCCGCCTCCTCTTGAAATATAGGCGAAATGCCTTCCTTCTGCGTCTAAAAATTCTGTGATTTCGTATACCGCTACTTGTCAAATATCTCATGCCCAAAATCGCGCACGCACGCACGCGCATTCGCAGACCCAGGGGTATGCGAAAGATCAAAAAAGCAGCATCGAGAAAAGCAATCTGGGGTATCGTCACCGGCAATTCCAACCGTCCCGCCATGCTATTAATGCCCTTCGAAACGCAACGCAACAAATGCAACGACGAACAAAAAGCAAAATGCCGTGAATGCAAGATACCATGACGCCCGAATCCAGAAAGAAGAGCCGACTAGAGCCAACCGGAAAAGCCCATTCTGAGCGTTGGTGGGAGAGGTCGAGCAGATAGACAACGAGCAATCGATGTTGTTATTGCTGTTGTTGTCGCTGTTGGTAAGACTGACGGTGAAGTGGCTGGTGCAGACACTGAACGACTGTATGCAACCATCGCAATGTGTGCGTACGCCAACGCCTTTCCCATGGTAACAACGATTTTGGTGAAGGCCCTGGACCAAGGATTTACAAGAAATGCAAAACGATACGAGTGCTATCACTGCTGCCCGCCGTAGTACTGAGACATATTTCCAGAGGCGGGGTTGTACATCCCGGGTTGCTGGCCGGCTCCGGATTGCATCCCCATGCCGTATTGCTGTGGACTTGGACTTGGCTGATACATGCTTCGATTCATGCCAGCGTATGCTCCCATCTGGGACATCTGCGAATAGCCCATACCAGCCTGGCCAGGCATCTGTGGTGGAGGCATCTGGGAGTGCTGTTGCTGGCCATATCCATGAGGCTGTGAAAGAGGCGGCGGCTGTGGCTGTGGAGGCGGCCACATTTGGTTCTGAGGGTAGCCGCCGTACGAGGGAGTCTGTCGATGTCCAGCAGCTGCTGCACTCATGGTCATCGAAGGCGAGCCTTGGTGCATTTGACTGGGTGGCATCATGGACCTTGCTTGTACGGGGGAGGTCATCTGATTCTGCTGAGCAGAGTAGCCTGCGTACGTGGGCGGAATCATCTGCGACCCAGCGTGCGACATCGAGTCTGCTCCACGGTGCTGGCCACCCAAACCTGCGACAGCTTGCTGAGCTTGCAGTGTTGGCGGCGCAACAGCGTTAGCGTCGGCTTGCGTGGTTTGAGCTTCTGTCACGGGTTGCTCGTGAGGCCGTCGCCAGTAATCGTCCAGATAGCCGGCACGATGGGCACGAGTTTGGCCAAGCTGCTTGTTGTACTCCGCGGCCTGTCCTGCCTGGGTCAAGATATCAGTGGCACTGCTCTGCTGGATCCTATCCATATAAGCCGGTCCAGTGATTTCCTGCCTGGGACGAATGTTACCACCCAGATTACTGCCTCGGAGCTCGTCGCTAGGCAAGTGAATCATGGGAAGAGGCGCAAGTGATACCGGTCCCATGCCAGGCGGTTGGCCATCGAACGTGCCATCGTTGTTATAGATGATCTGTCCTTGCGGCAAAGCAGTCAAGGAATTAGCATGACTAGCTTCAGCAGCCTGTAGTTCCCGCTGCTTTGCTCCTCCAGGTCGTTTCTCGCCAGCAGCATCCTCTTCAGTGAAGCCCTGCTTACGGGCTTTAGCTTCCCAGTAGTCGTCACGGACTCTTCTCCCACCTTCTATCAGACGGCTGCCAAACTGTCGGAACATGGAGCGGGCGGTGACAATAGCTATTTGCCGTGAGCGGTAGCTATATGGTAGTATTTCCTGTTGGATAAGGTTGTCCTTTTCCGTTTGATTCGCAATGATTTTGTACAACGACCTGTTCTTGTTGAACAACAGATAAGAGTCACGGTATCCTAACACGCGAGCACACTCGGTGGCAAGCATGAAAAGCTTCTGGCCACGGTTGGGCACCTGGAAGGTCCTACACTTGAACTTGCGGTTTCCAAGGGCATAGCCATCGGCGGATACTTTGGTTTCGCCATCAGGATCTATCTCGCGAGGTTGATATTCGTCTCCTTCCGGGTTGAGCTGGTCAGTGGTGTGGTCCCGAACAGTAGGCAACGCTTTGACCATGGGCGGTTTGGTGGCAGAACCTGGAGTAGACCGCGGGGGCGATGCTTGTGACGGCGATGCGTGAGGAAGTGACGATGTCCTGATGTGGGGCGTTTTTACCGGGTGGTGCACGGGAGCTGCCATAGACATGGCCATGTTTGAGGAAGGCACGGGGCTCTCTTCTGCCTTCAGCTTCTTCGACTTGGTCTTGGCGTCATCTGATTGCAAGACGTCAGCATATGTTTGGATAATGTCCCATCATGACAGCCGATTGTCGTCGCCACCATCACATCAGGCGGCGACCAGTATCTCCAATGCTATGCTATGCATATTCACATCTTGCACAAGTACATACCACCTATGGGGTCCTGCCCAGTGCCGCTGTTGGCGCTCGGAGAGCGACTGCGTTTGATGCCGCGCGGACTCGGTTGCGAGAGAAGGTTGGGTGCGATGGTGGATGCTATATGGCACGATGGAGAGTCAGCGCTGGCTACAGATGCGGTGCGTGCGGCATCGGCTGGCGGCGACGACGTGGTGGGCTGTCGCATTCGACGACGCGTCGCACAGCAGCGACCGGTGGAGGAAGTGCTTACCAGGCGCATTCAGAGCAGCTGGATTGATCGTGCCCGATTCTTCCATGACACCGCGGTGTAAAGTAGGCAACGCTTCTCAGCTTCGATGCGACACGGCCAGCATCACATCCCGCTACCTGGCATGAGGTGCGCTGTTGCCGTGGCCTGCCCGTCGCACAGATATCGCAATGTCGTGGATTAATGTCTCGAGCTGCACGCCGGTGGCGGTGAGGCTCTGGAGTTGCTCGGGATCCGGTTGCTCGATGGCATGGATCGCTGCGCTGGGTGCTGCGTTGTTGGTACGGCGGTATAGTATGCTAATGCTTCGCGTGCTGCAAGTGGAGACCAGCTCGCTGCGCTCCGTCCCTTGTTCGCGCTTCGCCAAACCTTGGGATCGTGCAGTGCAGATAAGCTTGCGGTTATGCTGGAGAACCCTGGAGCAGCGACGGCGACAACCGGGATGGCACTCGCTGTATGTAAGAGGTGCTCACCAACCACCCCTAAAAGATGTAGACGTCAAGCAAGGTCGAGTCCTGCCGCTGACCGAGAGAGCGGCCTGTGGCACAAGGCCTGCAGCGAGGATGACGAAAGGGAAGCGGCTAGCGGGGCTGTTAGCACACCAAAAACACGACTCGCGCACACGCAACATAGTCAGCACCGCTCCCGCTGCCACGACCACCGGACACAGTCAGAATAGTATAGCCGTCATGCGCCGGATACCAGATACGACACGCTCTGGCTCTGTCGCAGACGCAAATGCGACACTTCTGTCTCCGCTGCGTGAAGACATCTGATGGACGCGCCGAGACACTCCTCCTTCCAGCGCGTTGGTGGAAGCAAGGGATATCGATATTGGCCTGGTTCGGGCGTCCAGATACCAGGCCGGCGATGTGGAATTGGCTGCCCGATGGCGACCAGATTGTGACTGACCCGGTGTGCTGGCAGCGGCGGCGAGGGGGCACCTCTTACTGGAAATGCGTGTGTACTCACCTGGTGAAGACTCGCCAACACAAGAGACTGCTGAGTCGGTGTGTCTCGAACAGAGTGTTCGTAGATGTAGCTATGAATTCTTGCTGTCTGATTCGCCGCTTGCTGGAACGCTTTCCGCGGACGTGGTAGCGACCAAAGAGGAGTACTGCAGTCAAGACCCTCCTGCGTGCAGACGGTCTCCGCTGTTGGCTGGCTGCAATAGATGGACGTCGACCTCACGTCCTGATGAGTCCGAGAGTATGATTCTTGTCAGCGAACCTCCTCCCGCCGAACGGTGATCGACGCGGGCTCAGCCGCGCTGCCAACGGGCGATCTGGAAGTAGGGAACCGCGGTCGTTTGGGTGCGCAAAAGGACAAGTCCACCAAGACGAATATGCCCTCTAGCGGGCTGAGGAGCGGAAAGTAATGCACGCCTGCAGCAACACAATTTCCGACAGCGAATCGAGCTGATGGCAGGGTGGATAGGATGGCTTTTACATAGCGTGCCACAGTCATCTACCTGTCCTCGCAAGCCTTTCTATCCCACTGTAACATCTCCATGTTTAGGTCTAGCGCGAGCGGGCTACGCATGCGGCAGCATGATTGCTTGCATATCGAACTAAGAGAGGCGATCGTGCGGACTCATGGCATAGCGCTCCTAAGAGGCCCTTGCCGCCGCCGCAGTCGCGTGTTCTCCCCTTCGAGCTCTGCTCCCTCAGCAACGACCCGAAACGTGCCTTGGCCGTATGTACGCACTCCAAAGATATGCATCCATTCCCCGGCCATACCGTACTGTCGCAGCTAAGAGCTCCGCCAGCTGCACTATCGAAGCAGTCCTGCAAGGATAAGATGTGGCGAATCAGCACCGAGGAATTTGAGGGGAGCTCTGCGTGAGAAGCTCTGCACCTCCCACGCCTGCAATCATACCTTGCGATCAACATGGGCATTCAGCCTGCTATGACAACGCCCCAAACCGCGCGAATAGAGCTATGAGAGCTCGCATGACGTTGATACTGGCCGCCTGCATACCACTATGCAGATGGCCGGTGTTAATTCTCAAGAGAGATCGCCCGTACAGGACATCCCACGCGTTTGAGCTGCACGCCAACACTTTAGCCTTCCTTGCCGCGTCGTACTTCGCTCTCTACTTCGGACCATGATTGCTCTGCGGGCGTAATAAAAGTTGGCATGGACTGCAATACATGGTTGCTGAGGCTCAGCGGCGAGCCCGGTAGCTCTATCCCCGGCCAACAACCTTACCGCACACCAAGCAGAGGACGAAGGCAACGCCCGGTACACGTTTGCAGTATCGATTGCATCATTGGTGCTTGCGAAGAGAGCACATGGTTGTTCGGGTAGCTGCTGCAGCTGCAGGCAGATGCACATGCAAATGACCAGTGGCGTGGCTGCAACGATCCGCTAGCACCTGCTGCTTGATCGTCAGCTGGCCCTAGGCTGCTATCATTCCCGCGGGCTCTCCCTATGCGGGCCGGCGCAGGCTACTGGCCGCGGCCTAGCAGATGGCCGACAAGAATCGATGACAATGCACAATATGAAACAGGCAAGGTAACGATACGGAGGGTGATCACACGACAGAGTCTGAGCTTGGCAGGCATGCCGAACAGCTTGGATTGGGACGATGTTCCTCTTTAGTCGTCCTCGAATTGCGCAAGCCTGTATGTCAACAACAATGTCTCAGTTATGTTTGCGAGCTGGCTGGGGCTGAGATTGGTGATGTCCACGAGAACAGGTCCGGCCTCTGCTAATGCGGCACGGGAGGGCAAGAGAGAATGCATTGAGATGATTGGCAGACCATTGCTAATGACCCATGTCAGACCTTAGTCGATCCAGCCAAGGATCCACTTCACGCGGCATTGTCGTTGGTCTGACCTTCTTGGAAATGTCACAAGCGAAAGTCCATGATAAAGAATGTCGAAGGGCAACAGTGGGCGACATGTCGCTGACTATACAAGCAGAGAGTGGTTCAAGTTGTACCGGTGCATTACTTCAACACTGTGAGCTGGTCACCATGGTACGGAAATGTGGTCGCGATATAGAAGCTGTACCTTTCTATCGATATCGGCTGTCATGCCCGTCTAATCCTTGGAGACGGCTTGCATAGCCCACGATGGCCGAGGACAAGGTTTGTTGCCGCATTATAGCAGAATACACATGGCAAATCTGCATGGTTTTGTTGCAATCGATCGTCAAGGTCGACGCGCTTGCCGTATACCACGCAAGGCAGCGACACCTTAGCAGGCCCGAGCGCCGGCCTTCATTCTTGGAGAGACGAAGCGCTGTCGCCAGCAACGGACTCAGTCAACGGCCCTCGCCACGACTTCAGTAGTCATGCACGTGGCTCTCTTATACATGCTGCATGAGAGTAGCTCCCTTCACCGCCATATCGCGACAGGTCAAGGGAAACGATACCCGTTCGATGGAACCCGAGGCGCTCGTAGATGCGCCTCGCGTCTCCAGCTGCGTTCATGTCCAGGTAGACGGCAATGCTGTCCTTGTGGGCCTGCTCGAATGGCCAGGCTGTGAGCGCATATGCGGCTCCCCGGCCACGGAGAGTGCCAAGGGTACTGAGTACTAAGCAAAAGAAGGTAAGTATTTGATATCTTGTCGCTCATGCCACTCCATGGCTGCGAGGACTCCCGATCTCCTACAATAGGGCCTCCTAATGCCTCGGCTCGCAGTTGTCCTTAAATCAATCATCAGGTTTTGTCCCATGCCCGGTAATAATTTGAGGCGGTATCCTTCGGCTGCGCGCTTTTGGTCCTATCACATGCTTGAGGTCAAAGAGTCATCTATTAGACTTCGACGTTCGGGGATCGGATACCTTCGGATCTGTCTCCGAAACGACCTCATCGTCGCCGGCATGAAGCTCCCCCCATTGTGCGTAACTCACAACTTCGCCGGTGCTTTGATCGCGAGCAATGATCTAGGTCTGGCTCGGCTTCGTGATGTTCTCTGCAGGTCTTTCAGTCATGCCGTTTTCCAGGACCGCAGGATTGGCGCTGCCTAGCTGCAAGCGCCTGTGCAAGTTAGCGTTCTCTAGACATACGACACGCGTTAACGTGATTGCGATGCTTGACATCGGGAGAAGGCCTGGTATTCACTACCGACGCTGAGCAAAACTTTGGCAATAGCTGCAGCATCTTCAGGTGTGTGGCTTCCTCGATCGTGAAAGGCATTGCAGTGGTGTATTCTGTATACATCCAAAGGCATTGAGCGAGGCAAAAGGAGAATCGTACACATCATATCTTGCATACGTGCGATAAAGTATCAGCGCCTCATGTTCTATGCGAGATGCGGGTCGTGGAACTGGATGTTATTCCTGCTCGCGTGGTAGCCGAGGTACAAAGAGTCCGCGGCCAAAATTCATGAGAGTTCAGGGTCCTGTCTACCACATACCAACTTTGAACATCCGTACCTCGTCTTGTATTGCTTGAATGACTACCACCAGTCGATGCAGAATGGCCAAAAAAACAGCATCCGACGAGGGACTCGAACCCTCAACCTCCAGATTTCGCCTCCGATGTCGAGTAGTTAATCCCAAGACACGGTTTGGCATGATATACCACGGTAGAAGTCTGGCGCGCTACCATTGCGCCAGCCGGACCAAGCTAAGTTGCAGTGCAACAGGTGCGGGTATAAGTTGCAGTGCAACAGGTGCGGGTATTGCCGAAGTACTTTTGTCAGTTGTATATGATGCCTAATCTTCAAGCTTCGTTGCCAGCCGAAAGCTCTCGGAGCTCTGCAGGCGGAGCTCTCGGAGCCCATGCTCGCCTGCAGAGCTACAGAGCTTTCTCTTCTGTTGAATGATCCCACAGCACGCATATCTCCATGCTCGGCGCAATTCCTTGGGCATTCTGACCACCGCACAGCTGTGAAAGTGATCTTCCGCACAGGTTTCCAGCGGTGTGGTTCAAAGAATGAAGTTTCAAGAGCTGGGATCCAGACAGTTAGGGCTATGCTTGTGTTGTTGGAAGTGTGCCCAGTCAGCCCTCGGTCAGCCATGTCGAAAATGTACAGGTAGGTATAGCTGTCAAATTGGTCCACTTCGATGATTGATACGGTTCAAAATGTGGTATGATCTTCATGCCGGAGTCATCATACGTGATTCCCTACGGGCTCTGCGAAGGCATCCCTCGTCATCGCTCACGGTCTGCGTCAATATGATCCGAACCATCGCCATACGCACTGAGGCCAGTTTTCTGTTTAACCACACTGAGGACTGTGCCATCGATTCTCCGAGAAAGGGCATCAATCGAATTTCTGAGCTAAGCATCGTCGCACATGTGATGACTCAGATCAAGCTGCCTCTCCTGATGCGCTTCGTGTGATGCTGATGCATAGCAAACGTAGCTGCTCGGAAGTACGACAGCGCATGAGCTTAGCAAAGAACATAGCGCTAGACCAGAAGTGAGAAGCGCTAATGCATGAATGTGGTTGCAGGACACCCAGTCCAAGTGATTCTGTCCAGCTGGGGAGACTATATGGAGCTCGGGGGAACATCGCCCGCTATGCGGGTAGAGCGTGTTGCGCAGCCCAAATCGAAGAGGGAGGGTCGAAAGGAGAACCGTCGTGATCAGGAGTCGAGGCACAAGGTGGCGCGCAGTTTAAGTCTGATTATAGGTTAGCAAATTCGGACAGTAGGCACTCGCAGGAGCTGAAATTGAGGCGTTAGGAGAGGAATTGCTGTACCACGACCCGTACAGGCATTGCGCTAGGGTCACGAGAATGGTGATATCACCTAGAGAACTCTCCAACGCGAATGGACCCATATTACACTGGTTTGGGTTGGTCATTGCAAGTACGAGGATGCTTCTCGACGTGCATTGGTGTACAATGTTCCTGATCGGCACAGAGAAATTGCTGGAGAAGATGTCAGTCTACACCCAGCTGCCAGATACTGAGGGCAGAGGCAACGCGCGTTTAACCTCTGCAATCCTGAGCGCGTTGTCATGAACGCCGTGGGGCCTAAGTCGATGGCCGCACCGTTGGTTGGATCGAAGCGTGGATATGTGAGCCTAGGCTCCAGGCAGGCAGGCAATGAGTCGCCGTCGCTGAAACAGTCGTTTCTTAAGAGGCTCGCTCGAAAGCAAGGTTTCGCCAATTTCGATCGCATAGTATCATTCGTAAACGCCTCGCTAAGCTTGCAACATAACAGAAAGCGAGCACTTGACTCCAGATTCAGATCAGTCGCTGTCCGGCTCGTCCAGTGCTTCGTCTCTCAATTCGCCACGCTCACCCTCCTCATCGGGCTCCTGCTCTTCGAGTGCGTCCTCCATGGTCTGGTCTGCATCGTCGTCTTCGTCTTCTTCAACATCGTCATCTGGAGCTTCTTCATCATCGTTCACATCGGCGTCCTGGTCATCCGCCATGTCTTCGTGATCGGCATCATCTGCGGCCGGAGCCAAGGCCACGCCCGCATCGCCTTTTAGCTTCTTGAACGGACGCTCGCCGTTCTCAGCATCATCGTGGCCGTTGGCAGTGCCATTTGCATCAGGAAGAACCTCGCCACCCTGTGCAACACCAGCAGCAGCTCCTGCCTCGCCTTCGGCCTCACCGTCTTTAGGGGCATCCTTAGCCTTCTCCTCCTTGACTTTGCGCCTGTACGTATTGCGCTTGTCGCACTGGATCTCGTTGTACTCTGCATAAACGTCAGTATAGTCACACACAAATCATTATCGTAAGATGCACGCACTCTTCAGCTGAGCCTCCACAACGGGCAGGAAGTTCTCCATTTCGGCGTCCTTGAGCGCAGCCATGACATCTTGAGGTGAAATTGTCTTCTTGCCGCTGGCTTGGGCATTGTCGTTTGCGCTGCAAAACGTCAGTCCGATCCCAGTTTCGGTAATGTTGATTGAGGCAGAAGACTCGATGAAGCCATGCAATTGAAATCAGTCAGACATACTTCGCGGCGAGATAGTTCACAAATACGGTAGCGCTCTTGTGTAAGGCCAATAGCGCGTCCTTGTGTATCTGCGTGTTGGCAGGGAGGTTGCCCTTGGCGATTCGCTGTACCATTGACTTCGGCAGGCTCAAATCCTGAGGAGCATTAGCATCGTATGGGAAGCAATTGGCAATGCCGCACCTCTACACTCAGTCCGTCTTTGTCCTTGGGCTGTCGTGCTGGCGTTGTTTCCGCTACCTCCTCTGGACCATTTGATGTGGTCGACACATTGCTCTTGCGTCCCGGCATCTTGCATGTGATATCAAGCGCAGTCGAGATTTGATGATGATGATGCCACAAGCAGTGTTCGAAAGGCTCGACGAGAGGACGTGGTAATGTTCTTACGAGTGATGTCTAACATTCAATGGAGGGAGGAGACACGTGAGACGCGCAGAGCGTTGCAGTTTCGTGGCGAGGAAGGAGCTCCGTGCGTGCGGTCCCACCACTTTCCGGCGCGGTCTGTTTCTTCGACCAAAACACATCACGACTTCTTCGTTACGACTTTCCCTACAAAACATGGACCATTCTCTGCGGGACTGGCCAATATGGACCTCATGAAGCCCTACCTGCACTCAGATCTTTATTATGAAGATCATGCCACTGGAGCTTCATCGATGGCGTTTGTGTGACGACCGACAACATGGATCCTCCTCCCATCGGTCGTACATAAACTGCCGGCTTGCCAATGTCCTCCCCCTTTCGGACTTCAGCTCTCTGCTGTAGCTTGCATCGCTGGAGAGTAGCAGGTTCGCCTGAGATTCGTGGTTACAAGGTAGTCATGACTTAGTGGTCAGGGCAGGCCACCTACTGACTCTGATGTTTGCGTCTTCCCATAAAGTCAAAACGAGTCCTTCGGATCGACTTCTTTAGGGCATAATCGATGCAAGTATTCTGCTGAATCTGATCCATCGTTTGCCCTCTAGCCTTCGACTGCACGATGGTAAGGCGAGTGACACTGTCACGGCAGTCTACCGGCTCGCCAATAGCAAAGCGATGCAATAAAGGGCAGCACCCTTTCCAACAAGCAGCCCTGGTCACCAAGGATGAGGCTCGAGGCTACGACCAGCTTCACTGGACTGGCTACGACAAGGTGGCTTCGTACAACATTAAATGAGCTACCAATTTGGCACCCCAATCATCCCTTTATGACGGCTCTGCTGGAGATGGACCCCAAGACTCCTTCCACATCCTCTTCAGCTACCTCTGGGCGATCAATTCCAACAGCGTCGAGAAAGGTACGTGTTGAAATGGCTGGATCAATCGCTCAATCCTCTCTGCCTTTCGAAGAGCGTACGTAGGGAAGTACGTCTCATACCTGCCTCGCTTGCTCGCAAAGGCAAACAGCATACGATGCGTGAATTGCTAATGCCTGGGCAGCGGATCAACTCGAATATCTACCACCCGGGGTGCTTGACTTGATCTACTCCTACGCCGCTGAAGATTCCGAACGTGTATCGCCCATCGTCGAAGAGCTTGGCGCACCAGCATTCTCAATTGTACCTCAATATATCAAGACCGGGCCTCCGATCTTACATTTGGTCTTCCCAGCACTGCAAGATCTTGTGACGATGCTTTCCAAGTACTACACGTCCCAGGTGTATCAGTTTGATCTTCGTGATGAGGCATGTACGGCTCTGGCACTGGTGTTCGGCTGTTCTGAGCGGGCACCGTATCTCCCATCCAGACCTGCCGGCTACAAGGCTGCCGCAGGCCTTCTACCAACATAGCTGACACATTCTGTCTGGTAGCAGGGATTGCCCAACCTTTGGCGATGGATTGACCAGCAATCCGAGGAAGGTTCCGCTGCAAGGACTATCAGTCTCTACCACTATACCTGGTATTATAGCTCTTCAGACTACCGCTGGTCATATGTGTCCGATGCGACAATCTTCATGTTGACATATTCCGGTCATATCAGACTCAAGAAGGTCAGCCAGCAGCTCGATCCGGACTCCTGCATTTGTGCTATCGCGGATCTGGTTGCAGCACAATTCCCGGAATGGAAGGAGAAGGTGGAATGGACCTTGCTGGACTTCATTGCAGCTCTACGCCAAGACAGAGATCCGCTCATCGATGCAGTCGCAAAATTCATTGATGTACTTCAGGAGCACGAGGAAACGTTTCAGAAGCTCGAAACGGGCCGGACACCATGTTCTGGTTGTGGAAAGCAAATGATCTTCTTGCGCACTTCTAACAATCTCAACTAATCATTTCGAATACCGTGGATATGAGGAGGAGAAGCTGTGGAGTTGCTTACCGTCGCTTGCGCTGTTGGCCGAGAGTGAATGTCCGCAAAGTTACCGCCATCTTGGGTTATTGACCAAGGTGTCTCAACAGATAAAATCAGGAAGATGGTACCTCTCCAATTTGGTCCTCATCTGGAAGCGGGTGGATCGGAAGCAGAGAGTGCTTCAAGCGTTCTTTCAACATGCCAGAACTGTCCTACGATGAATTGGAGGCCTCTGCATGTGACATCTACAGTCATGAACCAGCACCAGAGGGAAAACGCATCTTGGAAATCTCGCCAAACGCTGAAGCTATGGAGAGCAGGAGAATCTCAGCGCCTAAACTGTGGGCAGGGCCGTATACATCTCGATTTCGAGAACGATTTACACCTACACCCACACCGCCATGCTCGAGCGCCGATGAAGCTGAGTATGAGACTTCTCCGGAAGACGCCGAGTCAGAATACGAGGAATGTCTTCCAATACCACCCAAGAGCGAACTGCGGAATGGTAGCCTCGGGCTCCCTCACAACAAGAACCGTGGAGTCCAGGTCATTGACAATGTCTTCCATGGCGACGATGAAATTGACGGTGTAGACGCCAACATAGACCTGTCGCTGATTGACGGATCCTGCTCAGTCTTCGCGTCACATCGCAACGCTGCACTACCTCCTGTATCCGAAAGGCATTCGCGACGGCCTGTTTCAATATCAATAGAGAAGGATATCAGGATGAGACAAGACTCCAGCTTCATGATACCACCATTAAACATCAACCGCCGGCAAAGCCACAACGGCTCCAGCAATGAGACACTGGTCGATAGCCAAGCCGACAGCATCTCTCGCTCATCACCAAAATCCGCAACGCCGCCAGAGCACACCGTACCCCATCAAAGCCATTCTACTCCGCCTTCGACAGCGGCTACAATTTCTGCCAGCCGCATGAGCCTTGCATCAATCCGCAGCGACTTGGCCACTTGCGCACTCGACGGAGAAGATGCTGACGATGAAGCAGATGCCGGCTCCAAAGATAGACAATGGGCAAACGGCATGCACCCCAACCAAATTAAGCGTCTAAGCAGCACCACAAGGCCCTACCACCTCGATCGCCCTGCCTCCAACTGTGAGAAGAACCCTACCACACTCCACACGGACCTCGACAACCTTGCCCACGACGATGAGATGGACGACCCAACCCCAAAGGTTGACCTGCAGCGCACCCAGTACAGCAAGGACGACGACAGGTTCGAGGCAGCGTGTGCCCTGCAGCGTGGCAAGCAGAGCCTGGATGACAAGTACTTGATGGATCTAATGCAAGTACATCCTGCCGTGAGGATGGAGGCTTTCAAGAGGGATCTGCACGTGCCACGAGACGGCTCCAAAGCGCCTAGTCCGGAGGAGCAGGAGAAGCGGTTGAAGGATTATCGGCATGATGACTTGGAGGATCTTGTCCCTGGAGATGAGAAGAAAGTGGCGAGATTCAGATAATGGCCCAACTTATGGCTTACAGGTCCTGCATGAATCACGGCATGTCATGTCTGTTCCACCTTATTGTGAATGCATCACCTTTTTCACAGTCACAGGCTTAAAACTAACGGAAATCAAGGCATCCCGTCCCATAAATTTTCTCTCTTCTCCCCAGATCTCTACCACTCCTATGTACAAAACGAGGCGTAACTTTACCCTTCCCAACAGCAGCCATCCATTTCCGCTGCTACGCATTCCTGTGCCGTTCCTCAATCTTGACCAGAAAGCTGCCGTAAGCATCCAACAACGCCATGCTAAAGCTATACCCAACGCTCAAAAACCCAAAACCATAACATCTCCAATCTGTCAGGCCAAACAAGAAAGAAAAGTATGTCAGTCATCAGATATCCATCGACGCGCGCCTCTCTCTGGGATGTACATCGCGCTTTGTGAACTCATGAGCCCACTTGATAATATCAAATCCCGGGTCGACCCAGCTTTCAATATCGATGAGTTCCGGTGCCAGAGCCAGCATAGTGTCGTCGCTATCTTCATGGCGGTGGCCATGCCGGCGGATGGTATTGTCTCCATGGCCAGGATCGGTGGCGTTTCGAAAGACTCTCTCGCGAAGCGTGTTGCCGGGTACGAGTAGTGCTGATCGCCGAGTGAATTGATCGTAAGCGTCCGTGCTACCGTCGCTACTATGGAATGGAGCTGGGACATCGTTTTCTTTGGTCATGCCGATGGTGTGTAGGCCACTTCGCATAGTGGAAGGTACAGCATCGTCTGATGCAATGGTCGATAATGCAAGTCGAGATGCTATTCGTCTGGCTCGCAGTCTATGGAGTGGCTCCGGAGCCAACGAGGGATGTCTCACAACAGTGACGTTGGAGTCTTCGGAGTCGTTCGAGATCTGTATTGGCGAAGGTCTTCGCCTTGCTCTCGGCTCGCTTGGCACAGGATCCGTAGCAAAGTCTCTTTCGATAGTACCGGTCCGTCTGTCATGTCGCTGGCCGTCCGACGTCCTACTCGAACTTTGACGCGACATGGCCGTGGCTGCGTCCACAGCTTGCAACTTCTGCTTCATCATGCGATGGCTGACCGACCGCGACAGTGGCATGCCTGCCGGACTCAGGCGACTTCCTCCGCTGTCACTTGGACTTCTAGCTGCGCGTTCCTTGCCGCCCATAACTGCCGCAACTGGAGGCGGCTGCTTCATCCACATGACTTCCTCCCGTGTGGTCACCTTGGTGACAGTGGCAGGGTGCATATCGTTGATCTGGGGATTGCGGTATTCGGAGAAGTCAGATCTCGCCGAGTCCTTGGTCATGGCCCGCTGTGGTTTCGTCAGACCGTCACCATACATCGAGCCTCCGAAGTTGCTTGTTGAGCCCCACAACTCTTCGTCCTCTCGCTGGTACCGGCGGAAGTTCCGTCGGCTGTCCGAGCCATCGCTGTTGGCCTTTGCAGGCGGTATCCTGTGCCAGCTCGGAGACTCAGTGCCGTAATTCTTTGGCTGCAGCCTGCGTCTACTATCCGCAGTGTGGGTCTTCCTCTTCCCGCGCTGTAGACCGTGGGGTCCCAGATCGATCTCAGCCTGCCAATATGGATTCGTCGAGCTTGGAGAGGGATGCCTATAGAAGTTGGGATGTTCCTGCTCTAGCAGTTCCCTCTCAGCGCGCCCTCTTTTGGCTTCTTCTTTCCTCTTCCGGCGATAGCGGGCCTCGGAGCATGGAGCACATGATAGGTAGTAGAATATCGCAGATTGTATGCCGCGATGTATTGCCATCGCCCGTGGGCGGGTCTAGGGGAGTGTTCGCACAGGTCGGCGCAGGGTTTCCAACGCCGTCATGGGTTGCTGGATACGTGTATGGGCGTCGCGGTCACTATAATTTTTGGTCGAAATGCATATCGCATATATGGGGTTCAGTGCGAGCAAGGAGTGTGGTTGACAGCTGCATGTGATGCCAGTTGGAGGCGTGCAGGGCTGTAAGCGTTCCTTTGTGGTATTGAGGACGTCGGTAACACGCCAGGGAAGGCGCCGAGACACTGTTGGTACAGTAGCAAGGACTCGACTCGGCGTGCGTCGGTGGAGGGAGTCGCGGCCTGCGCGACTGTGGACGTGAAGTAGTGTAACCAAGAAGCTGCTGCCGTGGACGAACGGGCTTGCCGTCGCCGGGTGATAATGATATGGGATGCTAATGCTAATGATAAGGATGCGGCTATGGCTGTGCGCAGGAGGAGGGGGAGGAGGAGGAAATGGAGGAGGAGGAGGAGGAGGTGGTGGGGGAGGAGGTGGAGGAGGATGTCGTCGACGACGTCCCTCTGTCAGGGCCAGGGTCACACGATGCCTGTGCGATGCAGCCAGCCCTTGTCGCTACGCCTCGTGGACGAGACGAAGTTGGGGAACGGTGGGTGGGTGGTGATGAAACTCGCGCACCAGCAATCTTACATGTGCTCCACAGCTCAACCGCCGACGCTTCCGTCAGCCCCGAACGGCTCCTTCACCTCGCCGCTGTCCTTCGTATGGGCATCTCGCATGGTGCGGTATATAGGAGGAAAGTGCTGTGCTGGCTCTCGAGACAGCGAGCGGCACGGCGGGCAGCGCCTCGGCAATGTTGGTACCTTATCATGCACAGCATCCCAATGCTAGCAGAGTCTATTCCGCGGCATCCCTGCTTTGCTCATTCGCCTAATCCTCGGCCGCCACTGGTCAAGGCGCATCGACCTTGGATATGTCAACGTGCCTCTTGTCTCGACGTCGTTACGTTCTACAACGACATGTGAAAGTGAATGTGAAAGCTGATGTCCGACACCGTCACAAGGAAGGGGACCGCCTTGTCAGCCAAGACGAAAGTGGTCCCTCTTGATCTCCACAATCGGACTGCTTGGATCTATGGTGGGACATCGCTATGCTGATTATGCTCGCTAAAGTGCTACCGACAATACTCCAAGCCCTACACATCCAAGGCTGTCAAGATTCTCCCACGACTCAAGCCTTCAACCTTCTCTCCTCACATTTCACACAGACAGGATCCTGCGAGTTGCCACGTAGGAAGTATCGGCCATCCGTGAACTCGCCACTGCATTCCTGCCATCCCTCGTTAGCATCTGGTCTCCAAACTGATACGAACGTCCTGAGACCTAACTCACCATGCAGACAAAGCAATCAGAGTGCCAGTCAGCGCCAAGAGCCTTGACAACCACATCCGTCACCGGTTTCTTGCACTTCCGGCACTTGGAGCTGTACCGATTCGTGTGACAGCCAACACACCAAGCATACCCATCCTTCTCCACGAACGGCATTGTACTGTCAAACGGGTCACCACACTGAGCACAGAAGAAATGACCTGCGTGCCACTCAGCACCGCAGGCGACAATGACTTCCCCCTCAATTGGAGTCTTGCAGCTCTTGCACCGTGGGCTGAAGAGCTCGTGGTAGTCGAGGTGGCAGTAGAATCGTAAGGTATCGTCTCCATCGGTGGCCTCCTGCTTCAAGAATTGTTCCTCGGTCATGTCCTCTGGCATGGGAATGTTGAAGCCAGAACGTCGAATGTGGATACGCTCCAGGCGCTCATCTCGCTTTCTCTCTGGCTCGGGATAGAATGCCACGCATTCCAGGTTGGTGTTGCACTCATGGCATACGAAGCAGCCAGGGTGGAATCTCTGGCCAGCAGCACTCAAGATACGGCCAGCAATAGGCAAGGCGCAGTGCGCACACAAAGCTCCCGCTTGTCGCATTGAGGGCGTGTAATGTGGAGTTGACTTTGTGGCAGGTAATGGTGTTGTTGCTGCGTGGCGTGGCAATGGTCTAGCAGATGGCAATGGTCGCTGTGGTAGCTTACTTCTGGTTGGCGACCCAGTACTGTCATCTGCGACGCTGACGTTGATCGAAGGAGCTTCAACCTGGATCCCCGGCATATCCTTTGAGCTTGACGCGTCTTCACGAGGCTCTTCAAACAGCACAATTGAAGGGACGGTTGTCTCATCTGGAAGATTGATCATCGGGACTGGCGGCATTGGTCCATTGTTTACAGTGACTTGCGACGGAGGAGGCTTCGCGATTTGGTACGGAGAAGGCTTTGATGGCTCTGGCTCTGGCTGTTGCTTCGGTGTAGGAGCTGCATGTTGCTCTTCCATCACAATCTCCTTTGGTTTGTAGTCCTTCTGGAAGCTTACGATCGGTCTTCCTGGCTTATCGCTCACCATCGTCGGACGCGGCAGGTTGGGACTATAGTCCTTGCGGCCCTTGCTGGTCGCTGCACGGATGTCATCGCCTCTGATCTCTTTGCCTTCCCTGGTCGGTGTGGTCTTGGGCGCGACTTCATCTGCATCCCGACCGCTTGCGCTTGAAGGGGTTGGAGGTAATGGCTCGTTAGCTACATACCACGGATTGCGGCTCTGGCTCGGGACATTTCTCTGAATCTCAACACGATCATGCTTGAGTATCGGCGTTGGTGGCAGCGAAGACATCACTGGAGCTGAGTTAGAGCGCTCCAGCTTCTCGGCTTGTGCTCGGACACGAGCAAAGGGGTTCTTGCGCACGTATGATGGTACCGGCGATGCTGTGGGCACGAATTCCCTCCTCTCTTCAGCCGGCCCTTGCTTCTTGTCTGGTGTCGAAGAGTCCTCCTGCGGATCTTCCCATATCTTGTCATTCGGATGCATGTACATCTTCTTCTCCCCGCTGAGGATCCGTCTGCTTCCGCTGCTCGACCTACGATGAGCGATTGCAATGTCCTTTTCAACGGCTTTAGCGAGGTGGTCATAGCTCTTGCCGACCGACTCTCGCCTCTTCTGCACTGACACAGTACCGGTCGGTGGACTGACCTTTCGCGGTCGATCAGTCGTGTGTCGTTTGATGGAGGCATGATTGAGGCTGGAGCCAGAACTCTGGCTGCCGTCTGACGAAGCTCGGTCTCCTGCTGAAGCGGTATCCTGGCTATGGCTACGCTGGTAACTACCTTTGCGTAGATGTGATCGATAGTCTTTGAGATCTGGATTGGCGAACGCAGTAGGTGCTGCAGCAGCTTCTGGGTACTTGTGCTTGTACACCAGCTCTGCTGCCTCGTCCTGCGCGTCTGAGTGAATCTTCTTCTCTTCCTCAAGGTCCATATCTTGCAATGCCTCACGCAGTGATCTCGCCTCTTGCTTCTCCATCCACCGCATTCCGTTCTCCATGTACAGCATACTTGGCGCGTGCCGTACAGCTGGCTTCTCGGGCGATTCGGGTGCTCCTGATACTGGTGTGGTCGTAGGAGGTGTCGCTAGAGGACGGCCGGCAAATGGTCCGCGAGAAGAGCACATGCCGCGTTTCGACAAGCTGGATTCGGTCCTTCGGTGAGATAGCGACTGGGCAGGCATGATAGGCATACTGTTGCTCGTGGGTAGGCTCGGTCGGGGAACTTCATCTGCTGGCTTCGGGTCTTCCACCTCCGTCTCGGCTCGCTTCAGAGCGCTGAACTTGGAGGACGGAGGCGGTCTCGCGCCGGAGGGTCTGGGTGGTCGAGCATTGCGCAAGTCGGATAGATACTGTGCTGTAGGCGTTGCTGGTAAGCCTGCATTCTCTGCAGTGGTGCATGTTCGCAGTCTCGACGCTCTTGGCGGGGTTTGTGGGAGAGGGATCGACGACGAAGACATATGAGAGTGCTGACCCATTTGCTCCTCCGACATGCTCGTCGGGCGCGGTGTTGGCTTATCTTTGCTCTTCAGCATCTTTCTCGCTCGCGTTGCCAAGGGCAGTCGGTGGAATGTGCGCGCCGCAAGGACGGTAAAGGTAACTAGTTATGCGAACGATTAATGCAAGGTAGGAGATGATGGTGCAGATGCAGATGTGCTGTCGTCAATCAGCAGAAACGACTGTAAGGACGCCGATGTAGATGATGAATATCCAACGCCTAGCTCTATGATATTTCCACGGCTCTGCTGCCTTCTGTGAGACTTGCCCGTTTGTTCTGCTCGACGAGAGCCTTCATGTTTTGCGACCGCCAATTCTGAAGCTCCAGCGGATGTTGCGACGGCGACGGCGCGGGAGTGACGCCACATCCGAGGTCCCGGGTCCTAGGTCCCGGGTGCTCATCATTCTACCACCTCTGCGATGTCTATGCCAGCAGCTGAGAGTGATCATCATGTTCTTAATGAGGCCCATCGTTGCAGTTTAGGAATCAGCAGCAGTCCCATGTTGACTGCATAGCTTTTCGACCGTGGGAGCATAGGCGATCGTGCAATGCGACTACGCCTCGAAGCTGATCTTGCAGCCAGTGCCATAGTTAGCGCGTCTCTCGGGATTGACCACCGATCATCACCACAAGCTCATTTCGAATGAGATGTAAATCTGTACACTTTACAATCCAAATATAGCCAATCTTTCACAACCCTCTCTCGTATTCTCTCCGGCGTACTGTAGCCACCGTGGTATCATCGCCAGCCTGATGTAATAGTAGTAATGAGAGCTCCCCCATGCCTCTTCCCCATGATCCGTCTCTCTGATCGCCAACAAGGAAAGGCAATATGCACAAGCCCGGTCCAATCCAATTGCTCCACTCCGTCACCTTTCAGTTCATCACAAACGCACTCAGAACATCCTTAACAGTCCATCCCATCTCACTCAGCGGCTTGCTCTGATCCACCTCCTTGCCTCTAAACACCAACTTGAGATGCTTACTCCCAATCTGTTCCTTCAGGCCCTGCATCACTACTTTCGCTGGCTGCTTACTATGGTAATCCACCACCATGTCCTGCGACGTACTAAGCCTGCACTTGACCTTGACTTTCTCGCCCATGTCCAAATCTTCCGCCCTTCGCTTGCCTTTGTCCTCCTTACCCGGACTAGCAGGGCCAATATCATCACCCTCATAAGGTATCTCCTCGTCTTCCGCACCGTCGCTCCCGGCGTCGATCTCTTTCTCATGCGTTTCTTCGATGATATCCGCTGGATCCACCACGACCCACTCAGGGATATCGTAGAGAACTCCTTGCTCGTCGTAGACTCCGCCTCCTTTGCCGCGTCCATCTCTGTTGCGCCCGCGACCCTTAGCGAAGCGCCCATTAGGGCAGGAGATATTCGCAGCGTCGAGGATCGTCTGTGCGCTGACGAGGTCGTTTTGGCGCAAGAGGTTGCAGACTTCTTGGAGGGTAGCCCAGATGTCTGCATGGCCTGTTACGCGAGTCTCGAAGAAAATGCGGCGTTGTTGTTCGAGGTGGGACCGGGTCCAGGGAAGAAGCACATTGGAGACATTCTTGGGACTCCGTGAAAGGGGAGAGGGTGCTCGGATGGGTTGATTAGGTGGTGAGCTTGAGGATGGGATGTTGGATCTGGCAAAATGTCCTGGTGCGGAGGCGTTTCTTGCTGATTGGTCGCGGGCATGGGCATTAGTTCTATCGCGAGAGCCATCACCGCCTGCTTCGCCTGCTACATGGCGACCCGTCGATTGGCAGCAACCCATGGCTGCTCATGTTCCGTGGATGGTCTTTGCACGCGGCGGCAGAATATGGCTGTTGGCAGCGCTCGCAATGCGCTGTGCGCTGTACGCTGTGAGATAGTGGCGATTCGGTCAATCGCTGGTATTCGGTAATGCTGGTAATTGATCGATAATCGTAAGCGTTCTGCTGGGAGCAAATGCCGATTTATGCGCTCTCAGGCGTAGCTCCGGCGGCAGATGGCGTGAAGGACTAGAAGAAAGCTGCGAAGTTGCAACGAAGAATACACAAGAACTATACAACGAGCGAGCTAGTGAGAAATGACCAAGTCGGTGGCGCCGAAGTCAGGGAGCAATTGCGGCTCTGACCACCAGATCACGCTTGCATGAGCAGCCAGCAAATGAACGGCGGATGTAGAGCTTTAGAGATGCAGTATGCAAGTGCTATGCGCGTCGTCGTAACAGACTCCCCTCCAGTATCCGCGATCACGAAGTGTCTGGCCTGATCGATGTCATCACCTCCGGACTTCACATGTAAGTAAAGTTCAAGGGACTGCCGTCCAACATCTCACCCGTACATGCTTGCACCCTGCTAGCCCTATCACTTCCTTGCCTCCACGCTTGGCCATCGCTAACCTGAGAATCGTTTCACAAGGCCGTATTGACACATCTCGAAACATGCTGACGATGTCCCAAGTCTCACCATGCGAACGATGCAATGACTGGCTGGTGGCAGATCAAGATTCAAATCTTGAATCTACAAGACCATCCCGGTACATCATGCTTTAGTAAGACTCATTATATTGAGATTGACGTCAAACGCTGATTGTAAGCCCATGAAAGATCGCATAGCTGTGTTAGTCCCCATCTCAATGCGATCACCTACCTTAGTGAAAATCTAGTTAGCGGGCTTTGTAATACACGTCAGTACGTGATATATAGTATAAGCCTAAATAGCTAGTATTAGTAATATACCACTTATCCTAGCAAATTATGTCTATAGCTAGGGTCTACTTCTAAAATATAGACTATATAGTACTATTATTAGAGGTTTTGTTATTTCTAGTAATAATACTTTATATCTCTTATATCTTAGCTACTCATTTATATTACTATATACTAGTATATACTAGGTAGTACATATACAACTCTTAGAATAATAAGTAGTATACGTAACATAATTTATTATAGACTAAGTAATCTATTTAATTCTAATTCTAGGACCTATTTAGTCTCTATCTAGTATATATATATATATTAATTACTCGATAGTGTATATGTTTCTTATTAGAACTTTATAGATTCTCTATTATACTTAGATCTATATGTAAAGATAGTCGAAAATTGCAGATATAACGCGGATTAGACGTACTGGTCATTGCTTTTGATCGCTTTCTTACATGCGATAAGGGACTGCATTTCAGTGAGCGATTTTATTGAGGTGGCCGACAACCATTCGGCGGGTGCTTAGCCACCGACACGATTATTACGCTACTTGTCTAGCTAACAAAAAAGTCCATGTACTTACTAGTCAGAGAACGCGCTAGCAGCACACTCATAGGGTATCTTTGTCGGAAATTCGAGAGTCGAGGGTATTCGCGACTGCCCAGCCCTTCCCACATCAGACAGTAGTAAGTGTTCTGCTTTGATACTGTCAAAATCCGCCAAGGACCATCAGCAGTAAACATAAATGCAAGCAACCTAACGAATGCAGCATGTGGTATCAATCTAACCAAATTGCACCGTTCCGTAATATTCCCCCCATCGCCAATGCCGCCAGAAAACAGGAACAGATAATGACGCAGGCCGTCGATTTATTTGCAAGTGAAGCGTACCAGTTGGGTATTAGGTCAGGCGCAGCTAGTCGAGAGAGGAAGCACGTTTTGGGTATCATCAGAGTATCCGTGGCGACATCCGTTGGTCATGAATCGTCCAGTATCCTGTAACTGCGAGACAGAGGACTCTGCCAACGCGAATGAGCCTCGCTGGCAGAGGTAAGATCGGAAGAGACTTGCGCACCAACGTTCCAGGGGTCGACAGTCAGTCGGGAGCACATAAACGGAATCGCTCATGCGCTGGCAGTGACCGTCGGAGTGGTGTGCTGAGGCTGGCCGACGCTGACACTCTCTGGCACAACGTCTCCAAGAGCCTTCTGCTCCTCAGCGCCCTCCTTCTTGGCCTCACCGTTAACGACTGGAGTCTCCTCAATTGGCTTCACCTCGGTGGCCTCCTCCTTCTTGGCCTCCGAAGCGGTAGGTGCAACATTCTCCTTCTTTGGGGCGTTGATCCGGTTGAGAGCCTTGCTGGCACGACGCCCAAGGCTACCGAGCATCGACTGGCGCTTATGTGGAGTAGTGGTGGTCTCCTCGGTCTTGTCTGCTACTGGCTCAGACACGACTGGCTTGTCGGCCTCAGCAGTGGTGTCAACAGCGCGGGTCTCCTCAGCCGTCTCGTTGACTGGCTCGGTGACGACAGCCTGTTCGGTGGCGGCGGCAGCGGCAGGAGTCTCCTCCTTCTTGGATGGCTCCTTCATGTGAGTGGATGGCGAAACGCTGCGGTTGCGCTTGATGAAGCCAAGACCGGAGAGGAAGTTACTCTTCTCCTTGGTTGGAGTGTCGACTGGTGCCTCCTTCTCCTCTGGCTTGGCCGCAACAGCTGGCTCCTCAACGGCTGGAATGGCCGTCACTGGCTCGACTGTGGCAGTCTCTGGAAGCACTGGGGCGGTCTCGGAAACACCAGCCTCCTTGCCGGCCTCTGACTTGAGCTCAACATCCTTCAGCTCCTTCTCCTTTGACGGGCTCTTGACGCTGCTCCATGCACCCTGGACCTTGCCGAAGATGCTGCCACGCTTGGTTGGCTTTGGCTTATCCTCGACCGCCTTTGGCTCGGTCACTGGACCTTCAGCGATAACTGGGGTCTCAGTGGCAGCCTCGTTTGCCTCGACGGCAGCTGGAATGCCGGATGCTGCACTGGCGCCAGCAACAGGTGCGGCTTCAGTGGAGGCAAGCACTGGAGTCTGCTCCTCGTCGGTCTTCTTGCTCTCCTTCTCGGCTTCCTTCTCTTCCTTCTTCTCAGCAACCTTCTGCTCAGCCTCCTCTTTCTTGCCCTGAAGACGGCCAAGGAAGCCTCGGGAGGTAGAGCGGCGCTTTTGCTTCTTCTCCTTGTTCTCCTCTTCGCTCGAGGATGAGCCAGTGCGCTCGACACCGGTCTCTTTGTTGACCTCGGTGCTCTTCTTTGGCTGCGACTGAGTGCGTTTGGCAGAGCCGGCAGCAAGGACAGTGCTTGGCTTGTCTGCGGAGATGTTAGTGAGCATATTTGGCGGACTCGCTTCTCGCTTTACTCACTCAGCTTCTCGAGCTCGGCCTTGTAGCCCTCACTGTTGTGAACCTCCTCCTTGGAAGCCTTGCCGAGTTCGATGGCCTTCTCGATCGACAGGTACCAGCCGTCTCGCTCAGCATCACTGGCGGCCTTGAGGGTGTGCTTCTGGTTGTGAATCTCGAAGGTAATCTCGTGTGTGGGAGCCTTCTTGAGGTCGGTGGCATCGTAGAGTGCCAGGACGTCTTGTGGGTGTGTCCGATCGGTGTCGTTCTTCTTGTTGAAGAAGAGGAGACCCTTGCCGGTCTGGGTTGCCCAGGCAGTGATCGCGTGCGAGACCTCTGGCTTCTCGCCGCGCACGAACAGGTCGAGGTTGGATGCGGCCACTGCCTCATCGTTGAGCCAGAACTGCTTCTTGGAAGCAATCAAACCCCTGATTTGAATGCTTAGCTCACAAACATCTGCAGACCGCGTCTGGCAAACACTCACTTCAGCACACCGGGGCCTTTGTAGCCGAGCTGGCCCTCAGTTATGGGCTCGATGGCCTTCTCAGCAACTGCCTCTGCCTTGGTCTCCTCTACCGGTGCTGCTGCGGCAGTCTCGGTTGGGAGTTCAGTGTCAGCTTTGGGAAGCTGCTCACCAGCCGCGGGCTGGGTGACAGCTGGCGCAGCGTCTGTGGTGGTGGCGCCTGGCGCCGCATGGCCGGCCTCTGTTACATGGACAGGTGCGGCGGTGGAGTCTTGGACTGCCGACATGGTGTGTGTATTAAAGCGGAAGCAAAAGGGTATCAAGTAGAAAGGTCAGATGCTTCGCGACACGTCAAGAACACGTGAAGAGCGAGCTCTTTTGGCTGCAAGCGACTGCGCTGCGAAATGGACGGAGGTTGGTATGAGGTGTGTGCGAGTTGGCTGTGAGGAGGCAGCTGCGAATGGGAAATACACGGCAGCTTTCGAGTGCAAGGTCGAGGGTGGAAGAGAAGCGGCAGGAGCTGATTTGACCAGGGAAGCAACGGTCGTGCACAGAGGACGTGCGCGTCTGCCGAAATTAAAACGATTACTGGTATCGTTTTATATGCTTCAAGCCTTTCGAACCACACGAGCCTAAATGCAGCGTCCAATGTGCGGGTGTGTCTTGTACAGTGCCTCCGCCAGCGTGCATTGCCACGACGCACTCGATCATCGTGGTGTCGTATTGCAGGCTGAAATGTCGCGATAAAGGCGTGCGAGACGATGCTGAGTCGCATGATCAGCTCTGAGAGCAAGTAGACCCTTGCGCGCGCTGAATCCCTGTCAGTCCAACTGCAGTTGCGTTCACAACGCCTTGAGTTTCAAAATCTCAACCGCAGCGACAGCCATGTCTGACAACGTAGCCGCGGGGCGATTTACATTTGGACAGTATGGATGCGCCAGTCGACGACTCTCCCAGCCACCGGTTGCCCGACTCCTCGGAGCGGCCAGATCTCAGCACAGCGCGACTGTTGGCAACATTACAGTCGCATGGCACATGCCACATGCAGTCTCGCAGCAGCAGGGGTTCGCCCCGTCGGATGCTTCCCGCTGGGCACCCGCAATTCTGTACTGTAGTCTGTAGCTGATGACACCTCATCCTCGCCCAGCAGCAGCAGTCCGATCTTGTTTTCGGCAGACCATCTCACATCACACAGCTCACGTCTGCTGACTTGACGCGATAGCAACATGCACACTCCACTTGGCTCACGCCTTGAGGAGGGTGAGATGATCCTGTCATGGCAGGTTGCCGCCATGTGATACGAGCGTCCAAGACGTTTCACAATCTCTGGCTGTTGGTTGGACGAAGCTAAAGCGTTGCCGGCCTCGACCACCATCGTTATGAAAACGACTCATTCTCAGCTCACAGACCAGCGACTTGCGACGCGATGCCCTTTCCTCGCTGCTACACGTCTGTGCCTTCATGCAGGCAGCCATCCGCGTTGATGCACTTCGTAGGAGGTTGGCGTACATGTGCACATGTCTATCAGTCGAGACGCATTTTGTGAGACAAGAGCCCCTGCTCTTGCGGTAGTTAGCGACGCGGTGAGATGCCGGCTCCGGGCGCTACCGCCACTACGTGAAGCCGGTGCTGATCTCCACATAGAATCGACACTCGATAATGTGCTCACGTGCAGCCAAGCTGGCAGGAAGACCGCTCACCACAGATGACATCTCTGGGTCGGAACATCCGCGACAGTCTTCACACGAGTGGATGTCTCGCCACGGCGGGTCCTCACCATCGAGCCATGACAGCACCAGAACAGGGTTGCTTGCGACAGGCTCCTGGTAAATGTACTTACTGTATGTACAGCGCATCTGCATCTGATCAGAGACGCCGATTCCACCGACAAGGCCGATATACATCCGGTGGGAACATCTCCAAACGATCTGGACGTCACCTGGACTGTTCACATGAACATCTCATGATGATAGCAGCGTTAGCTTATTAGCCTGCGACTACTCGTCAGATTAGAAAGCAGAATATCGACACAGTGGCTTGCTGAAGATATCGTCGGGTCCAGGTTCCAGACCCTCTACGTCGCTTGGCGTATCATGATGTGCCCATCACCGAGGACACTCGTCTGCAATGCGACAGGATGATGACTGAACGCCAGGGCAGTATTCTCAGTCTTCTGCATACTGCCCGATCGACTGCGTTGCATCGAGCGAACTATCATCGTCGCAGGGACGTGATTGATGCTGATCTTCTGGTCGGCCTTTTGCGCCACTAGCTGGACCGAGAGCTGTTGACCAAAATAATTGCCATTGCGATGCTTTCGATGGATGTCCTTTACACCACCAGAGAATTGGCTCCTGGCTGGCAGGGCAGATGTGATGACGCGATCCATGGCTTAGACTTTTTGTCAGGACTATGCGTCGCTGCACGCCCTTGGATTCGAGCAACAAGTTCTTCGGCGAGGAGATGAAGCGCTCAGTGGCAACGAAATTTCTTATAAGCCGAGCGATCAGATCATCCATTCAGCCTACACCTGTGAACAGAACATGGTACTTCCTAGCAAACAGGAATGGGAGACATGGCCACGATATAGATGTCTCATATCTCACTCCACGCATTTGAGCTGGGGTAGTCACTGAGGCTGCACTCTCACTATTGCGCGCACAGTGGTGTAGTTAGAGAGCTCAAGTGAGCTTCGAAGTAAGCACGCGCCTTCTTCACTCAGACTGAGGCAAGATGCCATATCTACAGTCTCACTTGAAGCTAGCTGAGCAATCGCCAACCTCACCTTTCACTTGCGATAATACAACTCCACCCTCGTCTTCTGCACGTCTTCCTCTTTCAGTCAGCCACCTCAAGATACCGAAAAGACGAATCAGCATGAGCCGTACGAAGCAATATGGCAGGCTCCAGGCCAAGCTGCGAGAACTTGAAGTCGAGCTTGCACAGACCAAACAAGCACTGGCTCAACGTCAATTCCAGGCCAATGAGGCTATAATGACAGCAACTCGCGCTGTGCTTGCAACAGCGCCTCCGTAAGTTTGCAGCTGCCGTGAGAAGGACAATCTTAACGAAAGCTACAGGCTCGGCGACCAGATTCGCTTCCTGTTCGTGGGACCACATCAACTTTCCGTCCACCTTCACTTCGAGCTTCTCCCAAAGGCGACCCAGGAGTGGTTCGTGACTAAGGAGGTGCGTTACGACCCAACGGGCCTCAATTTGCCAGTCTACCCACTCCCGGATCAAGACTTCAACACCATCGCTCTGTACAGACTATGGTTGTACACCGGCAAATTGTATTCAAGGGCTCCAGAGGACGTGGATGTCGAAGACGATGGAGAAGCCGAAGCCCATGCCGATGCAGAGTGGCACAAGCTGGTGCTCATGTATCTCTTCGGTATCGAAGCCAAGGACGAGAAATTCGCAAACACTGTGATCAACGCCCTGGTGGAGAAGGTCAACGAGAGTGGACGATACCCTACAGGCTTGGCCAGCGAGGTCTACGCTCACACGAAGCGTGGCGACAAGTTACGCAAGCTGTATATAGATCTGCACGTCTGGGTCGGGCAGGGTAAGTTAAATTCCCGTCCTCAGGATGTTCAAGACTGTGTTCTGATCAACATGGACAGGCTTGGGTATCCGTCTCCCACACGAAGATGCTAGCGGTCCGTGGGAGTTCTTGGACAACGTAAGGACGGCCAAGTACGTCGCCGGTCGGCAAATCTACGATGCGAAGGTCAAGCCGCCATGGGAGCAGAGGTTTTGTGATTCCTACCACAAGCATGACCTTACACCACTGTGCGGCCATAGCGAGATTGAGACCGTGAATCTTACTACGGACGATGAGTGAAGACTGTTGGCTGGAGGTAATGGACGGCGGGAACAGAGACGCTGGACATGACTTGATGGTCGATGGCGGAACCGACTTGAACGAGCGATGCAGAGACTCACGGCTGTCTTGTCGACGGCGAAGATACTGTCGCTGAAGCAGAGAGCATCACTTAAATGGTTGCTGGACTTCCATGTGCATCGCCAAAGCTCATACTACCAGCACCAAAGACAACTCCCATCTTACGCTCTTCGTGCTCCGCCCTTTTCATCTCTAAGCCACCGCCTTCTCTCCTCATCTTCGTCCGCATCGGCCAATGTCGGCGGCACAGTGGTTGGCGGTGTCAAAGTTCTCGGCGTCGAGATCCTCGATTCGAAATCCGAGTCTTCCTCGTCAACATCGTGCTGTCGGTAATTCGGCTGTGATGCTGATGTTGTTGGCGCCGCCATCCGCGTGGGAGGCTCGTTTTGCACCACAGAACCATGACTTGCCACTGGAACTTCAGGCTCAGCCCTTCGAGTCACCGCGACAGGGCCACTATGAGCGACATGACCCGCGTCCCTTTCCGCCCGCCTTTCCTTCGTCTGCTCGGTCCAAACACTATCGTACGTCGGTGGTGGATCAATCTCCCTCACGGGTACAGCGGTCTCAAGCGACGTCCTCCTAGCCGTTTCGGTGCTTCTCCTCAGTGCCATATTGATCGCTACCTCCGCAATGTAGGCATTGCCGTCCTCAAGTTTCGTCGTTGTAGGAGGGAGCTCAATGTCTTCAGGCGTGCCACGTTCTAGCTCCGAGGCATCGTTGTCCGACTTCTTAGGGCCGCAGGGACAGCAGCAGCAGATCCAGCGCAGTGGGAGAGGGTCTTTCATTGTGGTATCTAGAACGAGATGTAGTACGTCCCGGCAAGTTCTCGAGTATGCCTGTGGCCTTGAACTCCAGGATCAATTATGTGGTTACCTGAGCTGCCGTGTCTGTTCAGCTTGTGAGGTTCGATGATCGTGGGCGCAGCTAAACTCTGATTGAGCTCGCGTTCGCGCTCCCGGATCGTATAGGTGGAAGGATGCACGCTAGGCAATAGAAACCTCGGCAGGCTTGCCGCGTGGCGTGGGAAGCTGTTCTTGAGCATAGAGGAAAGAACGATGAAAATGTCACAGATTACTAGTGGTGAGCATAGGGACTTGCGAGGCGGATGATACTGCGAGCATTATCTCAAGGATGTGCTTCCGGGAACGTAAGCTCTGCATCTGTGGCTTTCTTGCCAGACTTCTGAGGCCTAGACTTTTCGCCGTGAGTCTCTCGAGCTATAGCAGCCTCTTTCTGCCTCGCTATAGCAGCCTCCTTCTCTTCGCGATCAAATGCCTCTTGCTCACGGTCAACCACACCCTGCATCTTCTCAGCCATCATCCTGTTCTTCTCGCACTCTTGGTCGAGCAACTGCTCCACATGCGCCAAAGCAGCCTTGGGCTCTTGTATCCACAATGCATCCTTGGTTGGCTTTCCTTGGTCATCGAGAGACGTCCGGTTATCGATACCAGTCTGACTGAAGACAATCGTATCCCAGATGTCTTCGCTCCTGGCGAGCCTTGTTTCTTCCTCTAATTTGTGCCGAAGATCGTGCCTCTTCTGACGTTGAATGACGCGAGAATTGATGTAGCAAGAGAGCGAATGAGGCTGTGGCTTCTTCAGGCGTAGCACTGGGATGTGGTTCGCGTTGAAGAGGATTGGAACATGGCGCTTTCCGGACAGCTTCTCCAAAGGCAGTGGTCGTGCAAAGAGAGCGATCTTTGGGCGGGCCTCGTACTCCTCTCGCGCAGCTCGATTCTTCTCTTTGCGCTCTGCCTCTTTTTGCGCCTTCGTCATCACTCTTTCTGGCGGCTTCTTCGCATTGTCTGGCGTTCGCTGCAGCAGATCCAGTATCCGACCTCTGCTGTTTTCACTCCCAGCTACAGCATCATCGAGGAGGTCGATTGCTTCATAGCCAGCAGTGAAGCACACGTTCAGCTGGCGATGCGATGTGTTATGGCGATGCTGCTTGAAGCGGGTCCTGATGATGTTCTGTAGCTCGCTGCTCTGCTGAGCTTCCACGGGCAGTCGTCTACATTGAGTGATGAGCGCTCTGAAGAGAGCGATCGCAGCCACGCGGTGCGCGCCTGACTTGTGCGGCGGCAGAAATTTCGGCATGTAGCGCCATGTCAGTCAGGAAGTGAGGTGAACGCAGACAGTCGTGTGGCATGTTGCTGGGTAGATCCTGGCTCCACCGAGCGCGCCGCAAGCCTCACTAACCAGTCCACTAATTGGTAGTCAAATATTGCTTAGGATTGCTTCACCTTGGCTGTCCTTCCTTTCCCTCAGCATCTGATGATTTAGCAAACCTCCACATACCACATGGAATCACGAACCGAACGCCTGAACGCCCCAGTCCAAGACAAGCAACCTGTAATTGTCCTCGTGGACACGGCGTTCAGGCAGGGACGACCTAAGCGAAATGGGAGCACGAGATGTGTCACAACAGAATGCCTACCTGCCAGCAAACACATCGGCATCCAGCAGCTGTCCGGCATGCCTAGGCTGTCTAATACTAAGCTGCCGGACAAGGGGACCTCCCACTGGCGATAGCCATTGTACGACCTCGTGCCACCACGGTCGCTGACATTGTCCTCGAGAACACGTTTGAGTCTGTACGCTAGATCCTGTATGCTTTTGAAGAGCTGACCTCTAGGGTGCCTCAAGTACAGGAACTATGCTGCACGCCCTGCGAGATGGCGCAAGCGGAAACTGAGCCGAAGGATCCTGCTGGTACGGCAAAGATCGCTAGTGGCGCGGGCAGCAAGATCGGCTAGGAGGGTGTGCCGTAGGAATAGAAGATGATATATTAAGCCCCGGCGGCGCAGCTGTATCCTCATCGTCCGCAGGTTTAGGGGAGAGAAGGGGCCCAAGGGGGCAATGCTGGTGTGAGATGGACAATATCCGTCCTCGTTCTGAAGTTTGAGCGAAATGTCTATGAAGTCGAGATGGATTTTTAAGAAGCTTTATGGGGTGTTCTGCCCATATGTTTGCGGTGCTCGATACCAATGCTAAATTGCTTTGTACGGCATGAAGGACATAGATCTCTGCAATGGAATGAATGTCCCGTTATTCCTACTTCATTCCTACAATCTCCTTTCGTGATCATGACTGCATGACTGTTCCGTTTGTTCCAATTGTATTGGACTTCCTATCATCTCCTTCGCGCACTCCATGACAATGTGCTACAGTCGTTCTGGCACTACTCAGGAGTCTTTTGAGAGCCGGTGGATCATGCAGGCCCCTTGCCTTTGCCAATGTATGTGTCTTGTCGATCCTGATTGTGTACAGGCAGCAGAGCCACATCCGATGCTATGTCCACCGAATTGTCCCAGGCCAACGGACGTGCGAAGGCGATAGCGGCGTCTTGCATTGAGGTCCTTCTCGGTGACAGCTGGGGTGCAGGTCCTCTGCCAGTGAGTGGCGGTAGATAGCTGGTTCGAGGGATGCTGAAGTCGATCACCGGCCTCCCTAAGACATCTAGCTGCCGATTCACCATACCAGATGCTATCGGCATGGAAGGCCGAGAGGTAAGGGGAGCGTCACTGGCTGTGAGTATTGTTCGAGACAGATGTGTGGCGTCTGTGGCGGGGGCCGGCAAGGCTACGTTCGTGTTTTGGACGTTCGCGGCTTCGGACTGAGTATTGAGGCTGATCGTTGCCGTGCTCGGCGGAGTCTGTAGCAAGTTCAGCATTTCATCACTTCACATCGAGGTTCCAGGGATTGGCATCGGGCGGTACTGCGTTTTCTTCGTCCAGAGTGTCTGGCTGCCCACCAGGACCACCATATCCTCCCCAAGTGGCAAACTGCGCACTTGGTCGGTGAGCGCCGCTCAAAAAGGTAGTGTACTGTTGCTGCTGCGCTGCAGTCGGCGCCTGACTGAAGTCGAAGACTGGCTGCTGGAAATGCTGCGATTGCTGCTGCGATTGTTGCTGCACCCCCTGGTTCGCCATGAATTGCGCCATGTTGTAACCCGCTGGTCCCACATGCTGTTGAAGGTATGTTGGTGGGCTGAGTTGCGAGGCCATCTGAGCATTCCCGACACCAGGGGTCTGTTCCTGGACAAATGGATTCTGCTGGTAGGCTCCTCCCGGTGGAGTCAGCATAGCTGGAGGGGACGAATACTGTTGGCTGCCACCATGCGCGCTACCTATCGATCCTGTAGAGTTGTGGTGTTGCCACATACTTTGCTGCCGCGGACCTTCAAGCTCTCTCGAGCGTGAATTGAGTTCGTTGAGCATGTCATACGTTTCAGCTTGGTAGCGTTGGTTCCAGCTAAGTCACAGTTAGCGACAGTCAGGTTCCAGCCATACATTCCACTCACCTCATGTAGCCCCATCGGATGCCGAAGCGTGCCAAGCACTCAATAATCTGCTTGATGCAGCCAATGCTTCGCATCACATTAAAGCGCAGCACTGTCTCGCCTGGTGGCAACTGAGGTACCGGCATAGGCGGTGGAGGAGCGGCAGTGGGTTTAACCTCTGGATGCGGTGACACAGTACCGTTCAAGAGACCATCAAGATTGTGCTGCAAGACATCGAGGAATTGGCGGCCCGTCATGTAGACTCTCATGGCATCGTAGAACGTCAACGGTGCGGTGTAAGAAGAATCACTGATCAGGCGCAGCATCAAGTCAGCGTACTGGATGCAGTATTCGAATATCAGCTTCTGAGCGAAAGGGCTGATGACTGGCACTCTGGGCGAAGGCGAGAGCACATAGACGTAGGAGTACAAGAGGTCGAGCTCAAAGAAGGCACGGCTGTTCTGCGAGGTCGACGAAGGTAGGGCTTCGAACCACTTGCGCATGGACTCGCAGGTACCCCATATATATGGGTATGGTTCGTCCCATCGAGTGCGTCCAGACTGGAAGAGGTCGGTGTACCATTGCGATTGTATCTTCCGCAGGTTTATCAGCTGCAATGCTTGTTCGTGTGACTTCAGCCAAATCTGCTTTGATGCATTTGCCGCTGGCGATGTGGGCGCTGATGCCGGTTGCTTGTTAAAGGGGATCTTCACTTTGGCACTGTCGTCTCCAAATGAAAATGCCCTTGTCTGTACGAGCGACGTGGAGCGATCCAGAGCATATACACAGTAGTAAACTCTTCGTCGTAGTTCGAGCTTTCCTTTCGGCATGGGCGTGCCCTTTGGCGGATCCTGGTGCATACCAAGATCGACCATGGCTCTCGAAGCTGCCCCAATCAAACCCCAGGAGTCGAAGTGGTGCGGATCTAGCATCGCATACTCCGTAAGCAACACGAGTGCCTGGATGCCACTGATAGTACCAGGGTGTAAGACATCTTCAGCGTGCTCAAGAGCTGCACAAACGTGGCCAACAGACTCCATGTACCGGTGGTCGCCTCGCTGTTCAGACATTGATGCACTTGCTATTGCAAGCACCATCCTGACGAGAAAGTGATCTTGCGGCTCAGCTTGATGTACTGGCTTAGAGTAGACCCTGTCGACAGAACCATAGAAGCTGGCCTCGTCGAACACTGGGAGCAGCATAAAGACATTACCCAGATAGTGCTGAACAAGTGAAGTGGCTGTATGTCGAAGTGGGAGTGGTTGTGTCATGCCTTCGGGGAGAGGATCTTTGGAGCACGCCCAAGTAATGAGACGCGCATACGACATGGCCGTGGTGAAGCCATAGAAGTCTCTAGCAGTAGCGTTGACTGACAGAAAGCCAAAGTCTCCGACAAGGTCATCTACGTCGTTGGCTTCCTTGCGACGCATGGCCTTGGTCGTGTTCGGCGTTGGTGGCTCCTGCACCTGACATGATGGGTGGCGAGTGGGTGCCATGTCTTCGTCCGGTAGTGATACCACAGAAGGTTTCCTGGCGCGCGCTTCCTCGAGTTTTGCCTGTAGCTTGTCGATTCTGGTTTCCAGGGTGGAGACATAACTTCGTTCCTTGCCTCGTGCGAATTGGTCATTTGTGCTCGTGCACTCAGCTGCTCGTCCATTCTTCTCACAAGAAGTGCAGGCTGGCAGTTTGCCATCGCACTTGATTTTTGCATTGCGACATCTCGAACAGGCCGCCACTGGCCTACCACGTGAGCGTAGTCAGCAAGCAAAATCGTCATTACGACGGCGCCGGTGGACAGCATACCGTGAGACCTTGAGGATAGGCGTGTCTAAAGGCATCAGCGACCTTGCATCGACGTCTTCTACCGCCATTGTCAGTAATGTTTCCCGGGTATCGATCTGCTGGTGCTGATTTGGACGTCCGGGGGGAAAGGACGCCCGTAAGCGTGAGGATTGTCCAGCTTATACCGCCCTCGACGCCATGGCAGGTGATGGCGCACTCAGCAACACCCCACTGTTTGGCATAGGGCAACGGAAGGAGATGCATGCTGGGTTCGTACTGTACCGTATGTATCACACGTGCGGCCGCCAGACCCTTCACTTCAGCCGCATTAGTGTGCGGCTGACATAGCTGCGTTCAATGATGTTACTAGCTTGTCGAATCGTAGTGGTATGCCATGCAGCGCGCAGAAGTGAGGCCGGCTGTCGTTGAGCGGTGTCAATGCTATGAGGCGAAAAGCTTCTGCGAAGGAAAGTGTATCACGGGTAGAGCTCTAATGTGCCAGCAGGACTAGAGCACGGCCACGCCTGCGACACTTTTCGCTTATTGCGTTCACGCTTGCCAATATGAGCCGTGCATAACAGAAAGGAGCACCTTCGGAATGCATTCATGCATAGTAGATGAAGTGGGTAGACAGACTGCTGTAGTTCTAGAGCCTACCGAGCTTTCGTCCGCGCAAAGCATGGGATCAGAAGGAACATGAACGCCGCCGGAGACGATGTCTGCTACTACTACAGTACTTGTTCCTTCACGCCAACGCAGGACCCTGCCGGCGTAGCTCTTGTGGTTGCACAGCCCAATGTGCATTCTGCTTTGCTTCTCCCGCGTACAGTCAGTCTCGTGAGTGATCGTCGAGGAGCTTTGCTACTCATCATGCAAGGCATATCTCGGACGGAGCTCTGCGGCTTCAGCCACAGCGGTGTCTATGTGCCACCAGTCCCTGGGTCTCCGCTATTCGGCTGAAGAGATGATGTCCTGGGGCTGAATCGGCCGGGCATAAGCATTTGGGCACGGTGAGAAGTTCCTTCGTCACCTTCCACACCACGTCCAAGCTGCAGTGCCTCGCTCGTGCCCTGCAGCTGCATCAGACGCAGATCCGGAAGGGGCCCGCACGCGTTGTGTGGGTTGTGGCATCTTTCTTGCACATGCAGCCCAGATGAAGTGATGGAATGACCATCTCTACGCAGCTCTCAGCTCTCTTCACTTTCCCCTTCTTCTGAACTCGAGACCCATTGCCCGTTGACGAGTCCCTTAGCACGACGACGACCACTGGACCGACGTTGCGCCAACGTGACCCTGCGAGAAGCGATTTGCACGAGGATACGACCTGGAACAACAGCTCCCAAGCCGCGGCATGTAGTTCTAAGGCCAGAGCACATCCAGCGAGAACAATGGCCGCGATTCAGGCGAAGCCACTGACAATGTCGCTCAACACCGACGGCGCTGCAAGGCAGAAGACCACGCTGGTAAGGGAGAGCAGTACAGACGGAGACGGCCTGTCTTCAAATCAGGTGGCCCATACCCTGACCGCGTGCACTCGGTGCAGACAGGTAATGCGCAACGATGAGACATTGTTCCAGCCGAGGCACTGACGAGTGCATAGCGCAAGACTAGATGCGATCCTGGGCTCCCGCGGTGCACTCCCTGCGAGAGGACGAACTCGATATGCGAATACTACGATTCCAATAGAGGTCACAACGTGAACCGCAATTATGTCGTCTGGCTTCAGCACAAGGTGCGGGAGCTGGAAGAAGAGCTCGAGAAAGTGGAGAATGAGGACGCGGCCTACGATCCTGAGGCCATGATGCGCGCGGCGAGTGTGCAAGTCCACGATGCAAAAGAGTCCAAGTACCTGGGACCCTCCAGTGGTATACACATCACTCGCCTTGTGATGCAGCTGGCGAAACAATTCACGGATGCTAAGAGTATCAAGGACATTGTGCCGGACCAACGAGCACGACAGATCAAGGAGCTGTACGCACAGGAGCAAGCGAAGCCAACGTCGAAGATATATCATCTGATCAGTGATGTGGCGGCAGTTGAGCTGCCCAATCGAGCGTTGGCGAATCTGCTGGTCCAACTGTACAAGTTGAAAGTCCAGCCAATGTACCCAGCGCTACACGAGCCCACCTTGGACAGAGACATCGAGACAGTGTTTTCGAATTCGGGCCAAGTCACGTCGTATCAGCACTTTGTTTGCCGCATGGTGATTGCGATCAGCTTGCAGAAAATGGACACGCAATATGCTGGCCTAGCAGACAGTTACTACCTCGCCGCTCTGAAGTACCTCGAGCCAGTAGTGCGATCCATGGATCTTAGGACTCTCCAGTGCTTCGCGCTCATGGCGGAATACTCTCTGCTAACGCCCACAAGGACAGCCATTTACTATGTCGTCGGAATCGCGGTCAGACTAGTGCAGGCATTGGGCTTGAACGAGGAGAAGACCATTACACGCGGGCGTGGCGATGGCACAACGAACTATCTCGAGATTGATCTACGCCGGAGAATCTTCTGGTGCATCATGGTTATGGAATGGGGTTTGGCCCACTCCATCGGACGCCCATCCATACTCGCCACCAGCCAGGATCACATTGATGTCGGCTGGTTTGAGACCTGTGATGATCAGTACATTACACCCGAAGGCATCGATCCCGTGGCACCTCGGCCAACTCTGAAGAAGTGGGTTGCCATACACTTCTTCAAGATGCGACTCTTGCAGCTGGAGATTCGGAGAAAGCTATACCAATGCAAACGAGCAGAACCCAAGGACGACAGCGACCCGTGGTTCATCCGGATGGATGCTAAGCTCACGGCATGGAGAGATGCTTCGCCGGCACAAGATGAGGGTATTGGGCTGGACAAGATCTGGTTCGTTGGAAGATACAACACGATGGTCGTTTTCCTCTATCGCCCGTCGCCACAGGTGCCCCGTCCGACTCTGGAGGCGGCGTTCAAATGCTTCGATGCTTGCGAATACAACATATACATGCAGCGCGAGCAAATCTCGAAGCGCAATGTGGACTTGACTTGGATCTTCACTCAATCGTTATTCATGGCCATCAACACCATGCTTTGGGCGCTCAGCTACGTGGAGGTCAGGAGGAAGCACAAGCGTGAGACAGTACTTCGACATCTGGACGTGGCTATGGATGCAATACAGCTGGCCTCTGAACGCTGGCCTGGTGTGGCATCAGCTGTGCAGCTCTACGGCAACCTCATAACGGCGATCATGAAGATCTACGAGAGGGACAGCGATATTCCCATCTCGGCTGCCACACCTTCGGACGCAGCATCGCCCGGATCAATGTTCCCCGATGCCTATGGACGTTCCTGCGCCGCAAGCCCAGGGACTGCTAGTAGTCAGTCAGTTGCAACGCCACCCGAGAAGCAGCCGCAACCGCAACCGCCATTCGGTTATATCAATCAACAGTCCCGAAGGAGCGTGGAGGAACCGCCGCCAGTACCTTACCGATCGGATACGAGCTTGCCAAATGTGTCCACACCACCAGCTCGCCAGACTCCCTCTGTCACACATGCTTCTCCGGGGTACGGGAGCTCCGATTCTGTCCCTACTGTGCAGGCGATGCCATCCCAGTACGCTGGACAGCAACACCTTCATGCGAATAATGCCCAGTATCACTCGCTGCCAGAGTTCACTCCGGACCTGACCATCCCTGGCTGGACAGCACCACAACAAACGCCAGTGACGTTCGCATCTGCAAATGCTGCTGCTTTGCCGATGCAACATCCGAATCCTTATGCGAGCTCGGCGTTCGACCCCACGAGCCAAGCGTACCCATTTCCAGGCACCTACGACCAGACGTACGACCAGCGCCCACAAGAACAACAATATATGCCACAGTACTGGGACATGGACTCTGGTTCATTCGGCAACGGCTTGACGCAAATGCAACAGGAGGAACTGATGCACTCTCTTGAGACGGATGGCATGGAAGACATCCAGAGTATGATAACACATACCCTATCTGCCATCACCCCCAAGACTGCACAGAAGCCCTTTTCTTGATCAGCATTTCACCAATCTGCACGTTTTGCATGAGACAGGCGTACGTTTATTCGTTGGCTGATGTGATAATAGCAAGAGTTACGTCTTTGGGAGCGTACTGGAGCCCAAGTGTTGGGATCTCGATCAACATAGAGGATGTCTTTGAGGAATCTTTGTGAAGAGAAACGGCTGTTGGACGAAGGCATGAAAAGATCTGGTTACGATCACGAACGGATTCATGACACAAGGAGGGAATTGTACAGCGAGGTGTTGGAGGAGTACTGATTTGAGTACAATTTTTGGACGTGGCGTTGACAGCACGATGGACACCAAGCGACAGAGATACGGGATACCCAATACAATGCAGCCTCTTCTTACGGATCAGAGACGGCCGAAGGAACGATAGCCAATCAACAAGCCCGCACCAATGACGGGCGCGGCCCACAGCTAGGCGGACACAACCGCTGCAGAGTGCCTAGAGTGCCTGGAGTGCCTAGAGCGCCTACGGACTTAGGCACAGTAGGCACGATAGGCACGGTAGGCATAGGAAAGGAATAGAATGCCCTTTGTATTTAGTACCCTTATAGTTCGAGGCGTTTAACTCACTGTTCAATATTACTGTTTAGAATACACTATAACCTAACCTCTGCCTTACTGCTGCTTAGTCTTTATAAGACAAGATAGCTACTACTTTATTACTCTCCCTTAACTTCCTATCGGCCCGAGAATAAACCCGATTAAGCTTGTCTTCTTAACTTATAATATTATTAGGTTATACTAAACCTAATAGCTTTAAACGCCCTCTACGATAGGAGATCGATAGAGTAAACGGGGAACACCCGCCCCTAGTAAAGCAAGTAGAGCCCGACGACCTTAGACCGTAAACGATGCTATTAATGCCTTAGCTACTTATATAGGCAATAACACCCTTAAGGTTAGTAAGCTAGAGTTCTACTATAGCGACCGAGACAAGTTCGACACTTAGGTTACTTAGATAGATATATACTTCTTATTTAACTCTATAGCTAAGAACCTTAAGCCTATCTTTACTACTACTTTTTTGAGAGGACGAGCATAGCATTAGGTTAAACTATTCCTTCGGAAGTACTTAGATAGTAACGGAGAAGATAATGCTAATAGAGTCTTTAAGTCTTATAACTATCTTAAGTATGCTATAAAGAGCGTCTTTAGTGTCTTAAACGAGATAGCTACTGCCGTTTATATTATCTAGCACTTAATATAGAAGACCTCTACTACCGAATATACTACTAAATTCTAGGAATACGCGCAACTTACTAACTAGGACGATAAAGCACTTTAAGTTATATACCGAAGAGGACTAAAGGAGTGTTACGAGATTAAGCTAATGCTTAGCGACCAATTAGCGCCTCTATAGTTAAGTAGGCACGACTACTACTAGGAAGGCACAGCTACCGTAGAGTAATCTATTGCTCTATATAATCTATAAGTAGATTAAACGGATTAGAACAGAGCACGATAACAATTAATCCGTTACTCTATATAATCTATAGAGCAGATTAATAGATTAGGATAGATTAAAAAGTAATCTCCTTTATATTTAGGAAACGCTAAGAACCCTTATAGCTTCGAGGCGTTTAACTTACTGTTTAATCTTACTATTTAGAATATAACCTTACCTAACCGCTGCCTTACTACTGCTTTATACTGCTCTCCCTCCTACTTCTACTCGACGAGAATAAATCTCGATCGAACGAAGGTTACCTAACTTGTTAGTTAACTTAGTAAGATTATAGGTTTAACTAAACCTAATAGCTTTAAACGCCCTCTAGAATAGGAGATCGATAGAGCACTAGGGGAACATCCGCCCCTAGTAAAGTAGATAGAGGTACCCGACTACGGACCGCGAACGATGCTATTAATGCCCTAGCTACTTATGTAGGTAATAAATCCCTTAAGGTTAGTAAGCTAGAGTTCTACTATAGCGATCGAGACAAGTTTAACACTTAGATTACTTAGATAGATACGTACTTCTTATTTAACTCTATAGCTAAGAACCTTAAGCCTATCTTTACTACTACCTTCTTAAGAGGACGAGCATAGTATTAGGTTAAACCCTTCCTAAGAACCTACTTAGATAGCAACGGTACCGATAACGCTAACGGGATCTTTACGTCTTATAACTATCTTAAGAATGCTATAAAGAGCGTCTTTAGAATCTCTAACGAGGTTACTACTGCCGTTCGTGTTATATAATACTTAACCTAGAAGACATCTACCGCCGAGTATACTACTAAATTCTAGGAATACGCTTAACTTACCGATTAGGACAATAAGACCTTACAAGTTATATATCAACGTAGCTTAAAGGAGAACGTTAAGGACGAGTTAATACGGGATAGTCGAAGAATCGATAACTTAGGTAACCTTATTAGAGTTACAATTAATCTTAACGACAAGCTCTACGAGAGAGCTATAGAACGACGATACGACTCTAAAGTATCCGGAAAGGCCGGATTTACACTAGGCTACGACAATCGTAATAGGGACTATAATAACTTTAATAATAATAAGTCTAGCTATAAGCTATACTATAGACTATAGCCTATAGAACTCGACGTTACCGAGAAAGGTCGTAAGATCGGAAGTAAGAACAGGGGTAAGAAAGGGCCTAAGAGTTCGAAAGGAAGCTTTACTTACTATAATTGTAGTAAAGAAGGCTACATAGTAAGGGACTGCTACGGTAAGAAAAACATAGTGCGCCGTAAGTAGTTTAATACGATATAACGAAGAACTAGTAAACTCGAGAGTAGTGTTAGACTACTAAGAGGTACCGACTATACTCGAGAAGTAGAGGAGAGAGTTAGTAACGGAAGTAACACACCTCTCCTAGACCCCTTATAAGGACGAGGAGGATACTACGGGTAACTAATAGAAACTACACTATATAGGTTATAGAACTAACTATAATAGTTTAAGAGAATATACTAATTTAATATAATCTAGATAAAGGATACCTCGGGAAGTTACCGGACGACCGAAACTATAGAAATCGAGACGGTCGAATAAGTAAAACGAGAAATCCTAGAAAAGTGTTACGGAATAATTCCTATGGACCCTGGAATTATAATGACAAGACGAACACGTGACTCATCCTGCCTAAGCGCTTAGACTTGGAGCGATTAGACTGCTTATGCTCAGACTAATTAGACTGCTTATGCTTAGACTAATTAGACTAATTACCGAGATCTACGAATCTCCTTTGTATTTAGGAACGCTAGAAACCCTTATAGTTCTAATACGTTCAACTTATGTTACTATCTCACTGATTGGAATACAACTCTTACTCCAATTATTCATCTTCGCTTAGCTCGCTTTAGCCTCTCTAAAGAATACCGCTACGTGACTTAACTTATCTCTCTTTTGAGACTAGCCCTAGAACGAGACAATAACACTTTAAACGCCCTTAGGATAAGCGCTACTTAAGCAGCTAGTAGGGGAACACCCGCCTCTAGCGAAGCAGGAAGCATCCGCCGTGCGCTACTACAATAGACTACTACGAAGGACGATGAGTCTAATGACGACGACGAGCCTACCCTAAGGAAGAACGACGTTAAGGCTGCTAAGCTAGACCTCTTCCATAGAGACAGGGCCAAGTTCGACGACTGGATTAATTAGATAGATATGTACCTTATGTTTAACCTAGTCGATGCCGATAAAAGAACTATCTTCGCTATTACGTACCATCGCGGAAGCGCGTAGAACTAGATTAAACCTTACCTTAAGGAATACCTTAAAGGTATAGGACGATTAGACCCTACTAGAATGTTTAGGAGCTACACCCTCTTTAAAGATAAGATAAAGTCAATCTTTAGAACCTCGAACGAAGTCTAATAGGCTATACGAATTATTTAACACCTAAAGTAGAAGACGTCTACTTTAGAGTATGCCGCCAAATTCGAAGAATACGGACAAATTACTAGATAGGACTAGACGGCGTTAATAACTATGTTCCGACGTGGACTTAAAGACTCCGTAAAGGACGAGTTAATAAGATACGGGGGATAGATTACTAACCTCGAAGAGCTAATAAAGGCGTCGATCAATATCGATAACTAGCTCTAGGAACGACACTAGGAAAAGAAATACGACTCTAAAGTAGGAGGAATAGTAGGATACGCTCCGGACCGTAGACCCTTAGGAGGATACGTTGCGAAGGGAGAATTCTTACGACAAAGTTAACCCTACTATAGACTACAGCCAATAGAACTAGACGTTACCTAACGAGGACGGAGGATCGATAAGAGTAGGGGCTACGGAAAGCCCTTTAAAGGAAAAGAAAAACTTACATACTATACCTATAGCAAGGAAGGCTACATAGCACGGGATTGCCGCGGTAAAAAAAATGGTGCGCCGCGAGCAATTTAATATAATACAACCCCGAACTAGTAAATCTAAGAGTAGCGTTAGATCTCGGGGAGATACCGACTATACTCGGAGAGTAGGGGAGAGAGCTAGCAATAGAAGTACGACGCCTCTCCTAGACCCCTTAGAAGGACGAGGAGGATACTATAGGCAGTAAATAGTAGTTATTCCATTTAATGCGAAGAACCAACTACGACAGTTTAACATAATAACACGAAGAGTCGACTACGAGATCGAATCCGAATCTCGAAATGGTTATAGAAGCCTTCATTAGCGATTCTGTTACTAAGACTCGTGTTAAGTTTACTACGCCGTAAAGTTAGGCGTAGGGTATTAGCCTTAGCAACTACGAGGAACCCTAGGAGCGACGTATAGGCAAGACGCCACGCTCTAAGAAGTAGACATCGACGAATCCTACTTCGACGAAGATAGAAGCGACAAAGGAAATTAGGACCTAGGATAGAACGGATTATAGTTACTAGAACCATTGTAAGGGCACCTGCTTAGGTAGTACGAAGTTGTTAGACAAGCTATCTAAGAGGTGCGCGAGGCGCGAGAAGTTAATATACAAGCCGAGGCACGCGGGTCGGCCCGGGCCCGGTCACGTAACTCGCCACGTTCACTCGCTGTGCGGCCATGGGCCGTCACACCACCCCCCCCTTCAAAACGGTCACTCCTGTGCACCGTGTCAAGGGAAGTTTGATGTCCATTTCGCTTGTCGCTTCGGTCACAGTCATCGGTTACCTTTGTTGGTGCCATGCCTGGCGGGTCATCATCTTCATACGAGCCGTTGTCTTCTGCCAGAAGAGCCACAGGCACCTGCGCGATCAATTCGCGTGGCCCTCCTGCGGTTACTGGGTTGGACGTAATCATCGCAGCACTGAGGGTGCCCGCGTCATCAGATGGTGCTTCTTCATTCGCAATCCATCCTAGCGGTGGTGTGAAGCCGGCTGGTCTAGGGGCCGTAGGGTGGTTGTGATGGAAGTCGGCGACAGAGGCGGCTGCTGTTGCAATCATAGTCTCTGCGGGCTCCCAAGTTAGCTCGTTATCACCTACCCACTTCACGCAGTACTTGTAGATTGGGACCTTTCCTCCTGCTGGCGCACGCCCTGGCGGCAGCGACCTGTGCGAGTCCACGACTTTCTCCACGTGCCATTCCTGGTGAGACCCATCTTCGTCCTCCACCTCGATTGGCGGAGGCGGAGGGACGACTTGTCCTGTGACTGGATCGTAGCCTGGTCGCAAGTAATTGGCGTGGAACCCGTCATACAGGTTGCTCAGTGAGTCTGGCAATGCGACTCGATATGTGTCGTGTGGCAGCACTTCCTTGATCGGGTAAGGACCCGCATACTTGTAGTCCAGTTTCTTAGACGGGCGTGTGGTGTGCCAGTTCTTGGTGCTAATGTGCACCATGTCGCCTAACTTGTATGCTGGTGCTATGGTCCTGCGTCGGTTGGCATACTCCGCTTGTGTATCTTGCGCCATTTGCATGGCGTCTCTGAGTGCCTGCCTGAGTTCATTCATCCGGGCTCCGAATGCAGTCGCCGATTGTGCATCGAGGCGTTGCTTGTGTGGCATGAGTTCCAGCGGCAACATGACTTCTGCGTCTGAATACCTCGGGTTCTTGCCTAGCGTTGCCATGAATGGGGAGAATCCGGCAGATTCTGACACGTGGTCGTTCGCAGTGAACTCTGCTAGAGGCAGCCAATCCGGCCAGTCGTCCTGGGCATAGTTGGTATACGTGCGCAGGTACTTCTCCATGGCCTTGTTCGTGATCTCGCTTTGCCCATCTGTTTGGGGGTGGTAGCCCGTTGACAGCTTGCGCTTGATGCCTAGTAGCTGGCATAGGCGCTTCCAGAATGCGGAAAGCCATTGGGGTCCTCTGTCTGTAACGATCGACTTAGGCAGCCCATGGCGGCTGAACACGTACTTGAGGTAGATGAACGCAATGTACTCTGCGCTCATGTTGAGCACTGGGATCAGATGCCGCTCCTTACTCAGGCGGTCTGTCACTGTGAGAACGTTTTTGTACTTCTGCCCATCTGCGGTGCAGCGTGCTTCGGGCAGCTCGACTACGAAGTCCATTGCGATGTCGTCCCATGTGTCGAGTGGCACTGGCAACGGTGCTAGCAATCCGTGTTCGGCATCCTGCACTGGGTTCACGTTTGTGCACGTCGTGCATCCTTTGCAGAACTCGCGTATGAAGCGTGTCATGCCTGGCCAGATATAGTGGCGTTTCAATAGGGTGTTGGTCTTAGTCTTTCCTGGGTGACCTGCGGCTGGGGCGTCGTGAAATGCTTTCACTATGCGGGCATACACCGTGTTGCCTTCATCATCTTCAGCTGGTTCTGGGACATACAGGCTGTAGCCACCTTCTCTGTTCTTGACGTAGATCATTCCATCTACTGCCATCGCGTGCTTAGGGTCGATCTTGTGCCTGTGGAGCATCTTCACCTTGTCGCCAGCTGCCAGCTGTTGCAGGGCCTCTTGTGGTTCTTGCTGTTCGTATAGGGATCGGATGTCGCGTTGTAGGTCCTCATCCACAACGCCGGTGGCTTCCGATGCCGCGAGTTGTAGGATTCTGCTGGCTAACAAGTTCGGCATAAACAATTCGGGTCCTAGCAACACGCGATGCTGCTGCGTGTGCCGGGGATCATCCTCGTCCTTGCGTATCGCATCTTGTGAGCGGCGGGTAAGGCTATCGGGCTTGCCTCCCTGCACTCCTGGTCTGTAGATGATCTTGAAGTGGAATTGCGATAGGAATTCTGCCCAGCGTGCTTGGCGCCGGTTGAGTTCCTTCGTGGTCATGAAGTACTCAAGGTTCTTGTGGTCTGAGTAGACGAGCACTGGCTTGCCACTTGGGTCGGCCAGGAAGTTCTCGCAATCGCTGCCCACGCAGTCCTTGTCATCGATGTCACCTGCTGCCAGCTCAGGACGCCATTCTTCGAACGCTTTGACAATAGCGAGCAACTCTTTGTCATAGATGTCGTAGTTGCATTCCTGGGGTGACATCTTCTTAGACAGATATGCCACTGGTCTCAAGATGCCATTATGACGTTGGGAGAGGACCGCTGCGGTGACGAAGTCCGAAGCGTCAGTCTCAAGCACTGTCTCCAGCCCATGCTGGAAGACTGCGAGGATTTCTCCTTCTGCATCGGTGAATGCTTTCTTGAGGCCGTCGAACGCTGCTTGGCACTCTGCCGTCCATTGCCATGGCACGTCTTTCTTGGTGAGGCGGGTAAGCGGCAGTGTTATCTTGCTGTAGTTCTTGATGAATCGTCGATAGAAGCCAGCGAATCCGTTGAATGCAAGCACATCCGTGACATTACGAGGTGTTTCCCATTCTTGCACTGCTCTCACCTTCTCCGGGCACATGGAGATGCCGTCCTTGCCAATAATAAGGCCAAGGTACTTGGTCGATTGGGTGTGGAATTCACACTTCTTGATATCAAGTTGCAGGCCTGCGTCTCTGCAGCGCCCTAGCACCTTCTTCACATGTCCAATGTGCTCTTCAAGCGTGTCGCTAAAGATGAGGATATCATCTAGATAGGCTGATGCAAAGTCATCTAGGAACTCCCGTAGCGTGTCGTTCACATAAGCTTGGAACGTTCCTGGGGCGTTGCATAGGCCGAATGGCATGACTAGACATTCGAACTGCCCATAGCGGGTAGTGAACGCTGTCATCCACTCATGCCCCTTTGCGATGCGGATGCGGTTGAATGCTGCAATCACATCTAGCTTCGTAAACCACTTCTTTCCTGCGATGCGGTTCAAGGTGTCCTGCATCAGGGGAATAGGGTATCTTGACTTGATGGTAAGTGCATTGAGGGCTCTGTAATCAACGCATACTCTCAACCCACCTCCTGGCTTCTTGACGATAAGGCACGGAGATGCAGCATCGGCGCGGCCTTCATTCTTGCGGATCTTGCCTTGGGCGATCTGTTCGTCAGTCCAGTGCTTGATGATCTCGTCTTCTTGCTTAGACATGCGGTATGGTCGCTTGAAGGGTGGCACGGCATCGGGTTTCAGCTTGATCTCATGGTCAATCCCAGGCCGGTGTGGCGGAAGCTCTTCTGAAGCCTTCTTCGAGAAGCAATCAGCGAACTCGTGGTATGTTGGCATAAGGTGGTCCTTTGGATCGATCTCTTGGTCGTTGACTTTCATGAACTTGTCCACGTCTGCTTGTGCGTGCATCTTGCAGGAACGGAGTGTTGGGGCTACACGTTCTGATGCTGGTATGAATGCAGCGGCACGCGCGTTCAGCCTTGAGATCGTCTTTTCGTCTGACAGCATCTTACAGTTGCCTCCAGCAACTGTCTTCATGTTGTGCGCCGTCATGGCGCAAGCGGCAAGCGAGTCGCCCGCTCGCTGCTGCTCCACCTTGGGGTCATAGACATACATCAGGTGAACTTGCGCGCCCTTTTGCTTGGCGAGGCGCACGAAGTAGTCTGCATTGACTTCTTTGATGTCGATGTTCTTCTTAGGCTCTTCTGCTTGTTGAGCTGCGGCTTCGGCAGCTGCTGCTACTGCTGCTGCCACAGCGGCCTTTGCTTCCTTTGCTTCGAGTCTCTTAGCAGCCCGGCGAACTTTTCCAGGGCCGCGCGTTGTCATGCGCTTGATGGTGTCTTCGCCGTCAGCCGGCAGTGGCAGACGGGCGTGCTGCCAAGTGACATCTCCTTCGTCATCTTCTTCCACGGTTGCCGAGCGGTACTTGTTAGGAAGCTCCTCGTGGGTCTGGAACGTAAGGACTGGGTTCTGGTCTTGATCATTGACTGACTGCACCCACGTCGCTTCCTTTCCGGACAGGCAGTTGTCCTTGCAGTGTTGAGAATCGAGCGTCATAGTGCCGGACTCATAATGCAGGCCTGGTTGATGCTTGTCGTGCCATGGTCTCCCCAAGACGATGTCGTATTCGAGGTTGGTGAGCCAGGCATTGATCACTTCGGAGTGCCCGTTGATCTCCAGGGTGAGCTCCGTACGGTATTCGATCATTTCCTTTGCAGTGGACATGTCGGCGAGGCCCAGTGCCAATGGGCTGTCCAGCTTCGAGAGTGGCAGGTCATTCTTTCGCGCATATACGATGTCAACGTAGTTTGAATTGGCTCCGTCATCAAGGAATGAGAATGCATATTTTCCATTCGCTGTGCAAGGCACCACTAGGTGTGATCCTATTACAGGGTTGTGCTCTATGTGCACCATTCGTAAGGAATGGGATGATATTCTGAGATCACCTTCCCCAATCCCTTCTGACTTCGGCCTTGACGTTGACGTGTTCGTATCCAGTCCACTGGTTGTTGCGCTCAACGAGTGGACTAGGCTTTTTCCGACTGGGTAGTCGGGCGCGGTGGCATCTGGTAGTTCCAGAGCTCACACTCCTTGTCGGTCAGCTGGTGACCTGGCTTGCGGCACTTCTTGCACAGTCTCTCCTTCATGCAACGCTCAGTCTCAGCGTCGTCAAGAAGAGTGAGGTGCTTGAACTCAGCTGGGCGAGAGTCCCATGGCAGGCGGTCCACCTTGCGGCGATTCTTTGAGCCGCCTCCGCCAGATCCGGCTGGAGTGGTGCCGTTGGGCTTGTCGTCCTTCTTGTCGTCCTTCTTGTCGTCCTTCTTGGCCGTAGACTTCTTCTTCGGGTGAAGAGTCTCGGCGACCTTGAAATCCTCCTCAGCCTTGAACAGGGCATCGACTGCTTCGCTGAGGGTCTTAGGGTTTGCTTGCTGATAGCGGATCAGATAGCGGTAGTTGAGCTTGCGCATGAGGTTGTCCATAGCGTCTTCTCCGGTCATGCGCATCAAGTTGGCATAACGGCGCCACTCGCGGTAGAGTTCGGCGAAGGAGTCCTTGGAGTTGTCCTCTGGCTGCTTCAACACAGCCATGTTGTCGCGAGCGCGGCCGACGGGGTTGCGATCGCCGTACCACTCGATGAGGGACTTCATCATCTTGTTGACTGATGAATACGGGCGCTCGCTTCCGCTCATGATGCCTGCGATGGATGGAACCTTCGGGTTGAGCAGCGCCCAAGCGCCTCCGTCGGTGTAATCCAGTATGAACTTGAGCACGGCATCCTTGTCACGGAACGTGGTGGCGGCGAGCTTGGTCTCCAGTGCGCTGAGCCACTTCTCAAGCGATGGTCCCTTCAGGTCGCCTTCCTTGCTGAGGTCGCCTTGAAACTTATGCTTGGGGCCTTCGACACTTCGGTCCGTCTTCCAAGGACGATCGAGTGACTCGTCGATGTCCAGGATGTTGTTGAAGTTGATCTTGGTGACCTTCTTGGTCTTCTTGGACTTGCGGCGGCGAGCGCGGCGGTCATCGTCTGAGGACTCGTCGCTGCTACTGCTGCTGCTGCTGTCACTGCTATCCGGATCGTATCTCGGCTTCCTGCTCTTGCGCTGCTTGCCAGCCCTGTCCTTCTTGCTAACCTCTTCACCTGACTCATCGGATGAGTCTCCGCCGCTGGACTGCTTGCCAGTCCTGCCTTGGTCCTTCGGCGGTGATGGCTCTCTTCCAGCACGTCGACGAGAGATGGAACGTGAGAGCGAGGAGCGACGATCCTTGCCTCGTGCTTCGGTGCGCCCACGCTGCTCGGCTGCTTCGAGCTCCTTAGCATGCGCGTTGCGAAGGGCTTGGATGTCGCGCTCGTGATCGGCAAAGGCTTCTTCGTAGTTGTCCACTTCACGCTCCAGCTCTCCAATGCGAGCCTCTCGCTCCTTGACCCAGACCATTGCTTGCTTGGCATGCTCGTACGCTTTCTGGGAGTCAGTTGGAATGGGCAGGGCCTTAAGTGCATCGAGTTCGATCTTGACGGTGTCCAGGTCCTTGATAACTGTGTCGCGCTCAGCGCTGGCGGTGTCACGATCGGCGGTGACTTTAGCCAGGTGGTCGCGCAGGTCCTTTTGCTGGGCATCGGAGGCCTTCAGTAACTTGTCCAAGTCCGACACCTGCTTCTTCGCATCCCCGAGATCCTTTTGAACCTTGTCGAGTTCCTTCTGAACTTTGTCTCCATATTCTTGGCTCTGGTGACAGCTCGTGTACAACATCTCTGCAAGCTTCGAGACGTTGCGGTATTCCTGTTCGCCGCGGCGGAGGATGAAGTGGATGGCGGGAGGTGCGGAAACGTCGCTGCCGTACAGCTTCTCGAACTTCTCGATATCGAGTTGAGTGAGGGACTTGAGTGTCGCTCGATAGGTCTTCGCGACTTGTTGTGCTTCCTCGGCTCCCTCTTCTGCTTCGTCCGTCGCTGCATCGTCCATGTAGTCCACGGCTACCATAGCCTCCTTGCCTTCTTCCTCGATGATCTCGTCGTCGTGTAGGAAATCGCTGATGTTGAGGTATGGCTGTGGATCAGTGACGGGCTTGCCTAGTTCAATCATCTTCTGATACTGGCGGTCTTGTTCTTGCTCTTGCGTCGCATCGCGACCTTGAGTCTGTGTGTTGAGCACCGACTCGCGTTGCACCACTGGTCGCATTGCCAGCAGCGACTGGCGTCCATTCTGACGCACCATCTCGTTACCTTGGGCGCGATGGGGTGTCGCGCTTGTTGACTTGGGGTGTTGACTTAACTTGGGCACGTCTTCTCTGCGTGCGTTTGTTGACTTAACTTGAGTGCGTTTGTCGTCGCACTTTTCTTGGAGTCGCACTCGGCCTGTGGACTCAACGCGCTTGTCGCGTTACTTGATCTGCCCTTCGCAGATCCTTCGCAGCTTGTCTGCGGAAAAGAACGGTCTAACAAAGTGTAAGGGCACCTGCTTAGGTAGTACGAAGTTGTTAGACAAGCTATCTAAGAGGTGCGCGAGGCGCGAGAAGTTAATATACAAGCCGAGGCACGCGGGTCGGCCCGGGCCCGGTCACGTAACTCGCCACGTTCACTCGCTGTGCGGCCATGGGCCGTCACAACCATAGGAAGAAAGTTAAGAAACCACCGGGCTAGATACTATCGAGGAAGAATAGGATCCGGAAGAATTAAGCGAAGAAGATTCCTCCGAAGGAGAAGAGAGCGACACTAACGACGATAACGAACAACTTACCTTTACGGTAGATGCACCTAAGAAACTATACGACATAATTATCTACCTATAAAGAAGGCACGAGGAATTCCTACCTAAAATAGGTAGACGAAGGAGGCTACATTCCATTAAGTTTAATAAGACACTCGACACCCTACGAGGCATAGCCTAGGGATACCTACTTATAGAAACAACCGAGAATCTAGTAACTACCATTATAGAACGACCGCCGATAGGAAGCCGAATAACAGGAACCGGATATCTTACACCGTTAGGAACATTCGTATCGAATAAATTACGTAACATAGTATAACACGCACGCGCACTCTACTTAGAAACGTAGAAGATCTAGGAACGCAATAGACTATAAGTGTGGACACAGGGTAACGGGCTATAGGTTCTAGCCGAAGCCTCTAGGCACGAAGTATAGCGAACTATATACTATTCGGGAAAAGGATTAGCTCCCTAGGAATAAGTAACCGGAGGGAGTTATACAATACTTAGGCTCACGCATCGATATTAAACACAGTTTTCTAGACATAAGCAATCGTTAACGGACACAAGACTAGTGTCATAATCAACTTAGGAGTAGCGGGGAATTTTATCTCCGAGTTTTTTATAAGAAGAAACGGGTTAGCTACCCTAAAGAAGAAATAGGGTTACGAGTTAATTGCGGTAAACGGATCATCGTTACCTAGCGTAGAATAGGAGACGATACTATTGCTACTAGCTATTTAACAGTACTACGAGAATATTACCTTAGATATTACTAATATAGCTAGTTATAATATAGTATTAGGTATGCCTTAGTTAAGAAAGCACAATCTAGTAATCGACTAGAGAAGAGGAGTACTTACATTTAGGGAATGCGATTGCGTTGTCGACATTTAGCCTACGTAGTGGCAGCGTTCACTAGTAGATAAGGTAAGGAAATAGCTAAACGAGATATAGCTTACGCCGAATAGAAGGATAGAAGAACTACCTTCGACCGGGACAGACACTAGCGTAGGGCCGCCGGGTTACGAAGTCACTAGAAGTAATAGAAGTAAAGTACTATCGAAGAATACTAACATCTTAGAGTTAAGTATTCCTAAGGAGTATCGTAAGTAGTCGCGACTCTTTAAAGAGGAGAGAGGCAAAACCGCCTTACCTAAACACCGCCTATAGGATCACAAGATCAACATTTAGCTAGGGAAAGAGCCTCTATAGGGACCCCTATATTAAATGTCTAAGAAAGAGCTATAGACCCTACGAGAATAGCTAAAGGAGAAGCTAGCTAAAGGATAGATAAGAAGATCCACCTTAAGTGTAGGAACTCTATATATGTTCGTTCTAAAAGCAAACGGGAAGTTACGACTCGTACAAGACTGTAGGAAGTTAAACGAGATCACGATTAAGAACCGATACCCGCTACCTAACATCGAAGAAGCATAAGACAGATTAACCAGATCGGACTAGTACACGAAGATTAACCTACGAGATGCCTTCTACGCTATACGAATAGCGGAAGGAGAAGAATGGAAGACCGCTTTTAGAACAAGATACGGACTCTACGAATTCTTAGTTATGCTAATAGGATTAACTAACGCACCCGCATCCTGCTAGGACCTTGTTAACGAAACACTTAGAGACCTACTCGACGTATGCGTTATCGCCTATATAGACGATATACTAGTCTACATAAAAGGATCCCTAGGGGAGCACATAAAGTAAGTCTAGGACGTCTTCGAACGACTTACGCAATTAGGATTCAAGACGGTACCCGAGAAATGCGAATTCTATAAGAAAGAAGTTAAATTCTTAGGCTTCATTATTAGCACTATAGGGATAACGATCGACCCTACGAAGACACAGTTAATTAGAGAATAGCTAGAACCGAAAACAGTTAAGGACGTACAATCATTCCTTAGACTAGCGAACTATAACCGGAAATTCATTAAGGACTATTTAAAGATAGTAGCACTAATAACGATGCTTATAAGAAAGGACGTTACTTAGAAATAGGGAAAGGAACAGATTAAAGCATTTAAGAAACTTAAGGAACAATGCGCTTTAGCCCCTACGCTTCGACTATTCGATAGTAGCAAGGAAGTCTACATCGAGACCGATACGTCTAATATAGCAATAGGCGCGTATTTCACATAGATATACGATAGGTAGAGACACCTAGTAGCCTATTACTCCCGGAAAATGACCATAGCGGAATAGAACTACGACATCCATAATAAAGAGCTTCTAGCCATTGTTACTACTATACAACATTAGAGAGTATATGTCGAGGGCCTACCGAAGTTAACGATTCTTTCTAACTATAAGAATCTTACGTACTTCACGACGACGAAAGAACTTACTCGAAGGCAAGCCCGCTAGTCGGAGCTGCTAGGATAGTATAAGTTCGAAATTAAATATACTCTAGGACGAGAGAATGGCCGCGCTGACGCGCTAAGCCAAAGAAGAGACTATATAGAAGGAAAAGAACCAGTGCAACACAAAATACTAAAGATAAACCCCGACGGAAGTCTTAGTACTAACATAAGAGAATTCAATAATATCGTACGGATATTAGGCGATAGGGACGAACAATTCCCTATATCGTAAGGAAAATACTAGGTACTAAAGGATCAAGAAGAAGAATACATACGACAACATTACGACGGACTAACTTATAGGCACCCTAGAACTTTAAAAACAATGGACCTAATACAGCGCAGCTTCTTATTCCCATAAATGAGACTTAAGGTGTTACGCTATATTAAACAATACGTACACTACTAACGGAACAAGGCTGCGAGACATATAAGATACGGTTACCTACAGTTTAGGACACTACCGACGAAACTATAGGACGAAGTTACAATAGACTTTATTACGAAACTCCTACTATTAAAAGATTAAGTTACGAAGCAACTATACAACATAATACTAGTTATGGTTAATAGACTTACAAAATACGCATACTTCATTCCTACATCGGAAACATACAATGTAGAGCAGCTCGGATACCTCGTACTAGATAGACTTATCCGATACTACGGCTTCCCTTAAGCATTTATAACGGATAGAGACAAGCTATTTACATTAAACTACTAGAAGACGCTTATAGGAACGATCGGAATTAAACATAAGCTATTAATGGCATATTATCCGGAAACAGACGGATAAACCGAGAGGATGAATTAAACGCTAGAATAATACCTACGACACTACATTAACTACGTATAAGACAATTGGGTTTCATTACTACTAATGGCGCAGATTGCACTAAACAACTATAAATTAGAGACAACTTCAACGACGCCATTTTATGCGAACTTTAGTAAAGATCCTAACCTATTCGGAACACCTGGATCCTATCTATAGGCCGAGAGAGCAATCGTAATGACGGATACTCTTAAGGAAGTGTATAAAGAAACACGTAAGGCGATCGAAGATACATAACGAAAACTGTCTTAACAACGGTAGGACACGAGAAAAATGGCACCTCTACTAAAAGAGGGGGATAAGGTCTATCTCCTTACAAAAAACTTAAGAATAAGAAGATAGACCAAAAAACTGGATTACGTTAAGGTCGGACCATTTTTAATCGACAAAGTCGTAGGACTAGTTAACTATCGACTACGACTACTACCTAACGTAAAAATTCATCTAGTCTTCCATATCTCTAAGCTAGAACCCGTAGACGCTAGAACACCTTGCTAAGAGAGCTTCCATTTCGAGCTAGAAGTAGAAAACGAATTTGAAGTCGAAAAAATCCTAGATAAAAAGGGTTAGCGATACCTTGTTAAATGGAAGGGATACGACGAATTAGAAAATACCTAGGAACTAAAAGAAAACCTACGAAACTGTCAGTAGAAGATTCGGGAGTATTAAAACGGCGTTTGCTTAAAGTAACTATACTATAAGACATAGTAACTTTTAAGTAAACGGACGACTAGAGTAGGAATCGAACCTACGACCTTAAGAGTGTAGACAGCTTACGCTCTACTACTGAGCTACCCAGCCGATTAATAAGAATAGGGACACGACTTACAAATAAGTACCCTAAAGAGTCTCTACCCCTAGGGACTCGCCCTAAGGCTCCGCCCTAGAAAGCGCCGCCTAGTTATTTACGGGCATCTCTAGGATACCCGAGAAAGGAACTAGCGAAGGAGGTACCTCTACCCCCGACGCCTACTTAAGGGACGCTACCTCCTCGCGCGCCTCTTCTTCCTCGAGCTCCTCTAACTCCTTAGCGACGGCATTATCGGTACGACGCTTAGCTAACCGTAGCTGTTTCCGAAGACGGATCTTGCGCATCTTTAGCCGTACCTCCTCCTCTTTAATCCTCTTAAGCTCTAGCTTAAGCTTATCGCGCGAATCGCGAAGACGTTCCTACTCCGGACGAGAAAGACGCACATCGCAATCCTTATAGCCTTTTCGAATATAGGCCGAACACTTCCTAGACCGAGAACCCACGATACACCTTACTACTGCGCCCGAGGATCGAGACTTCTAACAATTCGTGCATAGAGCCATTTCGATACTAGAAATTTTAGTATCTAGAGCAAGTCGATAACGGCGTTATTAAGGGGATGTCGTAATGTATAGCACGCCTACGACCTGCTAGTCGTAGATGAACTAATTCTTACCTTTTATTTAAGACGCATTGCGCGTCGTAAGGTGTACGCATGCGTGTCACGTGCGGCTTAGTAGCCGGTCGCGACCGCATGTTACATGTAAGGCCACATGTAAGGGTTAGCTACTGGGCTGCCCCTTATAGGCGTTTATAGGAGGAAGAAGACATAGTTAACTACTACTACAAGAAATAATGACGATTTAAGAAGCTTCGGGACGAAGCTAGGCTAAGAAGGGGATAGTGTTACGGAATAATTCCTATAGACCCTAGAATCATAATGATAAGACGAACACGTGACTCATCCTACCTAAGCGCTTAGACTTGGAGCGATTAGACTGCTCATGCTTAGACTGATTAGACTGCTTATGCTTAGACTAATTAGACTGATTACCGAGATCTACGAATCTCCTTTGTATTTAGGAACGCTAGAAACCCTTATGGTTCTAATGCGTTTAACTTATATTACTATCTCACTGATTGGAATATAACTCTTACTCCAATTATTCATCTTCGCTTAGCTCGCTTTAGCCTCTCTAAAGAATACCGCCACGTAACTTAACTTATCTCTCTTTTGAGACTAGCCCTAGAACGAGACAATAATAAAAAGCTAGAATAAGACCTCTCGGACATCGAGACAAACGAGGTACTTACGAATAACCCCTAGGAATGCCTCTCGTTATTACGAGACTAACTTTAAAAGGTAACCGAAAGGGTTAGTAAACTACTACTAGTAACGAAAAATAAGGTACTAGAACACTTCCTCTAGATTACCTACGGGGAACTCGCCTCTAGATGTATATATATTGTAGTACAACTCGATAGGCTTAGAGAATTCTACTAATAGGAAAAACGAGAACTTAGTATAATAGCAAGAAGAGTCGACTACGAGATTAATCGCGATACTTAAAATAGTTACGGAGCCCTTTATTAGCGTTTCTGTTACTAAGACTCGTACTAAACCTACTACTCCGCTAAGAAAGGCGTAGAGTATTTCCTATAGTAACTACGAGGAACCCTAGGAGCGATACATAGGTAGAATGCTACGCTTCGAGAAGTAGACATTAATAAATCCTACTTCGATAGCGATAGAAGCGACAAAGAGAACTAGGACCTAGGATAGAATAGATCGTAGTTACTAGAACTATAGGAAGAAAGTTAAGAAACTACCGGGCTAGATATTATCGAAGAAAATTAGGATCTAGAAGAATTAAGCGAAGAAGATTCTTCTAAAGGAGAAGAGAGCGACACTAACGACGATAACGAATAACTAACCTTTACGATTAATGCACCTAAGAAACTATATAACATAATCGTATACCTATAAAGAAGGTACGAAGAATTCCTACCTAAAATAAGCGGACGATAAATACTATACTCTATTAAGTTCGATAAAACACTCGATACCCTACGAGGTATAGCCTAGGGATACCTACTTATAGAGACGACCGAAAATCTAGTAACTGCTATTATAGAACGACTACCGATAGCAAGCCGAATAATAGATACCGGATACCTTACGCTATTAGGAACATTTATATCGAATAAATTACGTAACGTAGTGTAACACGTACGCGTACTCTACTTAGAAACGTAGAAGATCTAGGAACGTTACCGAAGATAGGTGTAGACATAGAAAGGCTCGCGCTAGGTTTAAGCGGAGGCCTCGAGATACGAAGTACGATGTTCTATATACAAATAGGAAAAAGATTGACTCCTTAGGAATAAGCGACTAAAAGGAGTTATGTAACATATAATAAGCTTAAGTATTAATAGTAGTTTTCCGAACATAAGTAATCGTTAACAGTTATAGGACTAAGGTTATAATTAACTCCGGAGCGAGCGGGAATTTTACCTCCGAAGCATTTATTAGGACTAAAGGGATCGTAACCTAACATAAGAACGAAGGGTATAAATTAATCGCGGTAGACGGATTATCCTTACCTAGCGTAGAACGAGAGACGATACCGTTACTACTAGCTATCTAACGGTACTACGAGGAAATTGTCTTAGATGTTACTAATATAGCTAGTTATAAGATCGTACTAGGCATACCTTAGTTAAGAAAGCACAATCTAGCTATCGACTAGAGGAGAGGAGTACTTATATTCGAGTAATGTGATTACGTTATCGATATTAATCCTACGTAGCGGTAGCGTTCGCTAGTAGATAAGGTAAAGAGATAGCTTAACCGAATAGAGCTTACGCCGACTAGAAGGATAGAAGAACTACCTTTAACCGGGATAGACACTAGCGTAGGGCCGCCGGGTTACGAAGTTACTAGAATTAATAGACCTAACGCACTATCGAAGGATATTAACATTTCGGAGTTAACTATCCCTAAGGAGTACTTTAAGTAGAGAAGGCTCTTTAAAGAGGGAAAGGACGAAGACGCCTTACCTAGATACTAACTATAGGATTATAAGATAAACATTTAGCTAGGGAAAGAGCCTCTATAGGGACCCCTATACTAAATGTCCGAAAAAGAGCTAATAACCCTACGAGAATAGCTAAAGGAGAACCTAGTAAAAGGACGAATACGAAGATTAACCTTAAGCGTAGTATCTCTATATATGTTTATTCTAAAAGTAAACGGGAAACTACGACTCGTATAAGACTACCGGAAGTTAAACGAGATTACTATTAAGAACCGATATCCGCTACCGAACATCGAAGAAGCATAAGATAGATTAACCGGATTAGACTAGTACATAAAGATCAATCTATAAGACGCCTTCTACACTATCCGTATAGCGGAAGGAGAAGAATAGAAAACCGCATTTAGGACTCGATACGGACTATACGAGTTTTTAGTTATGCCCTTTAGATTAACTAATGCACTAGCCGCATTCTAAAACCTAATTAATAAGATACTAAGAGACCTACTAGACGTGTGTATTATTGCCTACGTCGACGATATCCTTATCTATACGAAAGGGATACTCTAATAATACATACGATAGGTCTAAGACGTACTCGAACGACTATCTAAAACAGGTTTTCGGACGGTACCGAAGAAATGCGAATTCTATAAGAAAGAAGTTAAATTCCTAGGATTTATTATTAGTACGACTAGAATCTAGATCGACCTAGCTAAGACATAGTCTATTAGAGAATAGCTAGAGCTAATATACGTTAAGAACGTATAATTATTCCTTAGCCTAGCTAACTATAACCGGAAATTCATTAAGGACTATTCGAAGACATTAATACCTATAACGATGCCTACGAAGAAGGATGCTAAATAGACATAGGGTAGCGTATAACGACTAGTATTCGAACGACGAAAGGAATAATGCGCCTTAGTACTAACGCTTCGACTATTTAACGGTACGAAAGAAGTCTAAATCGAGACGGACGCATCGGATATAGCTATTGGAGTATACCTTACGTAGGAGTATAATAGGAAACGACACCTAGTAGCCTACTACTTAAGAAAACTGTTACCCGCGAAACAAAACTACGACATCTATAATAAGGAACTTCTCGCTATTGTCGCTATAATGTAGTACTAGAGGATATATACGGAAGGAGCACCTAAGTTAACGATTCTTTCTAATTATAAGAATCTTACCTACTTTACTACGACTAAATAGCTAACGAGAAGACAGTACCGCTAGTCGGAACTGCTCGGTTAGTATAAGTTCGAAATCCGCTATACACCCGGTAAAGACAATAGTAGGGCCAACGTACTAAGCCGAAGAAGCGACTATATAGAAGGAAAAGAACTAGTACAATAATAAATACTAAAGGCGAATCCTAATAGAAGCCTTAGTACTAACATAAAGGAGTTTAATAACATAGTGCGTATTCTTTAAGACATAGAGGAACAATTCCTAATAGTATAAGGGAAATACTAGGTACCGAAGGACCGAGAAGAAGAATATATACAATAACATTACGACGGACTAACCTACGGGCACCCCGGAACATCTAAGACAGTAGAACTTATTTAGAGGAGCTTCGCATTCCCGTAGTTACGATAAAAAGTACTATAATATATTAAACGATACGAACACTATTAGAAAATAAAGCCGTAAGACACGTAAAGTACGGCGAGATACAATTCTAGACACTACTAATAAACCTATAGAACGAAGTTACGATAGACTTTATTACTAAGTTACTAACATCTTAGGATTAAACTATAGGATAATAATATAACATAATATTAGTTATAGTAGACCGACTTATAAAATACGTATACTTTATTCCTATATCTAAAACGTACAATATAGAGCAACTCGGACACCTCGTACTTAATCGACTCGTACAATACTACGGATTCCTAAAGGTCTTCATTATAGATAGAGACAAGTCATTTATATCTAATTATTAGAAAACCTTAGTTTCTACGATCGGAATTAAACATAAGCTATCTACTACCTACTATCTATAAACTAATAGGCAAACGGAAAGAATGAATTAAACCCTATAATAATGTCTACGACACTATATTAACTATATATAAGACAATTAGGTTACGCTCCTACCTATAGTACAACTAGTACTAAATAACTATAAGTCCGAGATAACGGACGAAACACCTTTCTTTGTAAACTATAGTAAGCATCTAAACCTATTTAGCGAAGAAGAATTACATCTATAAGCTAAAAGGGTAATCGTAACTACTAAAGCAATAAAAAATATCTACGAAAACTTAATATAAAGAATTAAGAGTAACTAAGATAAAATTGCGACACTATACGATAAGAAACGACAAATGGCACCTTAGCTTAAGAAGGGGGATAAGGTCTATCTCCTTATAAAGAACCTTAAAATAAGAAGAAAGACTAAGAAACTAGATATAAGGGCCGTAAGGCTATAAGGGGATGTCGTAATGTATAGTATGCCTACGATCTTCTAATCGTAGATAAACTAAAGCTTACTTTCTTCTATCGACGCTAAGGCTACCCTTATAACTGCCTCCCCTTCTAGGACGAGCTACCCTTAGCTCGCGGCTTTAGGAGGCTTCTATATAAGTAATCTATCTACTTCTCGTAGATTCCGTTACTATGCAACCCGCCTACGGCTCTCGTACGTGTCGTTATCGTAGTGTAGGTAGGTATAAAGTTATAGTTACCAGGTTAACTAACTCGAGGGTTTAAGAAGCGTACCCTCTCCCTCCTTTTCCTTCTTTCCCCTTTTACTACGTTCTCGTAGCGCACTATACACGTACTACTAGCGATCTACTAGCTCCTCGCTAGCGACTACCTAGCGACCCGCTAGTACTACTATAGCTTTAGAGGAAGCTATCTAAGACTAGCTCCGCTAGGAGGCCCTTATAGGGGGCCTATTAGCACTACTAATACTATTACTAGTACTACGAGTATAGATGTCTAGTGCGCTCGGCGCACTAGATACGCTAGCGAAGCGTAAGTTTAGCGTACTAGGGCCGTAGACCCCTAAGTCCTTACTAGCTAGGCGCCTAAGTACCGACATTAAGATATATATACGGTGTCTACTATACTTCGTAGCTAGTAAGTATTCGTTACGCTCTTCGCTTACGATACGCTTACTAATAGTATAGTAGACGAGTAGGATACGTATAATAGTGTTACTACCGGCGAGTTACTTAAGAAGTGTAGGCGCTATAGAGACATTAGGCACCCCTACGTTAGTAACACTAGCGTCGCTATCGCGTAGCTAGTAGCTCGCCTACGCGCCGCTCGCGCCTAGCGCGATAAGCTTATCTAGGGGCTTAGTAACCCTATTACTAAATAAGAGTAGGATGCCCTAGACTAGTAGTACGAGCTCTACGCCTAGCTAGGCGAGTAGATCCTAGAGGTAAGTACTACGCCTCGCTAGCGCTCCCTACGCTCGCCGTGTACGGCGTACTATCGCTCCCTATATAAATCGGCTAACCTCCTCCTAGGCTAAGAGGTAGTTCTCTACCTATAAGAATAAGCATATAGGCGACACCCGCGTACGCTTCGCCGGCGCCTCTACTACTGCTAACCCCTCCTCCGCCGCCGCTACTACGTCCGTAGTTCTATAGTAAGAGTAGAATAGGACCCTTAATAGGCTCTTCGAGCTCGGCCGTACGGTAAGTAATATACGTATTATATACGTATCCTATACTAACCGTAGTTATAGTTCCTATAGGCTAGAAACATCGATACTACTACGGCCGATAGGGCCTTCTTACTACTAGCCCTACGGGGCGAGTATAATAAGGAGGATAATAAGGAGGATAATAACGAGTAATCGCGCGCTCCACGTATATTAGCCGCCTACTACGCGCCTATCTTCTATCTACGTAGCGCCGTAGTACGCCTATAAAAGTTTTTTTTAAAATAAATACTCTTCTCTCTACTGTTCTCTCTCCTTACCTCCCTCTCTAATGTTATTACTATCGGGGGTGTTCGCTCGACTAAGTAAGCGAGTCTTTTAGTCCGATAGAAGACACTATAGGTTAGTGTCTTCTATACTAGTTATAGCTAAGTTTACTATTGGGGGTAGAGGTCCTTATATCTAGCTACCGAAGGGTTAAGGCCTAAATACATAACCTATACCCTTGTTTTAGCGCCTTATACTACCTTCGTAGGTACCTTATATTCGACTACTATACGCGTAGCCTTCGCGGATTCTTTCGCCGGCTCATACCGTCTTCGCTAACGCCTTATATTCGGCTACTATGCGCGTAGCATTCGCGAGTCCTTATACTAGCTCCTAGCTATCGTACTCTTCTAGCTAGCCCTTCTATCGTACTAGGTACTACACTTTACCCTTATACTTACGCTTTCCTAGTACTGCCTCTACTTTATATTTCCCGTCCTTATTAGCGAGGGCTATAGTGCCTCTATCCTTCTCGCTACCCGCGTACGGCTCGAGGAGGGATATATAGAATACATTATAGATTCTTAAGTCGGCTAGTAGTACTAGGCGGTACGCCTACGAACCGATAGCGTCGATAATACGGTATAGTCTAATAAACTTCGGACCTATCTTCTTCTTCGGCAATACTAACCTTAGGTTCTTCGTAGATAATAAGACTATATCGCCTACGCGATAGCTCTTAGCCTTATAAGTCTTATTATAGTAGCGAGTCTAATCGGCTACTACAATTTCCTAACGCTTCGTAAGTATAGCGCGCATCTCTCGTATACGGTTAACTAAGTCTACCGCTACTAGTACCTCCCCTTCCCGGATCTCGCCTCGAGATCCTATAGGTATTAGGGCAATCTTAGGTCTCTAACTATACACTATCTTGAATAGGCTTATGCGTAGCGTAGGGTAGACGCTATTATTACATACGAATTTAGTAATAGCTAGCTACTTAGCCTACTCTATCTAGTTCTCGCTATAGTAATAACGAAGGTACTATTCTAAGGTTTAGTTTACCCTCTTAGTCTAGCCGTTAGTCTAAGGGTAGAAAGCTATAGATAGCTTACGCTTTACCTACGCCTCGAAGTAGAAGTTACTCTAGAACTTACTCGTGAACACTAACCCGCGGTCCCTTACTATACCCGCTAGTATACTATAATGCCGTACGACTTCGTCTCGTAAGATCCTCGTAAGCTCCGCCGCTATATATGTCTTAGTCGTAGGAATATACAAGTTTATTTTAGAGTAGCGGTCGACGATTACTAGGATCGTATTATATACGTATTCTCCTCGCTTACTTAGCGGTAGGTCCGTAATAAAATCTATAGTAATTTCCTACTATAGACCGTCTAGCCTAGGTAGTAGCCGTAGCTCGCCGTAGGGTCGATAGCGCCTCGCCTTCGAGGTCTAATAAGCCCTATAGTTTCTAATATACTCCCTTACGTCCTTACTAAGTAATTCCTACTAGTAATAACGTCGTAGTAGCTCTTTAGTCTTTACCTTACTAAAGTACCCTACTAGTAGGTCCTTATAATATATATAGAGTAGCTATACTCTTACTATATAACTTTCGGGTACTATAATCGTGTTCCTACGATAGACTAACCCGTCTTTTATATACTAGTCCTTAGCGTCCCCTTCGCTAGGCGCCTACGATAAGTATATAACGTACCTATCGTCTCTCCCCTATACGATTTTTATTAGTAGTGTAAGTAGTTTACCTAGGCCGCCCTACATTATTATAGCGTATACTCTTACTAGTAGCGATCGGGTCTCCTACGGCTCGTAGGCTCCTACTACTATTATCGTTGCCTTATCCTATATCTTCTCGTAGGTAGCGGTTACGAGCCTTACTATAGGCTCGTCCTCTCTTAATAGGGATTCCTTCTAGAAAGATAGCTTACTTTATAGCGTAGGAAGCAAGTTCGACGTCTACTACGCTACGCGTACGTAGTTACTACGTCGCGATAGCGCATCGGCTAGGTTACTCTTCCCCGACCTATACTCTACTACGAAGTCGAAAGGTTATAGAAACGTCGCCTATCGAGCTTACCTCCCGTTTAGCTACTTTACTATTATAAAACCCTATAGGTTTATATAGTCGACTAGTACCTAAACCGTATACGATACGCCTTCGAGGTACGGTCGCTAATGCTTAAATGCCTCTACTACTGCTAGTAGCTCTTAGTTATAGGTCTTATAATTACACTCGGTAGGTATTATCTTACGAGAATAGAAGGTAATTAGATGCTACTTAGTCCTAAATAGCTAAGAGATAATGCCTACAATCGTAAAACCTAAGGCATCCGTCTTAACCCTCGTACGTAACGAAGGATCGAAGTGCCTTAGGATAGGTACTCCGAGGAACCTAGCTTTTAGCCGTTAGAACGCTTACTCCTCGTAAGCGGACTATATAAGAGGCCCTTACTTCTTACTATTCTTACATCCCTTTAGTAGGTCTATTAATAGCTTCGTAATCCTCGAGTACCCTTCGATAAAGCGCCTATAGAAGTTATAGAATCCTAGGAAGGATTAAACCTTATAAAAACTTATAGGCGTAGGCTATTCCTCGATAACGGCTACCCTACTCCTATCTATCAATACGCCTACGACGCTTACGATAAATCCTAGGAACTCGGCATTCTCCTAGAAGAAGCTACACTTCTTTAGGTTCGCGAATAGGGCGAACTTTCGTAGCCTCTCTAGTACCGCGCGTACGGCTCGTACGTACTCCTTACGCGTTACGCTATAGATGAGGATGTTATCTAGGTAGACTACGTAGATGTTATCTACTAACCTAGTAAGGGCCTTATTAATGTACCCCTAAAAGGTAGCTAGTACGTTAGTTAACCTAAAAGGTATAACTAAGTACTCGTAGTAACCGTATCGCGTGCGAAACGTAGTCTTCTACTCGTCTCCTCGCTTAATAGGAATACGGTAGTAGGCATCCTATAGGTCGATTATAGTAAAGAGCCTAGCTCCCTATAGCCTATCTAAGGTCTTACTAATTAGGGGTAGTAGGTACCGGTTCTTTACTATAATCTTATTTAGGCCTCTATAATCTATATAGAGCCTAAGAGTGCTATTCTTCTTTAGTACGAACAGGATAGGCGTACCCGCCTCGCTTACGGATCGCCTAATCCACCCCTTCTCTATTACTTACGTAAGGTACTCCTTTAAGGCCTCTAGCTTAGTTAAGGACTAGTAGTATAGCGGCTTAAAAGGGGGTTTCTTTCCTTTAACGAGATTAATCGTATACTTAACCCCGTCGGGCATCTTACGCTTCGCCTACTTATTAGGTACGTATACATCTCGGAAGTCTATAAATTCTTTAGGCTACGAGGGGCCCTCTCCTTCGGGTACTACTATAGTAATAGCCCGAACACTTATCGCATAAACCTACTTTAAGCTCTCGAGATCCTTAAGGAACTCGCGTACGTTACGCTACTAAATCGTAGGCGTCTCTATACCGTAGTACTACTAGTTATCCTTATCGGCCTTTACTATCCGATTACGATACCGCTAGGGTCTACCTAAAATAACTAACGGCCTACCTATAGGCGCTACATAGTAGATAGCGTCGCTTACGCGCTCTACTCCTACATCGTTAGCTAGTCGTACGCAAACCGTATAGGCGCCGTAGTAATACCCCTAGTCCTACGCGTACGACTCTAGATTTAGAAGCTTTATACTACTAATAGGCTATATCTAGTATCGGAGTATATACTCGTACGATACTAAGCTTAAATCTATACCGTTATCTAGAAGAAAGGTAGCCTCGCGAAAGCCCTTACGCGTCTCGACGGCGCCTCGTAAGTAACGCGCTAGACTCGTATCGACTTACCTTAAGGGGTCTATATAGAAACTCGGAATTAGAAGCGACCCTTACCTAGTCCTCTACCTTTTCCCTATTCGCCCTTCTTAGTTAAAGCCTCGATAGTTTCTAACCTACGAACCGCTTACGCGTCGCGGTCTTTCTATAGGTGTCTATTCCGGCACTCCGTCTTATAGTAACCCTTCCTACCGTAGCCGTAGCACTCTACTTTCGACTTCTAGCTAGTTAAAGACGAGCTACCGGCGTCTCGCTACTAACTCGTACCCGAGGCGCCCGGTACTTAACTCGACTTCTATTACTTTAGGCGATCGGCCCGCTTATGTACGCCCTTAGCTTTACGCTTACGACGTATATACTACCCGCGGTCGTGCCCTCCGCTACTACCTCGGCGCTCGGTACTTTCGATACGCGAGGCTAGGACTACTAGGTCTTCTCTAGTCGTAGGGATATTATAGTAGCTAACGATAGCGGACCGTAAGCGAGGCGTAAGCTTCGCTAGTAGGTACCGTATATATTACGCTTCCGAGTAGTTACCTAACTAGTCCTCTATAACATCTAGCTTAGTCGCGAACTGCCGCGCTATCTAGTTATCCTTCTATCTCGTAACCTCGTACTCTAATATAACGTTAAGTACGCAATTTATAGGATCGCCGTATACGTATCGGTAGAACTCCTTAAAGTCCTAGTATATATACCCTATAAGGTTAACGGCGCTATAGTTAGTATACTATCGCTCGCTTACCTCTCCGCTAAGGTACATAACCCTATATAGAACCTTTAATTCGTCTATCGCGTATATAGTGCCTAAGAGGGCGAAGATAAGTAAGAGCTCCGGAAGGAATACCCTTACCTTCCTTATCGAATTCCCTCTAAAAGGCGTCGGCTCTTTTAGACGCGGTCGCGTCGTATACGCTACGGCCGCGCCTCGTACTATAATATTATCGTTAGTAGTTATAGAGATAGAGGTAGGGGTTATAGTAGGGAGGTAATCTTCTCTCCTCCCTCCTATATGCTCTAGAGGCGGTACGCTTATAGCGCGTAAGATCTCTAGCCGCTCGATCTCCCGCTGTATCTCTTACTCTTTAATCTTAGCCCGTAAGGCCTCTCTTCTCGTAACTAAGGCTATACGACGCGCCTACTACTATGCTCTAGGGCTTAGGGGCGGCGTAGGCAACTCGCCGTTATGTAAGTCGCGATCGGGCTCTATAGCGTGTATAGATTACAACGAAGGGAAGCTTTAGAACTATAAGGACCGTAAGGCTATAAGGGGATGTCGTAATATATAGTACGCCTACGATCTTCTAATCGTAGATAAACTAAAGCTTACTTTCTTCTATAGACGCTATGCGCGTCTCCTAGTGTACGTATACGCGTCACGTGCGGCATGCTAAGCCGGGCATAGCCGCATTATATGTAAGGGTTAGCTATGGGCTACCCTTATAACTCTATTAAATGCCTAAAGTTAGGAGGGGGCTTAGAATGATTAGGAGGCGTAACCTTTATTACCCTAGTGTAGTCCCTACCTATCTATTACTTACGTAGTACGGGAATCTTATACTAGTTATTAAACTCGATCGGCCTATAATGTTCTTCGAGTAGAGGGAGTATATAGAGCAGTTTCGGTTTACTATAGTCCCTCCGAAAGTTAAACTTAGTAGGACGCGGATCGCCTTCTTTCCCTAGATACTACTAGTTGTTCGGGGCGAGGTATACGTAGCCCCGGGATATTAAGGACCTTATCGCCCTACAATTACTAGCCTAGTGCTTCGAACTGCTACAGTTGTAGCAACAGCCATCTATCGCTTTAGACTGTTCGCGATTCTACGATAGGGGACGCTACATTACGTAAACCTACAGTTTAGCGTCTAGGTCGTGCCTCTCCGGTTACATAGAGCGTTAATTCTCGCTCGGGTAGAAGGCACCCGCGTCCGCGACGCGACCGCGCTATTATGTACGTATGCTTATTTTAGCTACCTTCTAGATTAGGTTATTATTAATAATAGTCCTAGAGGTGGCCTTCTTAAGCGTGTTAATCTTAGGCTTAAGGCGCGGCATTTACTTTACGACTAAGCGGTATAGCTAAGGTAAAGTAAGAGGGAAATCTATATATATAGCCTTCTATCCCTCCTCACTATCTACGATGCTAGTAGCTTTATCGAGGATCCTCTAAAAGTCCCTAAACTTCTTAGGTTGCTTTAGGTGAAGCCCGTAAGCCTTATAGACCGCTTTCGCAACTCCCTCTAGTAATCCCTAAAGGAGGAGGCGACTCCGGGAGCTGTTATCCAAATCCTTAGGTTTAATTAGGTCACTTAAGGATATAAATAGGCGGATAAATTCCTTTATATCTTATTCTTTAGGCCTCTTACCTTACTACGCCCTAACAATCTCCTTAAGATATTCCCGACTCCCTAATATCGAGTAGGCGTTAAACCTTAAGAACTCTAATAAGAACGCCCTCCTAAAACGTGCCTTGTTAGTGAGCTACCTAGGCAGCCTTATAACTACGCGCCGGATAGTAGTTTCGCAATTACGCTTAAACCTACCCTAGAAATCATCCTTCTTAATAGATGCCCGAGGCGGATACTAGTCTATTAGGTCGCTAAATCGCTCCTAGAACTTAGTAGCATTAGTGCTATTAAAGAACGGATTCTTAGCACCTCCTAGAGGTAGAAAGCGAGGGCTAGCGTTTTCCATTACTACTGCTAATCGTCTAAAGAGGGTAGTTATAGCATCTATTCCAATTGTACTGTTCGTTCCTATACCTATACCTAATTCAGCGGCGCTAGTTCCGCTTCTCCCTTCTTTACTGAATTTAGGTGTTTCCCCTTCCTCCGATTCCTCTATCCCCTTATAAGGGATAGAATCCCTATAGACCCCTTCTATTTTCGTAGGGTTTATAGACTATTTGTAGCCTCTACCTATGTCGGTAAAGGTGCTAAGTTTTTCTAGTAATGCAGCCGTATCTATTATTGCGTAGTACTTACTTTAGAATGTACTAATACTAGTTGTTACTTAATAGGACCTTATAACCGTGATTGTTACTAAATACCTTAGACCTTAAGTGTTTTCGACCTTAGTCGACCTTAACCGTGAACCTTGACCGTAAACCTTAACCTTGAACCTTAACCTTAAGCCTTAACCTTAAGTAATAACCTTAACCGTAAACCTTGGACCTTAAACCGTGATTTTAACCTTACAAACTAGATACTAATACGCCACCGGGTGTATACTTAATACCCCCCCTTATCAACTACTAAAATAATGTCTACTAACTACCCTATGTAGGCCTGTCTAAGTTGTGGTAGTGTGGAGCGGTGCTTATGTAAGTAGAGGTATTTGCCGGTCCCGGGACCGTGAAATCAGGTCATGTGACGAGCAGCGCAGTAGCCGGATAAAATAAGAGGATTAGCGGACCTAAACCCCTATGCCCTCTACTCGAGAGGTATAAATTGAATTGTTGCCTTAATGCTACCCTTACAATGCTTAACTCCGTAGTATATATCTTAACAGCTATACTAGTCCCGCTAGCTTACCTAAATGTCTAATTAAACCTAAATAAAATAGGGGCAAGTTAGACCTAAGGAACCCCCCTTCTAAACCTAAGGTCGACACAACTAAACCCAAGGTTAACACAACTAATCAGTCGTTAATACTAGTGTTAGCTACGACAACGAGTAGGTCTAGACAAAGGAGTTGTGTAAGAATAAGTGGAACTAAGTAGTCAGTGCGGGTTTATAGGCTCCTAGTTTCTAGTTAAATTTCCGGCTATAGCTATAGCCTATAGGTTTCTAGTTCTAATTCTAGTTCTAATTCTAGTTCTAATTCTAGTTCTAATTCTAGTTCTAATTCTAGTTCTAATTCTAGTTCTAATTCTAGTTCTAATTCTAGTTCTAATTCTAGTTCTAATTCTAGTTCTAATTCTAGTTCTAATTCTAGTTCTAATTCTAGTTCTAATTCTAGTTCTAGTTCTAGTTAATGCTTCGGGTACGGGTGCTTCTAGTCCTTAGATCTTACTTGTTTCTTATAGTTACTTATCTTCCCTTAACTTACTTTCTAGCTACGCGATAGACTCGTCTTTAGATTTATTAGGTTACTAGTACTAACACTCACTTATCTTATAAATAGCGTTTACATTATTCGACTATCTAGCCCGTTCGATTAATACTAACATAACTGTCTATTCCCTCGCTAGTTTTGTAGTATACGTTAACGTAGTGCAACGGGCGCGAGTCGCGGATTATTAACGTTACTATTACGGTCTCTATTAAGAGAAATCCTTTCGACCTTTATAAACTGTCGCTAGTAGGCCTAGGATTACCTAACATCTTATATGTTAAGCTAAATAGTAGGGTAAGCTACTATACTACTATAATACTACCTTATTGATTGATTATTCCATTAACGTGCTATTTGAGTCAAAGACTATGCAACACGGGTCTCGAGAACGAGACCAAAATTTGAGAGAAGGAGAAAAGCCCCGTCGTACCCCGGACGTAAAAACTCCTTAAAAGATGCGAGCAACGCTCGCTATTCGAACCGTAAATCGAATATATTGCGGCGTAGTACGCGCGTACCCGGTAGTCGTGTCTTGTCGAGAATTGCGGTTTGTCGCCTTGCCCCGGGCGAGACAAGTTTTGCGCCCGTGTCTCGTTTTGTTTTAAAAAGCCAAGCCGGCCGTACCCGTACGCACCGAGCAAAATCCCAAGAAACACCCGTTGCCTCTGTTTCAATCCAGTCGCGTTCTCCGGTCTCGAGTGTAGCTCCTCGGTCGCAGTGGCCTCGCTGTCGTCCCCCCCTCGGCCTCTCTTGGTTCCAGCCGTGCAGTATACGTGGTTTGCGCCCCTAAACGCCTCTCTTGGTTCCAGCCGGCAGTTTACGTGGTTTGCCGGGACGACAGGTAGACAGCGCCTTCGTTGTTCGAGCGACGTGTACGCTATGTACGTCGCTTTCCCTTCTCGCAGTTCCGGAGTTCTTGTTTGTAGATTTTGAGCGTATCTCGTTCGTTCGGTTCGTCCGACCTGTCTTTTCTTGTTTCGAGTCGAGTAGGCTTGTATTTTTCGAGAGAGAGAGTCTTAGTTTCTCTTCGTCGTAACGAAGATACTTACGTCGTCCGCCGCGTGAAGGCGCTCTCTATAGGACGACTATAATACTACCTTAGCTTATAGCGGCTAACTGCACTACCTGTAGTGCCCGGGCTTACTGCTTTAGAACCTAAGGACAGGTTCGTAATAGGAGAGGATATATTAACGACTAATAGGTTGTGTTAACCTTAGGTTTAGAGGGGGTCCCTTAGGTCTAACTTGCCCTAATTTCATTTAGGTTTAATTAGACATTTAGGTAAGCTAGTAGGACCTAGTATAGCTGTTAAGATATATACTACGTATTTAAGCATTATAAGCATAGCATTAAGGCAACAATTCAATTTATACCTCTCGAGTAGAGGGCATAGGGGTTTAGGTCCGCTAATCTTCTTATTTTATCTAGCTACTACGCTACTCGTTACGTGACCTAATTTCCCGGTCCCGGGACCGGTAAATACCCCTACTTACGTAAGCACCGCTCTATACCACCACAACTCGGATAGGCCTACATAGGGTAGTTAGTAGACATTAGTATATATAGGTAATACTCTCCTATATCTACTACTTTATATTAGCACTTACTCTATTTATAAGACGACGTCGCTTACGGGTAGTAAGTATAGGAGGTCGTTCTCTTCGTAGTAGTGTACGTAGCTCTCGTTCTATACGTAAGATAACCTAAGAGATAGCTCCTTTTATAGTATCTAGCTTCTTAGTAATACCTTAAAGTAACTAGTAGGCGTACGTATAAAGAGCCTATATCTAGCCCCTCTCGAAGGGTGTAAATAGGCGACCCTTAGCTATAATAACAGTGTAATAAGATAGGTGTATAGTACGTATATATAAGTATGTAGATAGAGTCTATATAGGAGACTATTACCTATATATAGGGACATATCTAGTTAGATAGAGCATCTATACTAGTAGGGGTTTATAAGATTATTACCTAACTCTATACTATATATAGTACGGCTTAGCCTAACCGCCGAGCTACCTAAGGCCCCTATAGGGGGTAGTGTCCCTTTATCTAACTCGCTAAGAGAAGAATTGCGGAGAGGTATTAGGTTTAGTATAACCTAATAATATTACAAGTTAAGAAGATAAGCTTAATCGGGTTTATTCTCGGGCCGATAGGAAGTTAAGGGAGAGTAATAAAGTAGTAGCTATCTTGTCTTATAAAGACTAAGTAGTAGTAAGGTAGAGGTTAGGTTATAGTATATTCTAAATGGTAATATTAAACAGTAAGTTAAACGCCTCGAACTATAAGGGTACGATACGTTCCTAAATACAAAGGGCGTTCTATTCCTTTCCTATACCTACCGTACCTATCGTGCCTACTATACCTAAGTCCGTAGGCGCTCTAGGCACTCTAGGCACTCTAGGCACTCTAGGCACTCTAGGCACTCTAGGCACTCTAGGCACTCTATAGCGGTTATGTCCGCCTAGCTATAGGCCGCGCCCGTTATTAGTACGGGCTTATTAATTAGCTATTGTTCCTTCGGCCGTCTCTAATCCGTAATACTATCCCCTCTCTAGCTTAGCTTATCCTAAGCTTATAAATAATCGATGTTTCTTCGGTATAAGCGGTCGTTATAGCTCTCTTCTTTCCTTCGATATACCTAAGCTAAAATCTTCTAGTACCGAACGTTACATTCGTTAATCCGAGAAAATCGAAGCTCTAGGTAAAATTATAGTCCGTCCCTATCTCTACTATCGCGAGACGAAGTCGGTTTACCGTATCTATGTTAGGTCCGGTCGGTATAGTGTTTATATAAAGGAAAATCGTCGCGACTATAATATTAAGGTTATAGAGGCGGAATAGTCGCGTTTACGCTATTAGCGCGAGGCTCTCGAGAAAAAGATATTAAAGTATCGTCGAAAGATACGGGAGCTTAATAAAGCGTACGAGGCTTTACTTCGAAGGATATAGGAAGAGGAGGTCGTACGTCGGAGGATATATAAGGAAGAGGCTACTACTTAGGAGAAGAAGGCTCGTCTCTAAAGGGAGCTAGAGCTTCTAGAGCGTCGAGAGACCGAGGCAATTATAGTAGAGGAGGCTGCCCTTATAGAGCTTCCGGACGAAGACGCGGTCCTAGGTTCCTCGCTATCTCTTACCCCTCCTACTTAGTCCTTATATAAGGGTATCTTAGATAACTTCTAGTCTAATCTAGGCTTACTCTCCGTTCCTAAGCTTCTTATTTCCGGGAATCTTAGCGCTACTTCTAGAACTGTCTATTAGGTTTAGTATAACCTAATAATATTATAAGTTAAGAAGATAAGCTTAATTAGGTTTATTCTCGGGCCGATAGGAAGGTAAGGGAGAGTAATAAAGTAGTAGCTATCTTGTCTCGTAGAGACTAAGTAGTAGTAAGGTAGAGGTCATATTATAGTATATTCTAAATAGTAATATTAAATAGTAAGTTAAACGTATCGAAACTATAAGGGATTCTTAGCGTTCCTAAATATAAAGGAGATTCGTAGATCTCGGTAATTAGTCTAATTAGTCTAATTAGTCTAAGTATAAGCAGTCTAATTGCCCTAAGTCTAAGCGCTTAGGTAGGATAAGTTACGTACTTGTCTCGTTATTATAATTCTAGGGCCTATAGGAATTATTCCGTAATACTATCGTAGAAGCTAGTAGTAGTTTACTAGATTAGTTCTTAGTTCCTAGGTATGTTCTAATTCGTCGTATCCTTTCTATTTAATAAGGTATTACTAACCCTTTTTATCTAGGATTTTATCGACTTCGAATTCATTTTCTACTTCCGGCTCGAAATAGAAGCTTTCTTAGTAAGGTGTTTCGGCGTCCGCTAGTTCTAGCTTAGAGATATAGAAGACTAGGTAGATCTTCGCGTTAGGTAGTAGTCGTAGGCGGTAGTTAAGTAGTCCTATAACTTTATCGATAAAAAATAGTCCGACCTTAACGTAATCTAGTTTCTTAGTCTTTCTTCTTATTCTTAGGTTTTTTATAAGGAGATAGACCTTATCCCCCTCCTTAAGTAGAGGTGCTATTTTTCTTACGTCTTACCGTTAGTAAGACAGTTTATATTATATATCTTCGATTGCCTTACGTGCTTCTTTATACACTTCCTTAAGAGTCTCCGTCGTTACGATAGCTCTCTCGGCCTATAGATAGGATCTAGGTATTCTAAATAGGTTAGGATCTTTTCTAAAGTTTATATAAAATGGTGTCGTTAAATTTGTCTCTAATTTATAGTTGTTTAGTGCGATCTACGCTATCGGTAGTAATAAAACCTAGTTGTCTTATACGTAGTTAATATAGTGTCGTAGGTTATAAGGGTAGCCTATAGCTAACCCTTATATGTAATGCGGCTATGCCCGGCTTAGTATACCGCACGTAACGCGCATACGTACACTAGGAGACGCGTATAGCGTCGATAGAAGAAAGTAAGCTTTAGTTCATCTACGATTAGAAGATCGTAGGCGTGCTATATATTACGACATCTCCTTATAGCCTTACGGCCCTTACAGTTCTAAAGCTTCCCTTCGTTATAATCTATACACGCTATAGAGCCCGATCGCGACGCATACGACGGCGAGTCGCCTACGCCGCCCCTAAGCCCTAGAGCATAGTAGTAGGCGCGTCGTATAGCCTTAGTTACGAGAAGAGAGGCCTTACGGGCTAAGATTAAAGAGTAAGAGATACAGCGGGAGATCGAGCGGCTAGAGATCTTACGCGCTATAAGCGTACCGCCTCTAGAGCATATAGGAGGGAGGAGAGAAGATTACCTCCCTACTATAACCCCTACCTCTATCTCTATAACTACTAACGATAATATTATAGTACGAGGCGCGGCCGTAGCGTATACGACGCGACCGCGTCTAAAAGAGCCGACGCCTTTTAGAGGGAATTCGATAAGGAAGGTAAGGGTATTCCTTCGGGAGCTCTTACTTATCTTCGCCCTCTTAGGTACTATATACGCGATAGACGAATTAAAGGTCCTATATAGGGTTATGTACCTTAGCGGAGAGGTAAGCGAGCGATAGTATACTAACTATAGCGCCGTTAACCTTATAGGGTATATATACTAGGACTTTAAGGAGTTCTACCGAGACGTATACGGCGATCCTATAAATTGCGTACTTAACGTTATATTAGAGTACGAGGTTACGAGATAGAAGGATAACTAGATAGCGCGGCAGTTCGCGACTAAGCTAGATGTTATAGAGGACTAGTTAGGTAACTACTCGGAAGCGTAATATATACGGTACCTACTAGCGAAGCTTACGCCTCGCTTACGGTCCGCTATCGTTAGCTACTATAATATCCCTACGACTAGAGAAGACCTAGTAGTCCTAGCCTCGCGTATCGAAAGTACCGAGCGCCGAGGTAGTAGCGGAGGGCACGACCGCGGGTAGTATATACGTCGTAAGCGTAAAGCTAAGGGCGTACATAAGCGGGCCGATCGCCTAAAGTAATAGAAGTCGAGTTAAGTACCGGGCGCCTCGGGTACGAGTTAGTAGCGAGACGCCGGTAGCTCGTCTTTAACTAGCTAGAAGTCGAAAGTAGAGTGCTACGGCTACGGTAGGAAGGGTTACTATAAGACGGAGTGCCGGAATAGACACCTATAGAAAGACCGCGACGCGTAAGCGGTTCGTAGGTTAGAAACTATCGAGGCTTTAACTAAGAAGGGCGAATAGGGAAAAGGTAGAGGACTAGGTAAGGGTTGCTTCTAATTCCGAGTTTCTATATAGACCCCTTAAGGTAAGTCGATACGAGTCTAGCGCGTTACTTACGAGGCGCCGTCGAGACGCGTAAGGGCTTTCGCGAGGCTACCTTTCTTCTAGATAACGGTATAGATTTAAGCTTAGTATCGTACGAGTATATACTCCGATACTAGATATAGCCTATTAGTAGTATAAAGCTTCTAAATCTAGAGTCGTACGCGTAGGACTAGGGGTATTACTACGGCGCCTATACGGTTTGCGTACGACTAGCTAACGATGTAGGAGTAGAGCGCGTAAGCGACGCTATCTACTATGTAGCGCCTATAGGTAGGCCGTTAGTTATTTTAGGTAGACCCTAGCGGTATCGTAATTGGATAGTAAAGGCCGATAAGGATAACTAGTAGTACTACGGTATAGAGACGCCTACGATTTAGTAGCGTAACGTACGCGAGTTCCTTAAGGATCTCGAGAGCTTAAAGTAGGTTTATGCGATAAGTGTTCGGGCTATTACTATAGTAGTACCCGAAGGAGAGGGCCCCTCGTAGCCTAAAGAATTTATAGACTTCCGAGATGTATACGTACCTAATAAGTAGGCGAAGCGTAAGATGCCCGACGGGGTTAAGTATACGATTAATCTCGTTAAAGGAAAGAAACCCCCTTTTAAGCCGCTATACTACTAGTCCTTAACTAAGCTAGAGGCCTTAAAGGAGTACCTTACGTAAGTAATAGAGAAGGGGTGGATTAGGCGATCCGTAAGCGAGGCGGGTACGCCTATCCTGTTCGTACTAAAGAAGAATAGCACTCTTAGGCTCTATATAGATTATAGAGGCCTAAATAAGATTATAGTAAAGAACCGGTACCTACTACCCCTAATTAGTAAGACCTTAGATAGGCTATAGGGAGCTAGGCTCTTTACTATAATCGACCTATAGGATGCCTACTACCGTATTCCTATTAAGCGAGGAGACGAGTAGAAGACTACGTTTCGCACGCGATACGGTTACTACGAGTACTTAGTTATACCTTTTAGGTTAACTAACGTACTAGCTACCTTTTAGGGGTACATTAATAAGGCCCTTACTAGGTTAGTAGATAACATCTACGTAGCTTTCTACCTAGATAACATCCTTATCTATAGCGTAACGCGTAAGGAGTACGTGCGAGCCGTACGCGCAGTACTAGAGAGGCTACGAAAGTTCGCCCTATTTACGAACCTAGAGAAGTGTAGCTTCTTCTAGGAGAATGCCGAGTTCCTAGGATTTATCGTAAGTGTCGTAGGCGTATCGATAGACAGGAGTAGGGTAGCCGCAATCGAGGAATAGCCTACGCCTATAAGTTTTCGGAAGGTTCAATCCTTCCTAGGATTCTACAACTTCTATAGGCGCTTCGTCGAAGAGTACTCGAGGATTACGAAGCTATTAATAGACCTACTAAAGGGATGTAAGAATAGTAAGAAGTAAGGGCCTCTTATATAGTCCGCTTACGAGGAGTAAGCGTTCTAACGGCTAAAAGCTAGGTTCCTCGGAGCGCCTATCCTAAGGCACTTCGATCCTTCGTTACGTACGAGGGTTAAGACGGATACCTTAGGTTCTACCTATCTCTATTTTCATCCCCGTGTGCAGCAAAGTAGGTGCGGGCGCGGAAGCGCCCGCTTAGCGGCTCTAAGTAAAAGTTAGCGCGCTTTTAGTTAGATAGGGTTGTTTTAGCTAATTAGAGCGCTCCATTTTGCGAGAGCTCTCGCCTATTCCACTAATTAATTAAGGTTTGGACGCTAGATAGGGCACGAGACCTACACGACGTTACGAGCTCGCACATATTAAGAAGGAAGCGCCTAAGAAAGGAGGTAGGGTTCTACGATTATAGGTATTATCTCTTAGCTATTTAGGACTAAGTAGCATCTAATTACCTTCTATTCTCGTAAGATAATACCTACCGAGTATAATTATAAGACCTATAACTAAGAGCTACTAGTAGTAGTAGAGGCATTTAAGCATTAGCGACCGTACCTCGAAGGCGCATCGTATACGGTTTAGGTACTAGTCGACTATACGAACCTATAGGGTTTTATAATAGTAAAGTAGCTAAACGGGAGGTAAGCTCGATAGGCGACGTTTCTATAACCTTTCGACTTCGTAGTAGAGTATAGGTCGGGGAAGAGTAACCTAGCCGATGCGCTATCGCGACGTAGTAACTACGTACGCGTAGCGTAGTAGACGTCGAACTTGCTTCCTACGCTATAAAGTAAGCTATCTTTCTAGAAGGAATCCCTATTAAGAGAGGACGAGCCTATAGTAAGGCGCGTAACCGCTACCTACGAGAAGATATAGGATAAGGCGACGATAATAGTAGTAGGAGCCTACGAGCCGTAGGAGACCCGATCGCTACTAGTAAGAGTATACGCTATAATAATGTAGGGCGGCCTAGGTAAACTACTTACACTACTAATAAAAATCGTATAGGGGAGAGACGATAGGTACGTTATATACTTATCGTAGGCGCCTAGCGAAGGGGACGCTAAGGACTAGTATATAAAAGACGGGTTAGTCTATCGCGGGAACGCGATTATAGTACCCGAAGACTATATAGTAAGAGTATAGCTACTCTACATATATTATAACGACCTACTAGTAGGGCACTTTAGTAAGGTAAAGACTAAAGAGCTACTACGACGTTATTACTAGTAGGAATTACTTAGTAAGGATATAAGGGAGTATGTTAGAAACTGTAGGGCTTATTAGACCTCGAAGGCGAGGCGCTATCGACCCTACGGTAAGCTATAGCTACTACCTAGGCTAGACGGTCTATAGTAGGAAATTACTATAGATTTTATTACGGACCTACCGCTAAGTAAGCGAGGAGAATGCGTGTATAATACGATCCTAGTAATCGTCGACCGCTACTCTAAAATGAACTTATACATTCCTACGACTAAGACATATATAGCGGCGGAGCTTACGAGGATCTTACGAGACGAAGGCGTGCGGCATTATAGTATACTAGCGGGTATAGTAAGGGACCGCGGGTTAGTGTTCACGAGTAAGTTCTAGAGTAACTTCTACTTCGAGGCGTAGGTAAAGCGTAAGCTATCTATAGCTTTCTACCCTTAGACTAACGGCTAGACTAAGAGGATAAACTAAACCTTAGAACAGTACCTTCGTTATTACTATAGCGAGAACTAGATAGAGTAGGCTAAGTAGCTAGCTGTTACTAAATTCGCATGTAATAATAGCGTCTACCCTACGCTACGTATAAGCCTATTCGAGATAGCGCATAGTTAGAGACCTAAGATTACCCTAATACCTATAGGATCTCGAGGCGAGATCCGGGAAGGGGAGGTACTAGTAGCGGTAGACTTAGTTAACCGTATACGAGAGATGCGCGCTATACTTACGAAGCGTTAGGAAATTGTAGTAGCCGATTAGACTCGCTACTATAATAAGACTTATAAGGCTAAGAGCTATCGCGTAGGCGATATAGTCTTATTATCTACGAAGAACCTAAGGTTAGTATTGCCGAAGAAGAAGATAGGTCCGAAGTTTATTAGACTATACCGTATTATCGACGCTATCGGTTCGTAGGCGTACCGCCTAGTACTACTAGCCGACTTAAGAATCTATAATGTATTCTATATATCCCTCCTCGAGCCGTACGCGGGTAGCGAGAAGGATAGAGGCACTATAGCCCTCGCTAATAAGGACGGGAAATATAAAGTAGAGGCAGTACTAGGAAAGCGTAAGTATAAGGGTAAAGTGTAGTACCTAGTACGATAGAAGGGCTAGCTAGAAGAGTACGATAGCTAGGAGCTAGTATAAGGACTCGCGAATGCTACGCGCATAGTAGCCGAATATAAGGCGTTAGCGAAGACGGTATGAGCCGGCGGAAGAATCCGCGAAGGCTACGCGTATAGTAGTCGAATATAAGGTACCTACGAAGGTAGTATAAGGCGCTAAAACAAGGGTATAGGTTATGTATTTAGGCCTTAACCCTTCGGTAGCTAGATATAAGGACCTCTACCCCCGATAGTAAACTTAGCTATAACTAGTATAGAAGACACTAACCTATAGTGTCTTCTATCGGACTAAAAGACTCGCTTACTTAGTCGAGCGAACACCCCCGATAGTAATAACATTAGAGAGGGAGGTAAGGAGAGAGAACAGTAGAGAGAAGAGTATTTATTTTAAAAAAAAACTTTTATAGGCGTACTACGGCGCTACGTAGATAGAAGATAGGCGCGTAGTAGGCGGCTAACATACGTGGAGCGCGCGATTACTCGTTATTATCCTCCTTATTATCCTCCTTATTATACTCGCCCCGTAGGGCTAGTAGTAAGAAGGCCCTATCGGCCATAGTAGTGTTAATATTTCTAGCCTATAGGAACTATAACTACGGTTAGTATAGGACACGTATACGACACGTATATTACTTATAGTACGGCCGAGCTCGAAGAGCCTATTAAGGGCCCTATGCTACTCTTACTATTATTAACGACTAATTAGTTGTGTTAGCCTTAGGTTTGGTTATGTCGACCTTAGGTTTAGAGGGGGGGTCCCTTAGGTCTAACTTGCTCTAATTTCATTTAGGTTTAATTAGACATTTAGGTAAGCTAGCGAGACCTAGTATAGCTATTAAGATATATACTGCGTAGTTAAGTATTGTAAGTATAGTATTAAGGCAACAATTCAATTTATACCTCTCGAGTAGAGGGTATAGGGGTTTAGGTCCGCTAATCCTCTTATTTTATCTAGCTACTACGCTACTCGTCACGTGACCTGATTTCACGGTCCCGGGACCGGTAAATACCTCTACTTACATAAGCGCCGCTCTATACTACTACAACTTAGATAGGCCTACATAGGGTAGTTACTAGACATTATTTTAGTAGTTAATAAGGGGGGTTATTAAGTATATACCCGGTAGCGTATTAGCATCTAGTTTATAAGGTTAAAATCACGGTTTAAGGTCTAAGGTTCACGGTTAAGGTTATTACTCAAGGTTAAGGTTTAAGGTTAAGGTTTACGGTTAAGGTCGACTAAGGTCGAAAACACTTAAGGTCTAAGGTATTTAGTAACAATTACGGTTATAAGGTCCTATTAAGTAACAACTAGTATTAGTACATTCTAAAGTAAGTACTACGCAATAATAGATACGGCTACATTACTAGAAAAACTTAGCACCTTTACCGACATAGGTAGAGGCTACGAATAGTCTATAAACCCTACGAAAATAGAAGGGGTCTATAGGGATTCTGTCCCTTATAAGGGGATAGAGGAATCGGAGGAAGGGGAAACACCTAAATCCAGTAAAGAAGGGAGAAGCGGAACTAGCGCCGCTAAATTGGGTATAGGTATAGGAACGAATAGTATAATTGGAATAGATACTATAACTACCCTCTTTAGACGATTAGCAGTAGTAATGGAAAACGCTAGCCCTCGCTTTCTACCTCTAGGAGGTGCTAAGAATCCGTTCTTTAATAGTACTAATGCTACTAAGTTCTAGGAGCGGTTTAGCGACCTAATAGACTAGTATCCGCCTCGGGCATCTATTAAGAAGGATGATTTCTAGGGCAGGTTTAAGCGCAATTGCGAAACTACTATCCGGCGCGTAGTTATAAGGCTGCCTAGGTAGCTTACTAATAAGGCACGTTTTAGGAGGGCGTTCTTATTAGAGTTCTTAAGGTTTAACGCCTACTCGATGTTAGGGAGTCGGGAATATCTTAAGGAGATTATTAGGGCGTAGTAAGGTAAGAGGCCTAAAGAACAAGATGTAAAGGAATTCATCCGCCTATTTATATCCTTAAGTGACCTAATTGAACCTAATGATTTGGATAACAGCTCCCGCAGTCGCCTCCTCCTTTAGGGATTACTAGAGGGAGTCGCGAAAGCGGTCTACAAGGCTTGCGGGCTTTACCTAAAGTAACCTAAGAAGTTTAGGGACTTTTAGAGGATTCTCGATAAAGCTACTAGTATCGTAGATAGTGAGGAGGGATAGAAAGCTATGCATATAGATTTCCCTCTTACTTTACCTTAGCTACACCGCTTAGTCGTAAAGTAAATGCCGCGCCTTAAGCCTAAGATTAATACGCTTAAGAAGGCTACCTCTAGGACTGTTATTAATAATAACCTAATCTAGAAGGTAGCTAAAATAAGTATACGTGCATACTAGCGCGGTCGCGTCGCGGACGCGGGTACCTTCTACCCGAGCGAGAATTAACGCTCTATGTAACCGGAGAGGCACGACCTAGACACTAAACTGTAGGTTTACGTAATATAGCGCCCCCTATCGTAGAATCGCGAACAGTCTAAAGCGATAGATGGTTATTGCTACAACTATAGCAGTTCGAAGCACTAGGCTAGCAATTATAGGGCGATAAGGTCCTTAATATCCCGGGGCTACGTATACCTCGCCCCGAATAACTAGTAGTATCTAGGGAAAGAAGGCGATCCACGTCCTACTAAGTTTAACTTTCGGAGGGACTATAGTAAACCGAAACTGCTTGTTACGGATCGGTCTGGGGAAGCCCGTAGCCAACCAATCGATGCCAGCAGACCAGCGGATGCACCCGATATGCAGAGTGCTCTCAGTGCTCTCGGGTGCTCTCTCGAGAGAGCAGAGAGAGCAGAGAGAGCAGGAAAGATCACGCCAAGACACGGCACTATATAGACGACGCTCTTTTGCAAGTAGATAGGAGCCTCGTGCTCAACTCATTTCAAGTATACACCATATACTGTTTGGGACCACTACCTTCTCAACGAGTCAGAGACATCACTGCAAAGATCCAAGCCCAGTTGGGATAACGTACAGCGGTTCCTAACAACTTTGAGCACCACCACCAGGGCCCTTTGCATATGTCTGGGAGAGACGCTACCCGGAGTCCGTCACGACAACAGCCACAGTCAACTGGCATCACGGAACGAATGAGCGAAATGTCGATTACAGGAAGCAGCAAGAACAACAACACTCCTATGGGTATGCTGAACCCATTGGACCACCACCGTGCACCTAAGGTGTCTACGCCGGAGACGTTCGACGGGACCAAGGACAAACTGGAGGCTTTTCAACTGCAGGTTCAGTTGTACCTTCACTTCAACGCACACCAGTTTCAAGGCGAGGCTTCTAAAGTCTTGTACGCCGCATCCTTCCTACGAGGAAAAGCAGCTAGAGGATTCCGACCATACCTCAAGGACTGGCTACACAACCAGGGCGAGGGAGAAACACCGAAAACGGAAACTCGAAAAATTTTCCACGACTACGACGAGTTTGAGACGAAACTCGATGATCTATACGGGATACCAAATGAGGAGGTATACGCCGACCGACATATCCGACAACTTCGACAGACTACTTCTGTAGCGCTGTACGCCTCAGAATTCCAAGGATATGCCGCCGACCTGGAATGGAACGACGCAGCTTTGCGATCGCAGTTCTACCTCGGGCTGAAAGACAACGTCAAAGCCGAACTATCCCGAAACGCCAGCGTCGTTACGCTAGGGGCGATGATCAAGGCAGCAAAGGAGATCGACGAAAGGCTCCAGGAGTTGAGGTACGACCGACACGTACAGCCTGGATACCAGAGACCCGCCGCGGGCGGAAGAGGGGGCTTCAAGGCCAGAAGTCAGGACCCTAATGGTTACGGAGACCCAATGGAATTGGACGTAACGGATCGTAGGACAGGAAGGGGGCTGAAGAGCAAAGGTTCCACCTGCTACGTATGTGGCGAGCAAGGCCATTATGCAAGGAACTGCAAGAAAAAGAACATAGTTAGCCGCGAGTTCAACGCAATGATTCGCGAAGAGAATACATACCAGGAATGCGAGAACTTCTTCTCGAAATCTGCCTAGCAGAAACAACCTGATGACGAGGCATCAAACAGCGGCTTCTTGATTTGATGACCTAGGACACAGAAGTCAACACTACGACACGGAAAACAGATAAAGGACGAACTTACGACGAGACCAACTCCGAGAAGGATTCAGGAAGGAGGAGATTCCCATCCAAGGACAAGCTAGGGTCGAAGACCGAAGGATCGGAGGCAGGAAACCACCAGTCTTCCGGGATGGAAGGCGGAGCGGCCTCGAGCTCCCCTTGTTCTAACACTTGGATGCTCGCCTCCTCGACAGCGATCGCCTCGCCCTCGCGCTTTTCGTGCAGCTCAAGCTGACGACGAAGACGCGCCTCCTTCGCATAGGCTGCCGCGATCTCTTCACTCTTGCGAACGAGATCATGACGGACCGCTTCAAGCTCACGGGTGAGCTTGTCCCGTACGGACTGAAGGGACTTCCACTCAGCAGGAGTGACTCGCACGTCACAACCCTTGATGTTGTGTTCGTTGCACTCCGAACAGCGGCCCGATTTGATGTGGACACGGCACACCTTTTCCTCACGAGTGCAGAAAGAGCACGACTTGACCATAGTAATCCCGTTCTCTCGAATGAACTTGGCAAGCTTCTTGCGACGATGCGTACTGGTTTTGGTGACGGGAAGGGAAAGGGAAGAAGAAGACATCGTTGGATGACAAAGTTGGAAAGGAATGACATCTTGTAAGCTTCGGGACGAAGCTAGGCTAGAAGGGGGATGGTGTTACGGATCGGTCTGGGGAAGCCCGTAGCCAACCAATCGATGCCAGCAGACCAGCGGATGCACCCGATATGCAGAGTGCTCTCAGTGCTCTCGGGTGCTCTCTCGAGAGAGCAGAGAGAGCAGAGAGAGCAGGAAAGATCACGCCAAGACACGGCACTATATAGACGACGCTCTTTTGCAAGTAGATAGGAGCCTCGTGCTCAACTCATTTCAAGTATACACCATATACTGTTTGGGACCACTACCTTCTCAACGAGTCAGAGACATCACTGCAAAGATCCAAGCCCAGTTGGGATAACGTACAGCGGTTCCTAACACTGCTCTACATGCTCCCTCTACTCGAAGAACATTATAGGCCGATCGAGTTTAATAACTAGTATAAGATTCCCGTACTACGTAAGTAATAGATAGGTAGGGACTATACTAGGGTAATAAAGGTCACGCCTCCTAATCATTCTAAGCCCCCTCCTAACTTTAGGCATTTAATAGAGTATAGTCCTTAGGACGCACGGTCTAGCTAAACGGAGAAGGCTACTAGTACATATTAGGTCTTATTCGGAGAAAGTAAAGTAGAGTAGGCGGTCGACTTAGGCGAACTTAACGAGGTATCTACCTATCCTATGTAGTCTAATAAAGTGAAAGGGAAGGTACCCGTAGGCATTCTAAAGAATCCGCACCCGAGGACCCGGTCCTTAGCCTAGGATCTACGAGCCCGAGCTAAGGCTACTAAGAAAGTTCGCCTACAATTAGAATAGGAGATCCGGTAAGCTAAGATTAACTAGTAGGAGGTTAAAATAATTAACGAAGTTAATGCTTAAATAAGCGAAACTTAATCATTAGCTAAATCCGGGGTAACCCTAGGAAGGGGAAATAATACCTAACCGAATAAATTAGGGAACGATGCTAATAAAGGACTGCCTAAGGATATGCCTATTAGTCCCGTGAACGCCCCGTTTGCACAAAGGAAGCGTATATAGAATACTAAGACTATAAGGATTAATAACTACGTCCGACAATATAGTTTAGCTAGTAATAGTCCGGTTATAAAGGAAGAGGGTATTATCTACTAGATTAATTAGATCCTCTAGATAACGTTTCCTAATATGAACGCCTAAGATTAGTTTCGATATAGTCGCTAGTTCGAGGCTACCCTCTTCGGTCGCGTTACTAACACCCCTACTCTTTAGGAGAAGCTCGCTATAGTGCGACGCCTTATAGGAAAGGACCCTAAGGTTCGTACTAGATAAGTGGTCACCTATAAAGATGAACCTAAGTATAATAAGGAGGTCTTCCGCGAAGATAGTTAAGCCTAGTATATCGGAGTGTATTTAACTATGCTTTGCTCTAAAGGTACGGTCCCTACTACTAAGCTTTATAAGGACGTTAAGAAAATCGGGCTCTCTAGTGTCCTTAACAACTTTACTATAGTCCCTAGTCCTTAGGTAGTAGCGGAGTTCGGGATAAATAAGAACACTTGATGCTGGCTGGCTGTGTCCCAGCAGTTCTTTGGATGCCAAGCCACTAGCGCGCTTTCTTGCACTTTCTTATAGCTAGCTGTTCTTCGCATTCTCGTAGATCCTTCTCAATACATCAATCTACTCACATTATCTGGTTATGAGCCCGACATCAACACACCCGTCCATCCTCAACATGGACACTGGAGCCGACGGTGCGCCCGAAGGCGTGCAACCCGACAACGACGCTCCATTCAACTTCAGCGAGTATGACGACGTACCTACGGACGCAGCAGGCTACGCAACCTGGACTGCCGCCAACCCCGAGCTCGCCTTCCGCCTCCTTCGACGCACGTACACCTCCTTTGAGAACACGGCAAACCAGGCACAGGAAGCAATCAACAAGAGTAACGAGAAGACTGCTCAGATCAACAACCTCCAAGGCATCCTTGATCACATCAACCGTACCCAGATGGGAGGGGGCGGTAATGGTAGTGGTCATCCTCGAGTTAGCAAGAAGGTCAACGACCCGGACGAGTTCACAGGAGACAAGAGCAAGTACGAGGCTTTCACAACCCAGCTTACTGTCAAGCTTCTAGCCAATGGTGATCACTTCCTGACTGAAGAACACAAGATGGCCTACGTCTTCTCCCTCCTTCGTGACAAGGCACTCGACCAGGTCCGGCACTACATCGACTCTAGCACACAGTCTCTTACCTGCCCCAACACCGCTACTCTTCTCAAGGATCTTGCTGCTGCTTTTGGCGACCCAGACCGTCGCGCAACTGCCCAGCAGAACATCGCCAACCTCCAGCAGAAGAACAAGAGCTTCCTCGACTACTACTCGACCTTCTCCCGTGAGATTGGGTACACCGGCTATGACGAGGAGGCCAAGCGATCTCTGTTGTACCAAGGCCTCTCTGCAGAACTTCTTCACGCACTCGAAGACAAGGACGTCAAGGACATGACCTACCAGGAGCTCGCAGCTAAGTGCCAGGCCCTCGACTCGAACATGAAGCGTACCAACGCAATCCTCGCTGCCCGCGGTAACGGCAAGCAACCCCGTAACCCGGCTAGCACCTCCACCCCTCCGGGCCCTGTTCCTGGCCCTCTAGTCCGCGCAGCTACCGCTCCTCCAGCTACTAGCGACCCGATGGACCTCTCCGCAGGTGCTGCTACCCCTCGAGTCCAAGGACTCGTAGGTGGAAAGCTGACTGCTGAAGAGAAGCTCCGTCGCCGCCAGAATGGCCTCTGCTCGTACTGCGGTGGCGCTGGCCACATCGCTGTTACTTGCCCAAACCTCGCTGCTCGCAACGCTCGCGCTACCACTCATGCTGCTGCTCAGATTGAGGCTGCTCCAGCTGGTCCTACCAACCAGGGAAAAGCCTAGGTCTTCTTCCAAGTCGCGAAGAAGACCTTCTACGTGTTGAACAGGAAGGAAAGAAGAGAAAGGCTTTACGACTCAACGTGATTGAGCTATTTGATGACGGCGATGGCAAGATTTCTAAGCCATTCCTCGCCGAAGTACAGATAGGCTCAAAACTGAAGAATCCTAAACAACTTTCTACTACTTCCTTCCTGGATACCGGCGCCCTGACGGAGACATTCATGGACCCTGAATGTGCTTCTCGTCATAAGTTGAAGCTCCAAAAACTCAGATACCCTCGTACCTTGCTTATGTTTGACGGTACTCCCTCCGCCGAGAAGATCACTCATGTTGTTCACACAACAGTGACTCTCGCAGGAAGGACAATGCCCGTCATGGCATATATCTCGAAGCTCCCGAAGTACCAGTTCGTCCTTGGTCTCTCCTGGTTCAAGAAATTCAAACCTCTTGTTGACTGGGAGAACCTCACCATCTCTGGATACGAGGACTATCCAGCAAACAACGAAGATTCTAGCAGTGTTCCCGCTTCGCCTCAGGCTCCTCCAAGGCCTCTACGATCAAGAGCCCAGCAAGAGGACATCCGGCTAGCCGCTGCATCTATGGATGATGTTGCCGTAGCTATAAAGAAGCTGGATCCCAACAGTAGCCCTACCGACCCAAAGGAGAAAGTGCCCGAGCAATGGCACGACCTCCTAGGTGTATTCGATCCCGCCAAAATGGAAAGCCTACCGCCACACCGTCCTGGCTTCGACATGAAAATCGAGCTAGAGGAAGGTGCTGACCCTCCAAAGGGACCCCTCTACTCTATGTCTCGTGAAGAGCTCATTGTACTTAAGAAATGGCTCGAGACGAACCTAAAAAAGGGGTTCATTGAGCCAAGCGTCTCTCAGGCTAGCAGTCCCGTCATGTTCGTCAAGAAGCCCGGTGGTGGCCTACGCCTCTGCGTAGATTACCGCGGCTTGAATGCTGTTACCAAGAAGAACAGATACCCAATACCTTTAATCCAGGAGACACTCGAACGCCTTTCCAAAGCCAAGTACTTCACCAAACTCGACATCGTTGCTGCCTTCAATTCGCTACGAATGGCAAAGGGCTACGAGTGGCTAACAGCTTTCCGTACTCGTTACGGGCTGTTCCAGTCCAACGTTATGCCTTTTGGCGTCTGTAACGGGCCCGGCACCTTTCAGCACTTCATCAACGAGCTACTGAGAGAGTTTGACGAATTTGCTACCGCCTATATTGATGATATTTTGATCTTCAGTGAGACTCTTGAAGAACACAACATCCACGTCCGGAAGGTGCTTCAGAAGCTCCTCGATGCCGGCGTGCAGCTCGATATCGACAAATGCGAGTTCATCGAGACCGAAGTCAAGTTCCTCGGCCTTATTATCTCGGCTAAGGGTATCAAGATGGATCCAGAGAAGATTGAGGCTATCAAGAAGTGGGCTGCTCCTACGAACGTTAAGGAGGTTCAGGGCTTCCTTGGCTTTGCCAACTTCTACCGCCGCTTTATCCATGGCTTCTCCAGCGTTGTCCGCTGTATGCACAAGCTGACGCGTAAGGGAGAACGCTTTGAATGGACCCCTGAGTGCCAACAAGCATTTGAACTGCTAAAAGCAAAATTTGTTGAGAACCCTATCCTCCAGCACTTCGACTTTGAACTGGAGACCCGCGTAGAGACTGACGCATCGGACGGTGTTGTTGGCGGCGTGCTCTTGCAGCGTCGCTCGCCAGAACACCCGTGGTTGCCTGTTGCCTACCTCTCAAAGAAGATGACTGGGGCTGAGTGCAACTACGAGATCTACGACAAAGAGCTCCTCGCTATCGTCAAGGCATTTGAAGAGTGGCGCCCGGAACTTGAAGGCTCCGCTATGCCAATTCAGGTCAGCTCCGATCACAAGAACCTCGTGTATTTCATGAAAAGCAAGCTCCTAAACCGTAGGCAGGCTCGCTGGAGCGAGTACCTTTCACGGTTCAATTTCGTGATCCAGTACACTCCTGGCAAGGCTAATACGCTTGCCGACGCTCTTACTCGACGCCCCGGCGACCTGCCTGTTGACCGTGGCGTTGGGCAGCACATTGCTAAGCAGACAGTGCTCAAAGAGTACAACCTCGCTGAAGAATTGAAGGAAGAAGCCAATACAGATACTTCGTACCTCTCTGCCTCTTTCGCAACGCTCCTACTCGCTCCTGCATCCTTTGATGACAGTGATAGTGAGTCTGAGCCCGATAGCGACCTTGAAGATTTGAACGACGACGAAGAAGGCTCAGTAACTTCAGAAGGCTCTTCCGAATCAGACTTTGAAGGCTTTGAAGATGAAGAAGAGCCTGAAGGGCTCATGCGTCGCATTCGCCGTGCGTACGAGGCAGACGAGGGAGCTCAAGGTTTGATTCAAGCCCTCGAATCAGGGGCAAGGACCTTCCCTGGCTTCTCACTGTCTGAGTGCGAACTTCAAGAGGGCGTCGTCTATTACCGAAAACGCCTGTACGTTCCTGAGCCCGAGGGCTCCAATATTCGAGCAGAGATTATTCAAGCCGTACACGATGCTCCTTCAGCTGGTCACCCAGGAGTGGCAAAGACCCACCGACTCCTCGCTAGGCATTACTGGTGGCAAGACTCTTGGAAGACAGTCCGCCGCTACGTCAAGAACTGCGCTATCTGTAGTAGGGTTAAGACTGACCGTTCTCGGCCTCATGGCCTCTTGAAGCCTCTCCCAGCTCCTGACCGTCCCTGGAGGCATATTACTATGGACTTCATCACAGGTCTACCTACCAGTACGACCTACTTTGGCTTCAAAGCTCGCGCTATCCTTGTGATTGTGGATCGGCTTACAAAGGACCGGTTCCTTATTCCTTGCTGGAGCATGACCGCCAAAGAGACAGCTAGACTCTTCTTTGAATTTGTTTACCGCCATATTGGCCTACCCGACAGCATTATCTCTGATCGAGGCACGCAGTTCACCTCTGACTTCTGGAAGCGACTTATGGTCCTTGTTGGCATCAAGCACTATCTCTCGACTGCCTACCAGCCTCAAACGGATGGGCAGACGGAGATTATGAACGCTATGCTCGAGCAAGTCCTCCGCTGCTTTGTTGACTACCACCAGAAGGACTGGGCTCGTCACCTCCCGTCTGTTGAATTTGCCGCTCGGAATTGGGATTCAGATACCACAGGATACTCGCCGTTCTACGCTACGAGGGGCTATCACCCTCGCTCTGGCGCAGAACCCGAAGATCCTCTTCCCCCACCAGCAAATTTCAAGGAAGAAGCAGCAGACGAGCTAGCTCTCCACCTCCATGAGATCCACCAAGAGATTCAAGACGAGATGAGCTATGCACAAGCCGTTCAGGAACACTATGCCAACCGCCGACGCCAGCCTGCGCCTGACTACCAAGTAGGCGACATGGTCTACCTAGACTCAAAGGATATCAAGACAGATCGACCTTGCAAGAAGCTGGACTGGAAGCGACTAGGCCCCTTTCAAGTTACTGAGAAAGTAAGTTCTCACGCCTATCGTCTAGCTCTCCCGGAACACATGCGTATCCACGACGTCTTCCATGCGGTCCGCCTACGGCCGGCTGGCAACGACCCGTTCCCAAATCAAGACCAAGATATGCCTGAGCCTCCTGCTGAAGGAGAAGACTATTCTGATGACACGGAACAAGAAGAAAACGTCCGCAAGATCATTGGCTTCCGCTGGGAACCTAACCCAGTCGCAGGGCTACCAGGAATGGTGTACCATGTGCAATGGCAAAATGCAGAAGCATGGGATACTACCTGGGAACCAATCCAGCACATTGTCTACAACAGAGGCCCTATTGAAGAGTTCCACACCAACGCTGCCGGCGATGCCGATATCCCCAACTTCGGCCGTGTATACGAGTCAGAGATCTTCGACCCAGTGTACCAATGGTGCATCGACCGTGACATGAGACCAACACCAGGCACGGAGAATGAACATCCTCGATATTTGCACCTCCTAGGGCTTCGTGGGAACTCAGCCTACTTGGGGGGGGCTACTGTCACGGTCTCTCCTCAGGTGATACAGAGTGTAGGTGCTGAGAAGCCTTCTGGCCCAAGAGAGACTGGAAGTGAATGTTCAAGTTTGCATGTGATTGCAAAGAATCACATGCCCGACAAGATTCACTGCGGGACCCAGCCCCAGCATACGATATCTCGAGTACCTGTTGAGGGATTCACTTCGGGTCTTCACTACATCACCGCCCGCGACTTAGAGAAGACCCGCGAGTACCCGAGGGGTGAATGGAAGCACGTGGAAGGTGCGAGATGTGGGGTGGCTAAGAATAAGGTTTGTGACTCACCCCAGGGCCCGGCTATTTGCGGTGATGCAGGGACGCGCACGCGCAACGCGGGGGTTTAAATAGTCGGCCTTCCCCCAGGCCTCTCTTCTCCTCTTCGTCTTTCGTTCTGTGTAGCTACTAGACCATACCTTTTGCACTTGCACTTCGCATTTGCATTTCAGTTTTCACTCTCAGTTCCAAGCCAGGCTTTCGCCCTGTATGTGATCCTGCTGATCGCGTGTATGTCGACAACGCCTGGTTGGTGATTGCGACAAAACGCGACTGCAGCAAATAGCAAACGACAAAGTCGCGACCCAGTGGGCAACGCGGCAAGTATCGCAGTGACACCTAGTTGGTGCTCTGCAGTGTATGGATACTGACGGTAACAACACTGACCTCACTGGACTCGAAATACCGCTGGCGCAGCAGTCTGTCGCCACTCCGAGCCAGCAACAACAGCAGACCGAGTCGGCTGCTACCCGAAAGACCAAGAAGCCTGCTGTATCAACTCGCGGCTTTAGCAACATGGTCGGCCGTAACAACAACGGCACCCCTGGTGTCTCCAAACTTCAAGGCAAGGACGACTACTCGAGATGGGCTGATATGTTACAGTCAGTCCTGCGAGGTGACCTGCTATGGGGGTTTGTCGACAAGACTGCCCTCAAGCCGAAGCCCACGAAGCGCAAGAATGAGGAAGACTATGAACTCGAAGAGCGTATCGAGGCATGGGAGGCAAAGAAGTATCAAGCCCGCGCCCTCATTATTGCTAACTGCAGTCAGTCTATTGCAGACAACTGCAAAGCCTACCAACAACCGGAAGACCTATGGGACCATCTGAAGTCCACATACGGTCAAACTGGCAAGTCCGAAGAGTACTCGTTGTACCTGGACTTCGAGTCACACACATATGGTGGCTCCAACCTTGACAAGTTCTGCCAGCAATATCAGTCGAAGCTGGCCAACCTCAAGAACACCGAGTTAGCCATATCAAAGGCTCAAGCTCTCTTCCGCTTCCTGTATCAGATCTCACCATACTTCCCAACATTCGCGTCCTCAAAGCGTGAACAGATGAGGCAGCTTACTGGAAAGATCGAGGACAGTACCACTATCACACTCGACAAGGTGATCAGTGATCTGCTTGATGAGGCGACTGCGCAACAGTCCGAGTCAGCCAATCTCGCAGTGAAGCAACAAAACAACGCCAACCCTGCCAACCCACAGGGCAACGGCAACACCCCTCGCGGCGGCGGCGCACCACGTGGTAACGGACGCGGCGGACGAGGAGGTCGTGGAGGCCGCGGCAACGGCAACGGCGCTCGTGGTGGTAATCAGAATGGTGGTGGCAACAACAACCAACAGCAGAAGCCTCAATACGACCCCTGCAGTGGTTGTGGCATGACCACTCACCAACCAGCTGGTTGCTGGAACCTACACCCTGAGCTTGCACCTGCTACCTGGAAGAAGAAGCAGCAGGGCAATCAACAACAGCGTCAGCAAGTCAACAACACCACTGACGCACAGCACACTGAGACCGCACAGTTTGCGGCTCACGGCGCTACCAACTTCGAGGACTTGATGACTCCATTCAACGGCTCTCACAGCATGTATATGACTGTGGGCCAGGACGACATCATTCAAGACACCTCAGCGCTGCTTGCAGCGAAGAGCAACACCGACTGGGTTGTGGACTCTGGCTGCACTTCTCACATGACAAACAAGCTGAGCAATATGATGGACTACCGGCCCTGCACTGTTCTTATCAAGACAGGCAGTGGCACCATCACTGCTACAGCTTGTGGCATCGTCCAACTGGATCTGTATGGATGCGGCATCACTGGCTTCTCACAGGTGTTGTACGTACCAGGCCTTGCAGCCAATCTGATTTCGACAGAGGCTCTTCGCCGCAAGGGTGTCTATTATCGCAACGACGAGCAGATCCTATTCACAAAGGGGACTTCTGCGCGTACGGTGGCACACTGCTACACCCACAATGGACTGCCATTCTTGAAGATGAAGGACTCAGCGACAGCCCTCACTTCGTCCAAGGTCGAGCCATCGACAGCTGCTACAGGAGACCTGTGGCACCGCCGACTTGGACACATCCACAGCCGCAAGTTGCTGCAGCTTCACAACGACAAGCGCATCACCATTGTTGGCAACAGTGATAGCGACCTCAGCAAGCACCCACGCGAGTGCATCCCCTGTCGTAAGGGGATGGGTCACAAGGTCTACAACCGCATTCCGATGGTGCGGCCAACAACACCATACTATATTGTTGCTGTGGATGTTGTCACGGTCCGCAACCTTGGCATTGGCAAGGAGCGTTACTTCACGCTATTCACCTGCCTGGCCAGCCTACAACGCACAGTATTCGCTTCCGCACAGAAGGACGGTGCTGCGCAGCATATTCGAGTGGTCCACCGTCATGTGAAGACACAATATGGCACAGCAATTGTGATCTTCCGCATAGATGGGGGTGGCGAATATGGAGGACACTCACTCACGCAGCTCTCACGCGATGAGGGCTTCGCTCTTCAAGTCACAGCACCTCATTCTTCAGAGCAGAATGGTGGTGCGGAAGTCAGCAACCACATCGTTTGTGTCATGGCACGTAAGCTGCTCATCGACGCTGGCCTTCCACCTAGCCTATGGCCAGAAGCAGTGAAAGCTTCGGTCTATCTTCTTAACTTGACACCAAGTGCAGCAATCAAGGGCCTGTCACCACTAGAAGTTATCAACGCTTGGCAGGGCACTCAACCAGTGAAGCCTTCCCTGTCACACCTCAAAGCATACGGCTGCCGCGCCTTCGTGTACGACCATAACGTCGGTCGCGGTGAGAAGTTTGACGCCCGCTCGTTGCAGGGCAAGCTTGTTGGATACGAAAGCCGCACCATCTACCGTGCCTATGTTGCTAAGGCGCATAGAGTGTTCAGAACCAAGGACGTTCAATTCATCGAGGGCAACGACCCTATGGCAGCCCAAGACGGTGACTCTGAGACTGAGCAAGATCAAGACGACGAGCTCATCACTCGAGAAGACATCTTTCCAGTGGAGCGCAACCGCAAGACAGGACTACGGCGAGCAGGTGCTGAGCGCGGTGTGACTCCTGGGGGTGGTGATTCTGGGGGTGTTACAGCACCGAAGAACATCACCGTCATCGACCGTCCAGCGGACTCACCACTCGAGCAGTCGGATGAGGACCTTTCACAGGAAGTAGTGGACTCCTATCAAGATGAGACGCCTGACGACTTTCCGGAAGTGCAACCAACAACACCTCCGAGACCTTCTGTTGAGGATGACGATGAAGACGACTTCACGACACCTCCGGCACAGCCAGCTCGGCAACCTGTGCCACCTACGCCATCAGGTCGGCCACAGCGCAATCGTCGCCCTCCTGCGGAAGTTCGAGACCCATTGAACGGCTATCAATATGAAGCCAACCGCAAGCAGCGTAGGGCCCTGTGTCACTCACTCAGCAAGACGACCCGCAAGCAACTTGCTGAGATGCCACATGCGACTGTGACTGCTTTCATGGCAGCAACCGACTGGCCAGATCCAGCAACGGTGCTCATACCGAAGAGCCACAAGGCCGCAATGGCAACACCACAACACGCCGAGTGGCGTGCAGCCGAAGAAGCTGAATTCGCCAGTCTCGAGCAATACGAGACATGGCTGTACAAGGACAAGACAACACTGCCAACTGGCACACGTGTGCTGCGTGGCAGATGGGTCTATGCTATCAAGCCTGGTTGACACCTATTCTCAGGCCTCTCATTGGACGACAGCAACACTGCGCCAATCGACTCAACTCAACGGCGGTTACTTACTGAGGACCGCGGTGTCCGTGCAGCCAATTAGCGCACGAGAAACACCTTCAACATTCAGCAACAGCAGCCGCACTGCTACACCGGCACTTCCCGCGCAACCAACGGTATGACGACATGGAGGACAGTGACATGGTGAGAGCGAGGGGCGGCATGCTTTCTGTGGGGTGTATACACCTGTTTCAAGCACCTAGAGCCTCGGCATGGGGGTGACTTGATGCTGGCTGGCTGTGTCCCAGCAGTTCTTTGGATGCCAAGCCACTAGCGCGCTTTCTTGCACTTTCTTATAGCTAGCTGTTCTTCGCATTCTCGTAGATCCTTCTCAATACATCAATCTACTCACATTATCTAGAACTAGATTAGGTGCCTAATTAACGAGGGTTCCGAGGTAAATATCATCGGCTAGAGGAATGCTTATAGATTTAGGTTACCGGTAATGTCGAGTACTTAGCTTACCTTTCGAGGTACTAGAGGGCGGGCCTAGTTTAAAGGTGTTATAGGCAATTTGGATGTTTAGGTATTTAGGGTTTACTACTAAGTAGACATGTTTATCTCCTCGGATCTAAACTTACTAACAATCCTAGGACGCCCGTAGGCCCGTAAGGTGCGGCTTACTGCCCGTAACTGCGATAATAGTTTATAGGAGGGGACTATTACTAGCCGTAAAGGTAAAAGTGTTATGTTTACTACCCTAGTTAGCTCGGATAGGTGTAAGACCCTTTAAGAACTATTAAAAGCGTCGGGAAATGGAAGGGTAGGTTAAGATACGGCGCTTAACCTACCGACTTGCTAAAGCCGGATTTAATAAAATCGGTAAGGTTCTCGCACTATCTCGGAGAAACCTCGGACTTTAATTTGCCGGTCCCGGGACTGGTAAATAGCTATAGTAAGGAAAACGGATACGACTACGACACGACGTATCTATAGGAACCCAGTAAGGCTCTAACGCCTAGCAACCATTTAGCTTACTTATTAGGATTGCTTAGGACTACTAGAGTAAAGGAACGAGTTGTAGAAATTGGAATAGGCGTGTTTAAGGGAGATTCTATTACTAATGTTTATTTAGTTTAAGGGGATTAGCCTACCGAGATCCTAAGGCAGTCTACATTGAATGCTTAGGTACGAAAGTAACAAGTAGGCTAACATATAGCTAATATTAGGATACCGTAGGTCTTTACGATGTGTAAGCGTAAGGCGGACAAGAAGAAGCTAGTAGACGCGAGCGTTCACGAACGCCTAGAATCACGAGTTAAGGGAGATATAGAATGGAAGCGTAGGGCACTATACCTAGAATCTAAGATGCCTAAAGGATAAGGTCCGTTCGATGGGAAGTACTGAACTAAGAAATTCTCAAGTATTAAGCGAGGTAGCCGAATTACTCTAGAACGACTTACCTTAATTAAGGTTAGTATTAAGCTATTACTAATAGAAAGGGCCTTATTCGATAAGATGCTCTATAACCGGGAGGTAGTCCTCGCTTAGGATTTCAGTTACATAAGGCAAATTAGGCACGACGTTATACTACCTTAGAAGATTAATACGGTCCCTTATAGGCTATAGTAGGCACGCTCTATCCGGTTATACCTAAGTCTTAGGGCAATTGTTAAGCGTATGATTAGAGCCCGGATTAAGAACAACATCCTAGAATACTTATAAGGGGTATACTCTAATAGCTAGTTCCTAGTCGTAAAGAAGGTTAATGCCTCTAGAAGCGATGTGCTATATCGGTTAATTAACTTAGCTATGCTCCTAAATAAGGTTACTATACGCGATACTAACATTCTACCGGACACGGATAGCTTCTTAGAGCATTTTACCGGGTGCCGAGTCGCTTCACTTATAGACCTGTTTTTAGGTTATAACTAGATCACTTTAGATGAGTCCTACCGGGACTTAATAGCCTTTATAACCCCTCTTAGCCTAGTACGCAATACGACTCTACCTTAAGGAGCTACTAATTCAGTTGCCTAGTTCGTACGTACGATAACAAAGATTCTACTTAATTATATCTCGCATCGAGCGAAGCCGTTTCTCGATAACATCGGTATTAAGGGACTAACCGAGGACTATAGGAATGCCGAAGTAGAGCCTAGGTTAAGGAGATTGGTCGTTAAGTACATCGTCTCCCTAGATCTAGTTCTTACTAACCTAGAGAGAGCTAGTACGGTAGTTACTAGAGGCAAATCCTAATAGTTATACGAAAAGCTTAAGATTGTTAGGTACGTTACTAGCCCGGATAGTTACTATCCTAACCTAAAGGTTGTAGCTAAGATCCTAGATTAGCCTACGCCTACCTATATTAAGGAGGTCCGTACCTATATAGGGCTATATATGTACTTCCGGATATAGATCCCCTAGTTCGTTATTATCGCTCGACTAATGTATAAGCTACTAAAGAAGGACGCCGAGTTCACCTAGATAGAAAATAAGCAGTTCTTAAAAGAAGAGGTTACTAGATACCTTATGTAGGCTCTAGCCTTAGTTACCCTCTACTACTTACCTAGTACTAGGTCTATCTTTATCTTAGTTAATGCTAGCGGCACTAGATAGGGATGTATCGTTTCTTAAGAATTAATAGATAGTACTCGACGGCGTCACCCGGTGCGGTATAAGAGTAGAATCTAGAACGCGTTAGAATCTAGATATAATACTAGTAAGCGGGAATGCCTCGGGGTCCTTAAGGGGCTTAAGAAGATCTAGAGATATATTACTAGCGTTAATTTTGTCCTTAAGGTTAATGCTAAGACACTTGTATAGTAGCTTAACTGGCCGGCTTCGGACCTACCGAACTCGGCAATAGCCCGGTAGGTCGTATAGATTAGGCTATTTACATTCGAAGTAAAGTACGTTACGGGAGCTAGGTATACTAGCCTAGATTCCCTATCTCGTAGGCCCTCTACACCTTAGGAACCTAGGGAAGCTAACGAAGACGAAGTCGACCTGATAATTAATAATAAGCTATTCGGGTATCCGGAGCCGGTCGACACCTATCTAGTTAAAATCTAGAAAACACGACATCTCGGGTACTAATATTCTAAAAGCTCTTAGCAACTTACTTAGGTTATAGAAACTAGGACCCGGCCCGATAGTGTTACCCGTACTAAATACCGGCGACTAGTAAAGAAGAGCGTTAATTTCTTTATCCGGGACCAATTGCTATTCTTCTAGAAGCGCCGAGGAGCACCGTTATAACTTATAATTAACGATAATAAGGCTTAGAAGGAGATCGTTATAGAATGCCATAAGAGACACGGTTACCGTAGCGCTAAGGTCGTGTATAACCTCATTTCTAATCGGTATTACTAGGACGGGTACTTCGCCGATGTCTCTACGTAGGTTTGAAGTTATGCTCCTTATAGGTTTCGCGAAGGCAACTAGCGCGCTAGTAAGCTCTACTTATCGAGCCCTTAGGTTATTAGTGAAAAGTGGTACTCGGACCCCGTCTAGGTACATAAAAATAGATACCTCCTAGTTACGCGCGAAGCACTTAGCAACTAGATCGAGGCTAGAGTAATAAGGGCACCTCCTAGCTCTAAGACGGTTACTAAGTTTCTATACGAAGATGTCTTCTATAGGCACGGCTACTATACTAAAATTGTACTTAATAACGCTACGGTTTATACGGCTAAGGTTAAGCGGTTACTCGTAGGACTTAGTATTCGAAGGATCCGAATATTGCCATACTATCCGTAATCTAATGCTCCGGTCGAGGTTAGACACCGTCCGATTCTTATAGCGTTAGTAAAGCTTATAAGGAACATATACCGCGGATAGGAATAATAGGTACCCGCTATATTATAGGCTAATAGGACCACGACCTGTCGTACTACTAGAATAACGCTAGCTTAGGTCCTATATAGCTATCGCACGATTCTACCAATTGAGGTTAAGTACCCGACGTAGGCGAATTATTAATAGGGATTGGTAAGAACGACTAAGGACCTACTTACTATACGTACGCGTTAACTCTAGGCTCGAGACCTTAGTTTAGAAGAGCTACATGCTCGAAGGAAGCGACTAAGAGAACTTAGTAAGGACTACTTTAATTCTTACCGGAATGTTAACTTTATTAGTTTCTAGAAGGGCGACCTTATTATAAGGTTCGATAAGCTATATAAGGATAACTTCTTACGTAAGATCGGTTACCGATAGTAAGGTCTATATCGGGTGTCTAGTGTCTCTAGGGAATTTAGTACCTATATTCTTAAGGAACTTAATAGCGCGCTAATAAAGGGTGTTTAGGTACGGGAAAACCTTAAGCTAGTTCTAGAGCTTCGCCCGGATAACATAGGAGTACTAAACTTAGATAATGGGACCGATCTCGTAATAGGGGAGGGAGAAGTCGCTAATAGCGAAGACAGTAGTAATTTGAACGAGATCGAGCCTATCGCCGACGAAGACGTACTACCTATAGGAGTTAACGAAAGGGGATCGGATCCTAAACCGGAATCTAAGAAGCTATAGGTTAGGCCTTATGACCTTTCTATAGCCGAAATTTCACAGTTTAGTAGAATTAAGGCTAAGAACTAATTAGTTAGTAATGGCGTACGGAGTTCACTTCCCTTAGGCATGTGTTACATATGCCCTTTAGTTTATTAAGCCGATTCGGTTATCTAGACTTCACTTTATAGGGTGTTCTTACCTTAGTTAGACCTTAGTTAGTAGAGTTACATTTACCGGTCCCGGGACCGGTAAATCGGATCACGTGATGGCGTAGCATGCCTCTACCGAATGCTTACCTAGGTGGTTACTAGCACTGGTTTTCGGTTACATGTAGGGATATCGGACCTTTAGTGTAACCTTAATAGTACTACTCTTACTACTTATAAGACCGGTCTCGGCGCTACTGCCTTATAACGGTTATAGGGACATACGCTAAGAGGTATACTTAAGCGTAGCTCTCTACCTACTACTTCCTCTCTTTTTCTTCGAACACTAACACCATTATTAGAGCTACTAACATATCTATCTACTACTATACATATTAGACGGTTCTTTAGCCTCTCTCTCTTTACGACCTTAACCTTCTTTAAAGCCCCTACCCCGATACTAAGCTTTTAAAGCTTACTAACACTCTAGAGTAGCACTACGAGATAGCTAGCTCTTACGATCTTACTAATAGCGAATCCTAGTTATTATAGCTTTAGCTAGTCTATCGTTACGCCCGGCTAGCTCGAGCATAGCGCTTACTAGCACTATTACTAGGCTTACCCGCCTACCTTAGACCTTGTTCGAGTCCCTTCGCCTACCGGACAACGTTAAGCATGTCCTTACTAACACGAACACGCCGAAGTCCGCCGCTAATATTATGTTCCGAGAGCTTAGTCCTTAGAAGCGGGTTAAGGTGTTAAAGGACTTCTATAAGGGCTTCGAGAAGGTGTTCGAAGACTACTCCGTCTAGGTTAACCTGTTTTTCGAGGAAGTTAAGGGCGGCATAGGCAAGAGCTACTAGGATGAATTCCTTAGTAATAAGAAGCTCGATGTCTTATTTCCTATCGTCGGTAAGATTCGTAAGACCGCTTTAGAGATTCGTAACCGAGAGAAGACTCTTCGAGCTACGCTTACTCGCTACTAGCTATAGTAGATAGACAATAAGATTCTTAATCGACGCGTTATCTCCGAGCTTTGTAGTACTAATAGCGGGCGCCGCTAGCTTATAGCCTTTATTAATAAGTACCTAGACTATAGTAGGGCTATTAGTAGAATTCAGAGGGCATTAATCTAGCGTATAAGGATCGGCCGTAAGGGCATAGATCGTAAGCGAATTCTAGAACCTAGTAATCTTACCCGGTGCGATAGGGAGGCTAAAGCACGTAGCATTAATCCGTAGTCGGCTAAGAGTAGGGAGATTATTAGATGACACCGCCTAGCCGTCTATAAGGATAGCCTTCTATACTTTATAGAGGGTACTATTACTAAGAAGTCCGCGTCCGTAGAGGATAGTATAGATTAACCTAGACTATCTAGCTAGCAATAGCCTTAGCTACGTTAGCTACCGGGTAGTAAAGGTAAAGGACGTGTAAAGAGTACTACGCTAACTCTACTACTAGCTTCTACCTAGCCTACAGTCCTATCGAGAGGCGGTCGTAAGTCGAGTCGACTTAAGTAGCTCCGTATAGGCGAGAGCATAGGTGAGGGTATAACTGCGCCTACTCGATCCTCGCCTAACCGAACGCTAGATAGCGCACCTATACGCGAGGGCAGTCCGCTAGGTACACCGGTTAGCACCCTACGATCTACTCCGGCCTTAACTAAGAATCGTAATCCGATACTTACTATGTTACCTTCGGCTATAATTAGGGATGTATTAGTCTTTAAGGATTAGATCCTATAAGAAGACGAGGCCCTCCGGATTAAGCGCGCTAACTGTACCTACAATAAGCGGTACTATAGCATTAAGTTTAGAAACTCGATTAATGTAGATAGCATTAACTAGCTACCTAAGTACCGGATAGCGGGCCTTAAGATACTCGAATATGCTGTCTCGGACGTTCTTAAGAGGGATAGTAAGGTTAGCGCTATAATGTGCGATTAGTATATTCGAGATTTCTACTATAAGGCCCTCTACTTCGTTACAAATCCCGGTATTACCGCTAATACCCTATATAAGCGCGCGCTTAAGGTCTAAGACTAGCTCTTTAAAGGTAAGAGTTTTTTAGCTATTAAGGTAAAGAATGGGTCGTGGTTTCGCCCTAATAAGCGTAGTTAGAAGACTATTAACCCGCTTAGCTACCTCCGTATTCGAGGTAAAGTCGGTACTACGAGTAGTATCGTTACGTATACTAACTATAACTAGATCCTCGATAAATTCGGCATTAATGAAGCTAACTAAGCCGATCTTAATAGTACCGGTACCTACATTAATGGTAACATGCTATACTAGTATAATAACGCTAAACTAGCACCGCGGGTTAAAATAGTTAGAGAAATAATGAGTCGAGAATTCGACGTGTACCGATAGTACCTACGAGAATTGAATAAGGTTAGTAACGGCGGCGTCTACTAGAACATATAGTATTCTCTAAGCTAATAGATTATGCGATAAGACCCCGGGCTATAGCTCTTATAAGTAGCGCTATACCCTTAATACTATACTTGGTTTATCTCCTTCCCTAGGCCTACGATTTTTAGCTTTAATAGGGCTTATTAGGGGGGGGGTAATGCGAACGCTATAGTGCAGTATGCTAGGGTTAACTTAAACCTCGAAATTAAAAACTACTAGACTAGTAACCGGCTTAATATACTGTACTCTCTTAACTTAGAGGGCACTAGTGGGCCGGAGTTTTTATACGGTTTTTATAAGTAAGGGAATGCTATAGAGTTTATCTAGTAGTGCCGGATTAACGACTATATAGAAGACGGCCGATTTAAGCGTTTCTTCTCGGTTAGGGTTTAGAATTACCTAAGTAAGAATAGCATTAGCTAGTTTAGAGAGGACCTAAGCGCTAGGCAAATGTGGGTGACTACTATAGGCGTCCTAATAAGGTAGGCCGCATATAAGAAGACGCTACGTTAGATTAACCCTTACTTTATCGAGATCCGCGACGATAACTATCTTAAACTCTAGAGAAGCTAGAGTATGCACTAGGTAATAGACCTCTATCGTGACTTTAAGACGCTAAGTAAGAGCGCTATAGGGTTTAAGTATCGACGCCTAGTACCCGGCTATCCTTTTCCTACGGCCGTACACCTTAGTAGCATTAGCCCTCTATCCAATGCCCTAGCGGGTTTAAAGTCTTAGAACGATAACGAAGTTATCCTTAATGCTAGAAGGTGGCTTAATGCTACGGTCCGCCTAGACTCGGAGCTCTTCTATAAGAAGATACATAATTAGCGCGTCCGAGCTATAAAATTAATAGATAAGTAGCTTAGCTTAGTTACTACTCTCGAGTAGATATGCTTTATAAGCGAAGGGCGTAATAAGAGCTTCTTCCGTAACTACTATAGGAACTTTACTAGCTAGCTACTTAGGGACGCGTCTAGTAAGACTAGTATTAGCTACGATAACGAGTAGGTCTAGACAAAGGAGTTATGTAAGAATAAGTGAAACTAAGTAGTTAGTACGGGTTTATAGCCTCCTAGTTTCTAGTTAAATTTCCGGCTATAGCTATAGCCTATAGGTTTCTAGTCCTAATTCTAGTTCTAACTCTAGTTAATGCTTCGGGTACGGGTACTTCTAGTCCTTAGATCTTACTTGTTTCTTATAGTTACTTACCTTCCCTTAACTTACTTTCTAGCTACGCGATAGACTCGTCTTTAGATTTATTAGGTTACTAGTACTAACACTTACTTATCTTATAAATAGCGTTTACATTATTCGACTATCTAGCCCGTTCGATTAATACTAACATAGCTACCTAATCCCTCGCTAGTTTCGTAGTATACGTTAACGTAGTACGACGGGCGCGAGTCGCGGATTATTAACGTTACTATTACGGTCTCTATTAAAGAAATCCTTTCGACCTTTATAAACTATCGCTAGTAGGCCCTAGGATTGCCTAACATCTTATATATTAAGCTAAATGGTAGGGTAAGCTACTATACTACTATAAGACTACCTTAGCTTCTAGCGACTAACTAAGCTACCTATAGTGCCCGGGCTTACTACTTTAGAACCTAAGGATAGGTTCGTAATAGGGGAGGATATATTAACGACTAATAGGTTATGTTAACCTTATGTTACCGTACCGGCGCCTATTATTCACTTAAACCCGCGCGCACGTACGTGGACCCCGCGCGCGCCGCTAACTAAGCCGGCCCGAGGGCTTAGCGCTTATATATCTACCTCGCGCCCTCCGCGCCTCTCTTAGATAGACCGTCTATTCGACTTATACCTTATCCGACTACGTACTTACACCTACTTATAACACTTCGAATAGACTATTACTAACGTGTAGAGAGACACGAGAAGCTACGATCGGGAGATCATATAAGTAAACGCGACAGTACCTAGGAGTACTAAGATATTAGGTACTAGACTCGAATCGAGTCGTACCTTAAGTAAGTCTAAGGCTAATACGATAGCTAATAGCGAGAAAGAACAATACTAACGACGACGACATAGCGACTACTAACCGCCGCGTTTATCGCGCGAACATTACTAGATCCTCCCTCTTCGTCCTACCGCCCGACCGCGACGCGATAAACAGCGACACGGGTGCGATATAGACCTAAGGTAGAGAGGAGGAGGTTCTAAAGTAGCTAACGGCTAAAGATAACACCTACTACAAGTAGCATAAGAAGGTCTTCGACCGACTCTAAGAGATCGAGGAAGAGGATGTCGAGACCGAGCTTAACTTAGCTAACCTATATAGGGATAAGTACATCGAGGACATTACTAAGGATGAGAGCGAGGCTCTTGCCCTAGGCACGAAGAAGAGGAGGGTTACTATCGACTAATTTCAAGACGCCTTCGAGTCCCTTAATAGGCTAAGCTCGGAGAAGCTTAAGAAGCGAGTTAACGACTACCCTAAGGAGGTCTATAAGATCCTTATCGATATCGAGTCCGACTACCGACGAGCATATAAGACTATTAAGGCTCTTTAACTCGCTAACTGCATTAATATACGTAAGGCTAAGGATACGAAGGAGTAGATAGATCGACTCGAGGACGAAGCTAGTACTATATAAGCTAAAGTAGACTAGAGATAAGCTAAGGTAGATAAGCTAAAAGTAGAGCTCGCGAAGTACACCGACAAAGTCGTTATCGACCCGGATAAGCTAGATAAGGTTAAGGCCGAGTTAGCTACGACTACGGAAGCGAGGAAGCTATATCGCATCTAGTACAAGGTAGCTAAGGCTAAGCTTATTAACGCTAAGAAGCGCATCGAAGAGCTTAAGAAGAAGGAGAAGGAGAGACGTAAGAAGTATAAGAAGCGTAAGAAGCGTAAGAAGCGTAGGCGATCTAAGTAGCGTAAGGACTTACGTAAGGAGTTACCGCCTCTACGCACCGAATCTAAGGAGTCGCTAGAGCGTCGTCGTAATAGCGATAAGCTAAAACTAACTAGCGAAGACGATAACCTATTATTAGATTTCTCCGACTCCGACTCCGACTCCTCCGATAGTAATAACGAGCGCGGTTACCGTCGTAGTAGTAAGCGTAAGGGTTCTAAGTCTAAGAAGAAGAGTAAGGGACCGAAGTCCCGCTACACTATATACGACTCTACGATAACTACTAGCATTAAGTCGTTAAGCGAGCCGAAGGTACCGAAGGAGTTCGACCCCCTAGATAAGAAGGGCATTAAGTTCAAAGAGTAGTAGCGTGCCGCTGAAGCTAAGCTAGTAGCGTCCAAGTACCGCACTATTACGGCCTTACTATAGAATATCTAAAGCTAGCTTAAGAACTTAGCCTAGAAGTATATCGACTCTAAGATCCCTAGTCTTACTAAGGTTACAAACGGTACGACACTAGCTTACGCCTCGGTTAATAACATAATAGACGATCTAGTAGCCCGCTACGGCACTCGTAATACGTACGCTACTACTATAACTAAGCTTACTATACTAGACTAGGGCGAGAAGTAGAAGTTTAGCGAGTTCTACCCTATCTTCCGCGAGAACGTAGACATTATTAACCTAGATGCCGGTACTGCCGATAAGAAGCTTAAGAAGGACTTCCTACTACGTAAGCTAAACGCGAGATACGATAACCGCATCATAAGTAAGAACACGGCGAATGTAACCCTCGAGTAGGTCGTGTCTACGCTATATACTTACGAGGACAAGTTTAAGTAGTACGACCTTAAGCATAAGAAGTAGTCCGCTAATAAGCCTAAGTATACTAAGGGTAACGATAATAAGAAGGACGGTGCTATAGGTAGAGGTAGAAGTACTAATGCTCCTACTAACCCTAACTCTAAGACTAAGTAGGCCGACCGTCCGTAGAAGTACTAGCACCTATAGCTACTAGATACTACTAAGGCGTAAGAATGCATCGATTAGAATAAGTGCATAAAGTGCGAGGAGGTAGGTTACCGCCGTATCGACTACAATTAGTACCTACTAAAGGACGTTAGCCGGCGCCTATACGCGCTAGGCTATAACCTAAGTACTAACCGACGTAACGGCAACACCGGCGGCGGTTCGGAAAACGCATAGTCTACTCTATAAGCGTAATACATAGTAGACGAGACGAGTTAGTACGAGAGTTACGAGATTACGAGTATAAGAAGGAGCCTCTAGATAGAGGTAAGGTTTTAAGTATATCGGTATACTCCCTACTAGCAGCTAACCATTCTGTAGATAAACACAACCTAGTAATAGCTTCTTACCTAGTTATGCTATACATAGTAAATAGAAAGATCCCTACTTAGTCCTTCTATAATAATAGTACTAACTCTACGTACTTTAACATCGACTTTACGTATAAGAACGACCTTAATCTAGTCGAGCTACCTAACCTAATGGGACTAATGTTAGTAATAGCTAACCTACTAGTGAACTAATTACTTACAAAACAACGATATAGATCTAAATCGGCAATTACGTTAAGACGCGAGTTAGTTACTACACATCGCTAGAATATAATATTATCCTCGGCCGTCTATAGTACGACGAGCATTAGCCTGTATTCCACTATACGTTAGGAACCATAACCCTATTTTCACAATATTGTCGAGAGAACTACATATATAGCGACGAACCTATGTACGTATAGTCTATTAACGATAAGGGCATTACGCTAGTAGGCATCCTATAGATAGAGATACCCGTGCCCGAGTCGTTACTAGCTTCGACAGGTTACGTTAAGCCCTATGTCGAAGACGAAGAGCTAGCGGTAGTGTAGGAGACGTACTCTACGAAAGCCGCTATAAGACATGCGTTACCGGTAAATATGTAAGACGAGTCGGAGCTATTATACTACGTCCGGTAACCATTACTAGCTAATAGCCTAGAGACCTTAAAACGACTAGCACGCCGCACTAATAAGAAGGCATTAGTAGAACTAGAGCCGGAAATCGACATCTAACCTATTACTATAGAGGCCCTTAGACGTATAAGTAGGCGGAAGGGTTTTAAGGGGTGTGAGATTTACATAATGTAGATGTTCGATCTAAAGGAAGACTTAGATAGGTAGGTGGCTCGTAATCCCCTATCTACGTGTGCACTAAAGGCGTTTAGCATAAGGGCGAAGCTAGTATAAGGAGGTAGCGTAGCGATGCCTATAGATAGTAACACCTAAGCGTTTATAGATAGTAAGAAGTAATAAGACACCTAGGGTAATTACACCTAGCGTAAATTGAACGCTTTAGCTATATTAGCCGACGACTACTAACGCTTTATAAATCCGAAGGATAAGGACTAGGATCTAATCCCGTTACTACTACCCGAGTTTCGCGAAATAGTAAGACTATTTAGCCGTAAGGAGGTAGATAAAGTTCCCCTACGACGGCTAGGAGTCGATTATAAGATTAAGCTTAAAGTAGGTTAGACTCCGCCATTTAGGAGACTATACTCCTTCTCTATACGAGAGAACGAGGTGATTAAGAAATGGCTAGATAGTTAGCTTAAGAAGGGCGCGATCTAGCGTAGCGTATTACTAGTAGTAGCACCTGTCCTAATAGTTAAGAAACTAGGAGGTAGACTACGGGTCTACGTCGACTACCGAGCACTAAATGCGATTACGACTAAGAGTAGATATCCTATCCCCCTCTTCTAAGAGACACTAGATCGTATTGTAGGAGCGCAATGGTTCACTAAGCTAGACGTTATTGCCGCATTTAACCGTATCCGTATCGTAGCGGGCGATGAATAGAAGACGGCCTTTATAACGAGGTACGGGTAGTTTAAATATATTGTTATGCCCTTCGGCCTATATAACGCCCCTAGCACGTTTTAGTCATTTATTAACGACACGCTTCGTAAGTTCCTAGATAACTTCGTATTATACTACCTCGACGATACACTAGTTTTTAGTAAGACTCGTGAAGAACATATAGAGCATGTTATAAAAGTCCTTAAACGGTTAACGTGCTTCACCACCGAGCGGGCCACACCACCGAGCGGGCCACTTTTGCCAAGAACTGTACCACTTCCACAGATACAGCTATGCAACCACCATTACAGCGTGTATTGTCTTCAAACGAGGCCAAACTGACCTTAGCTGTCCAGGCCACGAAACGCGACGCGACAATCACGAATCGACTTGCTGCAAAGGTATACGACGCGTCTCGAACCACACTAGGGTATCGATTGAATGGACGACCTCCTCGGGGTGACTGCGAGCCCAATTCGAAGAAGCTTACAGAGCTAGAAGAGAGGGTGATACTTGAGTACATACTCGAGCTGGATCTTAGAGGTTTCCCGCCATCAAAGGCTAGCGTACGAGCAATGGCCGATTCATTGCTACAAGAGAAGGGCCTCAAGCCCGCTGGTCTCAATTGGACAGACAGGTTCATTGGGCGGCATCGTGAGCTAAAGGTTCGCATGACACGTGGATACGATCGTCAGCGAGCCCTAATGGAAGATCCAGACGTTATCGAGAAGTGGTTCTTGCTTGTGCGTAATATGAAGGAGAAATATGGCATCCTCGACCAGGACACCTACAACTTTGACGAGACAGGGTTTATGATGGGTGTTATTACGTCGCAGAGCGTCGTTACGGGTTCAGAAAGGCGTGGTGGAAAGAGGAAGGTCGTCCAACAGGGCAACAGAGAATGGGCAACAGTGATTGAGACCATCTGTGCAGACGGAACAGCGCTCCCACCCTACGTCATCCTTGCAGGCAAACAGCACATCAGTACCTGGTACCAAGACGGCAACTTGGGTCCAGACTGGACAATCGGGCTAACAGAGAACGGCTGGACCAACAATGAGTTCGGTATACGGTGGCTGGAGCATTTCCAGAAGCATACTGTAGCTCGTACGACTGGGGCATGGAGACTGCTCATTATCGATGGCCACGAGAGCCACAACTCGAAGGCATTCCAGAATCTGTGCAAGGAATACAAGATCTTGGCCCTATGTATGCCATCGCACGCCTCGCACTTACTCCAGCCATTGGATGTGGGTTGCTATTCGCCTTTGAAGAAGGCATACGGTGCTCAGCTCTCGGGCTTGGCACGCCAGCGCATCACTCATATCGACAAAGTAGAGTTCCTACGCGCCTTCCGGGCTGCCCATGACGCTGTATTTAGACAGGAGAACATCCTATCGAGCTTCAGAGGCGCTGGTTTGGTTCCATTCAATCCACAGGCAGTGATAGACAAGCTTGATGTTAAGCTACGTACGCCAACGCCTCCAGCTCCGGACTCTACCCCTTGGGAGTCGAAGACACCACGAACTGCAAAAGAATTCGACTCTCAATCGACACTAGTAACGAACAAAATGCGTGCCCGGGCAGGTTCATCGCCAAACTCGTTACAGGAAGGGGTGCATCAGCTTGTGAAAGGGAGTAGAGAGATAGCGCATCAGATGGCTCTTATGCGAAGCGAGATCAGTGAGCTACGCAAGTCTAACGAGGCCCTTACACAGCGGAAAGCACGAAAGCGCAAGTATATTCAGTCTAGAGGGTCTCTAAACTTCGATGAGGCGTCGCAATTGATACCTCCAGAGGATACTAGGAGGCAGGAAGTAAGTAGAGAGTCGCTAGATGGTGTTCGGCCAGCACCAAGGCTACGACGCTGCAAGCGATGTGGCGAGTCGGGGCATAACGTACGCACCTGTCAAGTAGACTTGCTAGATAGCGAAGAATCTGAAGAGGAATTGTCCTCCTAGTAACGATTCTGTAGGATGTCGTCGTGTTAAGATACCGTCGCAATCAAAGTGGAAGTGGTACAGTTCTTGGCAAAAGTGGCCCGCTCGGTGGTGTGGCCCGCTCGGTGGTGAAGCACGTTACGCAATTAGTAATAGTATTAGGTGCTGCTCGGACTAGACCGCATTCTTAACCTATCGTCGTCGCGAGTTCTAAACATTAGCGCGAATAACGTAGTTACCCCGTTAACGGCTACGATCCGAGAGCTATATATATAACTAGACGCTAAGGAAGCGGTACGATAGTTAGAGAACGACCTACCCTATTCCTTACTACGTAAGTACCGTCTTAATAACCGGTACGCCGTGCCGGTAGGAGGCATAATCTACATAAAGAACGTGTATAGAGGATATAGCCTATTCGTCCCGCTAGAGTTAGAAGAAGTACTCGACGACGGTGAAGTACTAGTACGTACCCGCATTACCTAGGCTTTCTATAATTACGTAGTCGTAGGACACATAGGCGACGAAAAGACGTACGAGCTAGTATGTTACGGAATGATTCCCATGGACCCTGGAATCATAATGACAAGACGAACACGTGACTCAAAGACGAACACGTGACTCATCCTGCCTGAGCGCTCAGACTTGGAGCGATCAGACTGCTCATGCTCAGACTGATCAGACTGCTCATGCTCAGACTGATCAGACTGATCACCGAGATCTACGAATCTCCTTTGTATTTAGGAACGCTAGAAACCCTTATGGTTCTAATGCGTTCAACTCATGTTACTATCTCACTGATTGGAATACAACTCTTATTCCAATTATTCATCTTCGCTCAGCTTGCTTCAGCCTCTCCAAAGAATAATCCCGCCACGTGACTTGACTTATCTCTCTTTGAGACTAGCCCTGGAACGAGACAATAACACTTTGAACGCCCTCAGGATGAGCGCTACTCAAGCAGCTGGTAGGGGAACACCCGCCCCCAGCGAAGCAGGAAGCATCCGCCGTGCGCCACCACAACAGACCGCTACGAGGAACGATGAGTCTGACGACGATGACGAGCCTATTCCAAGGAAGAATGACGTTAAGGCTGCTAAGCCAGACCTCTTCTATGGAGATAGAGCCAAGTTCGACGACTGGATCAGTCAGATGGATATGTACCTCATGTTCAACCCAGTCGATGCTAATAAGAGGACTATCTTCGCCATCACGTACCTTCGCGGAAGTGCGCAGAACTGGATCAAACCTTACCTTAAGGAATACCTTGAAGGTATGGGACGATTAGACCCCACTGGAATGTTCAGGAGCTACACCCTTTTCAAAGAAAAGATGAAATCAATCTTTGGAACCTCGAACGAAGTCCAACAGGCCATACGAATCATTCAACACCCGAAACAGAAGACGTCTGCTTCAGAGTATGCCGCCAAATTCGAAGAGTACGGACAAATCACCAGATGGGACCAGACGGCGTTGATGACTATGTTCCGACGTGGACTCAAAGACTCCGTCAAGGACGAGTTAATGAGACACGGGGGACGGATCACCAACCTCGAAGAGCTAATGAAGGCGTCGATCAACATCGATGACCAGCTCTGGGAACGACACCAGGAGAAGAAATACGACTCCAAAGTAGGAGGAATAGCAGGATATGCTCCGGACCGCAGACCCTTAGGAGGATACGTTGCGAAGGGAGAATTCTCACGACAAAGCCAACCCTACTATGGACCACAGCCAATGGAACTGGACGTTACCCAACGAGGACGGAAGATCGATAAGAGTAGGGGCCACGGAAAGCCCTTAAAAGGAAAAGGAAAACTCACATGTTATGCCTGTGGCAAGGAAGGCCACATGGCGCGGGATTGCCGCGGTAAAAATATGGTGCGCCGCGAGCAGTTCAATATGATGCAACCCCGAACTAGTAAATCTGAGAGCAGCGTTGGATCTCGGGGAGATACCGACTATACTCGGAGAGTGGAGGAGAGAGCTAGCAACAGAAGCACGACGCCTCTCCTGGACCCCTCAGAAGGACGAGGAGGATACCATGGGCAGCAAATGGTGGTCATTCCATTTGATGCGAAGAACCAACCACGACAGTTCAACATGATGACACGAAGAGTCGACTACGAGACCGAATCCGAGTCTCGAAATGGTCATGGAAGCCTTCATTGGCGATTCTGTTACCAAGACTCGTGTCAAATCCACTACGCCGCGAAGTCAGGCGCAGGGTATTGGCCTCAGCAACCACGAGGAACCCTAGGAGCGACGCATAGGCAAGACGCCACGCTCAGAGAAGTGGACATCGATGAATCCTACTTCAACAAAGATGGAAGCGACAAAGAAAATCAGGACCCAGGATGGAACGGATCATGGTCACCAGAACCACAGGAAGAAAGTCAAGAAACCACCGGGCTAGATACCATCGAGGAAGAACAGGATCCGGAAGAATCAAGCGAAGAAGATTCCTCCGAAGGAGAAGAGAGCGACACTAACGACGACAACGAACAACTTACCTTCACGGTAGATGCACCTAAGAAACTGTACGACATGATTATCTACCTACAGAGAAGGCACGAGGAATTCCTACCTAAAATAGGCGGACGAAGAAGGCTACATTCCATTGAGTTTGACAAGACACTTAACACCCTACGAGGCATGGCCTGGGGATACCCACTCATGGAAACAACCGAGAACCTAGCAACCGCCATTACAGAACGACCACCGATAGGAAGCCGAATAACAGGAACCGGATATCTTACACCGTCAGGGACATTCATATCGAATGAATTACGAACAGCAGTACAGCATGTACGGGCTCTCTACTCAGAAACGCAGAAGATCCAGGAACGCAATAGATTACAAGTGTGGACACAGGGCAACGGGCTACAGGTTCTAGCCGAAGCCTCTAGGCACGAAGCACAGCGAACCGCATACCATTCGGGAAAAGGATCAGCTCCCCAGGAATGAGCGACCGGAGGGAGTTATGCAACACTCAGGCTCACGCATCGACATCAAACACAGTTTTCCAGACACAAGCAATCGTCAACGGACACAAAACCAGTGTCATGATCGACTCAGGAGCAGCGGGGAATTTTATCTCCGAGTCTTTCACAAGAAGAAACGGGTTAGCTACCCTGAAGAAGAAATGGGGTTACGAGTTGATCGCGGTAAACGGATCATCGTTACCTAGCGTGGAATGGGAGACGATACCATTGCCACTGGCTATCCAACAGCACCACGAGAATATTACCTTGGATGTCACTGATATGGCCAGTCATGACATAGTATTAGGTATGCCTTGGTTGAGAAAGCACAATCCAGTAATCGACTGGAGAAGAGGAGTACTCACATTTAGGGAATGCGATTGCGTTGTCGACATTCAGCCTGCGCAGTGGCAGCGTTCACTGGCAGATGAGGCAAGGAAACAGCTAAACGAGATACAGCTTGCGCCGACTAGAAGGACAGAAGAACCACCTTCGACCGGGACAGACACTGGCGTGGGGCCGCCGGGTCACGAAGTCACTGGAAGTGATGGAAGTAACGCACCATCGAAGAATACTAACATCTCAGAGTTGAGTATTCCCAAGGAGTATCGCAAGTGGTCGCGACTCTTTGAAGAGGAGAGAGGCAAAACCGCCTTACCTAAGCACCGCCCATGGGATCATAAGATTAACATTCAGCCAGGGAAAGAGCCTCCATGGGGACCCCTATATCAAATGTCTGAGAAAGAGCTACAGACCCTACGAGAATGGCTGAAGGAGAAGCTAGCCAAAGGATGGATAAGAAGATCCACCTCGAGTGCAGGAACTCCATGTATGTTCGTTCCAAAAGCAAACGGGAAGTTACGACTCGTACAAGACTACAGGAAGTTAAACGAGATCACGATTAAGAACCGATACCCGCTACCCAACATCGAAGAAGCACAAGACAGATTAACCGGATCAGACTGGTACACGAAGATTGACCTACGAGATGCCTTCTACGCTATACGGATGGCAGAAGGAGAAGAATGGAAAACCGCTTTCAGAACAAGATACGGACTTTACGAATTCTTGGTTATGCCAATGGGATTGACCAACGCACCCGCATCCTGCCAGGACCTTGTCAACGAAACACTTAGAGACCTACTCGATGTATGCGTTATCGCATACATGGACGACATACTGGTCTACACAAAAGGGTCCCTACAGGAACACATAAAACAAGTCCAGGACGTCTTCGAACGACTCACGCAATCAGGGTTCAAGACGGCACCCGAGAAATGCGAATTCCACAAGAAAGAAGTCAAATTCTTAGGCTTCATTATTAGCACCACAGGGATAACGATCGACCCTGCGAAGACACAGTCAATTAGAGAGTGGCCAGAACCGAAAACAGTCAAGGACGTACAATCATTCCTTGGACTAGCGAACTACAACCGGAAATTTATTAAGGACTATTCAAAGATAGCAGCACCAATGACGATGCTTACAAGAAAGGACGTCACCTGGAAATGGGGAAAAGAACAGACTGAAGCATTCAAGAAACTTAAGGAACAATGCGCTTCAGCCCCCACGCTTCGACTATTCGATGGTAGCAAGGAAGTCCACATCGAGACCGACGCGTCTGATATGGCAATAGGCGCATGTCTAACACAGACACACGACGGGCAGAGACACCCAGTAGCCTATTACTCCCGGAAAATGACCACAGCGGAACAGAACTACGACATCCATGATAAAGAGCTTCTAGCCATTGTTGCTGCTATGCAACATTGGAGAGTATATGTCGAGGGCCCACCGAAGTTAACGATTCTTTCTGACCACAAGAATCTTACGTACTTCACGACGACGAAAGAACTTACCCGAAGGCAAGCCCGCTGGTCGGAGCTGCTAGGACAGTATAAGTTCGAAATCAAATATACTCCAGGACGAGAGAATGGCCGCGCCGACGCGTTGAGCCGAAGAAGCGACTACATGGAAGGAAAAGAACCAGTGCAACATAAAATACTAAAGACAAACCCCGACGGAAGTCTTAGTGCCAACACAAGAGAATTTAACAACATCGTACGGATATTAGGCGACAGGGACGAACAATTCCCTATATCGCAAGGAAAATACCAAGTACCTAAGGATCGAGAAGAAGAATGCATACGACAACATCACGACGGACCAAATTACGGACACCCCGGAACTTCAAAAACAATGGACCTAATACAGCGCAGTTTCTCATTTCCACAGATGAGACTTAAGGTGTCACGCTATATTAAACAATGCGTACACTGCCAACGAAACAAGGCTGCGAGACACGCAAAATACGGTCACCTACAGTTCAGGACACCACCAACGAAACCATGGGACGAAGTCACAATGGACTTTATCACGAAACTCCCACCGTCAAGAGATCAAGTTACGAAACAACCATACGACATGATACTAGTCATGGTTGATAGACTTACGAAATACGCACACTTCATTCCTGCATCGGAAACGTACAATGCAGAGCAGCTCGGATACCTCGTACTAGACAGACTTATCCGATACCATGGATTCCCTCAAGCATTTATAACGGACAGAGACAAGCTATTTACATCGAACTATTGGAAGACGCTTATGGGAACGATCGGAATCAAACACAAGCTGTCGACAGCATATCATCCGGAGACAGACGGACAAACCGAAAGGATGAATCAAACGCTAGAACAATACCTACGACACTACATCAACTACGCACAAGACAACTGGGTTTCATTACTGCCAATGGCGCAGATTGCACTGAACAACCACAAATCGGAGACAACTTCAACGACGCCATTTTATGCGAACTTTGGTAAAGATCCTAACCTATTTGGAACACCTGGATCCCACCCACAAGCCGAAAGAGCAATCGTGACGACGGACACTCTTAAGGAAGTGCACAAAGAAACACGCAAGGCGATCGAAGATGCACAACGAAAACTGTCTCAACAACGGCAGGACACGAGAAAAATGGCACCTCTGCTAAAAGAGGGGGATAAGGTCTATCTCCTTACAAAAAACTTGAGAACAAGAAGACAGACCAAGAAACTGGATCACGTCAAGGTCGGACCATTTTTAATCGACAAAGTCGTAGGACTAGTCAACTATCGACTACGACTACCACCAGACGCCAAAATCCACCCAGTCTTCCATATCTCCAAGTTGGAACCCGCAGACGCCGAAACACCCTGCCAGGAGAGCTTCCATTTTAAACCGGAAGCAGAAAACGAATTTGAAGTCGAAAGAATCCTAGATAAGAAAGGTCAGCGATACCTTGTCAAATGGAAAGGATACGACGAATCAGAAAATACCTGGGAACCAAAACAAAACCTACGAAACTGTCAGCAAAAGATCCAGGAATACTACAAGACCAAAAAAGCGGCCAGCGGACTAGTCACCGATTGGTGACCAGTCCGCCGGGAGCAGCTAGAGTAGGAATCGAACCCACGACCTCAAGAGTGTAGACAACTTGCGCTCTACCACTGAGCTACCTAGCCGATCAATGGAAACAGGGACACAACTTACAAATAAGTACCCTAAAGGGACTCTACCCCTAGGGACTCGCCCCAAGGCTCCGCCCCAGAAAGCGCCGCCCAGTCATTTACGGGCATCTCTAGGATATCCGAGAAAGGAACTAGCGAAGGAGGCACCTCTACCCCCGACGCCTGTTCAAGGGACGCTAGCTCCTCGCGCGCCTCTTCTTCCTCGAGCTCCTCCAACTCCTTAGCGACGGCATCATCGGTACGACGCTCAGCTAACCGTAGCTGTTTCCGAAGACGGATCTTGCGCATCTTCAGCCGCACCTCCTCCTCTTCGATCCTCTCAAGCTCCAGCTTGAGTTTATCGCGCGAATCGCGAAGGCGTTCCCACTCCGGACGAGAAAGACGCACATCGCAATCCTTACAGCCTTTTCGAATGCAGGCCGAACACTTCCCAGACCGAGAGCCCACGATACACCTCACTACTGCGCCCGAGGATCGAGACTTCTGACAATTCGTACATGGGGCCATTTCGATACCGGAAACTTCAGTATCCGAAGCAAGTCGTTGACGGCGTTTGTGGGAGGAAGAAGACATCGTTGCGAGACACGAAAAGGAAGTACAACATGACTTAAGAAGCTTCGGGACGAAGCTAGGCTAAGAAGGGGATGGTGTTACGGAATGATTCCCATGGACCCTGGAATCATAATGACAAGACGAACACGTGACTCAAAGACGAACACGTGACTCATCCTGCCTGAGCGCTCAGACTTGGAGCGATCAGACTGCTCATGCTCAGACTGATCAGACTGCTCATGCTCAGACTGATCAGACTGATCACCGAGATCTACGAATCTCCTTTGTATTTAGGAACGCTAGAAACCCTTATGGTTCTAATGCGTTCAACTCATGTTACTATCTCACTGATTGGAATACAACTCTTATTCCAATTATTCATCTTCGCTCAGCTTGCTTCAGCCTCTCCAAAGAATAATCCCGCCACGTGACTTGACTTATCTCTCTTTGAGACTAGCCCTGGAACGAGACAATAACATAGTAGTACGTAACTACGTTTAGCCTAGTATAGCACGTTTCGTTAAGACGTATATACAAGCCTATCGTATCTATCGCACGAATAAGAGTACGAACATCTAATACCTAGGACTACTAAAACCCTTACCTATTCCCTTTATAGTATAGGAGGATGTTACGATAGACTTCGTAACCTACCTACTACCGGGTAAGAGCGCGCTAGATGGGCAGACCTATAAAGATGCCCTAATAGTTACATGTCGACTTACTAAGGAAAAGTATATAATCCCGGTTTAGTTAATGACTATAGAACACATAGCTCTCGTATACCTACGGTATATATTTAGTAGACATAGGCTCCTAAAGAGCATTATCTCCGACCGCGGCACATAGTAGGTTTCCGCATTCTAGAGACGCCTCTACGTACTACTAGGAATTAAGTAGAAGCTCTCGTTAGCTTACTACCCTAAGACTAATAGACAGTTAGAGAATACGAATAAGGTAATAGAGTAGTATTAGCGTATGTTTATTAACTACGCCTAGGATAATTAGCTAGATTAGACTCCCCTCGCTAATTTTATAGCGAATAACGTAGTATCGGCTATAATAGGTATATTACCTTTCTACGCTAACACGGGTCGTAACCTAAGGTTCTCTAAACTCGAACTCGATCTACTAATGCCACTTATGCCCTATAAGTAGCGCTTAGATACTAAAGTAGTAAACCGCTTCGTAGTAAAGATGCACGATATATAGCAATATCTTCGCTAGTAGATAGCTCTCGCTTAAGCCGTGTAAGCTAAGTATACTAACTAGAACCGTACACTAGCGCCGCTCTATAAGGAAGGCGATAAGGTATAGGTTAGTACCGAGAACTAGGCTATAGAGAGACCTTTACGAAAGATAGATGTTAGGTAGTTAGGCCCGTACGTAATTACGGAGGTGCTTCCGGGCAACGCTTATAAAGTGGATCTCCTACCTACTATAAATATCGATAACTACTTCTATTCGCATCTCCTTATACTAGTATACCCGCTAGTTTAAGGATAAGTATAACCTACACCTCCGCCGATTCGCATTATTAACGACGAATAGTACGTACCCGTCGCGACACTAGCCGAGCCCGACTAGTAGGAAGTTAAATAAATCCTCGACTATAAGAAGAGATAGCCGCGTAGTAGAGTACTAGCCGGAGGCAAGCAACCGTATTAGGAATACTTAGTAAAGTATGTTAGATACAATCGGCTATCCTATAAAGCTACGGATTAGGTTATCGAGACTACCGCCGCCTCTATAGCCGACTTTTACTATAATTACCTAAGAGCGCCTAAACTACCTAGTTTTTAACCACCTATAGACTAGGTCGTAAATGAGAATGCTATAGGCATGCGCATAGCGCGCATAGATCCTAATGTAGTAGCGATAGCTCTAATACCGGCGGAACTAGGCCTCTAGACTTATAAGAAAGAGAGTAATACGCGTCGCGATAACGATCCTTCTCGACAATTAGACCGAGTCCCTAAAGCTAAGCGCCTAAGTGGCGCGAGTCACGATAGTAGCGACAATGCCGATAGTTACTAGAATATAGTATATAGCCGCCTAGATAGCGCGAGTCACTACGGCATAGGGCGCCTATGCGACGAGCTTAGTATAACTACCGAGAAGGACACCGTCCGGACAGTAACTGAGGTTACTACGCCGTGTCGCCGTAGAGGCTTACCTACGTTACGTAGCATTATAGATAGTTACGAGGTAGACGAGACATTAAATAGCGATAAGATAAACTACGATAAGACGAACGAGATGGACGTAATAGATAACGACCTAATGGATAATAAGACATTTGTAACGGTAATGATAGATGTAAGAGGAAAGAGTGCTCCGGAGCGTACTCTAAAAGGGGGGGGTAGTGTTACCGTACCGGCGCCTATTATTTACTTAAACCCGCGCGTACGTACGTGGACCCCGGGCGCGCCGCTAACTAAGCCGGCCCGAGGGCTTAGCGCTTATATATCTACCTCGCGCTCTCCGCGCCTCTCTTAGATAGACCGTCTATTCGACTTGTACCTTATCCGACTACGTGCTTACACCTACTTATAACACCTTAGGTTTAGAGGGGGTCCCTTAGGTCCAACTTACCCTAATTTCATTTAGGTTTAATTAGACATTTAGGTAAGCTAGTAGGACCTAGTATAGCTATTAAGATATATACTACGTAGTTAAGTATTGTAAGCGTAGCATTAAGGCAACAATTCAATTCATACCTCTCGAGTAGAGGGTATAGGGGTTTAGGTCCGCTAATCCTCTTATTTTATCTAGCTACTACGCTACTCGTTACGTAACCTAATTTCCCGGTCCCGGGACCGGTAAATACCCCTACTTACGTAAGCACCGCTCTATACTACTATAACTCGGACAGGCCTACATAGGGTAGTTAGTAGACATTAGTATTTATTTTAAAAATAAACTCTTATAGGGCGCGCTACGGCGCTACGTAGATAGAAGATAGGCGCGTAGTAGGCGGCTAATATACGTGGAGCGCGCGATTACTCGTTATTATTATCCTTATTATCCTCCTTATTATACTCGCCCCGTAGGGCTAGTAGTAAGAAGGCCCTATCGGCCGTAGTAGTATTAATGTTTCTAGCCTATAGCAACTATAACTACGGTTAGTATAGGACACGTATACGACACGTATATTACTTACCGCACGGCCGAGCTCGAAGAGCCTATTAAGGGCCCTATTCTACTCTTACTATAGAACTACGGACGTAGTAGCGGCGGCGGAGGAGGGGGTAGTAGTAGTAAAGGCGCCGGCAAAGCGTACGCGGGTATCGCCTATACGCTTATTCTTATAGGTACTAAACTATCTCTTAGCCTAGGAGGAGGTTAGCCGATTTATATAGGGAGCGATAGTACGCCGTATACGGCGAGCGTAGGGAGCGCTAGCGAGGCGTAGCACTTACCTCTAGGATCTACTCGCCTAGCTAGGCGTAGAGCTCGTACTACTAGTCTAGAGCATCCTACTCTTACTTAGTAATAGGGTTACTAAGCCCCTAGATAAGCTTATCGCGCTAAGCGCGAGCGGCGCGTAGGCGAGCTACTAGCTACGCGATAGCGACGCTAGTCTTACTAACGTAGAGGTACCTAATGTCTCTATAGCGCCTACACTTCTTAAGTAACTCGCCGGTAGTAATACTATTACACGTATCCTACTCGTCTACTATACTATTAGTAAGCGTATCGTAAGCGAAGAGCGTAGCGAATACTTACTAGCTACGAAGTATAGGAGGTAACGTATATATATCTTAATGTCTATACCTAGGCGCCTAGCTAGTAAGGACTTAGGGGTCTACGGCCCTAGTACGCTAAACTTACGCTTCGCTAGCGTATCTAGTACGCCGAGCGCGCTAGACATCTATACTCGTAGTACTAGTAATAGTGTTAGTAGTACTAATAGGCCCCCTATAAGGGCCTCCTAGCGAAGCTAGTCTTAGATAGCTTCCTCTAAAGCTATAGTAGTACTAGCGGGTCGCTAGATAGTCGCTAGCGAGGAGCTAGTAGATCGCTAGTAGTACGTGTGTAGTGCGCTACGAGAACGTAGTAAAAGGGAAAAGAAGGAAAAGGAGGGAGAAGGTACGCTTCTTAAACCCTCGAGTTAGTTAACCCGGTAACTATAACTTTATACCTACCTACACTACGATAACGAGACGTACGAGACCTGTAGGCGGGTCGTATAGTAACGGAATCTACGAGAAGTAGATAGATTACTTATATAGAAGCCTCCTAAAGCCGCGAGCTAAGGGTAGCTCGTCCTAGAAGGGGAGGCAGTTATAAGGGTAGCCTATATGTTACGGAATGATTCCTATAGACCCTAGAATTATAACGATAAGACAAATACGTAACTCATCCTACCCGAGCGCTTAGACTTAGAGCGATTAGACTACTTATACTTAGACTAATTAGACTACTTATACTTAGAATAATTAGACTAATTACCGAGATCTACGAATCTCCTTTATATTTAGGAACGCTAAGAACCCCTTATAGTTTCGAAGCGTTCAACTTACTGTTTAATATTACTGTTTAGAATACACTATAACCTAACCTCTACCTTACTGCTACTTAGTCTTTATAAGATAAGATAGCTACTACTTTATTACTCTCCCTCGACTTCCTATCGGCCCGAGAATAAACCCGATTAAGCTTGTCTTCTTAACTTATAATATTATTAGGTTATACTAAACCTAATAGCTTTAAACGCCCTCTATGATAGGAGACCGATAGAGTGAACGGGGAACACCCGCCCCTAGTAAAGTAAGTAGAGCCCGACGACCTTAGACCGCGAACGATGCTATTAATGCCTTAGCTACTTATATAGGCAACGATACCCTTAAGGTTAGTAAGCTAGAATACTACTATAGCGACCGAGACAAGTTTAACACTTAGGTCTCTTAGATAGACATGTACTTCTTATTTAACTCTATACCTAAGAACCTTAAGCCTATCTTTACTACTACCTTTTTAAGAGGACGAGCATAACATTAGGTTAAACTATTCCTTAGGAAATACCTAGATAGTAACGGAGAAGACAATACCGACGGAATCTTTAGGTTATATAACTATCTTAAGTATACTATAAAGAGCGTCTTTAGTATCTCTAATAAGATTACTACTGCCGTTCGTGTTATTTAGCATTTAACCTAGAAGACATCTACTACCGAATATACTACTAAATTCTAGGAATACGCGCAACTTACCGATTAGGACGACGAAGCACTTTAAGTTATGTACCGGAGAGAACTAAAGGAGTATATTAAGGACGAGTTAATAAGGGACGGTCGGAAGATCGATAGCTTAGGCGACCTCGTTAGAGTTACGATTAATCTTAACGATAAGCTCTACGAGAGAGCTATAGAACGACGATACGATTCTAAGGTATCCGGAAAGGCTAGATACATACTAGGCTATAACAACCGTAATAGAGGCTTCTACAATAACTATAATAATAAGCCTAGGGACAAACCGTACTACGGACTATAGCTAATGGAACTCGACGTTACCGAGAAGGGTCGTAAGATTAGGAATAGTAACGGGAATAGAGCATCCCGGAGTTCGAAAGAAATACGAACTTACTACGGATGTAGTAAACCTAGCTACCTAGTAAGGGACTGCCGCGGTAAGAATATAGTGCGCCGCGAACAGTTTAACATAATGCAACCCCGAACTAGTAAATCTAAGAGTAGCGTTAGATCTTAAGGAGATACCGACTATACTCGGAGAGTAGGGGAGAGAGCTAGTAATAGAAGCACGACGCCTCTCCTAGACCCCTTAGAAGGACGAGGAGGATACTATAGGTACTAAATAGTAGTTATTCTATTTAATACGAAGAACTAACTACGACAGTTTAATATAATAACACGAAGAGTCGACTACGAGATCGAATCCGAGTCTCGAAATGGTTATAGAAGCCTTTATTAGCGATTCTATTACTAAGACTCGTGTTAAGTCTACTACGCCGCGAAGTTAAGCGTAGGGTATTAGCCTTAATAACCGAGAGGAACCTTAGGAGTAACGTATAGGCAAAATGCTACGCTCCGAGAAGTAGACATCGATAAATCCTACTTTAATAACGATAAAAGCGATAAAGAAAACTAAGACCTAGGATAGAACGGATTATAGTTACCGGAACCATAGGAAGAAAGTTAAGAAACTACCGGGCTAGATACTATCGAAGAAGATTAGGATCCGGAAGAATTAAGCGAAGAAGATTCCTCCGAAGGAGAAGAGAGCGACACTAACGACGACAATAAATAACTAACCTTTACGATTAATGTACCTAAGAAACTATATAACATAATCGTATACCTATAAAGAAGGCACGAGGAATTCCTACCTAAGATAGACGGACGAAGGATGCTACACTCTATTAAGTTTAATAAGATACTCAACACCCTACGAGGCATAGCCTAGAGATACCTACTTATAGAAACAACCGAGAATCTAGTAACCGCTATTATAGAACGACTACAGATAGGGAGCCGAATAATAAGAACCGGATATCTTATACCGTTAGGAACATTTATATCGAATAAATTACGTAACGTAGTATAATACGCACGCGCACTCTACTTAGAAACGTAGAAGATCTAGGAACGTTACCGAATATAGGTGTAGATATAGAAAGGCTCGCGCTAGGTTTAAGCGGAGGCCTCGAGACACGAAGCACGACGTTCTATATACGAATAGGGAAAAGGATCGACTCCTTAGGAATAAGCGACTAAAGGGAGTTATGTAATATAGGAAAGGCTTAAGCATTACTAACGATAATAGTATTTTAAACTAAAATTATCGTTAACGGGCATAAGATAGATGCTATAATAGATTCTAGAGTAAGCGGGAACTTTACCTCCGAATCATTTATTATAAGACATAGGATCGCTACCTATAAGAAGAAAGAGGGTTATAAATTAATCGCGGTAGACGGATTATCCTTACCTAGTATAGAGCGCGAGACGATACCGCTACTACTTACTATCTAACGGTACTACGAGGAGATTATCTTAGATATTACTAACATAGCTAGTTATAACATCGTACTAGGTATGCCTTAGTTAAGAAAGCATAGCCTAGCAATCGACTAGAGAAGAGGAGTACTTACATTTAGGGAATGCGACTACGTTATCGACATTTAGCCTACGTAGCGGCAGCGTTCGCTAGTAGATAAGGTAAAGAGATAGCTAAATAGAATATAGCTTACGCCGAATAGAAGGATAGAAGAACTACCTTCGACTAGGATAGACACTAGCGTAGGGCCGCCGGGTTACGAAGTTACTAGTAGCGATAGAAGTAACGCACTATCGAAGGATACTAACATCTTAGAGTTAAGTATTCCTAAGGAGTATCGTAAGTAGTCGCGACTCTTTAAAGAGGAAAGAGGTAAGGATGCCTTACCTAAGTACTAACTATAGAATTATAAGATAAACATTTAGCTAGGGAAAGAGCCTCTATAGGGACCCCTATATTAAATGTCTAAGAAAGAGCTATAGACCCTACGAGAATAGCTAAAGGAGAAGCTAGCTAAAGGATAGATAAGAAAATCTACCTTAAGTATAGGAACTCTATACATGTTCGTTCTAAAAGCAAACGGGAAGTTACGACTCGTATAGGACTATAGGAAGTTAAACGAGATTACGATTAAGAACCGATACCCGCTACCTAACATCGAAGAAGTATAAGATAGATTAACCGGATCGGACTAGTACACGAAGATTAACCTACGAGATGCCTTCTATACTATACGAATAGTAGAAGGAGAAGAATAGAAAACCGCTTTTAGAATAAGATACGGACTCTACGAATTCTTAGTTATACTAATAGGATTAACTAACGCACCCGCATCCTACTAGGACCTTGTTAACGAAACACTTAGAGACCTACTCGACGTATGCGTTATCGCCTATATAGACGACATACTAGTCTACACGAAAGGATTCCTATAGGAGTACATAAGACAAGTCTAGGACGTATTCGAACGACTTACGCGTTTAGGATTTAAGACAGCACCCGAGAAATGCAAATTCTATAAGAAAGAAGTTAAATTCTTAGGCTTTATTATTAGTACTATAGGGATAACAATCGACCCTACGAAGATATAGTTAATTAGAGAATAGCTAGAACTAAAAACAGTTAAGGACGTACAATTATTCCTTAGACTAGCGAACTACAACCGGAAATTTATTAAGGACTACGTAAGGACAGTAGTACTAATAACGATGCTTACGAGGAAAGACGTTACTTAGAGATAGGGAAAGGAATAGATTAAAGTATTTAAGAAACTTAAGGAACAATGCGCTTTAGCCCCTACGCTTCGACTATTCGATAGTAGTAAGGAAGTCCACATTAAGACCGATACGTCTAATATAGTAATAGGCGCGTGTCTAACGTAGATACACGATAGGTAGAGACACCTAGTAGCCTATTACTCCCGGAAAATGACTATAGCGGAATAGAACTACGACATCTATAATAAAGAGCTTCTAGCTATTGTTACTACTATATAACATTAGAGAGTATATATCGAGGGCCTACCGAAGTTAACGATTCTTTCTAACTATAAGAATCTTACGTACTTTACGACGACGAAAGAACTTACCCGAAGGCAAGCCCGCTAGTTGGAGCTACTAGGACAGTATAAGTTCGAAATTAAATATACTCTAGGACGAGAGAATAGCCGCGCCGACGCGCTAAGCTAAAGAAGCGACTATATAGAAGGAAAAGAACTAGTGTAACACAAAATATTAAAGACAAACCCCGACGGAAGTCTTAGTACAAACACGAGAGAATTTAATAACATCGTACGGATACTAGGCGATAAGGACGAACAATTCCCTATATCGTAAGGGAAATACTAAGTACCTAAGGATCGAGAAGAAGAATGCATACGATAACATCATGACGGACTAACATATAGGTACCCTAGAACTTCGAAAACAATAGACCTAATATAGCGTAGCTTCTTATTCCTATAGATAAGGCAAAAGGTATTACGCTATATTAAGTAATGCGTACACTATTAACGAAACAAGGCTACGAGACATACAAAATACGGTTACCTACAGTTTAGGACACTACTAACAAAACTATAGGACGAAGTTATAATAGACTTTATTACGAAACTCCTACCGTTAAGAGACTAAGTTACGAAACAACTATACGATATAGTATTAGTTATAGTTAATAGACTTATAAAGTACGTATACTTCATTCCTACATTAGAGACATATAATGTAGAGTAGCTCGGATACCTCGTACTAGATAGACTTATCCAATACTACGGATTCCCTTAAGCGTTTATAACGGATAGAGATAAGTTATTTATATTGAATTACTAGAAAACGCTTATAGGAACGATCGGAATTAAACATAAGCTATTAACGGCATATTATCTAGAAATAGACGGATAAACCGAGAGGATAAATTAGACGCTAGAACAATACCTACGACACTACATTAACTACGTATAAGACAACTAGGTTTTATTACTACCAATAGTATAGATCGCACTAAATAACTATAAATTAGAGATAACTTTAACGACACTATTTTATGCGAACTTTAGGAAAGATCCTAACCTATTCGGAACACCTAGATCCTATCTATAAGCCGAAAGAGCGATCGTAACGACGGACACTCTTAAGGAAGTGCATAAAGAAACACGTAAGGCGATCGAAGATGTATAATATAAACTGTCTTAATAACGGCAAGACACGAGAAAAATGGCACCTCTACTAAAAGAGGGGGATAAGGTCTATCTCCTTATAAAAAAACTTAAGAACAAGAAGATAGACTAAGAAACTAGATTATGTTAAGGTCGGACTATTTTTTATCGATAAAGTTATAGGGCTAGTTAACTACCGCCTACGACTACTACCCGACGCGAAAATCTATCTAGTCTTCTATATTTCTAAGTTGGAACCCGCGGACGCCGAAACACCCTACTAGGAGAGCTTCCATTTCGAGCCGGAAGTAGAAAACGAATTCGAAGTCGAAAGAATCCTAGATAAGAAAGGTTAGCGATAGCTTATTAAATAGAAACGATACGACAAATTAGAAAATACCTAGGAACTAAAACAGAACCTACAAAACTGTTAATAAAAGATCCGAGAATACTATAAGAAAAATAAAGACCTATAAGTTAACCCGCGGAAAGTAGTTCGGGCACCTCCTAGAACTCGTTACCGAGACCCTTAATAGTACCCTATGTACCTAGTAATAAGTTAAGAGCTAGACCCTTATAAGGGATATCCGAAGGAAGTAAAGAAGCCTCTTCTATCTCCTACTCCTCGATCTCCCTTTCCTCGACGGAAATCGACTCCTCGGCGCGACGATCCACTAGATCTATCTACTAACGTAAGCGCTCCTCGCGCGCGCGAGCAATCTTTAGGTCCTCGAGAGCCTTCTTATAAACCCGTATCGCCTCCTCCTAAGCGGACCGAGACTCCTAGATTTTCTAACGAAGACGAGCCTTCTCCTCTACTAACCTCTTAAACTCCAACTAAGTTACTCTTACATCGCACCTTTAGCCGCGACGAAGATACTTACTATACTTCCCGGAACGAATGTGCACTTTATACACGCGACTATACTTTTTACACGTTAAGCATTTCTTAACTATAACTTCTTCCGCGGATTTAACAAACTCGTAGAGACGGCGGCGACGGATAGTGCTAGAAGGGCGTTAGAGGATAGGCATCGTAAAAGGAAGAAGCTATACGTGAATACATAGAGGATACCGTTCGTTATAAGTAAGCTTAAGGGACTAAGCTAGGCTAGAAGGGGGATAGTGTTACGGTTTAGTCTAAACGGTAGCCCCGACTAGATATACGTAACACTAATTACTTAGAGACACGTGATACTAATTATCTAGACGTACGTGACACTAATTACTTTACGGACTAATTAGTGTAATTAGTATACTTAGTAGGACTAATTAAGGTAATTATACTAAGCTATAGGCTCTACGCCGCGAATCTCCTTTATATTTAGGAACGCTAGAAACCCTTATAGTTCTAATACGTTTAACTTATGTTACTATCTCACTAATTAGAATATAACTCTTACTCTAATCATTTATCTTCGCTTAGCTTACTTTAGCCTCTCTAAAGAATACCGCTACGTAACTTAACTTATCTCTCCTTTAAGACTAGCCCTAGAACGAGACATAACACGCGGGTGTCGCCTATACGCTTATTCTTATAGGTAGAAAACTGTCTCTTAGCCTAGGAGGAGGTTAGCCGATTTATATAGGGAGCGATAGTACGCCGTATACGGCGAGCGTAGGGAGCGCTAGCGAGGCGTAGCACTTACCTCTAGGATCTACTCGCCTAGCTAGGCGTAGAGCTCGTACTACTAGTCTAGAGCATCCTACTCTTATTTAGTAATAGGGTTACTAAGCCCCTAGATAAGCTTATCGCGCTAGGCGCGAGCGGCGCGTAGGTAAGCTACTAGCTACGCGATAGCGACGCTAGTGTTACTAACGTAGGGGTGCCTAATGTCTCTATAGCGCCTACACTTCTTAAGTAACTCGCCGGTAGTAACACTATTACACGTATCCTACTCGTCTACTATACTATTAGTAAGCGTATCGTAAGCGAAGAGCGTAGCGAATACTTACTAGCTACGAAGTATAGGAGGTACCGTATATATATCTTAATGTCTATACCTAGGCGCCTAGCTAGTAAGGACTTAGGGGTCTACGGCCCTAGTACGCTAAACTTACGCTTCGCTAGCGTATCTAGTGCGCCGAGCGCGCTAGACATCTATACTCGTAGTACTAATAATAGTGTTAGTAGTACTAATAGGCCCCCTATAAGGGCCTCCTAGCGAAGCTAGTCTTAGATAGCTTCCTCTAAAGCTATAGTAGTACTAGCGGGTCGCTAGGTAGTCGCTAGCGAGGAGCTAGTAGATCGCTAGTAGTGCGGGTGTAGTACGCTACGAGAACGTAGTATAAGGGAAAAAGAAGGAAAAGGAGGGAGAGGGTACGCTTCTTAAACCCTCGAGTTAGTTAACCCGGTAACTATAACTTTATACCTACCTATACTACGATAACGATACGTACGAGACCCGTAGGCGGGTCGCATAGTAACGGAATCTACGAGAAGTAGATAGATTACTTATATAGAAATCTCCTAAAGCCGCGAGCTAAGGGTAGCTCGGCCTAGAAGGGGAGGCAGTTATAAGGGTAGCCTATAGCTAACCCTTACATGTAATACGGCTATGCCCGGCTTAGCATGCCGTACGTAACGCGTATACGTATACTAGGAGACGCGTATAGCGTCGATAGAAGAAAGTAAGCTTTAGTTTATCTACAATTAGAAGATCGTAGGCGTGCTATACATTACGACATCCCCTTATAGCCTTACGGCCCTTACATAGGTATTATTCTAGCGTTTAGTTTATCCTCTCGGTTTATCCGTCTATTTCCGGATAGTATACTATTAATAGCTTATGTTGAATTCCGATCGTTCCTATAAGCGTCTTCTAGTAGTTTAATGTAAATAGCTTATCTCTATCCGTTATAAATGCTTAAGGGAATCCGTAGTATTAGATAAGTCTATCTAGTACGAGGTATCCGAGCTACTCTACATTATATGTTTCTAATGTAGGAATAAAGTGTGCGTATTTTATAAGTCTATTAATTATAACTAGTATTATATCGTATAGTTATTTCGTAACTTAATCCCTTAACGGTAGGAGTTTCGTAATAAAGTCTATTATAACTTCGTCCTATAGTTTCGTCGGTAGTGTCCTAAACTATAGGTAACTGTATTTCGTATGTCTCGTAGCCTTATTTCGTTAGTAGTGTACGTATTGTCTAATGTAGCGTAATACCTTAAGTCTTATCTATAGGAATAAGAAACTGCGTTGTATTAGGTCCATTGTCTTTTTTAAAGTTCTAGGGTGTCTATAAGTTAGTCCGTCGTAATGTTATCGTATGCATTCTTCTTCTCGATCCTTTAGTACCTAGTATTTTCCTTACAATATAGGGAATTGTTCGTCCTTATTGCCTAGTATCCGTACGATGTTATTAAATTCTCTCGTGTTTGTACTAAGACTTCCGTCGGGGTTTGTCTTTAGTACTTTGTGTTACACTAGTTCTTTTCCTTCTATATAGTCGCTTCTTCGGCTTAGCGCGTCGGCGCGGCTATTCTCTCGTCCTAGAGTATATTTAATTTCGAACTTATACTGTCCTAGTAGCTCCAACTAGCGGGCTTGCCTTCGGGTAAGTTCTTTCGTCGTCGTAAAGTACGTAAGATTCTTATAGTTAGAAAGAATCGTTAACTTCGGTAGGCCCTCGATATATACTCTCTAATGTTATATAGTAGTAACAATAGCTAGAAGCTCTTTATTATAGATGTCGTAGTTCTATTCCGCTATAGTCATTTTCCGGGAGTAATAGGCTACTAGGTGTCTCTACCTATCGTGTATCTACGTTAGACACGCGCCTATTACTATATTAGACGTATCGGTCTTAATGTGGACTTCCTTACTACTATCGAATAGTCGAAGCGTAGGGGCTAAAGCGCATTGTTCCTTAAGTTTCTTAAATACTTTAATCTATTCCTTTCCCTATCTCTAAGTAACGTCTTTCCTCGTAAGCATCGTTATTAGTACTACTGTCCTTACGTAGTCCTTAATAAATTTCCGGTTGTAGTTCGCTAGTCTAAGGAATAATTGTACGTCCTTAACTGTTTTTAGTTCTAGCTATTCTCTAATTAACTATATCTTCGTAGGGTCGATTGTTATCCCTATAGTACTAATAATAAAGCCTAAGAATTTAACTTCTTTCTTATAGAATTTGCATTTCTCGGGTGCTGTCTTAAATCCTAAACGCGTAAGTCGTTCGAATACGTCCTAGACTTGTCTTATGTACTCCTATAGGAATCCTTTCGTGTAGACTAGTATGTCGTCTATATAGGCGATAACGCATACGTCGAGTAGGTCTCTAAGTGTTTCGTTAACAAGGTCCTAGTAGGATGCGGGTGCGTTAGTTAATCCTATTAGTATAACTAAGAATTCGTAGAGTCCGTATCTTATTCTAAAAGCGGTTTTCTATTCTTCTCCTTCTACTATTCGTATAGTATAGAAGGCATCTCGTAGGTTAATCTTCGTGTACTAGTCCGATCCGGTTAATCTATCTTATACTTCTTCGATGTTAGGTAGCGGGTATCGGTTCTTAATCGTAATCTCGTTTAACTTCCTATAGTCCTATACGAGTCGTAACTTCCCGTTTGCTTTTAGAACGAACATGTATAGAGTTCCTATACTTAAGGTAGATTTTCTTATCTATCCTTTAGCTAGCTTCTCCTTTAGCTATTCTCGTAGGGTCTATAGCTCTTTCTTAGACATTTAATATAGGGGTCCCTATAGAGGCTCTTTCCCTAGCTAAATGTTTATCTTATAATTCTATAGTTAGTACTTAGGTAAGGCATCCTTACCTCTTTCCTCTTTAAAGAGTCGCGACTACTTACGATACTCCTTAGGAATACTTAACTCTAAGATGTTAGTATCCTTCGATAGTGCGTTACTTCTATTGCTACTAGTAACTTCGTAACCCGGCGGCCCTACGCTAGTGTCTATCCTAGTCGAAGGTAGTTCTTCTATCCTTCTAGTTGGCGTAAGCTCGAATGCGTTAAGCTATTTCTTTACCTTATCTACTATCGTCCGCTGTCGATACGTAGGCTAAATGTCGATAACGTAGTCGCATTCCCTAAATGTAAGTACTCCTCTTCTCTAGTCGATTACTAGATTATGCTTTCTTAACTAAGGCATACCTAATACTATGTTATAACTAGCTATATTAATAACATCTAAGGTAATATTCTCGTAGTGCTATTAGATAGCTAGTAGTAATAGTGTCGTCTCCTATTCTACGCTAGGTAACGATAATCCGTTTACCGCGATTAACTCGTAACCCTATTTCTTCTTTAGGGTAGCTAACCCGTTTCTTCTTACGAAAGACTCGGAGATGAAATTCCCCGCTACTCCTAAGTCGATTATAACACTAGTCTTATGTCCGTTAACGATTACTTATGTCTAGAAAACTATGTTTAATGTCGATACGTAAGCCTAAGTGTTATATAACTCCCTTTAGTTACTTATTCCTAGGGAGTTAATCCTTTTCCCGAATAGTATGTAGTTCGCTATACTTCGTGCCTAGAGGCTTCGGCTAGAACCTGTAGCCCGTTGCCCTATGTCTACACTTATAGTCTATTACGTTCCTAGATCTTCTACGATTCTAAGTAGAGAGCCCGTACGTACTATACTACTATTCGTAGTTCATTTAAGACGAAAGTTCCTACTAGTGTTAGGTATCCGGTACCTATTATTTAGCTTCCTATAGGTAGTCGTTCGATAACTGCTTTAGCTAAGTTCTTAGTATTGTTTATAGTTAGGTAGCCCTATACTATACCCCTTATTATGTCGAGTGTCTTATCGAATTCGTTAGGGTTTAGGTATCGTTTCCCTAAGAACTTTAGTAGGAATTCTTCGTACCTTCGTTAGAGGTAGATAATTAACTTATAGAGCTTTCTTAGCGTATCTACCGTAAATGTGTATACTTCGTTTTCGTCGTCGGTGTCGCTCTCTTCTTCTTTAGATAAGTCCTTACTTAACTCCTCCGGTACGTAATCTTCTTCGATAGTATCTAGTTCGTTTATTTATTATTCTAGTGCTAGTAACTAGCGTCCGTTCTATTCTAGATCCTAGTTTTCTTTATTATCGTTATCGAAGTAAGATTCGTCTATATCTACTTCTTAGAGCTTGTTTTATCTGTATTAAGCTCCTAGGGTTCCTACTAGTTATCGTAGCTAGTACCTTACGCCTAACTTAGCGTTATAGTAGGTTTAACACGAGTCCTAGTCACAGAATCGCTAATAAAGGCTTCCGTAACCGTGTCGAGATTCTTTCTTAACTTTATAGTTAACTCCTCGTACTATTCTGCTAAACAGTCTAATAGTCTTTAACTGTTAGTTATTCGGTAGTAGTGTATGTTATTAAATATAGTATCCTCCTCGTCCTTACGAGGGGTCTAGGAGAGGCGTCGTAACCCGGTTACTATCCTTCTCCTCTACTCTCTAGGTATAGTTAAATTGTCGGGGTCTAACACTGCTCCTAGATTTGTCTACCTTTAGTTGCATTATATTGAACTGCTCGCGGCGCACTATATTTTTACCGCGGCAATCCCGTACTATGTAACCTTCCTTACTATAGGCATAGTATATAAGTTTTCCTTTTCCTTTAAAGGGCTTCCCGTAGCCCCTACTCTTATCGATCCTCCGTCCTCGTTAGGTAACGTCTAGTTCCATTAGCTATAGTCTATAGTAGGGCTAGCTTTATCGTAAGAATTCTCCCTTCGTAACGTACCCTCCTAAGGGTCTACGATCCGGAGCGTATCCTACTATAACTCCTACCTTAGAGTCGTATTTCTTTTCCTAGTATCGTTCCTAGAGCTAGTTATTAATGTTAATCGACGCCTTTATTAGCTCTTCGAGGTTAGTAATCTATCCCCCGTGTCTTATTAAATCGTCCTTAACGGAGTCCTTAAGTCTACGTCGGAACATAGTTATTAACGCCGTCTAGTCCTATCCGGTAATTTGTCCGTATTCTTCGAATTTAGCGGCATACTCTGAAGTAGACGTCTTCTGCTTTAGGTGTTGAATAATTCGTATGGCCTGTTGGACTTCGTTCGAGGTTCCAAAGATTGACTTCATCTTTTCTTTGAAAAGGGTGTAGCTCCTGAACATTCCGGTGGGGTCTTGTCGTCCCATACCTTCAAGGTATTCCTTAAGGTAAGGTTTAATCTAGTTCTACGCACTTCCGCGAAGGTACGTAATAGCGAAGATAGTTCTCTTATTAGCATCGACTAGGTTAAACATAAGGTATATATCTATCTAGTTAACCTAGTCGTCGAACTTAGCTCTATCTCTATAGAAGAGGTCTAGCTTAGTAGCCTTAACGTTATTCTTCCTTAGAGTAGGCTCGTCGTCGTTATTAGACTTATCGTCCTTTGTAGTAGTCTATTATAGTAGCGCACGGCGGATGCTTCCTACTTCGCTAGGGGCGGGTGTTCCCCTACTAGCTACTTAAGTAGCGCTTATCCTAAGGGCGTTTAAAGTGTTATGTCTCGTTCTAGGGCTAGTCTTAAAGGAGAGATAAGTTAAGTTACGTAGCGGTATTCTTTAGAGAGGCTAAAGTAAGCTAAGCGAAGATGAATGATTAGAGTAAGAGTTATATTTCAATTAGTAAGATAGTAACATAAGTTGAACGCATTAGAACTATAAGGGTTTCTAGCGTTCCTAAATATAAAGAAGATTCGCGGCGTAGAGCCTATAGCTTAGTATAATCACCTTAATTAGTCCTACTAAGTATACTAATTACACTAATTAGTCCGTAAAGTGATTAGTGTTACGTGCGTCTAGATAATTAGTATTACGTGTCTCTAAGTAATTAGTATTACGTATATCTAGTCGGGGCTACCGTTTAGACTAAACCGTAACACCGCGTACGCTTCGCCGGCGCCTCTACTACTACTACCTCCTCCTCCGCCGCCGCTACTACGTCCGTAGTTCTATAGTAATGTCTACTAACTACCCTATGTAGGCCTGTCTAAGTTGTGGTGGTGTGGAGCGGCGCTTATGTAAGTAGAGGTATTTACCGGTCCCGGGACCGTGAAATCAGGTTACGTAACGAGTAGCGTAGTAGCTAGATAAAATAAGAGGATTAGCGGACCTAAACCCCTATGCCCTCTACTCGAGAGGTATGAATTAAATTGTTACCTTAATGCTATACTTACAATGCTTAACTACGCAGTATATATCTTAATAGCTATACTAGGTCCCGCTAGCTTACCTAAATGTCCAATTAAACCTAAATGAAATTAGGGCAAGTTAGACCTAAGGGACCCCCCCCCTCTAAACCTAAGGTCGACATAACTAAACCTAAGGCTAACACAACTAATTAGTCGTTAATATATCCTCCCCCATTACGAACCTGTCCTTAGGTTCTAAAGCAGTGAGCCCGGGTACTATAGGTAGCGTAGTTAGTCGGTATAAGCTAAGGTAGTCTTATAGCAGTATAGTAGCTTACCCTACCATCTAGCTTAATATATAAGATGTTAGGTAGTCCTAGGGCCTACTAGCGACAGTTTATGAAGATCGAAAGGATCCTTCTAACAGAGACCGTAATAATAACGTTAATAACCGCGGCTCGCATCCGTCGTACTATACTAACGTATGCTACGAAACTAGCGAGGGAATAGACAGCTATGTTAGCATTAATCGAGCGGGCTAGATAGTCGAATAACGTAAACGCTACTTATAAGACAAGTAAGCGTTAGTACTAGTAACCTAATAAATCTAAAGACGAGTCTACCGCGTAGCTACAAGGTAAGTTAAGGAAGATAAGTAACTATAAGAAACAAGTAAGATCTAAGGACTAGAGGCACCTGTACCCGAGGCATTAGAACTAGAATTAGAACTAGAATTAGAACTAGAATTAGAACTAGAATTAGAACTAGAATTGGAACTAGAATCCTATAGGCTATAGCTGTAGCCGGAAATTAACTAGAAACTAGGAGCCTATAAACCCGCACTAACCACTTAGTTCTACTCATTCTTACATAACTCCTTTATCCAGACCCACTCGTTATCGTAGCTAACACTAGTCTTACTAGACGCGTCCCTAAGTAGCTAGCTAGTAAAGTTCCTATAGTAGTTGCGGAAGAAGCTCTTATTACGCCCTTCGCTTATAAAGCACATCTGCTCGAGAGTAGTAACTAAGCTAAGCTACTTGTCTATTAATTTCACCGCTCGGACGCGCTAATTATGCATCTTCTTATTAAAGAGCTCCGAGTCTAGGCGGACCGTAGCATTAAGCCACCTTCTAGCATTAAGGATAACTTCGTTATCGTTCTAAGACTTTAAACCCGCTAGGGCATTGGATAGAGGGCTAATGCTACTAAGGTGTACGGCCGTGGGAAAAGGATAGCCGGGTACTAGGCGTCGATACTTAAACCCTATAGCGCTCTTACTTAGCGTCTTAAAGTCACGATAGAGGTCTATTACCTAGTGCATACTCTAGCTTCTCTAGAGTTTAAGATAGTTATCGTCGCGGATCTCGATAAAGTAAGGGTTAATCTAACGTAGCGTCTTCTTATATGCGGCCTACCTTATTAGGACGCCTATAGTAGTCACCCGCATTTGCCTAGCGCTTAGGTCCTCTCTAAACCAGCTAATGCTGTTCTTACTTAGGTAATTCTAGACCCTAACCGAGAAGAAACGCTTAAATCGGCCGTCTTCTATATAGTCGTTAGTCTAGCACCACTAGATAAACTCTCTAGCATTCCCTTTCTTATAAAAACCGTGTAAAAACTCCGGCCTACTAGTGCCCTCTAAGTTAAGAGAGTATAGCATGTTAAGCCGGTTACTAGTCTAGTAGTTTTCAATTTCGAGGTTTAAGTCGACCCTAGTATACTACACTATAGTGTTCGCGTCACCCCCCTAATAAGCCCTATTAAAGCTAAAAATCGTAGGCCTATGGAAGGAGATAAACCGAGTGTAGTGTTAAGGGTGTAGCGCTACTTCTAAGAGCTATAGCCCGGGGTCTTATCGCATGATCTATTAGCTTAGAGAATACTACATGTTCTAGTAGACGCCGCCGTTACTAACCTTATTCAATTCTCGTAGGTACTATCGGTACACGTCGAATTCTCGACTCATTATTTCTCTAACTATTTTAACCCGCGGTGCTAGTTTAGCGTTATTATACTAGTATAGCATGTTACCATTAATGTAGGTACCGGTACTATTAAGATCGGCTTAGTTAGCTTCATTAATGCCGAATTTATCGAGGATCTAGTTATAGTTAGTATACGTAACGATACTACTCGTAGTACCGACTTTACCTCGAATACGGAGGTAGCTAAGCGGGTTAATAGTCTTCTAACTACGCTTATTAGGGCGAAACCACGACCCATTCTTTACCTTAATAGCTAAAAAACTCTTACCTTTAAAGAGCTAGTCTTAGACCTTAAGCGCGCGCTTATATAGGGTATTAGCGGTAATACCGGGATTTGTAACGAAGTAGAGGGCCTTATAGTAGAAATCTCGAATATACTAATCGCACATTATAGCGCTAACCTTACTATCCCTCTTAAGAACGTCCGAGACAGCATATTCGAGTATCTTAAGGCCCGCTATCCGGTACTTAGGTAGCTAGTTAATGCTATCTACATTAATCGAGTTTCTAAACTTAATGCTATAGTACTGTAAGGGCGCGCGTACCATAGGGTCCGAATGAGATAGTTGTTGTTCTACGAAGCTACGAAAGAGGAGCGCGAGGCGCGGCGGATAGATAAAGCATCGCCAAGCCGCGCTAACCCGATGCGGAAGGTCCGAGGTTCCGCCGGGACGACGCATCGTCAGTGAAGGGTCGCGGGCTGCCCGTGACAGTACCCCCCCTCTCAAAACTCGTCTCAGTCCTCTGAGCGTTCAGTCCATTAACTCGCCTATCCATCGTCTTGTGCGGCCACTTATCACCCTTGCCTGTCGAACTCCATAATCGTGCAAACGTCCAATCGTCTTCAAGGTCGTCCTCCATCTCTGTCACTACTGCTGCGGCTTGCGCATCAGACTCTGTTTGCTCATACTGCTGGCACGCCCAGGGCCTAAGCCCCTCTTCGGCGAACGCTCGCGTCTGATCCTTTTGACCAAGGTTGGGTATCAATGCAGGCTCTGCAGGGTTCGCTAGAACATCGGTACAACTGTCTGTTCTGTCGTAGAGCTGAGGGCGGCGGCTTGCACCGTGATCCTCAGTTGGGACGACGGACTTTCCTGTAACCTGATCATCGTAGCGGTGCGTAGTGAACATGCGCTGACCAGATTCTATCAGAGGCAAGGCTCGGCTAGGCTTATTTGTGGCGGTGTCTCTGTCGACCCTGATCGTGTTAAGTCCGAGCACCTCATTGACTGGAGACCAGTCAGATGGCGTTGCGAAGCCCTGAGGCGTGGGCAAATCCGGCCGGCTGTGGTGAAAGTCCGCAAGAGCGGCGGCTGCCCTCACAAACAGGTCCTCTGCAGGTTGCCAAGTCTCTCCGGCCTCCATATCCTGATAGCCAGTCCATCGCACCTTGTACCAAGTGTCCACCTTGCGCTTCTTTCCCTTCTTCACTTTGCCTGCGCGCTTCCGCGTGTACATGTCCAAGATCTTGTCCACCTCATATTCTGGTGCCGGGGCTGTGACTGTGACATCGGCGACTGCGTCAGCTGCAGTTGTGTCGGGTTCGATGGCCACTGGCGGCGGCGGTGCCAGGTGCTGTCCCTCGAGCGGTGGGAGATCGGGGTTGTCGGCTCGCTGTAACAGGGAGGTGTGGAAGCAATTATCGAGTCCGCTCAATGCATCCGACAGGTTCGGCTTGTATGACAGCCTAGCGGGCATCACCTCCGTGATCTGGTACGGTCCTGCATATCTGCGGTCCAGCTTCTTGGATGGTCGAGTGGTGCGAATGTTCTTCGTGCTTAGATACACCCAGTCGCCAACCTTGTAGTCTGGTGGGATGCTTCGGTGCCTGTTTGCTGCTTCGGCTTGCAGCGCCTGTGACATCCTCATGTTCTCTTGAAGATTGCGATGTAGCTCACAGATGCGTTTGGCGAAGGCTTCGGCTGACTTGCTGTCGAGTCGCTGAAGGGTTGTCATGTGTCGGTCCTTGCCTGCTTGCAAATCGATACGCTCGGTGAACTCTGGGTTATATCCAACATTGGCGTAGAACGGTGACACTCCAGTGGTCTCCGACACTCGGTTGTTAATAGCGAACTGCGCTAAGCACAGCCAGTCGGCCCAGTCGCTCTGTGCCTCATTCGTGAAGGTGCGTAAGTACTGTTCCATCTCTTGGTTAGTGCGTTCTGATTGCCCATCCGTTTCAGGGTGGTAGGAGGAACTCAGCTTCCTGCTGATGCGCAGCATCTTGCATAGGCGCTTCCAGAAAGTGGCGATGAACTGCTTTCCGCGATCAGACGTGATGGTTTCTGGGAGGCCATGCCGGGTGAACACGTGCTTTAAGAAAAGTCGCGCCGCGTTCTGCGCTGTCATCGCGCCGATGGGTATCAGTTCCACTTCCTTAGTGAGTCTGTCGGTGACTGTCATAACATTGGTGTAAGTCATGCCGTCGAGTTCGCTTGGTGGCAGGTCAACCACAAAGTCAACTGCGATGTGTTGCCAAGGTCGTTCTGGCACCGAAAGTGGGTGCAGTAATCCAGGTGGCTGGGTATGCACAGATTTCGTCGTGCGGCACCTGCGGCAATTCGCGTTGTATCTGCGCACAGATCTAGCCAAACCAGGCCAGTAGAATTCACGTGCAACGAGCTCGTAGGTGCGGGCTCTGCCTGGGTGACCGGCCGCTGGGGTGTCATGGTTCATCTTGACTATCCGAGTGCGGAGCTTCTGGTCCTCTGGCACCCATAGACTCCAGTCATTATACTGGTTACGGACGTACAGCAGGTCCCCTTCGACCTTGCAGTGTACTGGATGCACCTTCGCTTTCTGAAGGAGTGCTGGGGTCTCGCCCTTCTGCAGGGCTCTGATAGCTGACTTCAGGTCTGCATCCGCGGCATAAGCCATTGTCATTCTGTACTCGAGTTCGGCTTCCTGTTCCGTCTCGGATGCTGTCTGCGTCTGCGTGGACGGTATGAATTCGGTGGCCTCCGGGTTCAGGGCTTCCTCAATTGGTGCGGTAGGTGTGTTCTCAACAGGTGCAACATCCTCAGCCGCATCTTCGACAGTTGCGCGCATCGAGTCGATCTTAAGAAATCGCTCAGGCGGCAGCAACGTCTGATGCTGATGCTGATTTCGCGGATCGTCCACCCCCTGCGGAAGGTCCTGGCTGCGTCTCGTGAGGCTGTCAGGCTTTGTGCCTTGGACACCTGGTCGATAGACAATACGGAAGTTGAACTGGGACAGGAATTCGGCCCAACGTGCCTGGCGCCGATTCAGCTGCTTAGTGGTCATAAAGTACTCCAAGTTCTTGTGATCCGTGAACACCTTCACGGGTTCGATGGTGTCATCATCCGCCTCGCAGGCCAACTCCGGGCGCCATTCCTCGAAGGCCTTAATAATCGCTAGAAGCTCCTTGTCATAAATCTCATAGTTGCATTCCTGCGGGCTCAGCTTCTTTGAATAGAATGCTACAGGGTGAAGCACGCCTTCCTCGTCGTACTGAGAAAGCACTCCGGCGTTCACGAAATCTGATGAGTCCGTTTCGACTACTGTTTGCCTACCGGGCACATAGTGTGCGAGCATACCGGCTTTGCTGAATGCTGCCTTCAGAGCGTCAAATGCTGCTTGGCATGCTGGTGTCCAGTCAACCCTGCGATTCTTGTGATTACTAGGTCCATTTGACTTGGTCAATTCGGTCAGCGGCGCTGCGAGGCGTGAGAAGGCCTCGATGAACCGTCTGTAAAAGTTGGCGAATCCGAGGAACGCCTGCACATCCTTGAGGTTGGAAGGTGCTTCCCATGACTGGATACATTCAAGCTTCTCTGGGTCCATTTCGATGCCATCTGGGGTGATAATAAGTCCCAGGTACTTAACTCGCTGCTGGTGGAACTCGCACTTGTCGATGTCGACCGTCAGTCCGGCATCCCTCAATTTTGCTAGTACCTTGCGCACATGTTCGATGTGCTCCTCCAGTGTGTCGCTAAAAATTAAAACGTCGTCCAGGTACGCGGAGACGAAGTCATCCAGGTGTTCTTGTAACACGCTGTTAATGTATGACTGAAACGACGCAGGGCCATTGCATAGGCCGAATGGTAACACAAGACATTCGTACACCCCATATCGTGTAGCGAATGCTGTAAGCCATTCGTGCCCTTCTGCAATGCGAAGCTTGTTGAAGGCTGCGACGATGTCCAGCTTCGTGAAGTACCTCTTGCCGTGCATGCGGTTCAGTGTCTCTTGGATTAGCGGTATAGGGTACCTGTTCTTGATAGTGATCGCATTGAGTCCTCGGTAGTCGATGCACACGCGCAGTCCACCGCCTGGCTTTCTGACTACCAGTACTGGTGCCGGCGATTGGCTCGTCTTCTGTCCTGCTGGCCGGACTTTGCCTTGTTGCTCCTGTTCGGTGACCCACTTCTTGACTGCTTCATTCTCCTGAGGCGCCAGTCCGTAGGGCTTACGGTATGGCGGTTCTTGGGGCCCATCAGGCTTGATGTGAATTTCGTGGTCGATTCCAGGTCTGTGAGGAGGAAGTCCTTCATGGTCTTTCGCTGAGAATGCATCTACGAGATCATGGTATTCTGGTGGGAGCTTCTCCTTCGGGTTATGGTTGAACTCCTTGTTCAGGAACTGATCCAAGTCATCAGCTGCCATTGCGCTCAGCTTGATCTCACCATCGCCTTCTTCGTCCTCTTTGCCGGTAGATAGTATGTAGAAACATTCAGCGCCAGGTCGGTGCGCGTACATCTCGAAGGCGCGCTGCGTGACGCCTATACACTCGACTTCCTCATCATCGTCGTACAGGCCCATCGAGGATAGGTTCAGTTCTGCTTCTGCCCCTCCTGCCGTGAAGCTGCGATCATCGGTGAAGGGCTCTGGTCCATATTTCATTGCTTCCTTACGTTGTCGGTGTCGATGGTTCAGGGACTGGACTGTTGTCGATGTCTTGTTCTTAAGACAGTGACCAAAGCAGTAGTCTGATCTGAGTGCCACTTCACCGGTCTCCCAGAAGATGTTTGGGTTGTGCGTGCTCAGCCACGGCAGGCCCAGGACGATGTCGTATTCGAGGTCGGTTATGTAGCATAGCATTTGCTCGTGATGACCGTCGATATCAACATCGACGAGGGCTACGTGCGTGATGCGACGTGCAGCAGCCTTACCATCCCCAAGGGTCAGGTTCTTGTTGCGCACAAGGGGTATCAAGGGTATTCTGTGTTTGCGTGTGAACTTCCAGTCGAGAAAGAGAGAGGTGGAAGCAGAGTCTACAAGGCCTCGTGCCTTCCCATGCTGTATCATTACTGGGAGTACTATGTGAGGGTGTACATCTGGTTGCTGCGGCTCCAATGCGCAGGCCGATATCTTCAGCTCCTCACCATAGTCTGTATCCGTGTCTTGCTCTTGCACTCTGTGTCTCTCAATCTCATGCTCTTTCTGTCCTTGGTTGTTCGGTTGACCACTGTCTGCCACGCTTAGGCAGTGGCCTCGCCATTTCCCTGCCCGGCGGCCAGGGAACTGAGGTTGGTGTTGCCTCCGTTGTTGTTACGCGGGCGCGGTGGGCGATAGTCGCCGTCGTAGCCATACATCGGGCACTCGGTATTGCTGGATAAGTGGGGTCCGGTGCGGCATCGGTAGCACTTGCCCTGCTTCTTCAATTCCTCGCGACCCTCATAGTTGAGCGGTGGGAGGTCCCGAAGGTGAGCTGGCAAGTCTTCCTTCTTCTTGGTGCCTACGTACTGTGGTGGGCGCTGAACGACGGCGCCGGCAGCACCAGCGGCTGCAGCTGCAGCTGTGTTGCCCTGGTTCTGGTTGCCGTTGCCGTTGCCGTTCTGGTTGCCTCCTCCATTGCCGCGTGGGCGGTTGTTGTTCTCTTGAGGGTACAGCTGCTCGGTCTCGTAGAACTGCTCGTCCAGTGCAGTGCACTCTTCGATCACGTCCTGCATGCTGTTCAGACGTCGGTCCACCTCGCGGTCTCCGAAGGTCTTGATGTAGTAGCGCTTGTTGAGGCGTGTGCGGAACAGCATCAACTCGGTCTCGTCACTCCAGTCAAACCATGCCCTCAGCTTGGAATAGCGTGCGAAGAATGGGACGAAGTTCTCCTTCTGAGCCTGTTTGCAGGTAGTGATGTCCACTGCAGCCTTGGTGGCCTCGTTGCGGACGCCGTACTGTCGAGTCATCCAGTCCAACAGTTCTTCGCCAGTCATGAACTCGTTGAAAGCCTGGTGCCCGGGGATGGGGATGCGAGGCTTCACAGTCTTCTGCACCTCACCGTCCGTCCATCCATACAGGAAGCGTAGGGCGTCCTGTTCAGTGCGGAACGTCGCGACTGTCAACTTCAGCAGGATGCTTGTGTACCAGCTGTCATAAGTCGGGTCGTCATCGTTCTTGAACTTCTTTGGGTCAGGCACACCCTTGCCGATCTTCATGCTGCGGTCGAGGGTGGGGTCGATGTTGATGAGACGCTCCGGCAGGTCCACGAGAGGTGTCTGCTGCGTGCGGTTGCTGCGACCACCGCCTGACCGCTGCGTGCCTTGTGTGCCTTGGCGCTCATCACGACGTGGTCGGTCATGGTCACGACCACGGCGATCCCTGTCCTTGTCTCCATTGCCATCGTCATCATCGTCTCCTCCGCCACCTCCTCCTGCTGCCGCCTCACGGTACCGACGCTGGAGCACCTCGAGTGAGGTCTCGCGGGGTGGTGGTGATCGTGGGCGTGAGCGTGGGCGCGAGCGCGAACGACGTCCTCGTGCCTGGTCCTCTGCTGCTTGCAGACGGACCTTCAGGTCATCAACCTCAGCTTGTAATGCCTGGCTCTTCTTCTTCTCCGAGTCGGTGATATCGGCGAACTGCTGACATAGCTCGTTCGCATCCTTGTACTTCTTCTCGACAGCCTTGAGTTTGAGGGTGTCGGCGTTCTTATTCTTAAGGTCCTGGGCCATCTTCGCGAGGGCGGTCTGTTCGGTCTTGAGCATCCCGTGGATGCGATCGTACTCGGCATACAGCGTACGGTACTGCTTGTTCTGAAGTGCATTGGCGCGTTGCATCACATCGAGTTGTTGGCTAGATATGATGGCAGTGTTGAATCCTCGTAGCACGAAATCGTGGACGGTCTTCGGGTGTTCCTTGGTCAGTGTGGCCAGGTCTTCGGCGGTGATGTTCTGGAAGTCGGCGGCAGCGATGTGTTCGGCTTCGTCGTGTGAAATGAAGACTGGTGTGTCCTCCTCTTCTCCCACCCTGGGCTCGAAGAGTTCTGTGAAATCAAGCTCACCGTTCTGCTCCCTGTCTTGTGCTTTGTTCCATGCCTTGTCCAGCTCTTGCTGAAGCGCGACACCGGTGTCAACTGTGACTCGCCGAGTGTCGTCTCCTTGTGTCTGACTGTCGAAACTGGAGAGGTCGGGGAAAAGAGAGGTGCGCTTGCCTTGTGTCTGTGACTGCTGGGAAGTCATGTTGTTTCCTTCAACGCGGCCTGTTGCTGAGGCCTTTGGTGCGTTGGTTTCCTTGGGCATCTGTTGCTTAGTGCCTTACCGTGTTCCGTGTTCTGAATCCGTTTGCCTCTGTTGCGATGTTGCGAGTCGCGAGTTCTGTATCTACGCCGTGCGCGGTTCTGTGAGTCTGTTCCTGTTGTTACGCGTCCCTTACCTGGATCCGCGATCTGGGTAGGGAGGTAGAACAAACTGTAAGGGCGCGCGTACCATAGGGTCCGAATGAGATAGTTGTTGTTCTACGAAGCTACGAAAGAGGAGCGCGAGGCGCGGCGGATAGATAAAGCATCGCCAAGCCGCGCTAACCCGATGCGGAAGGTCCGAGGTTCCGCCGGGACGACGCATCGTCAGTGAAGGGTCGCGGGCTGCCCGTGACAAGTACCGCTTATTATAGGTGCAGTTAGCGCGCTTAATCCGGAGGGCCTCGTCTTCTTATAGGATCTAATCCTTAAAGACTAATACATCCCTAATTATAGCCGAAGGTAACATAGTAAGTATCGGATTACTATTCTTAGTTAAGGCCGGAGTAGATCGTAGGGTACTAACCGGTATACCTAGCGGACTGCCCTCGCGTATTAGTACGCTATCTAGCGTTCGGTTAGGCGAGGATCGAGTAGGCGTAGTTATACCCTTACCTATGCTCTCGCCTATACGGAGCTACTTAAGTCGACTCGACTTACGACCGCCTCTCGATAGGACTATAGGCTAGGTAGAAGCTAGTAGTAGAGTTAGCGTAGTACTCTTCGTACGTCCTTTACCTTTACTACCCGGTAGTGGCTAACGTAGCTGTTGCCGGCTAGATAGTCTAGGTTAATCTATGCTATCCTCTAGGGACGCGGACTTCTTAGTAATAGTACCCTCTATAAAGTATAGAAGGCTATCCTTATAGACGGCTAGGCGGTGTCTTCTAATAATCTCCCTACTGTTATTGTCTCGTTCCAGGGCTAGTCTCAAAGAGAGATAAGTCAAGTCACGTGGCGGGATTATTCTTTGGAGAGGCTGAAGCAAGCTGAGCGAAGATGAATAATTGGAATAAGAGTTGTATTCCAATCAGTGAGATAGTAACATGAGTTGAACGCATTAGAACCATAAGGGTTTCTAGCGTTCCTAAATACAAAGGAGATTCGTAGATCTCGGTGATCAGTCTGATCAGTCTGAGCATGAGCAGTCTGATCAGTCTGAGCATGAGCAGTCTGATCGCTCCAAGTCTGAGCGCTCAGGCAGGATGAGTCACGTGTTCGTCTTTGAGTCACGTGTTCGTCTTGTCATTATGATTCCAGGGTCCATGGGAATCATTCCGTAACACCTACTCTTAGCCGATTACGGATCAATGCTACGTGCTTTAGCCTCCCTATCGTACCGTATAAGATTACTAGGCTCTAGAATTCGCTTACGATCTATGCCCTTATGGCCGATCCTTATACGCTAGATTAATGCCCTCTAAATTCTACTAATAGCCCTACTATAGTCTAGGTACTTATTAATAAAGGCCGTAAACTAGCGGCGCCCGCTATTAGTACTGTAAAGCTCGGAGATAATGCGTCGATTAAGAATCTTATTGTCTATCTACTGTAGCTAGTAGCGGGTAAGCGTAGCTCGAAGAGTCTTCTCTCGGTTACAAATCTCTAAACCGGTCTTACGAATCTTACCGACGATAGGAAATAAGACATCGAGCTTCTTATTACTAAGGAATTCATCCTAGTAGCTCTTACCTATACCGCTCTTAACTTCCTCGAAAAACAGGTTAACCTAGACGGAGTAGTCTTCTGTTATTGTCTCGTTCCAGGGCTAGTCTCAAAAGAGAGATAAGTCAAGTCACGTGGCGGTATTATTCTTTGGAGAGGCTGAAGCAAGCTGAGCAAAGATGAATGATAGGAATAAGAGTTGTATTCCAATCAGTGAGATAGTAACATGAGTTGAACGCATCAGAACCATAAGGATTTCTAGCGTTCCTAAATACAAAGGAGGTTCGTATGCCATCCGGTGTTAGATGTCCGTCTGTCCACTCGACCGGTCGTCTGGTCGTGTGGTCGTGTACGTCCATACGCTACTTCTGCGGTCGTGTTCGACCATGCACTAAGCGCGCGGTCGTGCACGTGACCCGGACGTGGGGTCCCTTTCTCTTCCTAGCGATTGGTTCGTGTCTTCTGATTCTTCCTCCCCATGCCACGTCCTGCACCGTCCTTCATCCGAACCGTAACATCTTCGAACACCTTCTCGAAGCCCTTATAGAAGTCCTTTAACACCTTAACCCGCTTCTAAGGACTAAGCTCTCGGAACATAATATTAGCAGCGGACTTTAGCGTATTCGTGTTAGTAAGGACATGCTTAACGTTGTCCGGTAGGCGGAGGGGCTCGAATAAGGTCTAAGGTAGGCGGGTGAGCCTAGTAATAGTACTAGTAAGCGCTATGCTCGAGCTAGCCGGGCGTAACGATAGGCTAGCTAAAGCTATAATAACTAGGATTCGCTAGTAGTGAGATCGTAAGAGCTAGCTATCTCGTAGTACTACTCTAGAGTATTAGTAAGCTTTAAAAGCTTAGTGTCGGGGTAGGGGCTTTAAAGAAGGTTAAGGTCGTAAAGAGAGAGAGGCTAAAGAACCGTCTAATGTGTATAGTAGTAGTAGATAGATGTGTTAGTAGTTAGTTATCGGTAAGGATGTGCTAGTGTTTAAGGAAAAGAGGGGAAGTAGTAGGTAGAGAGCTACGCTTAAGTATACCTCTTAACGTATGTCCCTATAACCGTTATAAGGTAGTAGCGCCGAGACCGGTCTTATAAGTAGTAAGAGTAGTGCTATTAAGGTTACACTAAAGGTCCGATAACCCTACATGTGACCGAAAACTAGTGCTAGTAACCACCTAGGTAAGTATTCGGTAGAGGCATGCTACGCTATTACGTAATCCGATTTACCGGTCCCGGGACCGGTAAATGTAACTCTACTAACTAAGGTCTAACTAAGGTAAGAACACCCTATAAAGTAAAGACTAGATAACCGAATTAGCTTAATAAACTAAAGGGCATGCGTAACATATGCCTAAGGGAAGTAAACTCCGTACGCTATTACTAACTAATTAGTTCTTAGCCTCGATCCTACTAAACTATAAAATTTCGGCTATAGAAAGGTTATAAGGCCTAACCTATAGCTTCTTAGATTCCGGTTTAGGATACGATTCCCTTTCGTTAACTCCTATAGGTAGCACGTCTTCGCCGGCGATAGGCTCGATCTCGTTCGAATTACTACTGTCTTCGCTATTAGCGACGCTATTAGCGACTTCTCCCTCCCCTATTACGAGATCGGTCCTATTATCTAAGCTTAGTACTCCTATGTTATCCGGGCGAAGTTCTAGAACTAGCTTAAGGTTTTTCCGTGCCTAAACACCCTTTATTAGCGTGCTATTAAGTTCCTTAAGAATATAGGTACTAAACTCCCTAGAGACACTAGACACCCGATATGGACCTTACTATCGGTAACCGATCTTACGTAAGAAGTTATCCTTATATAGCTTGTCAAATCTCATAATAAGGTCGCCCTTTTAGAAACTAATAGAGTTAACATTCCGGTGAGAATTAAAGTAGTCCTTACTAAGTTCTCTTAGTTGCTTCCTTCGAGTATGTAGCTCTTCTAAACTAAGGTCTCGAGCCTAGAGTTAACGCGCACGTATAGTAAGTAGGTCCTTAGTCGTTCTTACCGATCCCTATTAGTAATTCGCCTACGTCGGGTGCTTAACCTCAATTGGTAGAATTGTACGATAGCTATATAGGACCTAAGCTAGCGTTATTCTAGTAGTACGATAGGTCGTAGTCCTATTAGCCTATAACATAGCGGGTACCTATCGCTCCTATCCGCGGTATGTGTTCCTTATGAGCTTTACTAACGCTATAAGAATCGGACGGTGCCTAACCTCGACTAGAGTATTAGACTACGGATAGTACGGTAATATTCGGATCCTTCGGACACTAAGTCCTACGAGTAACCGCTTAACCTTAGCCGTATAAACCGTAGCGTTATCGAGCACAATTTTAGTATAGTAGCCGTACCTATAGAAGACATCTTTGTATAGAAACTTAGTAACCGTCTTAGAGCTAGGAGGTGCCCTTATTACTCTAGCCTCGATCTAGTTGCTAAGTGCTTCGCGCGTAACTAGGAGGTATCCATTTTTGTGCACCTAGACGGGGTCCGAGTACTACTTTTCACTAATAACCTAAGGGCTCGATAAGTAGAGCTTACTAGCGCGCTAGTTACCTTCGCGAAACCTATAAGGAGCATAACTTCGAACCTACGTAGAGACATCGGCGAAGCACCCGTCCTAGTAATACCGATCGGAAATAAGATTATACACGACCTTAGCGCTACGGTAACCGTGTCTCTTATAGCACTCTATAACGATTTCCTTCTAAGCTTCATTATCGTTAATTATAAGTTGTAACGGTACTCCTCGGCGCTTCTAGAAGAATAGTAATTGGTCCCGGATAAAGAAGTTAACGCTCTTCTTTACTAGCCGCCGGTACTTAGTACGGGTAACACTATCGGGCCGGGTCCTAGTTTCTATCACCTAAGCAAGTTGTTAAGAGCCCTTAGAATATTAGTTCCCGAGATGTCGTGTTTTCTAGATTTTAACTAGATAGGTATCGATCGGCTCCGGGTACCCGAATAGCTTATTATTAATTATCTAGTCGACTTTGTCTTCGTTAGCTTCCCTAGGTTCCTAAGGTATAGAGGGCCTACGAGATAGGGCATCTAGGCTAGTATGCCTAGCTCCCGTAACGTGCTTCACTTCGAATGTAAATAGCCTAATCTATACGACCTACCGGGCTATTACCGAGTTCGGTAGGTCCGAAGCCGGCCGATTAAGCTACTATATAAGTGTCTTAGCATTAAACTTAAGGACAAAATTAACGCTAGTAATATATCTCTAGATCTTCTTAAGCCCCTTAAGGACCCTAAGGCATTCCCGCTTACTAGTATTGTATCTAGATTCTAACGCGTTCTAGATTCCACTCTTATACCGCACCGGGTAACGCCGTCGAGTGCTGTCTATTAATTCTTAAGAAACGATACATCCCTATCTAGTACCGCTAGCATTAACTAAGATAAAGATAGACCTAGCACTAGGTAAGTAGTAGAGGGTAACTAAGGCTAGAGCCTACATAAGGTATCTAGTAACCTCTTCTTTTAAGAACTGCTTATTTTCTATCTAGGTGAACTCGGCGTCCTTCTTTAGTAGCTTATACATTAGTCGAGCGATAATAACGAACTAGGGGATCTATATCCGGAAGTACATATATAGCCCTATATAGGTACGGACCTCCTTAATATAGGTAGACGTAGGCTAATCTAGGATCTTAGCTACAATCTTTAGGTTAGGATAGTAACTATCCGGGCTAGTAACGTACCTAACAATCTTAAGCTTTTCGTATAACTATTAGGATTTGCCTCTAGTAACTACCGTACTAGCTCTCTCTAGGTTAGTAAGAACTAGATCTAGGGAGACGATGTACTTAACGACCTATCTCCTTAACCTAGGCTCTACTTCGGCATTCCTATAGTCCTCGGTTAGTCCCTTAATACCGATGTTATTAAGAAACGGCTTCGCTCGATACGAGATATAAATAAGTAGAATCTTTATTACCGTACGCACGAACTAAGCAACCGAATTAGTAGCCCCTTAGGGTAGAGTCGTGTTGCGTACTAGGCTAAGAGGGGTCATGAAGGCTATTAAGTCCCGGTAGGACTTATCTAAAGTGATCTAATCATAACCTAAAAATAGGTCTATAAGTAAAGCGACTCGGCACCCGGTAAAATGCTCTAAGAAGCTATCCGTGTCCGGTGGAATGTTAGTATCGCGTATAGTAACCTTATTTAGGAGCATAGCTAAGTTAATTAACCGATATGGCATATCGCTTCTAGAGGCATTAACCTTCTTTACGACTAGGAACTAGCTATTAGAATATACCCCTTATAAGTATTCTAGGATGTTGTTCTTAATCCGGGCTCTAATTATGCGTTTAACGATCGCCCTAAGACTTAGGTGCAATCGGATAGGACGTGCCTACTATAGCCTATAAGGGACCGTGTTAATCTTCTAAGGTGGTACGACGTCGTGCCTAATTTACCTTATGTAACTAAAATCCTGAGTAAGAACTACCTCCCGGTTATAGAGCATCTTATCGAATAAGGCCCTTTCTATTAGCAATAGCTTAATACTAACCTTAATTAAGGTAAGTCGTTCTAGAGTAATCCGGCTACCTCGCTTAATACTTAAGAATTTCTTAGTTAAGTACTTCCCATCGAACGGACCTTATCCTTTAGGCATCTTAGATTCTAGGTATAGTACTCTACGCTTCCATTCTATATCTCCCTTAACTCGTAATTCTAGGCGTTCGTAAACGCTCGCGTCTACTAGCTTCTTCTTATTCGCCTTACGCTTATATATCGTAAAGACCTGCGGCATCCTAATATTAGCTATATGTTAGCCTACTTACTACTTCCGTGCCTAAGCATTTAATGTAGATTGCCTTAGGATCTCGGAGGGCTAATCTCCTTAAACTAAATAAACGTTAGTAATAGAATCTCCCTTAAACGCGCCTGTTCTAATTTCTGCAACTCGTTCCTTTGTTCTAGCACTTCTAAGTAATCCTAATAAGTAAGCTAAATGGTTGCTAGGCGTTAGAGCCTTACCGGGTTCCTATAGATGCGTCGTACCTTCCTATAGCTACGTCGTGCCGTAGTCGTATCCGTTTTCCTTACTATAGCTATTTACCGGTCCCGGGACCGGTAAATCAAAGTCCGAGGTTTCTCCGAGATAGTGCGAGAACCTCACTAATTTTATTAAATCCGGCTTTAGTAAATTGGTAGGTTAAGCGCCGTAACTTAACCTACCCTTCTATTTCCCGACGCTTTTAACAGTTCTTAAAGGGTCTTACACCTATCCGAGCTAACTAGGGTAGTAAACATAACACTTTCACCTTTACGGCTAGTAATAGTCCCCTCCTATAAACTATTATCGCAGTTACGGGTAGTAAGCCGCACCTTGCGGACCTACGGACGTCCTAGGATTGTTAGTAAGTTTAGATCCGAGGAGATAAACATGTCTACCTAGTAGTAAACCCTAAACACCTAAACATCTAAATTGCCTATAACACCTTTAAACTGGGCCCTTCCTCTAGCACCTCGAAAGGTAAGCTAAGTACTCGACATTACCGGTAACCTAAATCTATAAGCGTTCCTCTAGCCAATAATATTCACCTCGGAACCCTCGTTAATTAGGCACCTAATCTAGTTCTTATTTATTCCGAACTCCGCTACTACCTAAGGACTAGGGACTATAGTAAAGTTATTAAGGACACTAGAGAGCCCGATTTTCTTAACGTCCTTATAAAGCTTAGTAGTAGGGACCGCACCTTTAGAGTAAAGCATAGTTAAATACACTCCGACATACTAGGCCTAACTATCTTCGCGGAAGACCTCCTTATCGTACTTAGGTTCATCTTTATAGGTAACTACTTATCTAGTGCGAACCTTAGGATCCTTTCCTATAAGGCGTCGTACTATAGCGAGCTTCTCCTAAAGAGTAGGGGTGTTAGTAACGCGACCGAAGAGGGTAGCCTCGAACTAGCGACTATATCGAAACTAATCTTAGGCGTTCATATTAGGAAACGTTATCTAGAGGATCTAATTAATCTAGTAGATAATACCCTCTTCCTTTGTAACCGGGCTATTACTAGCTAAACTATATTGTCGGACGTAGTTATTAATCCTTATAGTCTTAGCATTCTACATACGCTTCCTTTATACGAAGGGGGCGTTTACGGGACTAATAGATATATCCTTCGGCAGTCCTTTATTAGTATCGTTCCCTAATCTATTTACTTAGGCATTATTTCCCGTTCCTAGGGTTACCCCGGATTTAGCTAATGATTGAGTTTTGCTTATTTAAGCACTAACTTCGTTAATCATTTTAACCTCCTACTAGTTAATCTTAGCTTACCGGATCTCCTATTCCAATTGTAGGCGAACTTTCTTAGTAGCCTTAGCTCGGGCTCGTAGCTCCTAGGCTAAGGACCGGGTCCTCGGGTACGGATTCTTTAGGATGCCTACGGGTGCCTTCCCTTTTACTTTATTAGACTATATAGGATAGGTAGATACCTCGTTAAGTTTGCCTAAGTCGACCGCCTACTCTACTTTACTTTCTCCGAATAAGACCTAATATATACTAGTAGCCTTCTCCGTTTAGCTAGACCGTACGTCCTAAGGGCTATACTCTATTAAATGCCTAAAGTTAGGAGGGGGCTTAGAATAATTAGGAGGCGTAACCTTTATTACCCTAGTATAGTCCCTACCTATCTATTACTTACGTAGTGCGGGAATCTTATACTAGTTATTAAACTCGATCGGCCTATAATGTTCTTCGAGTAGAGGGAGCATATAGAGCAGTTTCGGTTTACTATAGTCCCTCCGAAAGTTAAACTTAGTAGGACGTGGATCGCCTTCTTTCCCTAGATACTACTAGTTGTTTAGGGCGAGGTGTACGTAGCCCCGGGATATTAAGGACCTTATCGCCCTACAATTACTAGCCTAGTACTTCGAGCTACTACAGTTGTAGCAACCCCCATCTATCGCTTTAGACTATTTGCGATTCTACGATAGGGGACGCTACATTACGTAAACCTGCAGTTTAGTGTCTAGGTCGGGCCTCTCCGGTTGTATAGAGCGTTAATTCTCGCTCGGGTAGAAGGCACCCGCGTCCGCGACGCGACCGCGCTAGTATACACGTATGCTTATTTTAGCTACCTTCTAGATTAGGTTATTATTAACAACAGTCCTAGAAGTAGCCTTCTTAAGCGTGTTAATCTTAGGCTTAAGGCGCGGTATTTACTTTACGACTAAGCGGTATAGCTAAGACAAAGTAAGAGGGAAATCTATATATATAGCTTTCTATCCCTCCTTACTATCTACGATACTAGCAGCTTCATCGAGGATCCTCTAAAAGTCCCTAAACTTCTTAGGTTACTTTAGGTAAAGCCCGTAAGCCTTATAGACCGCTTTCGTGACTACCTCTAGTAATCCCTAAAGGAGGAGGCGACTCCGGGAGCTATTATCTAAATCCTTAGGTTTAATTAGGTTACTTAAGGATATAAACAGGCGGATAAATTCCTTTATATCTTATTCTTTAGGCATCTTGCCTTACTACGCCCTAATAATCTCCTTAAGATATTCCCGACTCCCTAACATCGAGTAGGCGTTAAACCTTAAGAACTCTAATAAGAACGCCCTCCTAAAACGTGCCTTGTTAGTAAGCTACCTAGGTAGCCTTATAACTACGCGCCGGATAGTAGTTTCGCAATTGCGCTTAAACCTACCCTAGAAATTATCCTTCTTAATAGATGCCCGAGGCGGATACTAGTCTATTAGGTCGCTAAACCGCTCCTAGAACTTAGTAGCATTAGTGCTATTAAAGAACGGATTCTTAGCACCTCCTAGAGGTAGAAAGCGAGGGCTAGCGTTTTCTATTGCTACTACTAATCGTCTAAAGAGGGCAGTTATAGCATCTATTCTAATTGTGCTGTTCGTTCCTATACCTATACCTAATTTAGCGGCGCTAGTTCCGCTTCTCCCTTCTTTACTAGATTTAGGTGTTTCCCCTTCCTCCGATTCTTCTATCCCCTTATAAGGGATAGAATCCCTATAGACCCCTTCCATTTTCGTAGGGTTTATAGGCTGTTCGTAGCCTCTACCTATGTCGGTAAAGGTACTAAGTTTTTCTAGTAATGTAGCCGTATCTATTGTTACGTGGCGCTTACTTTAGAATGTGCTAATACTAGTTATTACTTAATAGGACCTTATAACCGTAATTACTACTAAATACCTTAGACCTTAAGTGTTTTCGACCTTAGTCGATCTTAACCGTGAACCTTAACCTTAATCCTTAACCTTAAACCTTAACCTTAAGTAATAACCTTAACCGTGAACCTTAGACCTTAAACCGTGATTTTAACCTTATAAACTAGATGCTAATACGCCACCGGGTGTACACTTAATAACCCCCCTTATTAACTACTAAAATAATGTCTACTAACTACCCTATATAGGCCTGTCCAAGTGGTAGTAGTATAGAGCGGTGCTTACGTAAGCAGGGGTATTTGCCGGTCCCGGGACTGGGAAATTAGGTCACGTAACGAGTAGCGTAGTAGCTAGATAAAATAAGAGGATTAGCGGACCTAAACCCCTATGCCCTCTACTCGAGAGGTATGAATTAAATTGTTGCCTTAATGCTACGCTTATAATGCTTAACTACGTAGTATATATCTTAATAGCTATACTAGGTCCTACTAGCTTGCCTAAATGTCTAATTAAACCTAAATGAAATTAGGGTAAGTTAGACCTAAGGGACCCCCTCTAAACCTAAGGTTAACACAACCCATTAGTCGTTAATAATACCAATATATCTAGTTAGATAGAGAATCTCCACTAGTAGAGGTTTATAAGATTATCTCCTAACTCTCTATTAGTTTAGATAAATGATCTATACTAGTAGGAGTTACTATAATTGTTACTATTAAGGGGATGTCGCAATGTATAGCACGCCCACGACCTGCTAGTCGTAGATGAACTAATTCTTGCCTTTTGTTTAAGACGCATTGCGCGTCGTAAGGTGTACTCATACGTATTACGTGCGGCTTAGCAGCCGGTCGCGACCGTATATTACATGTAAGGCTACATGTAGGGGTTAGCTACTAGGCTACCCCTTACAATTGCCTCCCCTCCCGTACGAGCTATCCTTAGCTCGCTAGTTGCTACGTAGAGGCTCCTATGTACTTCTAGAACTATAGTTGCTATACGGCCCACATGCGGGTTACGTGCGTGTCGTTATGTAGGTGTAGGTAAGTAAGGCTTAGTTACTATGCCGACGTAGCTAGTTAGGGGCATAAAACTCTAGCCTAACCTAGCCCTTTCTTAGCACGCTCCCTAGCTTATTACCTTCGCTACTACACTACCACGCACCCGCACCGCACTATTATCGTAGGCGCCTCGCTAGCATTATTATCATCATTATGTCTACCGTGCCCTCCTCGCCGCTATTCTCTAGCCGCTCCGCCTCCTCTAGTAGCACTAGTAGCGACAGCACTACTAGCGCCGTAGAAGACGAGCGCCGCTAGGCGGCTCTAGTGCGCGACGCCCCTAGAACGCCTAGTGGTCGCAAGCGACTAGCATTACCCTCGCAGCCACTAACGCCCTCGCTAGCCACTAAGCTCTCGTAGAGAATTAACATGTACATGCGGTGCCTCCCGTACTTTGTTAGGGGTAAGTCTCTACGCGTGTCGCCTACGATTCGTATACTAACCACTTGCTAGACGAGGCCGATAACTGTAATAGTGTTACTACCGGCGAGCTCCTAAAGAAGTGTGGCCGCTGTAGGCGCAGCAAACATAGCTGCGTGCCTAATACTAGCTACGCCATCGCCTCGCTAGTAAGCCGCCTACGCGCCGCGCGGTCCTAGCGCGACTTCCTTACGGCTATAATGGGCTAGGCGCCTATAGACCTCTAGTAGCAGGAGCTAGTAGAGCAGATCCGCCTATGTGCCTAGCTAGGTAACGACATTAAGGAGGTAAGTCGCTGCTTCGCTCGTGCGAGTCGACTACTACTCGCGGGGGAGGGCTCTAGTGCGTCCCCTGTGCTTCGGCTAACCCTTTCTATAGGCCATTAGGCAGTTTAATGCCTATAAGCATAAGCGTACCGGGGAGACCCGCATACGTGCCTCCGCCGCCGCCGCTACTACTACCGCCGCCCCCGCCGCCGAAGCCCTCGCGCTCTAGTAGGAGCAGAACCGCGCCCTTAATAGGCTATTCAAACTCGGCCGCGCCGTAAGTCGTATGTTCCTCGCCTACGTGTACCCTACTAACCGTAGTCCTAGTTCCTATAGGCGTAGAACATCGACACTACCGCCGCCGACTAGGTATTCTTACCTAAGTCACTACGTAACGATAACTGAGGCGCTCGCCTCATACGCTGCTCGCGGGCTCCTCGCCTACTACTACTCTACGTAGCCCCTAGTAGGCGCGCTACTCTTTAGCTTTTGTTTTGTTTATAGTTAAGAAAAGTTTTGTTTATGCTCTAGTACTAGTCTTATTTGCTTCTCCTTAACGCCTTATAGTCGGCTACTATGCGATCCGCATTCGCGAGGCCCTCCGCCGATTCCTAGCTGTTATACTCCTCTAGCTAGTCCTTCTACTAGACTAGATACTGTAGCTTGCCCTTGCGCTTACGCCTATCTAGTACTGCCTCTACCTTATACTCTCCGTCCTTATTAGCTAGAGGGGGTACGGGTCCATCCTTATCGCTACCGATATACGGCTCGAGGAGAGAGACATAGAAGACGTTATAGAGCCTTAAGTCGGCTAGTAGCGCTAGGCGGTACGCCTACGAACCGACAGCGTCCGTAATGCGGTATAGGCCGATAAACTTCGGACCTATCTTCTTCTTTAGTACTGCTAACTTAAGGTTCTTCGTTAACAACAGGACTAAGTTACCTACGCGGTAGGTCTTAGCTTAGTAGGTCTTGTTATAGTAGCGAGCCTAGCTTTCTGCTGCAGCCTTCCATCGCTCCTCGAGTGTAGCGCGTAGTTTTCGTATGCGACTCGTAGCTATTACCGCTGCTAGTACTTCCCCCCCCTAGGTCTCGTCTCGAGATCTAGTTAGTGTAGGGGCAATCTTAGGTCGCTAACCGTGCGCTATTTCGAACGGACTTATCCGTAGTGTTAGGTGGATGCTATTATTAGCTACGAATTCAGCAACTGCAAGCCACTTAGCCTACTTAGTTTAATTGTTACTGTAGTAACAACGAAAGTATTGTTCGAGGATTTAGTTTACCCTCTTAGTTTAGCCGTTAGTCTAAGGGTAAAAGGCCGTGGATAGCTTACGCTTTATACGCGCCTCGAAGTAGAAGTTACTCTAAAACTAACTAGTGAAGACCGGACCTCGGTCGCTTACTATGCCTAACGGGACACTATAGTGTCGCACGACTTCGTCTCGTAGGAGCCTCGTAAGCTCCACGGCTATGTAAGTCTTCGTCGTCGGGATGTATAAGCTCATTTTTAAGTAGCGATCGACTATTACTAGGATCGCATTATACACGCAACCGGCTCGCGTACTTAGAGGTAGGTCCGTAATGAAATCTATAGTAATTTCCTACTACGGTCGCTCCGGTCTAGAAAGCGGTTATAGCTCGCCGTAGGGTCGATAGCGCCTCGCCTTCGAACCCTAGTAGGTTCTATAGGCTTAGACGTATTGTTTTACGTCCGTGCTAAGTGAGTCCTACTAATAATTACGTCGTAACAGCTCTTTAGTCTTAGTCCTTCTAAAGTGACCTACGAGGACGTCGTCGTAGTGTATACGAATTAGATGCGACCTGATTGCGTGATCCCTAGGTACTACGATCGCGTCTCCGTAGTATATAAGGTCATCCTTTATATGCTATCCCTTAGCGTCCCTCGCGCTTAGCGCCTGCGCTAAGCATGCGACACACTAGTCGTCTTGCTACTACGCGGTCTTTATTAAGAGTAGAATCAACTTACCCGTCGAGCTGTAAGCTTGACCCTATATTACTGTAGCGCACACTGCTACTAGTAAAGACGGCTTATCTTAATAGGGAAGGTTACCTCTCCGCACTGCCGTCGCCGCGCCTATATCGCCCTACATCGCCTCGTAGGTAGCAAGTACGCGCTTTACCGTCGGCTCGCTTGTCCCTTCTAGAGACTCCTTCTAGAAAGACAGCTTACTTTATAAGGTAGGTAGCAAGTTCGAAGTTTATTACGTTATAGCTACGTAGTTACTACGTCTCGAAGGCGCGTCGGCTAGGTTAGTCTTACCCGGCCGATGCTCTACTATAAAATTAAAAGACTATAGAAACGTAGCCTATCGAGCTTACCGCCTATTTAGCTACTTTACTATTATAAAGCCCTGTAGGTTAGCGTAGTCGACTAGCACTCGTACCGCATACGTAGCGCCCTCTAAGTATAGCCTCTAATGCTTAAAAGCCTTAACTACTGTAAGTAGCTCCTAATCGTGCGTCTCGTAGTTACACTTAGCTAGTATCATCTTGCGTAAATAGAACGCGATAGGATACTACTTAGCACTAAACAATTAGGATATAATACCTACGATCGCGAAACCTAAGGCATCCGTCTCGACTCGCGTGCGTAGCGTAGGATCGAAGTGCCTAAGTATTAGTGCACCTAAGAATCCAGCCTTAAGCTATCGAAACGCCTACTCTTCGCTTAAGGTCTACGTGAGAGGGCCGTGCTTCTTACCGTCCTTAGATCCCTTTAGTAGGTCCGTTAGGGGCTTGTAGACCCTTGAGTATCCTTCTATAAAACGCCGGTAGAAGTTGCAAAACCTAAGGAAGGACTAGACCTTATAAAAGGTCGTAGGTGTAGGCTATTCCTCGATAGCGGCTACCCTACTCCTATCCATCGACACACCTGCGGCGCTCACGACAAACCTAAGGAACTCTACACTCTCCTAGAAGAAGTAACACTTCTTAGGGTTTGCGAATAGGGCAAACTTTCGTAGCCTCTCTAGTACCGCGCGTACGGCTCGTACGTGTGCCTTACGCGTCTCGCTATAGATAAGGATATTATCTAGGTAGACTACGTAAATGTCATTAACTAAGCCGGTTAGCGCCTTGTTAATATACCCTTAAAAGGTTGCCGGTGCGTTAGTTAACCCAAACGGTATCACTAGGTACTCGTAGTGTCCGTATCGCGTGCGAAACGCAGTCTTCTACTCATCGCCTCGCTTAATAGGGATACGATGGTAGGCGTCCTTCAAATCGATTGTAGTAAAGAACCTGGAACCTAATAGCCTATCTAGCGTCTCGCTAATTAGGGGTAGGGGGTATCGGTTCTTTACTGTAATCTCATTTAGGCCTCTATAATTAACATAGAGCCTAAGAGTGCTATTCTTCTTTAGCACGAACAGGATAGGCGTACCCGCCTCGCTTGCGGACCGCCTAATCCACCCCTTCTCTATTGCTTACGTAAGGTACTCCTTTAAGGCCTCTAACTTAGTTAAGGACTGGTAGTACAGCGGCTTGAAAGGGGGTTTCTTTCCTTTAACGAGATTAATCGCATGCTTAACCCCGTCGGGCATCTTACGCTTCGCCTGTTCATTAGGTGCGTATACATCTCGGAAGTCTACAAATTCTTTAGGCCACGAGGGGCCCTCTCCTTTAGGTACTGCTGCAGCAATAGCCCGAACACTTATCGCATAAACCTGCTTTAAGCTCTCGAGATCCTTAAGGAACTCGCGTGCGTCACGCTGCTAAACCGTAGGCGTCTCTACACCGTAGTGCTACTAGTTATCCTTATCGGCCTTCACTATCCGATTACGATGCCGCTAGGGTCTACCTAAAATTACTAATGGCCTACCTATAGGCACCGCGTAGCAGATGGCGTCACTTACGCGCTCTACTCCCGCGTTATTAGCGAGTCGCAGCCGAACCGCAAAGGCGCCGTAGTAATACCCTAGGTCATGCGCATACGACTCTAACTTCGGCAGCCTTGCCCCATTAATGGGTTGTATTTGATGTCGGAGTACATACTTATACGACACTAGGCTAAGATCCGCACAGTCATCTAGGAGAAACGTGGCCTCGCGAAAGCCCTTACGAGTCTCGACTGCGCCTCGCAAGTGACGCGCTAGACACGTATCCACTCGCCTCAAGGGGTCGACTTTAGGAAAACTCGGACTCAGGAGCGACCCACTTATGGTCCTCTGCCTTTTCCCTGGTCGCTGCGATGGACACACATCCACTCGCCTCAAGGGGTCGACTTTAGGAAAACTCGGACTCAGGAGCGACCCACTTATGGTCCTCTGCCTTTTCCCTGGTCGCTGCGATGGACACACATCCACTCGCCTCAAGGGGTCGACTTTAGGAAAACTCGGACTCAGGAGCGACCCACTTATGGTCCTCTGCCTTTTCCCTGGTCGCTGCGATGGACACACATCCACTCGCCTCAAGGGGTCGACTTCAGGAAAACTCGGACTCAGGAGCGACCCACTTCTGGTCCTCTGCCTTTTCCCTGGTCGCTGCCCTTCTTAGTTAGAGCCTTCGCAGCGTCTACCCTGCGAACCGCTTGCGCGCCACGGTCCTTCCACAGGTGCCTGTTCGGGCAATCCGTCTTAATGTAACCCTTCTTATAGCATCTATAGCACTCCGCTTTAGTCCTATCGAAGGTTATAGACGATCCGCCGGCGTCCCGCTAGTAACTCGTACCCGGGTCGCGCGACGCCTAACTATGCTTCTACTACTTCGAGCTACGATCGCTTCGCCCTTAGTCGCCCTTAGTCTCTCGCCTACGGCGACTATGCTACCCGCGGTCGTACCCTCCGCTACTACGCTCCGTGCTTTTAATGCGCGAAGCTAGGATTACTAGTTCCTCTCTAGTTATTAGGATGTTATGAAACTTAACGATTACGGACCGTAGGCTAGGCGTAAGCTTAGCGAGTATGTACCGTACGTATTACGCCTCCGTATAGTCCCCTAACTAATTCTCTATAACATCTAGCTTAGTCGTAAACTAACGTACTGTCTAGTTATCCTTCTATTTCACCGCCTTATACTCTAACATTACGTTAAGCACGCGGTTTATAGGGTTACCGCATGCGTCTCGATAGAACTCCTTAAAGTCCTAGTATATATACCCTTTAAGGTTAAGGACGCTATAGTTAGCGTACTATCGCTTACTTACCTCTCCGCTTAGGTACATAACCCTATATAGGACCTTTAACTCGTTCGTTGCATACGTGCCGCCTAAGAGGGTAAAGATAAGAGAGAGCTCCCTTAGGAATACCCGTGCTTTCTTAATCGAGTCTACTCTAAAAGGCGTAGGTTCTTTAAGACGTAAACGTATCGTATACGATACGACCGCGCCTCGAGCTACGATATTATCGTTAGTTACTATAGATAGAGGAGGGGGAGGGGGAGTAGGGGATAGTTCTCCGCCGGATTCGCCCTAAGGGTCCGCCGGCGGCACGCTTACGTCCCGTAAGATCTCTAACTGTTTAATCTCCCTCTATATCCCCTTCTCCTTAACCTCTACCCGAAGGGCATCCCTCCTTACGACTAAGGCTATACGCCTCGCTTATTACTAGGCCCTAGGGCTTATGGGAGCCGTAGGCGTAGCGCTACTGTCGTCGCGTTCGGACTCTATAGCGTGTATAGATTGTAACGAAGAGAAGAATTAGAACTGTTAAGGGATGTCGCAATGTATAGTACGCCTACGACCTACTAGTCGTAGATAAAATAATTCTTACCTTTTGTTTAAGACGCATTACGCGTCGTAAGGTATACTCATGCGTGTCACGTGCGGCTTGGCAGCCGGTCGCGACCGCATGTTATATGCAAGGCCACATGTAGGGGTTAGCCACTAGGCTGCCCCTTACAGTTACCTAGCCCTATAGCCTTTAACTTATATAGTATAAAAATAGAATAATTAATTAATTAATTTCCTTAGTAAGCTTATATACTTCTAGTATAGCTAATATAATATAAATAATCGGACTACAATTTAATTAGTTTACTTAATTTAGGCTTATCTATTAGGTAGTTTAAGAGAAAGAGTGTATTATATATGTCTATCTAGGATTAAAGGTTACTATAAATAAAAAGGCCGTAGGTAACTAAGTAAAGTTATTATAATCTAAGTGCTATTAGGCTTTAGCCTATTACATCTTAGGCATTAAGTACTAAAAGATAGGTAACTTTAATTAGTTATCTATAGTCTTTTTATTTATAGTAAACTTTAACCCTAGATAGACATATATAATACATTACTAGCTTTTAAAATACCTAATATATAAGCCTAAATTAAGTAAATAATTTAACTACCTATAACTTACTATAATGTAATAAAAGTCACCTATTTCTTAGTAGTAGATACCTTAGATTTAAAGGACTATAGGCTAATTACACTTAGATTATAATATACTCTCTTATATTATAGGTAAACGAGGTATATACTAAAGTTATATATAGTGTTTACTAAGTTTAATACGGAAGAAAGGGAAAGTTAAACGCTATCTAAAAGAAAGTAGCCGGAGCTTAGTCTAGTATATAGGCGTAGCTAGTACTAAGAGATAAGGGCTCGCCTCTTATATCTTAGCTCTTACATATTATAGATAGATAAGCTAATTTTTATATATATATATAATCGTATTAGATAAAGTAGTATCTAGACTCCTAAACTCTATACTTATTTTAGTTACTATATAAGTAAGTATAGAAGATAGAAGGTCTATATACGAAGGACGTAACCTTAATTTTATAAGCCTATCTAGATCTTACTTCTTATATACGCTCTTACTATCTATAGATAACTATAGAGTGAATTTACCTACCTATATATAGCCTAATATTAACGAGAGATAGGAAAGTTTAATTAGGGGATTAGGATAGAGGATTAGAGTTAGGAAGCTTAGATTTTACTTATATATATTCTGTACGTATCTACGTAGCGTTAGGCCCGTCTCTCATTTAATGTGTACGAGAGAGAGGCTAGTAGTGAATCTACCTCGCTGACCTCGCTATAGGCTAGTAGTGAATCCACCTCGCTAACCTCGCGATTACGTATCAAACAAAGCAGTATCTAGACCCCAAACCCTATTCTTATCTTGCCGGTTGCCGCGGAAGTAAGCACAGACGAAGAGAATGTTCATATAACGCGGAAATCGCAAGTACCAAAATTAGCCCCATTTGGTCTTAGACACGCTGCGCGAATTGAGCCTCGCCCCCACAATTTTCTTCAGGCAATGAAGTGCGCTTTCCTCTTCATCCGCAATTGATCTTATACCCCGCGAACTACGACTATGTTATACAAACTGCTGGAAGCAAGAACGTCGCGTGTGTTTGATGCTGTGCGTCTCGCTGTCAGGTTCGTGTTCCCTTCTTCTCGCTCACTCCCCACAGACATCGCCATCATCTCATCACATCCATACATGCATGCTCCGCTCCATTCCTGATTCATCTGGTTACCCGTCCTTAAAGCGCCTGAAAGCGCCTACCAACACAGCTGCGGGACGGCGTTTACACCTCTGATGAAGTGACTTTGGACTATTTTGACTGACATCACAACATTCCTCCATCTTTTCTTCTAGAACACCTGGAAGATACAACACAACGCCTCACACCACCACTCACTACACGCCCTGCTCCACGAGAATCACCAACGTCCACTCTCATCGACTCGACAAGATGCGTTTCTCGACCGTCACCTGCGGTCTTGCCGCCATCCTGCCTCTCGCGCTCGCAGGAGCAGCACCGAAAGTAACCGACAACCCGTTGGGCATCCAGTACATCGCCACCTTACCGAACACCAAATCCACCACCGGCACCATCTCAATCGGATCAGGACCTGGTGGCAACGGCGCGCTCATTCAAGCCAGCATCTCTGGCTTTCCGGACGAGGGAGGACCTTTCCGTGAGTGATTGCCACGCACACCATTTGCTGGCCTGAGCTAACACGAGCAGTTTATCACATCCACCAAAAGCCCATCGACTCGACCGGCAACTGCAGCACCGCGGGCGGACATCTCGACCCATACGGCAACGGGGGCAAAGGCTGCAACACCACCGACACGGCCTGCTGCGAGGTTGGTGATCTCTCAGGCAAGCATGGCACGATCGCGGCCGAGTCCTTCTCCGCGATGTAAGTGTCACCTTGCCACGGGCGATTCATACTACCATACGACTCAAGGGGTGCCAATGCAAAGATACTAATGATTCTGACAGCTACGTCGACGACTACATCTCGGTCAAGCCGAGTGCCGATGAGAAGGCCAGCGTTGTGGGCCACTCCATCGTCGTACACTTTGCCAATAAGACCGCAATCACATGCGCGAACCTCACTTTCAATGGCGCGGGAAGCGGCGGTAAAGGTTAGTCTCCTAGCGATGCTTCGAATTCTGCTTCTTCTTCATCCGGTGGTCAGGGGTCCGGCTCTGCATCAGGATCTTCAGGTAAGGGCGCAGGTAATGGTGGTGCGAATGGTGCTTCTGGATCTGGGTCTGGCTCACCTGGCTCGGGTTCTGGTTCAGCTCCTGGCAGTAATGGTGGGTCATCTGGCTCTGGCAATGCGGGATCCAACGATGGCGGCAACCCAGGTCCGAATATTCCCGGCTCTGGAAGTGGTTCTGGCTCGAATGGAGGTTCTGGAAGCAGTCCTCCAAATGGTGGCGGATCTCCAGCCGGTGGCCCTGGCTCGAATGGAGGCTCTGGAAGCGGTCCTCAAAATGGTGGTGGATCTCCAGTCGGAGGCCCCAGCAATGGTGGGTTCCCAGCTCAAGGCGGCGCTGAGAGCGGCTCGACAACCACTCAGACTGTCGTGCAGACCGTGTTGTCGACCATGCCAGCGGGCGATGTCAAGACTGTGACGGTGACCTCCATAGTCACTGGCGCAACTCCTGCGTCGACTGCGTTTGGCGGCAATGTCAATACTGTTACGCTCACGTCCGTGGTGCCTCCCAGACCGACTACAGCTTCATGGCTTGTGAACACCGTGACGGAGGTCGTCACCACCAACGGCACCCTCGTTGAAACCGCGTCTCAAGTTGTCAGCAATGCGAGCACTATCGTCGTCATTGGTACCCAAGCCGCCACCACCTCGACGACCAGCAGCAGCTGGACGACTCTGACTTCGACAAAGACCGATTAGGTATCAGCTACTCCTTCCAATATGACGGCACTATCTGGCCCGATCCTTACCGTCACGGTTCCCTGCACAGCGAGTGATGGCTGCACCACGCGCAATATCAGCTATGATCACACCGTGACGGTCACTGGTAACGCAACAAGCAGCACCCTGGGTCCATCCACAGTCACTCTCAGCAATGCACCGACCCGGCGTCCATCGGTGCTGACTCTGGCCAATCCAATCATCACGCTCAGACCAAGCACCACCATACAGCCAGCGGTCACACAAGTGATCCCAATTTTGACGAGCGTTGCCGTGCAATCGACGGTCGTCATGGTAGTAACAGCTCTTAGGGGAATAATCATCGGTAGCTCGACTGTGACTCAGGTCCTGACGACAGCCGCACCATCCACGATCACTAATGCTAGCAGCATTCCGACTATGCCATGGATTTGTGACAGCAAGACAGACGAGCATGAAGGAGCGTCCGATGATGGTCAGAGCATATAATCACACAGGGCACATGATCATGCTGCAGGGCCATGAAACAGAGGGCGGCAGTCGGTGGATCAACTGATCTCACCACCAGCGATAGAGTGTGAGGACCTCTCGTAGGAATACGATGAGCGACCTATGAATACCTAATGGAAATGCCCTGTTGCCTTGACCTCGACTTTCAATACTGTGTTCCTTTCACAGGGATATGTACACATGGCACTTCTATCCTACGGCTGTGGTTATGATGCCGTTGCTCATACCAATCTCACCTGTGTACTCGCTTTTGTGTGCTTCATCTGCGGTATGTGCAGACCTTTCGACACAGCAGATATGATCTTCAGTGTGCGGAGTATTGCTTCGCGCCGGTCGTCGGGAATGGAAGGCGTCCGTTCCACTCTTCTTCGGTCAGGACCTTGAGTAGCGTAGATATGACTGGGAGGTGGCTGGAGAGTCGCTGCTGCATCTCGCGGGGGAATCGGAGGCAGAGGTCGTCGTGGGATGCTCGTCTTTTGCTGCGAGTCTTGCGCAGATTGGGCCTTCGGAGGCGGTAAGAGGGTCGCTTCTGCACTGCTTGCTGAAGCGGGAGGAGACACAGGTGTGGTTATGCCTTGTCTCTTTCTCCCCCGGGATTGCGGTAGTCTAGTGGCGGCATCGTGACTCATTGGCAGTCTGTACAGGAAGATATTTTCAGCCTTTGGGTTGAGGACTACCAGCAGCAGCAGCAGCAGCAGCAGCAGCACCTCGACGATTGAAATGCTTGGGGCTTTGGCTTTTCTGGCGCACGTACCCTTCTGTTGGTGTTGCTTGACGGCTATGAGCTTCCCCATTCCCACCGCCGCTTGCGCTGGCTGGCGTTGCCGCGGTGCCATTCCTGCTTGCGGCGCTGTTCTGTCTGCTGCGGGCTTGTTCTTCGGCTTGCTCGACGATGCGGCGCTTGTTCGCTTTGTCGGAGGCCGCTGATGTTGCTGATGAGGGACGTCTTGGAGCGTTACTGCGGCTGCTGAGGCGGGAGACTGGTGGTGATAATGTTGCGTTCCGTGATGCGGAGCTTGGGGGATTTCTTGTTGGGGCCCGGCTTGTGGGCGTCCCTTCTATGGACTCTGAGGCTTCTGGGACTGTGGAGAGGCGCTCGGGGGTGCGCATCGTAGCTAGTGGGATGTGGCTGTAGCTTGAGGGTGATGCTGACTTTTGTCTCCTGTCTGGTGGACTGACGGCTATCGTGCGATCGATGGTCGGTTGTGGCGCGACACGAGGTGTGCGCTGATTTGGACTGATGGGTTGCGCACTACCGTCTGTACTTCGCGGTGTGGAGTCGTTCGAGCCCCTTCTCACGATCGCGCCTAAGCTCGAGACGAAAGTGGAAGCGTCGGCAAATTCTTCATCATCGAGACCGTCGGCTGAGCTGTACACGTCTTTGATCGTTCTTCGCGCTAGCTTCCGTGCTCGATCGTGCTCCTTTGCGCAATCCCAGAGAAAGGCGGTATGCTCAAATGCCACAGAGAGACGAAGCGCGTGCGTGGGTGCCAGCAAGCTGGTCGCCAGATGTTGCGCCATCTCGAAATGCTCCTTGGCCATTGGCACGAAGTTCAGGGGAGGGAGCAGGAACGAGGCCGCCGCCTGTGTTGGCGAGATCTTGATGGGCACCAGTCCCGGGGGTCTGGTCGGCGTTCTTCGTGCATCTGAGGGGCCTCCGATTGCCGCAAAGTTGGTGGGAGGCGGAGTCTGAGGTGAGTGGGGGTTTGTCACATACGATGCCTCCGATGTCATTGATGGTATTGGGTCTCGCAAAGGAGCCTTTCCAGCTCGTTTCCTACCATGGGCGCCCGTCCTTGGTTGAGATTGCTTCGGCGGACTGCCAGAACTATCGACTCTTTTCGCCGTCTGCGCGCTTGATGGAGAAGTTCCTGGCGAACGACTATTGAGGTCCCTGATGGGTGGGTGGTTGTGGTACAGGCAGAAGACATGGTACAGCGATGCGCGGAGCTTCGCTGCCATGACTCTACACTCTGGTCCTTGCTCTCCATCTTGGCAGTACGGCAAGATGTAGACCTCAGTGATGGATAAGCCCTCCCGTGCTAGCCAGATGATGTGATGGTACAGTTGCAGGGACTTGGTGTCTCGTGTGTTGTCGAGTTTCCGCAGCTTCCGGGCCTTGTACAGCTTCTTCGATAGCAGGATTGATAGTCCCAAGACCTGATGCAATGATGCTGACAGCAGTGCATTCGTTGAAGCAGTATGCTCGGCGAGACGTCCCAAGATCTTTTCATCGATCTGAGACACTGCCATCGACTTGAGCTGTAACAGCTCACCCGATGATCAGTGTCTCGTTGAGAGAAGGTGGTGGTACCGGTCGGGATGGGTGCTCGTGCACTGTTGATTTGAAGTTGTCCACTGTCTGTCTCCCTTCAATATGGAGAGCTGTGAGTTATAGTTTGGAAGCAGCAAGCAGCTCTCTCGTTGAGCCACTATGAGGACGATGTTCACTTTATGACGGGGATCAACGTGGTTGGCGACTTTTAGCCAAGCATACCTTTCAGCTCAGGCACAAGGTCACGACCGAATAGCGATGCCTCAGAAGCGCGCGCTGACGCCGAGCAATGCCGTCGATCCGTTCCCTGCCCGATGCTATGATCGACGCCCGCCAGAGTCTCAACAATGCCCACGCCTGATGCAGTGATGCCCGTGCCCGCCTAGGTGCTGGATCTGGCACGGTATAGGACCAGTAAGCAGGACGAGAATATGGCGGCTGTGGAGATTGGAGGGCGCCGTGATCAAGTGCGGCCAATGGCACGATTAGAGGCGTGAAGATATCGAACGAGGAAAGGACAGAACGTGTGCACAGCTTCTTGCTGCAACGCCGACGCCTGGTCCGGCCAGCGGGTGAGAGCGCTATATGGCAGGCACAGACTACCAGCCATCAGTCGACGTGTTCGTAGCAGGAAGAACGATGAGAGAGAAGAGCACTACCTATGATGTGCGCAGCGAAAAGAGACTGGCGTACTAGCAATATGGCGACGTGTGATAGGCCCCGGGTTGCTTTCCCCACAACCAATGAAGGACGAAGTTGGAGTTGGGAGGCTGTCAGGGCCGGCAGTGCGAAAGGACTCGAACGTCAGCCGGTGGAGAGCTGTACAGTATTCGTCAGGTGGCTGGTGTAGGTCGTTTCGCAGGCGTGGCCGACGTCTTGGGATGTGGCAAATGCACATGCGCTGCTGGCAAAATTCGCACCAACACACCCAACAGTAGTATCTCTTTCTCGCTTTTCTAATTTCGCATTCGACCCCGGCTTTGTGCGCAGGTCGCAAGATCCTGGGAGATGGCCGCTAATCGTCCTGGGCGGCGTACAAGATGCAGGTCGTGTGCTAGGCGCCGGCGTGAAGCATTGCTGCAAATGTCTGAGCGCGAGAAGGCAATCAACTCCTCCAACCCCAGCAAGTCGTCATCAATGCCCGACTCAAGGCAAGCAGGCAGGTTGGGAGGAGAGGGAAGTGGGAGACAGGCATTCACGGCATTCTGGGAGCAACAAGCCAATCTACAGTACTACTGCCGGCAACCTGCATGCAGCAGTGGGCTGTGGGCCTGTTCTCTGACGTGGAACCGCTAGAACTAACCAGAGCATTTCTTACCGGCCTGCGTGCGGATACGTCAGACTCGGTTGCTTGCTGCTGGCGAGACGGGCGGCCGCGGTGCGGTGTGCAATGTGCATGTCGAAAGTCATCATCAGAGCATCTGTGCATGCCATGCGTTGGCCGTTCTGGAACAACAGCCAGCCACGCTAGTCGTCATCCGGTCGCGAACTCAATTATGGAGGAGCAGTAAGTAGCAAGTACGGTAGTCATTTCCCAGCTTGTTAGATGACGGATCCACGATCGGACTTGCAGCATCTCACGCGTTGGAGGCTTGCCATACAGTTCTAGGCTGGGCCGAATCGAGAAAAAGCGATTGCACCGGTTGACTGCTAAAGTGGCCTGAGGTGCTAAATATGCATCATGAAAGAGCGGTGACGAGTCGAGGGTCATTGGCTGGAGCTGAGTCCGGCTGCATAATCCAGCCAAGATATTTAGACTGTTACAAGAGAAGTTCGTTATTGCACCGCTCGGACCGACACTTCTCGAATTTACAGCGGCGAGGCAGTCAAAGTGTCTTCGTGTCGAAGAAGTACGCTGGGTTACGGTTTACATCCTAAGTGCTTTGGATTACCTTCATGCTCACGATGTCATACACGCCGGTACGTCTCGAGTACTCATCTCGCCTCAAGCACTACTGATCCTGCGAACGGATCTCAAATGAGACAACATTCAACTCACGCTCCCCGATGATGAAGTTGAATCCCTGAATTCCTTTGTCGCAGCTAAAGAAGAAAAGGACCCGAGCCCTCTAAAGCTCATCAACGGTGGTCTACTAGCTCGTAAGAAACATAGTTTTCAATACACCCCAAGATTATATTTCCGGAGCCTATTACTTCACACAAATTAAGATGAACAGCCCGGCCGTGTTTAGGCTCTAGGCATTGGTCGCATCGGCATAGTCGGTCCAGTAGTTAAACTCGCTCATCATTATCTATAGGTCGTTGTATGTAAAGGAAATCTCGTATCCATTCTCGATCACGTTGAAGAGGCGATTCTGGTCGTGAGGGCAGGTGCTGGATGCCTGAAACTCCCGTATGTCCTCCGATACCTGGTAGGTCTCCCGGAGGATCTGGAAAGTCGATGCCTGAAATCTAGAAGGAAGCGAATCGGAAATTTGATGCATCATGAACAAGTAGCATCACCCGCGACCAATACGACCCGGAGACCTGCACAATTCGCCCTCGGCTGGGCGATGATTAGCAGGGCGCACCCTCGAGTCGATGGGAGTTCGTTCGCTCTGCGAAACTCAAGCACTTGACCGCGAGACTAGTACTACGGTGAATGACCACTCTTAACTGGCGCCCAGGTAAACATCTGGTGCTACGCAACGGATGAGCTGGGCGAGGCTTAGACCAACTGCAGCCCGTGTGATCACCTCACATCTGAAGATGTTGCGGCGTATCCGTACTGCTGCACCATCGAGTAATGGTAAGTATATCTATTGCTTGTAAAACTTGACAGCAGACCGATCGAGTGACAGAAAAAGGGCAGAGAAGATTGAGGGAGGACGGTCGCGGCGAAGGCATGAGAGTGTGAGCAGGGGACCTGAGGGTGGGAGGGATGTGCAGTACCGTTTCTTGAAGCCGAGCAACAATATTCTAGATATTATCAGGGAGCGATCAATTGTATGCCAGTGCAATAAGACTTCATGTTACCTCATTCTCCAGCCACACATCTTGCGGGATCATACCTGTCGATCATCATTACGATGAGGTAGTCGCCAATTCCGGGCACAGATGTTGAAATTCCTTTCAACCACGATGAAGCAGTACATCGATGCCGCACGTTGGCTGCCTTTGAGAGTACTGTTCCAGGCTGTGTCGCCTATCATATTGCCGGTGACTTTGGTAACGAAGCAGTAGTAGCCTCGCCATCGATGACTTTCAATTCGCGATGACGCCAGTTTTGCGGGCCGGATAGCAGCTGCTGATGTAATGGAGTGACTGTCTCTCCATGGGTAGAAGCTGGTATGGTGGAAAGGTGAAGTTCAGGTCGGCGAAACATGGTCCCATCCTCCGAGATCATCAATATCCCGTCAAATTTAGTGGCCTTCATTGGCTGGGATGCCAAACACCTGTCCATAGCATGAGCATCCACCTTCACTGGGTAGCAACGCTTCTTCAATGAAGTTGTCCACGTTCCTGGCACTACCAGCCGGCCTGGTCGCGACCATATATACAGCGACCGCATCAGCAGCCAATTCGTACAACGAACACCTTCACCTCAAACCCCTGCCGAACGACGCGTTATACGCCGGCTTTGACTTCACAGCTTCAACGCCACTTTCGGCCTACGATGCACAGCACTTCCGCTTCTTTCCCCGATCTCTAGGCCAGATCCTGCAATTCACCCACACGTCCGAGCTTCACCTTCGCTTCGCGATAGGGCGATGGGACGAAGAATCATGGGGCAGCAGACCACGGAACGGCAGGCGCGAAGGAGGGACAGGAGTCGAGCTATGGGCGTGGTTGGAAGGCGACAATGAGGCTGAGGCGGAGGAAAGATGGAGTGGATTGGTGAACAGCCTCAGTGGCCTGTTCTGTGCCAGCCTGAACTTCGTCGATCAGTCAAAGACAATTCGTCCCATCTTGAGCTTTGAGCCCGAAGGTGACATCTACCAGGGCAGCAGAGGCAAAGAGGGCAAGACGTGGTTGATGCACGGCATGCTGCCACATGAAGTCGTGTGTACGGAGAACCTGACTCCTTTCCTCAAGCTCCTACCATGCAAGGGCAAGGCGGGCGTCAGCAGTCTGCTAGATGGACACAAAGTCTTCGATGCGAACTGGCAGACCATGGCTATCGATGTTCGACCGAGATGCGGCAGTGGTGTTGGTGGCGTAGTGCCAGAATGTGAGCTCGAGATTGAGCAGTCCGTAGACATGGTGCTTGATGTCGAGAGGAGTATGAGACCACGGGACAACCCTATACCACGACCGCTACCGATCGAGCAGATTATATGCGATCCGAGCAAAGACTACAACTCGCAAGATACCTGCTATCCGAAACGCCTGGAAGGAGAGATGGAGTGGAGCTTAAGCAGGATCTTTGGTAGGCCTATCCAGGGAAGCTGCCCAGTAGGCGACAGGCAGAATGCTGTCGACATAACTCTCGATGTGCCTGCAGAACGAGAAGTGGAGCTCGCTCCAGAGACTGCACTCGTCAGTGCTTTGAGGTCGGAGACGACACGTTTCTTCACGATCGAAGCAGGACAAGAGTTCGACTTGAGGCTCCCACAGCAGATTGTCGAACAGCATGTGGGACAGAACCAGACATTACTTTCAGTAAGCCGCCAAATGACAGGGTACGGCCAGGAACGAGGTGGTATGCACACTCTCATCACCAACCCGGGGCCACGTGCGCAAAAGGTAGTCTTCCTCGAGAGTTTACCGTGGTTCCTGCGACCGTATATGCACACCCTCAAGATCTCGGGCGCAAAGGCCGAGAAGATGTACTACAGGCCCGCGATTGATCGGCAGAAGGGCACGCACCTCGAGTTACTGCTCGACATACAGGCTCACTCCACAGTCGAGCTCACCTACGACTGCGAGAAGGCCATACTACGATATACAGAATACCCACCAGATGCCAATCGAGGTTTCGACATACCGCCCGCTATCATTCGCGTACTCCCTCGCGACGGGGAGCAGGATCGACAAGGCAATTATCTCAGGACTACAAGCCTACTACTTCCACTGCCCACACCAGATTTTAGCATGCCGTACAACGTCATCATTTTGACGAGTACAGTGATTGCCCTAGGCTTCGGCAGTATCTTCAATTTGCTGATCAGGAGGTTTGTGCTGATCGAAGAGGTGCCGAAGAGTCCAATTGCTGGTATTATACAGAACGTCGTTGTCAAGGTCAAAGCTGCTTTTGACAAGGCCACAGGCGGAAAAGCTGGGGACATCACGGCAGGTGCAACAGATCAGAGTGCGGAGACTCCTGCTGCCAGTAAAGTTAGCGGCGGCGCAGAAAAAGTGCGCGAACGCAAAGGTTATGTGAATGGAAAAGTAGCAGCTTCATAAATGAGCGCAATGTCAGGAAATTGTTGTATCGGCCCGCCTTCTCGTGGAGGTGCGGTTCGGTCAGCAAAAAAAGCTATGGAGATGCCAAACAAGCGACCAGTATTCGATCTGAAAGGGTAAGTTAAGCTCCAGGAGCTACATCGATGCTGTGATGATAAGCTGGGACAAAGTCTTCCTCGCCATCGAAACTCACGATATCATGTGGATTGCATTACAGTCCCTCTACCTCTCACAGCTCACGTACAGACCAGAGATCCAGCCGGGGGCCGACACCTGACGAGTGGCCATTACAGCACCAGCAGACCATAGCGCAAACTTCCCACAGAGACCACGGAGGCGCAAGTCTCAAGACGCACACTTATCCATGGCTGCCAAGCGCAGCAGCGGCGCGATGGGCTTGGCCTTCATCAGCGCCCTCGTGGTCTGCGTTCTAGCACACCCTCCGCCTATGCCTTTACATTCAATCGCAGCTGGAGGAACAGCTATCGGCGCAGTTAACGCCATTCCGTTGGAATCTACGGTGCCGATCGAGAATTCACCATCGATAGTACAGCAGCGTTCGTTCCTTAAACCTGTTAGCGTTCCATTTGGTCCTCCTCTTCCTCCTCCTCGCGCCGTTCCCAAACCTGCACCAAGAACAACGACCGGGGCCATGGATTTCAGCCTCGTTACCAAGACGATCTTCATCACCACGTCGGTGTCCTCGGAAGCTGTCACCTCACAGAATTTACAGAGCGCCTCAGGTAATACGAAAGATCCGAACTCAGCATCACTCCGTTCTTCTAGATCATGGCATTGGAGTCTGCAGCAGTCTGGTGCGGATTCAGAAAGCATCAAAAGGACGCGTGCCGATTCGACCGCCGCATCGAATCAGGCGTCAAGCACGCAAACCACCGCGTTGACTACTTTGCAGGTCGGGCCCTCTGGCTCGCAACCTGCGGCCTTGACTATCCTACCAGCCGGCATCAGTCCTCCAAGCGAGTCTTCTGTCCTGATTGACTCGACCTCAACCTTGACTCCTAGCCGAGGCGCAGTCCAGCCCTCCCAGAATATCTCTGGTCAAGTTGAGTACTACCCTGCTCAGTTATCAAAGCATCCTGACCTTCAACGAAGACGCTATGTCTACAGCATAGCATACTCGGTAGCAGCGACGGCCGCGGCGAACATGCTGAATGATCTTGCTGCAATGCAAGAATGTCAAGACCTCACCTGGTGTCGCAGCGCCATCTGGTCTTGGCTAGGTCTAGCAGCGCAACAATCCGTCATGAGAAGTAGCATTGCTCAAGACGAAACGATGCAGAGACCTTGCGATGAAGTCTGCTTGACCGAGCATGCCATTGAAGGCTCTAGCAGATCCGCATTGTTCATGAAGCAAAAGATATACAAGCTGGTCACTGGAATGCGTCGTCTGCCTGAATATGGTGAGGTCGACTGGGACGACGTGTTGCTGCGGGAGAAGGCGGCGACGAACGATATTGACAAGCACGTTCGTATGCTTCAGAAAGGGCCGGTCGTCGAACACGAAGAGGTCGTGGAAGCTCTTCGGACGGCCGCAGATGAGCCGCCTTTGTCAGGGGCAAACCCATGGGACGGAGGCGCAGGCGGCTCCAGCAGTATGCGCGACCTTATATCGGGGCTCGACGACTCCTCTGCTGAGAGTCTCCGATCGCTGTCTGAAGGTCCACCTGAGAACCCTGATCCTTATCCCAATGGTCCTGGACCTGAACCACAATCACCCGGTGATCCAGAACCGCCTGGTGGTCAAGGCGCTCCTGGTAGCCCACAACCAACTATGCAGCCCAAACCACCTTCTCGCATGGACGCGACCAAAGCCTCACGTGTGACGAGAGCTCTGAAGAAGTTAAGTTCCAGATTCAAGAACATGCTGGAGAGCATGAAGAATATGTTCAAAAGAGCTTTCGAGCGGCAATCGAAGAAGCCGGCGCAACCAGAGCCCCCCAGAAGTCGACCACTGACTAGAGATCCGTTGAAGCCGCAGCCGGGCTCTTCGAAGGCATCCAGGTCTCCTCCAAAGCTGGAATCTAAGCCCCAAGTGACCAACCCTGGTGACTACATGGACGACTTTCAGTGGGGAAATCTTAAGGCGAAAGGCTTCAATACTCTGGATGACCTACCAAAAGGACCACCGGGGGTCCAGATCGACACGCCGAGCAGAGGTCTCACGATCGGTGGCTTTGGCGAGAAAAAGCTCGACCCTGGAGAGTCTCTATCTCGGGAGCAGTTCGATAGCAAACGAGGAAGTCTTGCTCCATCCAACGACAAGCTCGATATACCAGACGAGGGATCGGCCGAATGGGGAAAGGATGCTATTGAATCTTACAATCGTGACTGGTTACAACAGCAAGGATTAATCAAGACCCTGGAGCCTGGTGAAATCGGTGAGCCTTCTGAAAACGGCGGCTGGGTCGTACAATCTTCACAGGCTCTGAGACCCGCCAATGACGACCTAAGCAAGGGCAAATGGAAGACAATCGAAGGTTCGTCTGTTGAGTGCGCAATGACCAGGAAGCGTAGCGCATCCATTCAAAAGCGTGGCTGTCCCACAGCGCCGGGTGGTCTTGCAATCTTAACGATAGCTGACTTTGCGGTCCTTGATACTTTCGGTCAACCATTGATTAGCACTGTTGGTGCAGACGGCATTCGGAAAATGCAGGGTATCAGGGCGACGTCCGATGGTGTGTTCCACCTGCTGGACGATGCTGGTGACTTTGCCAAGGACTCTGGTAGCTTGGCATGGAATGCGGTTACGGGACTGTTGATGTGGGCGGCGCCTCATCAGACCGGTCACACAGGTGTACACAGTCAAGAGAACAGCACGGAGATGGCTACATCATCGTCTGGTCCCTTCACAACATTGCAGACCCTTAGCAGAACGACAAGACGCGCACCTACAGATGACAGCACCTTAGCAACAAAAGCATCCGAGTCAGTGGCAGGCGAGGCAAGTACTTCAACGTCAGAATTCACATCGACATCTCGTCCCGCAGTAACATCGCAGACCTTTTCCCCTACATCGACTTCATTTACAGGTGACACCCAAAGTCAAACGACGAGATCCACGTCGAAGTCCCGCCTGTCAACAACATCGACTCCACCTTCACCTAAAAGCGACACCAGTACCTCAAAGACAGCAGCAACCTCCACCAGTCCCTCCTCACTGTCGCCCAAAAGCACAAGACCCCTCCCCTTCCAACCCATTTCTACACCTCGACTTGGACACCCTCCCACTCCTCTCAGCTGCCCCTGGATCTCCTACAACCTCCATCCCTACGAAGTCTGGTCCAACCCCTCCCTCCCCCCAGGCTGCTCCTCCCCAATCTTCTACGAATGCACCTCGAATTTCCAAACCTACACAGGCTGCAACCTGGCCCAGAATGCACACGCCTGCAAGAAACACAAGAAACACAACCCAGCGAAGCAGTGTCCAGACAAGCCGTTCTCGAGCTTGAGTGCGAATTATTTCAATCACCTGGGTTTGAAGACGAGCCAGAAAGGTTGTGTGTGGGATCGTACGTTGAAAATGGGGATGGTGTGGAGTAGGCCGAATTTGGCGCCGGGGTGCAGTGAGCCGGTGTTGTGGGAGTGTACGGTTGATTGGCAGAGGTGGTTCTATGAAGGTAAAGGGGTGGAGGAGTGGAAGTGGAAGAGGCCGGGGTATTGTTTTGGTGCGAATCCGGTTAGAGGACATGTTGAGGCGGTGGTGATGGGGTGCGGGTATGGGTTCGAGAGGGTAGGATGTAAAGAGAAGTTTTGGAAGTGATTTAGTGAGGCATTTTGTTTTGAGGTATGGAAGCCTGTGGATGCACGAGTGACGTTGACGGAACGATTTCACTTGAAGGTCGGTATGACCAGTTGAAGCTGTCCGCCATAGCTGATGGGACTTCGATTGCGCTGCTCTATTCACGATGCTCGCTCGGTAGGATACAGGAATGTGCATCGTTACTCTCGCGTCATTGCCTACTCGATTCCATGATCGTAGTCTTCCCCTTCGGATTGCTCGTCATCTGGTAGTGGATATGTCTCGGCTAAATCACCTTCGTCAGTATCATATCCGATATCTTCTTCATTTTCATTTTCAGTCTCAGTCTCATGTTCGTTGTCTTCATATTCGTCATTATCTTCATCTGCACCACATTTCGTCTTATCGGCGGCGAGCATGGTATCAGCACAGTCAGACTCACTTGAATCGTCGCCATCAGCGGTACTATCAGATGACGCTGAAGTCTCCTCGGCATCTCGATCACGGTCCACGAGCATAGTATCTCCACCAAGTGATGTCGACTCGAGAAGATCCATCATGTCGACAACGTCCCCGCCACTAGGTACCACTATCTGACCAAAGACATCCGCCAGGTCGTCTACGTCTCGCCCGTCTCGTTCCAGGTTGGCGGCCAGAGCGAGGAAGTTATCTTGCATGGCGGCAATATGCTCTCGAAGTTCTGTTCTGGAGAGGTTCTCTACGACTACGCCCTGTGCCTCGAGCCGGTCTAGGAGAAAGCGCACGAACATCACTCGGAGTTTTGGCGCTTGTCGCTGGCGTCTGGCATACTGTTGCGGATTGTGACCGAAGTGATGCTTGCGAGTGGGTTTGCCAGGTTTATTGATTCTGCCGCTTCCTGTGCGGAGTTTCGATGGAAGCACGTACTGGGTGGCTGATGTGTTGAGCATCGCCTGCTTTTGTAATCTCGTTGTCGGCATTTTGAAGGATGTCCAGTCACTTTGCTCCGATATTTGAAGTTGAGACGGTGGGGAGTGTTCTAGTACTTTTTGCACAAGTGTTGCTGAGACTTGGAGTGTCGTCTCCATTGTTGTCGGTAACAATAACGCTAAGCACAATGACCAACAACAAGGTTATTGTTTCGACCGGGAATGACCCCTGGAACAACTTCGGCTCAATGCTTTGTTGATCGCTGGGGCCTGTGTTCGTGAATGTGGGCATGGTATTTCATGTCGATAACACAGTGATTGCCGCTGTGGTATTCCAACAGAATGTAGAAATCTGAAATGTGTGTTTGTGTTGCTGGATGCTTCGTATAGATTACCACCCTCCACGCCAGGCAGCCGCGCTCCACCGTGTCCGAGCAAAAGCGTTTGTTTCGATGATGGGTGAAGCGCTTAGGCGCCGTCAACATTGTCACCAGCCTCTGAAAGATCTTTGAGGTTTGAGTGTAACCAAGTGCACAGCAGTCATAACTTCACCACTCGATAGGGGCCCCGAATCGGTCGTAGAACTTGCCGCTGTCTCCGCTTGTCCATTTGTCGATCAATGGTAGGATCCCGTTAGCACTTTCCACCGCGGTGATCGCTCCCTCTTCCCTGCACTTCACCAGCTTCGTCTCGACTCTGCCAGGATGGCAGAGCACGAAAGTGACATTTGGAACATCGACCGCGAAAGACCGCACTATCGTATTGAGCGCAGCTTTCGAGGCGCGATAAGCGTACGCACTGCCAGCCGCGCTGCTCGGTGGCTGATTGTGACCAACGCTGCCCATCCTTGACGACATAACAATGGCCTTGCCGTTCGCCTTCCGTAAACCAGGTGTCAGAGCTCGTAGCAGCATGAAAGTTCCGGCGGCGTTGGTCTGGAAGGTCCGCATCATGGTGTCGAGATCCATCGCAGCCATAGTCTCACATGCTGCGACATCTTCTGGCTTCTTCTGCTCCATCGTTGGGACGAGTCCGCGGACCCCGGCGCTGTGGATGAGCAGATCAATGGGAAAGTCTTTTGTAATCTCTTGCACCAAGGCATTTATGGAGTCCTGAGAGCCCACATCCACTGTCAACGGTAGGACATTGATGCGTGGCGTGACCATGTCCTCAAGATCAATAGCCACGATGTAATTCTTGCTATCCTGTTGATAGGCCTTGAGGAAGGCAGCTCCCAGGCCATTGGCAGCACCCGTGATAATGATGTTGGGCATTGTCGTGGTGGATGTCGTTAAGATTGGGAAGAACCTACCAAAGTGATATGCTACGATCGAAGAGTGGTCATGCAGGGAATTGTGGGACTCGACCACACAGCTGGTGCCGGACCTTGCTGCCGACGCAACGAGCGAGCGCTGTGAACGAGGTCCAGTTCGTAGCCGCTCTATCAATGAACAATGAACACAGATTCGAGACTTGCTATAGCGGCGCGCATTACCTCCGAACGTGCCACCGCAGATCTCACAGGGCAGTGACTGGTTTGCGTAGAGTCGAACCGCTGTGGGCGCCAAGGACCTTTGTTAACAGCCCTCGGAGGCCGTATCACTGTCGAACAACACCCAGTCGTGACAGCATTCAGCTGATGGTTGGCGGGACCGCGAACCACAGTGCGGTGTGTAGAGGCGCGAATGAAGACGGGATATCCCGTTGGACGAAAGGAGAGCAAAGTGCATGTGACCACCAACGTCCCGCCATTGATTGCTTGGCGGATGACCGCCCACCCTCTCGCCGTAGACAATGACCTCTTATGCCGCGACATTCACCAACCGACCATGGTCCGCGCATTGTCTCCTGCGGACGTTCTCACATGCACCTGCGATAGTATGCGCGGACTACTTGCCGGCCTCGCTGGCGAACCATAACGCAAATGCAAGACCAATGAGACGCGACCTGAAATGGAGCCATTACCTCCTTCCACAACAAATATGAATGAAACAAGCAGCATGGTGCGCTTCGTCCTTTGACTGCAGCATGTGAACATACATTGCTACTTTGCCAGTCGCTTCTCCGTCTTTGCTAGCCTACGAACATTGTTCTTATAAATCTGTGCAGACTCCGCCGGCCGCCACCGACAAACCACCCACTATGCGCACCCGTCAGCGCCCCGTGTCGCAGCAGGGCACACCACCGCCACCACGCACACCTGGCGCAAAGGCGACCAGGAAAGTCTTCAACTGTATTGTCGACGACTCGGCGCTCGTGGCAGGCGTTAAGAAGAGCACGAGAAACGGGATCCGACAGTGGGTGAGGAACGGGCAGATTCGCCTTTTCGTGCCCCTGCATGGTGCGTAAATAACTCAAGAGTGCGTGCACATGATGGCAGTGTTGACACAACACAGCACTGGAGGAGCTCAATCGCCAGAAGGGCGGGAAACACAAGCACGCCGAAGATGTCCGCGAGACACTGCAGTGGCTGGATGATGCTACGACTAAGCATCCAAACGTCGTCACCCTGCAGGGAGCCGACGAGACATATGAGAGATGGGCCGAGGTTGAGAAGCATGCCGTTCCACGTGGTCTCTTCTCCGAGTATGACCACGATCTGGAGAACGAAGTCGAGTCAACTGGGCTGTCAGAGGATGTGAACAGCAAGCTGGACATCTCTAACGGGAATGTCAGAGCTTCTGTGAGCTCCCAGGGATCTGCGGCCAGCGGCTCACTGTCTCCATCTTCACTGAAGAGCGTTCGCTCGAGCATTAGTGCCCTGTCACCTCCAACAAGTCCTGCTAAGGCCAGCATCTCACCGATTCGTAACATATCAGCTCTCGCTGCCACGAACAGTCGTCCACAATCGTCAAGTACCAGTGTTCCTCAAGGTCTTCAGCCACTCTTCAACTACATTCTTTGGAGGATCCACCAGGAGAATGACCCTGTCGCTGCGCTTGAGTCCTTCATCTTCTTGTGCAACGACGAACATAAGGTCCGCTTCGCCAAGGGCTTTGACATCAAGTGGAAGAGACTTGAACAGCTGCGAGAGGCCATTGGCAGGGAGGATCGTGATTTCAAGAACCGACAAGCACTATTGAACCGGGAGAACGAGAAGCTGGGCACATGTATGACTGAGACCGAGACCGCGACCAAGGGCAACGTGGACGATGTGACGCGGCCAACGCCACCCAAAGCACCCGCTGCTATGCTCCAGAAGAGTCAGACCAAAGTCATCGACCCGAACGCTTTCGACCGAGGACTTACCAACAAGCCCGCCACAGCTGTCCAGGCGCCAGTGTTGCCACCGAGGTCGCCGCGAATGACCCAACCCAATCGCGGATCACCACGTGGAGCACATGCCCTACCCTTTGCTCCCCGTGGCAACATGCGTGGCAATTTCCGTGGTAATCCAAGAGGCCGTGGCAACTTCGGACCTGGACGTGGAGGATTCGCCGGAAATGCTATGTTGCCCGAGACTACACAGGAAGGCCAGATCGATCCGGACAGCTTCACGAGACCAGATCCCCGTGGCGGTATGAATGGAGCTCGAGGCGGCAGAAAGCTGTGGGTCCCGACGTGAAGATGACTGGGAGATCGCAAGGCGCGGTCAAAAAGCACCATCACAAACACACACGACACTCGTTGAGAGTCAACATCAAGACCATGGTCAATACCAACAATCCCTACGTTCGTCAAGCTCAAAGCAGCAACGACGACATGCCCACGACAAACACCTGGGCCACCGGAGCCAAAGTCTCCTTGCGACATTCCCTAGGGTGAGGGCGCACACGACGAGTCCTGCAGGGCACGGTGAGTCAAGTTCGGGAGGACGTGGGGGGAGGGAGGGGGCAAGAGGAGAAGGGAGGATGGTAGGTCTTTTAAGACGGAGAGGGAACGGAATGAGTTTGTCCGCGAGACTGTTTTTTAGGTAACTATGGAGTTTTGAAATTAATCATTTGGGTATCCGCTTCACACTTCAAATGGTGATGCTCCCCCAAGGTCTGCGAAAGCTTTCGATGTATCCTCCCATGATGTACACATGGCAAGGCAACAACGACCTCAGCCAGACAATAATAGGAAAGCGCAGCATCGGACTGCATTCCACACAAGTGGGGCACCACCAGAAAGCTTGTTTGCTGGAACACGACGGGTACGAGCACAATCGTGCAAGGATTGTGCGGACACGGGGCATGTGACCGGGTCGGATATGTTGCACATGAATCTGTATGAGCAGAGTATAGACTTCTCGGCGACAATACTAGACACATGTTGACAAACGACTCAGCGGATGTATTATACTGTAGGCAAAGCGGCCGAGGAGTTGTTCTCTGAGAGCTTGCTGGAAGCCTGGCTGCTTGACACGGCGAGGCCACTGCCATGATACTTGCTTGCGCGTTACTTTCACATTGACACACCCAGTTGTCGCAGCTGCATTTTCATGTCTCGATCAGGCCAGACATTGTTCTTCCTGCCATTGACACTACTCACCCGCTGGCACGTGATTCCGACAGGCCGACTCTCCCCCCAGCAGCACGATTTGGAGCCATGGCAGAGCTCAACGATGCACTCAGCCACCTGGGGCCGGTAGACTGGAACGATGTGCCTCGGGACAACCTCGAACAATACCTCGCCAATACCTTCGCAGCCGGCGAGCTGATATGTAATTCCGTACCGCAGGTCCCCGAAGGCACCGCCTTCCACGACTCGAAGCCTCACCACCATGAACCCAACACGGCTAAGTCGCATAGAGAGATGCATCCTTCGCGCGCTCGAGGACATCCTCCACACGACGAACATGCAAAACTGGCGAAGCACTGGGGCAAGCCCATGAAGTTCAAGAAAGAGCAGAACCCATTAGATATTTGTCTATACAAGATGGCTGGCCACGACCGACACGGAGCATGGTTTGCCCGGAGAAGTGTACATGAGGGCCTGGGTTTCGACAAGTTCAGACGTGCTATGATGCGGGAGCTTCCGCAGTCACTGTCAGTTAAGGGAGGGCCTGGAGCCGGAGCGATTCGAGGTCTAGCTGCTGATCGGCGGCTAGAGCGGATAGACGTGAAAGGCGTGGGCAAGCTGGAAGTGTACCAACTGAGCGCAGCGTTCCCTGGGCCGGTAACACCGAGAGACTTCGTGACACTGCTGCTGAGCAGTGATGGCGTGTTATCGGATAAGAGTGCTGCAGAGCTTGAAGGTGGCACGATGCACGTGCCCAGACACTTCATGCTCATCTCCAAACCTGTCCAGCATCCTGATGCACCCGCGCGCTCAGGTCTGGTCCGAGGTCAATATGAGTCGGTGGAGCTCATCCGCGAGGTTCCAATTACGCCGTCGAAGTCCAAGTCTACTCCGAGCTTAGTGTCCAGCAATGGAGCATCAGATCAGCATACACGAGAACGTGGCCATACATTGGATGCTGCTGATACGAAGGGTGCAAGTGCGTCGGACGCGCACCTGGATGTGCCTGGTTCAACAGGTGAAGGCGACCCGGAGCTTAATCCAGTGGAGTGGATCATGATAACGCGATCAGATCCTGGAGGCGGCCTTCCTCGTTTTCTGGTCGAGAGAGGCACGCCGGAGCCTATGATCGGAGATGTGCACAAATTCTTAGACTGGGCCTGTAGTCTGGATCACATACCACACCCTGACGAAGATCTCGAAGAGCAAGAGAAGGAGGCAGCAAGCGAAGCGCCAGCACAATGGCAAGGTAAAACTCCAGATCAGATGGCATCGCAAACATCAAACGGAGACAATCGACAGGACTGCGAATTAGCGCCACCAAACAGATCAGCCACTGAACCTGTGTCCCGACCAGAGTCGCAGGACGGCATATTTAACAATATCACGAGAGCTATTGGTAACGGTATAGACACATATGCACCAGCAGCTGTCGCTGACAGAGTCGGACCATATCTCAATACTCGCGAGGCTGAACCGCCTTACGACTCATCGGACACATCATCTGTAGATTCTTTCATGAGTGCAGAAGAAATTCGCAGATTGTCTACCGCGTCGGAAGAGTCCAAACGACCTACAGACTCAACAGACGTGCTGAGCATCGCAAGTGCCGAGATAGACATGCCCAAGGACACGAAAGACATGAGCCATCACGAGAAAGAAGTATATAAGATAACGCAAAAACGCGAGAGGCTCGAGCAACAGCTTGCTAGGAAGCGCATGGAACAAGAACAGAAGCTGAAACAGACGCAAGAGAAAGAAGGATCAGAAACATCCAAGCAGAAGGACGAGATGGAGAAGAAGCTCAAGAAGACTGAAGAAAAGCATCGGAAGGAAATGGAGAAGCTGGAACAGAAGAAGGCTAAAGAGCTGCGGAAAGTCGAAGAGAAGCGGAAGAAGAAGGACGAGCGATATAAGTTGTCGCTCGTGACGCGAGAACGCGATGATTTTCGAAGTCAAGTTGATCTCTATAGGAGGGAGAACACTCTACTGCAGGAACAAGTCGCTGATCTACAGCGACAGAATACTCTGATGGCCCAGAAGCTGCAACCGGAGGCACTGCAGAGCGTCAAGGAAGAGTTTGGACGGAGCAGGAAGGGCAGCATGAAGAGCATCAATAGTGCAGTCAGTGCCAGGAGTAATGAGAGGAAGATCGGTGCTGTCTCATAGACGAGTGGCAGACGGACATAGCTGTCAATGACTTTACGCTGCTACGAAGGAATGTAACCAGACTTATCAGCCACACAGTACTGCTGCAATTCTCCGTTTGCCGGCACTCAAGCACTGCTCCCAGCTCAGAACGCTTCAGGACGACCACGAGCAGTTTAGCCGTATTTAGCCGGCGGAACCTCATGGAGCTCTTGCCGAGCATCAGAGGTCCCCACGGAGCATTGCACGGATTTTGTTGACTACACTTCGATGTCTGAATACTGCAGACTATCGCCACACGGCACTGGACTTCACACGACGTGACCCGTCGCGGCGGTCATTGCAAGATGGCAGGAGCTAGCAGCGGACCCTTGTACATGGTATGCAGTATTCACTACGAGCAGTATGTGCACATGCTGATGATACTCAATAGGGCTTTGACCTTTCGACTCAGCAATTGAAAGGTATGAATAACCATTTGTGGCTGATATACTCTATTAGCTGACATGGATCCAGGCATCGTTGTCGATTCCAATCTCAAACTCATTCACGAAGCAAAAGTCGATTTCGATGCAGACCTCAGCAAGTATGGCATCGAGAAAGGAGTACTGACCAACCCTTCCGAAGGCGAAGTCTTTGCACCACCAGCCATGTGGCTAGAAGCCGTCAACCTGGTCCTCGATCGCCTAAAGCAAGCCGGCCTCGACTTCAGTAGAGTCAAGGGCATTTCTGGAGCGGGTATGCAACACGGCACAGTCTTCTGGTCCAAAAATGCCGAGAACATCCTATCGAACCTAGATTCTGGCAAGTCATTGATCGAGCAACTGGTGCCCGGAAGCAAAGGCGAGAGGAAAGGTGCTTTCGCACACGCGACGAGTCCAAATTGGCAAGACGCTAGCACGCAGAAGCAATGTGATGCTTTTGATGCTGAGCTGGGTAATCCGGAGACTCTTGCAAGAGTTACTGGCAGCAATGCACATCATCGATTCAGCGGACCGCAGATTCTGAGGTATCGGACGAAGTACCCTGAGCATTATCAGGAGACAGCGCGGATATCACTGGTGTCTTCGTTCCTGGCTTCAGTCTTTCTCGGACGGATAGCTCCCATTGACATCAGCGATGGGACTGGTATGAACCTCTGGGACGTGAACAATGGATGGTGGAACGATACTCTGCTTGCGCTGACAGCTGGATCCAAGGAAGGTGTCGCCGAGCTGAGGAAGAAACTTGGAGAGGTTCCTGAAGACGGTGGCAAAGCGTTCGGAACAGTGAGCAAGTACTTCACAGGACGCTACGGCTTCCCATCAGATTGCAATATCATCCCCTTCACGGGCGACAACCCAGCAACGATCCTTGCCCTCCCACTCCGGCCCTCAGACGCCATGGTATCCCTCGGCACCAGCACGACGTTCCTCATGAGTACGCCCGAATACAAACCAGACCCAGCCTATCACTTCATGAATCACCCCACAGCACCAGGTCTTTACATGTTTATGCTCTGCTACAAGAACGGTGGCCTCGCCCGCGAACAGATCCGAGACCAGCTCGACTCTTCCAAATCCTGGGACTCCTTCAACTCCACAGCTCTCTCAACACAACCCTTGTCCCAAAACACTGCTACGGATCCCATGAGACTAGGCCTATACTTCCCCCGCCCAGAAATCGTTCCAAACGTCCCCTCAGGCCAATGGCGCTACACCTACAACCCCGCTACAAAAGACCTCCAACCAGCCCCCTCCTCCTTCACACCAGACGACGCCCGCACCATCCTCGAATCTCAATTTCTCTCCCTCCGTCTCCGCTCCCAAGCTCTCGTCAAACCCTCCAACAACCTCCCCGCTCAACCCCGCCGCGTTTACCTCGTAGGCGGCGGTTCCGCCAATGCCGCCATCGCCAAGATCTGCGGTGAAGTTCTCGGGTCTGTGGAGGGAGTGTACAAGCTTGATATCGGAGGCAATGCATGTGCGCTGGGAGCGGCTTATAAGGCTGTTTGGGGCTGCGAGAGGAAGAGTGGAGAGACTTTTGAGGAGTTGATTGGGAAGAGGTGGGATGAGGGGGCTTTTGTGAAGAGGATTGCGGAGGGGTATGGTGAAGGTGTGTTTGAGAGGTATGGGGAGGCGGTGGAGGGGTTTGAGAAGATGGAGAAGAAGGTGCTTGAGGAGACGTCGAGGAAGTAGGTGCAGGGGTTTGGAGTTTGCTTGCAGAGTCACCAGCTGGAGCTCACGTTGGCGAAGAGTACTCATCGGATGTATCTACAGCTTGTAGCAATAAGGGAGATTCTCACATCCACGATCGTGCTCTCCAAGTACTATCGCTCGTCTGTGTTTGCCTGCAGAAGTGTTGGATCAACAAAACATGTATCGTGGGGGAATTGCAACGATCGAGGCGAAGATGCACTGTGCTGACGCCAGCAAGCATGAAATCGGCGCATCACTACTACTCCAGTAATTCGTGCCCTTTGCGTGTGGCTGTGCAGTATTGGCGTGCAAGAAGTCAATCTCCCCATGCTTTCTGGGCAAACATTGGCAGTCCGTGGCATTGGTCGTATCATCAAGCCGTCATAACCACCAACTCGGACTGGTGACCCGAACTGTGCTCACGAGATGGCGGAACACGGTCTGCTTGACGAGCGGTGTTACTCCCGGATGGAGTGATGTCGTGCGATTGCCACGTTTCGCCACGATGTGATGGTCGGCGTCGGTCGGCTCGCCCCACACAGATCAAAAGCACCCAAAACAGGAAGCTCTGGGATTTGGTTTCTGGAGAGCGACAGCGATTTGGTCGTAGGCATCGATAGAGCTGGCCTGGGCGAAGAATCTGCACCAAACAGAAGCGATGGCGAATCTTTCGCACGCCCATGTGATGCGTGATGCACACAAGAGCGCAGGTGTACGTAGGGATTTATTAGTTTGCTCGCAGGTGAAACTGCTCGTGGCTCCTCTCGTGACGCCTGCGTAGATGCGCCACGCGCGTCAGCGTGAGACGTTCATGCTAACAGGGAGGAGGGGCAGCTTCAAGCATTGGATCCACGTTAGAGCAGCAGCCAAGGACGAGATCAAGCACAGCAGCTTCGGTTTGGCAGAGAAGCAAAAGCTGCTTCGCTATGAAGTCAAGATGTCGGTGTCTGTTGGAAGATTGGTAGTATGACGGCAGACTTGCGACAATTTTCTACTAGAGGGTCTGTCTATCCCTGTGATGATCCCGGGCGGAGAGGGAACGGTTCAGCGAGCGACAGCAAACTCAAAACGTTGGAGGCGATCATTTGCTGGAGATTGGTTGGTGTGTGCGCCGGACATGAACCATGGCTGCAACGTCGAGACTCCATATCGATCAGATTATATGTGAAACGCCGTCGGCGAGCTCATAATCGGACGTGTGGAGCGATCAGGCGAGTCGGTTCAACCCTGAGCATAGCCATCATGTACGACCTGTGCAGACGCCTTTTGGAGGTTTGATGAAACTCGACTAAGGTTCAGGATGCCCGTCGGCGGGCGGCAACGTGCATTTTACCCAGCAAACTGTCACTTATAGCTGCCGAAGCACTAAACAGGAGAAGCGAGAACAAGAAATGTGCAAGGCGGCTGCACATTTGAGCATCGAGCACATTTGAGCATCCATTGCAGGCGTGGGCTGCAAACATCAGTCTCGTTCGCTGTTGCCCATCGAAACAATGAACGTGCCCAGCGCAAGGAGGTCTTGGGCGTTCTTGGTATTGACGCTGCCGAGAGTTAAGCGCGCGACGGATCTAACCGACGACATGGGTCATTAGCGCGAGGAGGGAGGCTGTGCAGGCCCGTCGTGGACGTTTGTGAAGCTCCACTTCTGCACTTTTCGCCTTTACTGTATGCTGTCTGGACTACCAATTACGAGGCAAAAAGCATCGAGAGGCGACAGCAACGCTCCTGGTGGCCATTTTCGTCTGCTTACCGGGTCAGATAACAGTTTCGAATCAACTCGATCGCCGCTGCTTCGCGAAGTGAATGGCTCAGCACTGCCACGCGACTTCACCTTTCGCCTCGCGTAGCGCGCTTCCTCTGGCCATGCTTCTAGCTTGACAATCCCGTCACAACAAAGGCCGCCGACGAACCTGAGGAACCTGGGATTTGTGGGTAAGAGGAATCCATTTCCTTATCACTTCTTGGAGACAATCGCCCTAGCATTCCTCGCGGTGGCACATGCTTTGCCCCATCTTGCACTGCCCCGAACGATGCACCTTGGCTGTCGAAGACGGCGGTTAATGCACGGAATAGCAAACAACGCCACTGCCTTTCGCCGCACTTCTCTCCAGGCAATAGCTAACGGAGCTTGTCATAACAGGCACCTGATCTTTGGTTCTGGCCAAGCATTGATCCAGCAGGCACGGCCTACAGAAAAACATCTTTGAAGACTTGCCAGCTGAGCTTACGGGCTGCGCCACATCGAGTCTGCGCACTACAGCTCTACCACTATATCTTCCCACAGCATTCCTCGATCATTACAAGGTCTGCATGAGCTGCACCGAGACCGCCACAATCTGCATACCAGTCCTAGTTGCGGTCATTTAGGAGCTTGAAGACCAGGCCACAACGAGACCGGGACCTCCAGCACAGACGAGCTGACATGGCAGACCATAATGACGGGAGGTCGCCTCCCCACGAGGGCGACGCAGGAACAACATCACCCTCTCCGAATCCCGCGCGGAGACGAGCACCGACCATCACAATCGACACATCTGCGGTGCAACGGAACAGTAATTCTAATATGGAGCAGGACGCAGGCGAGGACAGTACGAACGGTCTACGGCCGACCTTACCTCAGTCGACACCGACTGAGCTTCAAGGCAAAGCCAGCTTCGAGAGTAAGGGATCGAGGCCGACTAGTCCTCACAATGTCTCGTCACCCAAGCAATGGGGAATGCCAAAGGATTTCCTATCTGTGCCGACAGGGCGAAGTAGAGGGGGCAGCGACGCCAGCGATGCCGAGACTTCATCGACCTCGGACGTTACCTACGTCAACACACGGACGGAGACTGATGCGTCCAAAGCTTTTGGTGGTTCCTCGAAGCACGACGATGGAGATCATCCGATACTGTCGGATGACGAGGCATTGAAGCCGGACCCTGGTACCGAGGACGACTTTCATCGAGAGAACAATCCATTCGCGTTTGCTCCAGGCCATATGACGAAGCTGTTCAATCCGAAAAGTTTGGGTGCCTTCCACGCACTCGGAGGACTTTCAGGTATGGAGAAGGGCCTGCGGACAGATCGATCGAGTGGTCTCAGCGTAGACGAGCAGAACGTCCAGGGTGCGGTCTCTTTCGAGGAGGCGACAGCAGTGGGAACCCCTTCGTCTGACAAGACCGTGGTGGAAGAACCTGTCATGGAATCTGGCGGCGAGAAGACTGGGAAAGGCACATTCGAAGACCGGAAACGTATCTTCGACGAGAACAAACTCCCGGAGCGAAAGGTGAAGAACATTTTCGAGCTGATGTGGCTCGCCTACAACGACAAAGTTCTGATTGTTCTCACCGTGGCAGCAGTCATTGCGCTCGCCCTTGGTATTTACCAGGCCATTGCCTTTAACGGTGTCGAGTGGGTCGAGGGCGTAGCCATCATTGTTGCCATCACTGTAGTTGTCATGGTCGGCGCGCTCAACGATTGGCAGAAGGAACGACAATTCGCAAAACTGAACAAGAAGAAGGATGCTCGCAATGTCAAAGTTGTGCGCTCGGGTATGACCCAGGAGATCGACGTCCAGGAGATTCTGGTCGGAGATGTCCTGCTGGTTGAACCTGGTGACATTATACCCGTGGACGGCATATTTATCACTGGACACGGCGTCAAATGTGACGAATCATCTGCTACTGGTGAATCCGATGTACTCAAGAAGACTGCAGCGGAAGAAGTCTATCGCGCCATGGAAGCTCGCGAGCCACTTAAGAAGATGGACCCATTCATGATCTCTGGTGGCAAGGTCACCGAAGGTTTCGGACGTATGCTTGTTACAGCTGTCGGCATCAACTCTTCATACGGAAAGACCATGCTGTCTCTGCAGGAAAGCAACGACATGACCCCATTGCAGGCGAAGTTGAATAAGTTGGCTGAGTACATTGCAAAGATCGGAAGTGCCGCCGCGCTGCTACTTTTCGTCGTCCTGCTGATCAAATTCTTGGCGCAGCTGCCCAACAACCACGCCCGGCCAGCAGAGAAAGGCCAACAATTTATGACGATTTTGATCACTGCCGTCACGATCGTGGTTGTGGCAGTCCCGGAAGGTCTACCGTTAGCTGTCACGCTCTCTCTTGCCTACGCCACCAAGCGCATGCTGAAAGACAACAATTTGGTGCGTGTGCTGCGATCCTGCGAAACCATGGGCAATGCGACTTCAGTTTGCTCCGACAAGACTGGTACCCTCACACAGAACGTCATGACTGTTGTGGCTGGCTCGGTTGGTACATCTAGCAGGTTTAGCAATCGAGCCGGTGGCAACGCAAACGACAACTCGAAGCCAGACCCCAACAAGGACATGGACGACGAGATTGATGATGTCTCTACTTCCGAATGTATCGGCTCGATCTCGAAGGATACGAAGACGCTATGGAAGGACAGCATTGCCATCAACTCCACTGCTTTCGAGACTGAAGACAATGGCAAGAATAGCTTCGTGGGATCCAAGACTGAGACTGCGCTTCTCGACTTTGCTCGTGACTACCTCGGCATGGACAACCTCCCTATCGAGCGGAGCAATGTTGAAATCACACAGATGATCCCATTCGACTCTGGTCGCAAGTATATGGCAATGGTCATCAAGCTGAAGAATGGCCAAGGTTACAGGCTGCTGGTAAAGGGTGCCAGTGAGATCATGCTCCGACACTGCTCCAACATCATCCGCGATCCCACCCAAGGTACAGAGACCACAAAGCTGTCTGCAGAGAACAAAAAGACCCTCGAACAGCTGATCGATGCTTACGCCTCGCGATCTCTCCGCACAATTGGCATCATCTGGCGAGACTTTCAGTCCGATGTATGGCCACCTCGAGGAGTCCGCCGAAGTGAAGACGACAAGACTCAAGCTGTAGTCGATGACATCTGCAAAGATATGAACTTCCTGGCCGTCGTCGGTATTCAAGATCCACTCAGAGCCGGTGTGCCCGAAGCTGTAAAAGACTGCATTACTGCAGGAGTATTCTGTCGCATGGTTACTGGTGACAATATTATCACGGCGAAGGCTATTGCCACGGAGTGCGGCATCTTCACTTCAGGAGGCGTCGCACTCGAGGGACCAGATTTCCGCAAGATGAGCAAGACCGAGCAAAAGGCCGTCATCCCAAAACTGCAGGTCCTAGCACGATCCTCCCCTGATGACAAGAGAACCCTGGTCAAGCGACTGAAAGAGATGGGCGAGACTGTCGCTGTCACTGGAGACGGTACCAACGACGCGCCTGCTCTAAAGGCTGCAGATGTTGGGTTTGCCATGAATATTGCGGGAACGGAAGTCGCAAAAGAAGCTTCCGACATCATCCTGATGGACGATAACTTTGCTTCTATCGTCAAGGCTCTCATGTGGGGACGTGCCGTCAACGATGCCGTCAGGAAGTTCTTGCAGTTTCAGATCACAGTCAATATCACGGCTGTGCTGCTCGCATTCATCTCAGCTGTCTCGAACGACGACGAGGAGTCCGTTCTGACAGCTGTGCAGCTACTGTGGATCAACTTGATCATGGACACCATGGCTGCTCTTGCCCTTGCCACCGATCCGCCAAGCCGCAACATCCTCAACCGCAAACCAGATCCAAAGTCCGCACCACTCTTCTCTGTCTCCATGTGGAAGATGATAATTGGACAAGCTATCTACCAACTCGTGGTCACCTTGGTTTTGTACTTCGCTGGCTCTTCCATTCTGAACTACCCATCGGACGATGAGAAAAAGCAGAGACAGCTGCAGACACTTGTTTTCAATACTTTTACCTGGATGCAAATCTTCAACGCTCTGAACAATCGTCGCTTGGACAACCGTTTCAACGTGTTCGAAGGCATTCAGCGCAATCTGTTCTTCGTGGGCATCTTCATGGTCATGATTGGCGGCCAAGTTCTGATCATCTTTGTCGGTGGCTGGGCAGCATTCCAAGCAGAGCGACAGACCGCATCCCAGTGGGGTATCGCTCTGGTACTCGGTGCTCTTTCACTGCCGATTGGTGTCATTGTTCGTCTGGTACCCGACGAGCTCGCTGCCGCTGTTGTGCCACCATTTATCAAGGACTATCTGCGTAAGAGGCGGGAGAACAGAATAGTCGTCACCGACGAAGAGAACCCACTCGAGTTCAACCAGGCACTCTATGATATCAAAGATGAGCTTGCATGGCTGAAGAAGTACAAGGGCGGCCGCATCAACAGTCTCAAGTTCACGCTGACCCATCCCAAGGAGGCGTTCATGCACAGCAGGAGTCCCAGCCGCAGTCGTGCGAGCTCTAGTTTGCCTCGCACGCCTAACAACGAGGCTGAAACAGATGATACTGGTCACTCACCAGCACCACTGACGCCAGATTCACGACGTAGAGGTCGATCAAGGAGCAACTCCGCTCTGGCCGGTATTGCAATGGCCGGTATTATTGGCGGCTCTATCGCCGGAGGCTGGTCACCAGTCGAGAGGAGGGAAGGTGATGCCGAAAGCCTGCGATTCGCTCGCGAGCGATCAGCTAGCAACTTGTCCCGTGAGTACCGGCTTGATCCTCACCCCGACACCGACAAGAAGGACAAACTCCTCATCAAGGAAGATCCTGTGGAAGCAGCTGGCCGCCAGCCACCAAGTCAGGCTACAAACACGACACCAGCATTCGGAAAGGGTCCTTTTGCGGGCGAGCCAAGCTCGGCTCAAGGGCAGAAGGATGACACCACGCCTTGAAGCATATCCTCAGACACTTTTGAACATTTCCCGTGGCGTTGACAAACGCCAACTCACTTCCAAGACCATGCGACAGCACCATGATCTGACGCCAGTGCTCAATACCCAAGAAGCATTTGGATGGCTTCGAAGATGTATAGTGGCATAGATTCTTATCCATTCATTGCACAGCGAGGGAGTTTCGGGGTCATTGATAGACTCACTCGAGCCAGTCGCGATGAGCATGAGGCTTTTCGGCAGAGATCGACAATGGGGAAATTGGTCAGAGCAAGGACCATGATCATACAGCATGATATCCCATTACAGCGGATCAATAAGCACTCCTAGCATTGCTTTCTCGTCCTCTTCTTTATATGTCGTCGTGATATTCTCGTGCCAAGCGGCTGAAACATGGTTGATTGTCGGTCGGCCCGCTGTCCGATTAAAGTTCCATGGAGGCACATCATCCATCCACCTCCGGCTGAGACGGCCACGCAAGCAGATCGGTATCGACCGCTGGCGTTGACGTCGACGTCAGCTCTTGGGAATAGATGTATACAAACACGAGGTATCCGCGGTAGGTTCCCTATTGACTACATCCCTCTCTATCATCATCATCGTCATCGTCAACATCATCATCATCAGCCTCCCTCTGTACCTTCCAATCACAGCCCTCCACGACGTCCGCCAAGTTCCTCCACCACAACTTCCACTACAACAATGACATCCCTCCTCAAAAGGCTCTCAATCCGCAAAGGATCTAAGCCCTTCTCCTCGAAAGACAAACACAACTATAGCACAGCCGAAGTCACGAACCAATACGACGATTACGATGAGAGGTATGAGCAGCGATATCGCCAAGCGGTCGAGGCACAGAAGGCAAGCCAGATTCAGAGTAGACCGGCACTAAACGTGATGCCTGGAATTGGGACGCCGGGTAATGCTGGGAGGCATCCTTCACAGTATGGCTTGGGCGATATTCCCATACCTGAGGCGAAGTTGGAGAGGGATTTGGAGTTGGATGAGAGGGTTGAGATGGAGAGGAAATCGTGGGGATGGAGAGGGGAGGAGGTGGCCCGTGTGGGTGGAGGGGGAAAGGGACGAGGGTAGAGTGCGCATGATGGCACAACTCTGAGTGTTGGAGAGATACTCGGCTTGCATGTAATCGTTGCAGGCTGCTGGTCGTTCTGCGTGGATAGCCACACCCGCATCGCTGAGCCTCTGTCCAGCTATGAACAGATGTAATGTACGACAGTCCGTGGCACAGGCGGTCCAGCAAGCGGGATCATCAAGACTCTGCCCAATCACTCAGCAATCGGGTATGCTAGCAGCAAGAACGCGTCTTCCAGACAACTGCCGACATACTGTGCTCCATGAGCACTATATCAACGGGTAGTCCTCAAATCGTCTCCGCCAAGCTGTGCCCAGTCAACACCAGCGAGTTCCACGGGATAGAAGTTTGTTCCATAGCAGTATGACAACTCCGTCATGACAGCACCAGCTTACGACAGCGCCACCCAAATCTAGACCACTGACCGTACCACAAATACCATCGATCGATTGTCTCATCACGCTGCACACACCTTTAACTGTCTCCCTGTGCACCTCCGGCATCAAGCACCTTCTATCTTCGCCCTCGGCCTCGGCCTTATTTGTCAGGCCATTCGTCTCAGCCCTACAGGACAAATGCACGCAGTCACTCCCTCGGATATCACCAATCCTCGGCCTGAAGCAGGAGCTTGATGTCCCACGTTGTGGACCATAGATCCGGTGCACGCTTCCGTTCTTCGTGACCCAATGAATGCAGCTTCCCGCGCTGGTGATATGGACAAACAGTTTACTGAAAGGGCAGTACCAAGATACAGATTCCCGGCAGGTTGGAGATGGGATGCGTTTGGAATGGTTGTGAATGATCTGATTGGATGAGTAAGGATAGGAACTACAATCGCCGGTGGTAGAGGTGTCTCAGCCGGGGTTCCGCACGGGAGAGTGCAGAACAGGAGAGGTGGTATATGTCAACTTTGGCCTTAAGAAAGGACAATTAGTACGACGGGAGGTGCGTCTCGGCGTGCTGGACGGGTCGAGAGATTGGAATGGAGTAGCAATTGCACCGAGGGAAGACTTCGATATGATGCGGTATAAGTATGAGGAGGATATCATGCAGAGCAACACAACCAAGACAGCAAAGCACCAGTCGTCCAACCCAACACTTTCAGAGCATTCAGCACTCTTCGAAGACCACAACCTCAACAGTGACGGCAACATCAGCAACTATCAACTCCAATCACCTAAACCATCTCAGCCGTTCACTTCCCTCAGCCTTACCTTCTCAAAGACCGGCAAGATCGCCTGCTCCTTCAAAAGCCAAAAGTGAGCCATAACCCACCCCTCCCTCCCTCCCTAAGTCATGCCAACTGATTCTCTCCCAGCACCACATCTAAACCAACAATCACCGCCATCATGTGCAAATACTACGCCCACACTCACCCATGCGGCCACACCAAGACCGTGTTCGCGGCCTTCTGCCCGCAATCAGCTCTGATCCAGAAGCCTTGCGGTCGCGGAGAGATTTGGGCTACGGTCAAGATGGATAAGGACTGCTCGCACTGCTACGAGGAGCCGGAGCCGCTTGTGCCGAGGAGCAGGACTGGAGGACGGAAGAAAATTGGAAGTCGTCGTTGAGAAGTGCATGGCCTTGGGGACCGTCGTGTAGACGAGGATGGGTGGTCTCTGGCTTTTCTGTAGATGGAAGTCGTTCGTAAGATTGGTGGACGCTGGGAGTCCAGCAGAAGATATAGAGATAGAGTTTTCTGGTACGTTTTGCAAAGTGGTTGAGTTCAAGGTCCGACCCAGAGTGTCAGTTTGTGATGAATGAGGTCGTGGCCCATGATTTCAGGAGCCGGCTAGTGAGCTTCCCACCATGACAGATACAAAGTGACTTGCTGTGCCGTACGCATGCGTTGCCGATCTTCACCGAGCACTTCTCGTTCGCTGAACGTCCACTACACGCGTCACGGCGCGTTCAATCATGCGACTGGTACATCGGCACACCGGCTAGCCTATGCCTCACGACTCTGTCCACGAGACGCAACACTGCAGCCCACCTCCAGTTACAGCGGGAAGGAATGAAGCAGACACGCTGCTTCGAGCGCAAGCTATGGTCTTGGACAAGAGCTGAGCTGTGCCAGTAAAGAACGTTGTGCGGCACCTGTAGCATGGTTCGTTCTGGTATGCTCTAGTCCAACTTGTGGTTGCTTTCGTGATATTTGCCGCGTCACGACAGGTCAAAACACCATAAAACAGCCGTTCACTGTTCAATCTTCTATTCGGATGTGCGAAGACCGGCAAGCGTATCCTTATACCTTTACTAGTGACTTCATGTCCACCGCACTCGTCATCGGGTACGCGCAATAGGGCATGAGTGCCCTTGATACCGCGTGGACTTCGTGCCAGGAGATTGTGTATATAGAGGTCAGATCTGCGTTGGTCCTCCCAGGCGAAGATCGTCTGGTCAGATGAAGTTCGGATTATCTCGAGCTGCAATCGTTCAAACGCTTTAGGGCCTTCACCATGCAGAATTGGCATTTTCACGCTGAAATGGCCATCAATGAGTGCGTTGGCCTTGCCCTCGTGTGGTAGTGCGCGAGGCCGCCCATGACATGCGTTGTGCAAAACTGTACTTCTCGAGAGAGCCGTTACCAAGCAAAGCCTCTTCCTGTACGCCGGTGATATCCGCAATAACTCCGGAGAACTGACTTGAGCGTGCTATCGTTTCATCGCGATGGCCACAAGAAAGGAGTTCCGCAAAAGGCTTTTGCCAGTCATCGGCAAAGAACAGAAGTCTATGTGGCGCGATAAGTTCCTGTAGCGTCCAGTCACGTGTGAGCCATCTCGCCCGCCGTAGAGCAGCGATGACTGTGGCGCAAAGGATGGGTTATCCTTCCGTTTGTGTCGAAGGCGTCTTCCACATCGTGGTGGCATACACAGTGTTCCTGATCCGGCTAATCGGCCAAATAGACATAACACATGGCTGCGGTCCGATACCACTTGCACATCGAATTGATAGCTTCGGCTAGCTCAGCACTGCTCGACTGGTCTACACAGCGCAAGTATCAATCCAGACATAATCATAGCCAGCGCACCTGGCTTCGTCCCGCGCGCAATCGACCTTTTCCCTTCCCGGCTTCGTTTTGGTGTCAACAGACCTTTCCATATCCGCGTAGGATACTTCATCTCTATTTTCATCCAGGTATGTGATAGAATAGCATCTTCCGGCGCTTCCACCCCGTCGTTGAAGGTCACGAGCTCGAGCTCTTCTGTGTCAATCCAGAGCAGACGCATGCTCGCCGCCGGGATTATGGCAGAAGCACCGAAGGACTGAGCAGAAGAACAGCAACATGCTGAACAGAGTAGCGATGAGGCTAAGCACTGCATAGTGCCGACGCGAAGCACTACTGCGCTATGCTATGCAGTGCGTCTAACGACAGGGATTGTTAATCAGCCTCGGAATACGAACCGAGCTAGCGCACGCCTTCGAGAGTTCAAGAGATCGCCGACGCCTTGCCTCGAACTCTTTCGCGCGGTGTGTCAAGGCCGATCACCACAGCTGTCTCAACACCACAGCAACTACACAGCACCTACAGCAACTACTCAACACCACAGCAACTACACAGCAACTACACAGCAACCATGGCGGCCGAACAGCGCAAGCTGCTCGAGCAGCTCATGGGCGACCAGCTCCTCGCAGGTCCAACAGCTCACAAAGCACCCGTCCTCACCATCACCGATCCGAAAGTCTGCCGCTCATTCCTCTGCGGTGGATGCCCGCACGATCTCTTCACAAACACCAAACAGGACTTGGGACAGTGTGATAAGACCCACCTACCGAACCTTAGGGAAGAATATGTCGCAGCATCAGACGAGAAGAAACGCGAGTGGGGCTTCGAGTTCGACTACCAGCGAGATATCGGCAAATACGTCAACGAGTGCGACCGGCGAATTGACACAGCCCAGAGGAGATTGGAGAAGACACCAGATGAGATTCGGCAGACCAACACACTGCTAAAACAAATCGGAGACCTGTCACGGACGATCGAGGCGGGTATCACAGAAGTTGAAATCATGAGCGAGCAAGGCGCAGTGAACCTGGCCGTGCAAGAGTTTCACAACCTCAAGCTCAAGAAGGTGCAGAAGGAAGAGAGAGAGCGTGAGCTTAAGAGTCTCAGCGATACCTCTGGACCGTCAGGACACCAAAAGCTGCAGGTGTGCGATGTGTGTGGTGCATATCTCAGCCGGCTGGACAACGACAGACGATTGGCGGACCACTTCTTCGGAAAGATGCATCTGGGCTACGCACAGATGAGGAAGGAGCATGAGCGATTGAGCAAGGAGTTGAAGGGACGTCAACCGCCAAGAAGAGAAGAGTCGTCTTACGACAGAGATGATGATGGTTACGGCGGTGGTTATGGTGGCAGAGGCTATGGCGGCGGCGGAGGAGGTTATGGAGGAAGAGGCGGCGGTGGCTACGGCGGACGAGGTCGAGGTGGCTTCGGAGGCGGACGAGGAGGTGGGTTTGGGCAGAGATGGTGAGCTTAGGGTGGAAGATGCGTTGTCATGGTACTTTAGCGAGGCGTTGGGGCGATACCACAATGGGTTCTTCAAAAAGAAGATGCTGATGATGCCTCCACCTCGGCTGGCGACAAGATCGAGGAATGCTTTCGTGTAAGATACTCCAAGAAACCGAGTTCACCACCATATCGAGTTGTGGCCGAGGGAATCTTAAGGGATTGCGAGGCTGGTGATTTAGGCCTGGGGAGCATACCAGACTCACTGTGCAGATGGGTCGAGTACAGGAAGCTGCCGCTGAGACAGCTACTGGGCAAAATGGGCTGGATGTTTGAGAGAGAGGCCAAGATGCGGGTGAGGAGCAGTATGAGTCGTTATGATTGAGGATGACGGAGCTGGATGTACACTACAAGCTGTGTCTTCGCGCACTATGGACTCTCCTGGTGTATATGCTTGTCATTTGAATGAAATGTCTGTACTCAGACTTATAATGTCTATCAAATTACATGAATATTTGAGCAGACGGATTTGTGCCCCACCTATGTTCCCCTCAATGACTGTCGTTCAAGCTATGACTGCAAGGAACACTTTTTGAATTTAGTATTGTCACCAGCCACATCCATCGACCGACTTTCTCGCGTGTACAGCAACCATGGCAGCACAACAGGCCGCCGATGCGGTCAAGAATGCAGTCAACGATGTCACGAACAAGGTCTCCGAGCTCACCACTGGCGCAACTGGCGAATCCTCTCAGCCAAACTTGGTGCTGGACGAAGTAACTGGCGAGAAGGTGTCCAAGACCGAATTCAAAAAGAGGCAGAAGGCACGAGAGAAGGTACGCGATACATATGCGGAGAGGAAGGAGAAGACTGGTATGGTACACAGTGTGCAGAGACTGATACGCGCACAGGAAGCAAAGAAGGCAGAGGCTGCTGCAACGCGACAAGCACCGCCAGCAGCTAAGAAGAAGGCAGATGCTGGAGAAGATGAGTCGCAACTCAACCCCAACGTGAGTAGTCAATCCAGCTACGGTCAAGAGTCTCGCGCTCATCATCATCATGTCTAGCAATACTTCGAGCTTCGATCCAGGGCCGTCAAGCACATGAAGGAGAATAACTCGCCGAATCCCTACCCACACAAGTTCTCAGTCAACTACGATCTGCGGAACTTCGAGAAGGAGTATGGCCACCTCAAGAAGGGCGAGCTGGTCGAGGACAAGACCATCAGCATTGGCTGCCGTATCTACAACATCCGTTCATCAGGCGAGAACCTCCGTTTCTACGAAGTCGCAGTCGATGGAGCAGAGATCCAGATCATGGCACAGAACCAGAACAGCACATCGAGCGTCCCATTTGCACAGCAACACGATATCCTACGCCGCGGAGACATCATTGGCGTGAAGGGATTTCCCGGGCGGACGAATCCGAAGAGAGAGGACAACCCGGGTGAGTTGTCGATATTCGCACAAGAGGTGACTCTACTTTCGCCATGTCTGCACCAGATTCCATCCGAGCACTACGGCTTCAAGGATCAAGAGGAGCGATACCGCAACAGGCATCTGGACCTCATCATGAACAAGAGGACCGTCCAGAACATGAAGGCACGTTCAGACATTACTCGATACGTTCGAGAGTACTTCTGGAAGAACGGCTTCCTTGAGATTGAGACTCCAATCCTCCTCAAGTCGGCAGGTGGTGCGACCGCTAAGCCTTTCAACACACATCACAATGATCTGGACATGACTTTGGCTCTCCGTATCGCCACCGAGCTTCCCTTGAAGCAGATGGTCGTGGGTGGCATTCACCGAGTATTTGAGCTTGGCCGGCAATTCCGCAATGAGGTATGTTGGCAGGTTATGTCCATTTTATGTCCACGACTGACAATTAATAGGGCATCGATCTTACACATAACCCGGAGTTCACAACCTGCGAGTACTACGAGGCATTTACAGATCTCTACGACGTCATGGATCGCACACAGGAGCTTGTCGAGGGTATGGTCAAGGAGGTCACGGGCGGCCTCCAGACCAAGTACACAACCCAAACCGGAGAGGTGTACGATGTCAACTGGGCCAAGCCATGGAAGTCAGTCGAGATGATTCCAGCCCTCGAGGAGGCCTGCGGCGAGAAGTTCCCACCCGGCGATCAGCTCCACACAGAAGAGAGCAACCAGTTCCTGCAACGCATGTGCAAGAAGACGGGTGTCGTCTGTACACCGCCTCTTACTAACGCACGCATGATCGACAAGCTGGTTGGGGAATTCATCGAGGAGAAATGCATCAACCCTACATTCATCACTGGCCACCCACAACTCATGAGCCCTCTCGCCAAATACCACCGATCGCAAAGCGGTCTGTGTGAGCGGTTCGAAGCTTTCGTCTGCAAGAAGGAGATCATCAACGCATACACTGAGTTGAACGACCCCTTCGATCAGCGTCTCCGTTTCGAGGAGCAGGCGCGCCAGAAGGCGCAGGGTGACGACGAAGTGCCAGACATCGATGAGGGCTTCCTTCGCTCGATGGAATTTGGTCTTCCACCTACTGGTGGTTGGGGTATGGGTATCGATCGCATGTGCATGTTCTTGACCGACAACTACAGCATTAAGGAGGTGCTACCTTTCCCGTTCATGAAGGATGAAATCAACAAGCCTCATCAACCGAAGGCTGCGGAAGTCGTTGGCGTCGAGCCGATTCCGGTGGAGGGTGTCACTCACAAGTAGGCTACTGCACTTCAAACTCACGCTAAGATGAAGCAATGCATGGTATGGAGAAAGCTGAAACTACCGAGTCATGTTGTGGATAGACCGAAAGAAGGCAAGACTAGAGCACCATCAAGCTAAAGACTTGACAGCGACGTCGGAATTTCAATAGCTGAGCAGGATACCAAGATACCTCCTCAACCAAACTCCTTCAATCTCCAATACCCCCAAGACGCCTGCTGTCACACCTTCCCCATTTCACTCACTTCCAGGTTAAGCAGCAACCGTGTACATAATCGCCCTTCCCACGCTCTCAAACCCATTCATGCACCCCCTATACTCCGTACTGAAATACTGCGTGTCCTCTGACTCAACGCACTCCCACGTCGCGTACACTGTCAACAGGCCTTGAGTTGGTGGCGCATATATTTCCATTGAGGAGAAACCAGAGGTCACGGGGTAGCAAGTTCCATTGACCAGGCTGGTAGGTGTCCCGCTGGTGAGGGTTGAGCAATGCACATCGGTGGAGAGGGAGATGCCGAGTGGTACTGGTGGTGGAGCGGCGCGAGATAAAGTGCTGAAGGTCGCTAGAGTTGCGAGGAGAGTTGTGGCGAGGGTGAACATCTTTGGTGTGAGGTTCGTGGGGTGTTGCACAGTGGTAGATGACGGGAGTCTGCTGTGGATCGTTGCTGAATGGTAGGTGATGGGAGTTGGTCTGGGGGTGTTAAATCGTTGACTATGACTGTTTGTCGCTACGATCTGAGAGGATGGAGCAGGTGTCATCGGACCTTATATACCTGCAGAGTCACGGCAGTCATGCGCTACGAAAACAGGAAGCGGCGATAGTCTACCTTGCTATCGGACAAAGGCTGATGAACCTTATGCTGAGTAGCTTAGTATCGTCACCTACGACAGAGCTGGGTGTTGCTATTTGAGTCGCACAAGTATACTCCCATCCGGATTCTAGCACCGACTGACCAATACGTAACACTGGAGATAGGAACAGGATCAAAGGATGTGTCCTCCTGCACGGTCTTGGCGCTGTTCGTGGCTGAGCTTTGCGAATGTTGCAAGCCTATTGGAGAGCGGCTGAGGTCAGCCTTGCGCGGTGAATCGCTTGCCATGATTGGTGACCGCGTACACTATGGATTAGCTTGAGCACGTGAGTTGTGACCTCTGGCGTCTGTGTGAGCTTGACTCTGAGCTTGGCGTTGTCGAAGCTTCCGTCCTTCGCTTTCACATGCAACGCCGCTTTCCACGTGCCTTCCCGCTTTCTTCGAGATATCTGAAACACCGACAGCCGGCAAAGCACGGACGCGGACATAAGAACTGTTTCCTCTTCACGAACCTCTTGAGATATCAATACCAGATATCAACCCCAGATATCAACCCCAACACCACCACCACATCTGACAGCCCCCCTCTACACGTCGCCTTACTACGCGCGTGGGGAAGCGGTACCATAACCGGCGGTAAGGGCCGGGCGCCGCCGCCTCTCACGTCGCCTGCCATTCGCGTGTGAGGTGGACACAACTCCCAGCGGCTAGGGCTGGGGAGTCGTGGCGCTTGTTCTGTCTTCCTGAGCAGCGGCTCTACCAAGGCTGCTTTCTCACCTATGACGCCTGTAAGGCGCATATCAACTGCCTTCCGACACTATCGAGTCAAAGATCTGAGGGACCACCGCAAGACGACCCTCATAAAACCTCATTGGCACCACACATGCAGGCTATCTATAGTAGACCTGTCATCCTCAAATGCCTGATTTGGTCCCATTCGGATCTGTGCGGCGTAGTTTCGCCATCGGTCCTGCCTCCATATGTACTCGAAGCTCGTGCCATGTCGGTGTCGCTTCTATTCTCAACAAAGACTCGGTTGTACATGCTGCGACTTGACTGACGTATCGGTGCTTTCGCCATACTCGACGCTGGTGCCTCATCGGTCTAGCATCTATCCACCAACCCCTAAATGAACTGCAACATCGTCAACGATCTCCTCCGATCAAGATCAAGGAGAGTAACCGAGTGCTCCAGGCAGTGATCGATCAAGGTCGGTACGTCTTCACCAATATTCCTTGTCCCGATCTTTGGTAGTTGTTGTCCTGCCGCACCACTTCACACGCCTGATCATGTTCCAACCCAATGTGAGTCTCTTCATGATTTATGTTGACCACAGTTTGATCTGGAAGCGAACGCGCTGCGCAACTGATGTGAACAGGTCGAAGAAGATGACAGTCGAGTGAAGCAAGCCCGGCCAACACGCCTCGAGGACGTTTCGCGTCGTGCAAGGATCACAAGCGTCAAACTCAATGCCGGACCGACGTCACACCCCGGTTCGTGAGGCTCAGGTACGACCTCCAGCTCACTGTCGTGACTGTGTTTCTCCGTCAAAATAAAAAAGAACATCCTCACGAACCACCACAAGCTCTACAGCATCTCCCACGCCGACCAAACCACAATGACATCAACCCGCACCCTCCGCCCGCTCCTCCGTAGCGCACCACGTCTGACTACACTCACCCCACCAACCAAGCGCTTCCTCAACTGGTCCTCAGACGCACCCCTCACCACCGCACACGCCACTGTTACCGGCGGCCGTCAAGGCCATGCCATATCTCCTCACTTCAGCCTCGACCTAGGCATGCCGACGAACCTCGGCGGCGACGGCAAGAAGACGAATCCGGAGGAACTCTTCGCAGCAGGCTACGGAGCTTGCTTCCAAGGCGCTGTGAGTAAGCTCAGGTACAGTAGCCATAGTGCGAAATCTTGAGACACACACTCAGAACGCACCTGGCTTCTGCCCCTTCTTTCTGAGATACCTAGGCTAATCTACCTTACCTTTAGATGGGTGCCACAGCTCCATCTCTCGGCATCAAGTATACCGATAGCACGATCGAGACTAACGTGCACCTCATTGGTGACTTGAAAAAGCTGGACTTGGGCATTCGGGTGGACATGAAGATCACGGGTAAGGATATTAAATTGGAGGATTTGAAGAAGTTGGTGGTCAAGACGAAGACGGTGTGTCCGTACTCGAGAGCCACCGAGGGCAATGTCATCACGAACATTGAGGTTGCTGTTGAGTAAAGGGGAAAAAATCATGAGAGGCTACGCTGAGGCAATTCGGCATGGGGCGACGATGTATACGACATGAGATTAGCGTGTATGCATATCGAGTATAGGTCAAGAAGCAACAAGGCGTGCATTCGCCATTGAATACGATCCCGATCCGAGTCTAAATCACTTACGCTATGCTTCTACCAAGCCATCTTCTCGCTGGTGGCGTGATCCACGTTCCGACATGCTCGAGCTCTGTTTCGGTGTCGAATCGGCATGAGCATGTGTTGTCAGCTTGTCGACGAGGATGTATCCATCACAAGGTGACTCCATAGTAGCCATTGCTACAGCGGTCAAGCACCCGTCAAGATATCATGCACTTGGGAACAATTGCCATGCTACTAAGTAGCCAAAGGGTATAGTTACATCGTATCGTGTTATCCAAAGTAATCCTCATACATAACACACTTCGCGTTCCAACGCTCCACCGGGATGCATGCATGCATGCATAGTCTTCCGTTGTCCTCATCACGCAACACGCAGTCTATGTGTATACCGGGTGAAAAAGCACGATGATGCTTCGAAAACGCCGAATGGTCCGCTTGCTCTTTCACCTCAGCCGTTCGCATGCTGTACAATATCTCAAATGCTTGAGTTCGATCGGTCTGATTCGGAGCGGCTTCCAAATGAATTCTATCCGAAAGGACTGAAGCCACCTCGTTGACCGCCGAATCCACCGCCTTGGGCGAAGCGAAACCCACCGCTGCCACCACCCCCGTTCATCTGGGAAATCGTAAGCATCTTCAACCATCGTGTCCGGTGACGGTTCACTCACCATGTTGAACAACATCTCCGGATCGATTCCGCCCATGCCGCCTCCCATACCACCCATACCGCCAGGGAATCCTCCCCCACCGAAACCCTCACCAGGTTCCATCAGATCCACACCAGAATCATACCTCTCCCTCTTCTGCGGATCGATCAACGTCTCATGCGCCTCCTGGATCTCCTTGAATCGATGCTCCGCCTCTGCATCACCGGGGTTCTTGTCGGGATGATGCACCACCGCCAACTTCCTGTACGCCTTTTTGATCTCCGTTTCGCTGCAATCCTTCTCCAAGCCTAGAATCTTGTAGTAGTCCTTCCGCTTGTTCTTCTTAAGCTCAAGTTCCGCGTTTCGGACCTCCTTCGCGATGCCAGGTTCTTCAGGATTGTCTTCCGCAATCTTCTTGTACGCGCGGACGGCTTCTTCCCAGTCACCGGACTCTCCGAGCGCTTTGGCACGGGTCTTGCGGGCTTTGGTGTAGGTGGGGTCCAGCTGAACGGCTTTGTCGCAGTCTTCGATGGCTTTGGAGTATTGCTTCAGACGGGTCCAGCACATGGCGCGGTTATTGAGAATTTTGGAGTTGGTGCCTTTGTTGGTTGGGTCGACTTCGAGAGCGGCGTTGTAGACATCGACGGCGCGTTGGTAGCGGCCTGATTTGAAGTGGGTGTTACCTTCTTCCTTCAACTTATCCAGCTTCTGTACCATCCGAAGGTACTTGACCGCATCCTTGTAGTCTGGGTCACACGATAGCGCTTGTCGGAAGTGCTGAAGTGCCTTGTCGTTCTCGCCCAGCGCATACAATGCTCTTCCTCTTAGCACCAGTGCTTCGGGGTCTGCTTGGTTCGCTCGAAGTAGTGACATGGCCACGCTTTGTGCGTCTCCCAAGCTGTTGACGGTTCCCATCTTCAGGTATGCCTCACCACGCATCAATCTCCACTTCCGCGGTGGCTGCACGCTCGAGCCAAGACCTTTCTCGGCCTGGTCCAACGCAAACAGCGCCATTGATCCGCTCGTGCTGCCCTCTAAGCTCCCCTGAGCCTGTGTCAGATGTTGCTGCATGGCCATGGCGGGTGCCTTGTCCTTTGCGGTCGCTGCTGGTTGTATCCGGTCGTAGACATCCAATGCTTCCTGCGGTCGTCCTAACGAGGTGTAGATCTTTGCCATTCGGTGGAGTACTTTGGGGTTGTTCGGCTCTAGCTCGTCTGCCAGCTTGCAGTCCTCCAATGCCTGGACGAACATGTTGGCGGACATGTACGCTGCTGCGCGGTTGGACAGGTAGGTCGGTGATGTTGGGTTTGCTTCGATAGCTAGAGCACTTCACATCAGTTCTGATTTGCCGCTGCAGACACAATTATGTGATAGGACACACCTTTGGTATACTCGTCAATGGCACTGCCATACTGTCTCGCCTTGTAGAGCTTGTTGCCCGCGGCCTTGAATGCCTCGGCCTCTTCTTCTCGTACTTGAGGCGGTGGGGAAGGGCTCTTCGGCGTTCGGTGGGGCGGCGGTGTTGGGCGCTGGTCCGCTTGCTGCTGGTGCTGATGCTGGTGCTGGTGCTGGTGCTGCTCGCTGTGGTCGCCATTCACGCCATTGGTAGGAGTAGCGGTGCCGTTTGCCTGAGGAAACGAGCCCGGCGCCTCGGGCGCGGGTGTCGTCTCCTCCATAGGGTCCTCAGGCACAGACACGCCGCCGTCATACGACTCGGTCCGGCTGTCCATGTGGCGGGTGTGGTGGGAGAGTTGGCTCAGGCGGCGCAACTCGTCGGGCGGCAGGTTCAGCGGGTGCTCGTCGCTGGTGGACGACGGGCGTGACGTCGTGGTGGACCAGGAGAATCGCTGCTCCTTCGCAAAGTACGACGGCCGGCTGCTCTTCTGCTGCTTCTTCTTCTTCTTGTCCTTGTGGGTAGCGTCGCTCTTCTCCGGCGACACACTCGGCGAGTCGTGCTGGTAGGGCGGCGGGGTATCGGGTGGCTCGGCGGGCGAGACGGGACAATTGGAAGGCTTCTTCTTGGTGAAGGGAAACGGCATATGTGCACTTCCCGCCGGCAACTCAGTTTCGAAATGCTCTCAGCCTGAAGTGCACTAAGAGCCGCTCCGCAAAATGTGGCACAAGACGCCTGGGAAAAGCCCTGGCACCACGAGCACAAGACACCGTCCGCTTTCGCTGCTGTCGTTCGGCACTATGCAGGGTTCCTCACGCTAGCGATTAAGCGAAATCTTATCTCCCGTGGAAGGTTCTGGCATAATTTGGTCCTCGCTGTGCTCACGTGCTCGCGGCGACGAGGCCAAGACGAAGCCAGCGACAGCGCAGACTGTACAGACATGATGTAGTACATACTTTACAGCATTCCAACATCCAGGAGTGGTGATCGAACATGTACTGTACTACACAACATCGTTCTCGCTTCTCTTCCGACCCTCTTTTTCTATCACCATGGATGCAATGCCTCGCAGCAACCAAGCGCACTCGAGATGAGAGCTGTCGTCAGGTCCGCCAACCATTTACAGCGCGTGCTACAGTGAAACATCAATGCATCACAGCTAAGCCTTCTGCTGCCTCCTCTTAGGGTTGGTTGGCTTCTTCTTCGGCGTCGTCTGCTTGACCGCGTCACCATTAATGTACTTGAGCAGCTCGTCGAGGTTACGCTTGTCAATGCCGCCACTCCCAGCCGACGTTGATGCCGAATTCTGTACGGCCGGTGCTGCATCTGTCTGACCTACTGCAGGCTGAGGTCTCGTGCCCATCGCCACTGGTGATGTTCGTCCATTCCTCGAAAGCAGCACCCGGCGGTTCTGGAGGATATTGGCCTGCTTGGCTTGATTCACAGCATTGTGAGTGAGAGTCTCGAGCCACATCTCAGCCTCCTTGGTGTTCTGGTTCTCTGGCCCGAGCTCAGCCTTGAAGATGCTGTAACTCTCACGCATCTTGGCGACAGCGGCCTTGGGATCTTGGTCCAGTGCCAGTGCTTGCGCAAGCTGGAATAGCAGTGTCGCCGTGTTGATGGACTGTCTACCAGCAACGTCTTCGCAAATGTCCAATGATGCCTCAAACCATAGTCGAGACTCATGGAACTGCTTCATTGTTTGCAGCATGACCGCAGCGTTGTTAATCGTGGTGATGGAATCGGGGTGACGAACACCATAGACAATCTTCCACAGATCCAGCGCATGCTTGACATACGCAAGGGCACTTTTGGTGTTGCCAGTAGCATGCTCGAATAAGCTGAGATTCAGGTATGCCAGCACTGTCTCTGCGTCATCCACACCCAGGGTGCGCTCAGACACAATGACGGCCTTCTTAGCGAGCTCAACAGCGGCGTTCTTCTCGTCCAGGCCATAGTACATTGTTGACAATGCGTAGTATACGCGGGCGACCTCCGGGTGCAAGATGCCGTAGATCTGCTCGTGCAAGCTCAAGCTCTCCAGGAGAAGCTCCTGGCCAAGCTCCTTCTGATCTTGCTGAATGCTCATACGACCAGCCTCAAGAGCTTCTTCGGCAAGGACGCTCTTTGGCGATGCTTCCTTCACCATGGGTACAATGTTGAGAACATTGTCTGGGCGGAAAGTCGTAGGCGCCAATGTCGGTGTAGAGGCAGCCGCACGGCTTGGAGACTTGTCTGCCTGCTTCTTCTTTTTCTTCTTGCTGCTGCCATCAGCGCTTGCGTGGTTGCCATTGGTCTGTGGCACGCTGAGGGAGTCCGATGAGTCCTTGCTCCCGAGAATGTGTTCTTTGGTGAAAGCATACTCCTTGGCCTCGAACTGGAAGCCGAGCTTCTTCGAAAGCTCGCGTAGCATCTGCAACTGCTTGCCACTCTGCACGAGATCGTCTTGTAGCTTGTAGCGGTATCGCAGCGAGATCTGCCGTCTGATCTCCTTATCCAGCGCTTCGGGCGTCTGCTTCTCGTAATCGAATGACACGTCTGGGTACAGTGTCTTGAGCTCTTCCTCAGTGTCGGCTTGTGGGGAGCTGTTCAGTTCACGGCCAAGCAAGCAGTTGAGGTAGTGTGCAACACAGCTCTGCGCGAAGCATGGCGGCAATTCACGGAGCTGCTTGTTAAGAATATGCTTGAAAGCCCGTGCAACCATCTCTTGCTGGCAGACCTGCCTCAAAGCTTGCAACCTCTTATTGTCAGATTTCTCGGCGCACAGGCGAGCAAGCTCACCAATGTAGCGGACGTTGATACCGCGACGGTGCATCTCTCGAACCATGCTTTGGCCGTCCATTGGGAAGCCAGCATCGCCTTCCTGGAGATCGTGGACCAAGCGTGGGATGACTTCGGCTGTCAGATACTCGCAGACCGTGCGTACCAGAGCCTCATCCTGCTCCCACTCCGCCTTCTCCTCGTCAGATTGAGGTTGTTGGCCGCTGAAGACATCTGGGTTCAGCGTGAAGGAGAAGCCAGACACGTCCACGGTCTCCTGCTCTGGCTGCGCCGGCTTGACCTCTTCTTCACCATCCTTCTTCGCGACAGCATCGCCGTTGGCATCCTTTCCATGCTCACCGTTTTCAAGCGACTTCTCCTCACCATTTTCAAGCGACTTCTCAGCACCTGCACTTGCCTGCAAATTCTCCGCTCGCTTCTTCTCCAATTCTTTGGAGACGTACTCCCGCATCTTCACGATCCGGTAAGCGTCGACGAGTTCCGATCGCAGCACTGTCATACGGTGTGGGTAGCGGTTCTCGTCAGTCTGATCGTCTCCTCGGTGCTTCTCGAGCCACGCAACGTCGAGTGGCGTAACTCTGTACAGGTCGAGCACATACTTCCTGCCATCTGTGCCAAGGAGACCCTTGGTCTCTACACTGGCTTCGAGCTCGTGCTTCTTCAACTCTTTGTCCCATACTGCATGCCTCTTCACACGCATAGCCTTGCTAAGCTCGCTGAAGGGCTGCACAAAAGACTCATGAGTTGCGATCACGTCCTTACCCTCCACACCTCCATAGTCGATCTGGTGCTCACCGGATTCTCGCTGCTTGAAGATTCCTGGCACGATACTCTGACCAACCACACGCTTACCAAGGTAGTCAACAACGACAGTGCCCGGCGTAAAGAGTCCCTCGATATCAAGCTGGTTCACAGCCTTGACACCCTGGACATCCTTACCTGTAGCAACACGTGCTGCTTCGTCACCACCATCGCTTGCGAAAGTGCCGACCCCATCTGCGCCAAATGAGTAGAAGACGTTGTTGTAGACGAAGATCTGGGCGTCTCTCGCCTCGGTGGGATTCAAAGGCTGGACCTCACCTCTGGCTACCAGACATGCTCCGCGCACAGCGGCCTCGTTGTATTCGGCAAAGAGCTTGCTTGTGAGTCGTTCGCGGAATACGCGATCCTGTACAGTCTCTTTAGGAAGTTCTCGGGTCGATTGAAATTCTTCGTTCCAGTCACGAAGGGTCTCAGCATTCTCAGCTCCAGCCAGCAGATATGCCTCCTGAGTTCGCGCAAGATCTGCTTGGTGGTTCTGGACTGTAAAAGGCGAGACGAGCCAAGGTGCTGCGGGAATGCTATTGGACAGCTGATAAGAAGACAGGGGATCCCTCTTGCCATTGTATTCCTGCAGTCGCTTGAACGATGCATCGAATGAAGGCGAGATCTTTGCAAGTAAGTTGATAAGAGAGTGCCCAGAAGCAGACTTCGGTGAGCTGCGTGGTGCGGGATCAAACTTGTTGCTTGTAGACTTGTTGACGTAGAAGCCAGATACATGCGAGGTGATGTAGTGCTGTTCGCCCTCGTTGGTCACAACCTGAAGGTACAGCAAATGGCCGCGCATCCGCAAGTTGTATGGAGGAGGGTTCCAGACTGATAAAGATATGCTCTTCACAGTCTTCGGCGCGGACTCTCGCTGGCGTGGGAGTAGAGTAAATATCGATCCCGGTGCATTGAGATCGTACTGGCTCACAGGGTTGGTCCCATCGTCCTTGCTCTTGCTGCTCGGAAGTTCCACGCTGTCGCACAAGCTCGTACCCGCATCGATGCCAGTAACCAGATCCGTCCGGTCCCCAGCGGCTCCAATGAGCTCCCGCACACGAACGACGTGCATGCGCGCCTGTGCCTCGGTGTATGGGTCCTCCACAAGCCTGCACACAGGATCTGAGACAATGTCCCGTACTTCCGACAACTCCACAAAGTCGTTGATGCGCTTGCCCTGGTGCTCAAGGTGGAAGCAAGAGTACTGAAAAGTATGCGGCGTGTCCACAATCGACTGGCGAATGTCCTGCACCTGCTCTTGACTCGAGACCATTATCTGCGTCTGTCCTGGCTCATGGGGCAACTTGATGGTAAGCTGAAAGACATTATCCGCCGGCTGCCCTACTGCCTCGCCATCTTCCGGAGTCTTCTCTGCATCGGTAGATGACCCATTCGTCAATGTGCCGTTGGTCTCTGGTGTCGCGTGAGGCTCTTCGACGCCGTTTGCTTGGGTTTTGGTTGACGCTTGTGTGCTTTCAGTGGCTATTTGATGTCAGACTCATCAATGAATTGCTTGAGGATGACCACAGCCCCGTCGGAAGGTTGTGCTCCAAGCCAATGGCAAAGGACGTACTGTTTGTCAAGGCGTCATTACTAGCAGCCATGCTTGCTTGATCGTCAACTTCGCTATGCTGCTTGCGCGCAATATGCCGGTTGAAAGGAAGACGAATGAAGCAACACCCGACGAAACGAAGATACTCTTACAAACAGCGCACCGATACTGTACAGAAGTGTGGTGATGTAGAAGACACAAAAAAAGCCCGGAGTGTCTCTGTTAGCTGCAAAATGAAGCGCGATCATCCTTGGAGCTTGCTCTCGGGCGGATCCGGCTATTTTCGTATTGGCATAGACGGCGAACGACACACATCTACTGCTACTGCGGCAATGGCAAATCAAGGAGTCAATGTGTGCTGGTGGCGTTCTCTACATCATGCACTCCAAGAATAAGCTGCATATCAACTCTGCAAGACTGCTGTTCCTGCTGCAATATCTGTCGCGCATGCCCAAACGCCTACGCTAAATCCTGTCGGCTACTGGTTGACTCACTTCCACTCTTTGCCCCCTTCACGTGCACCGATTCTTGCTCCGTCGGTGTCTTTCGAAGACCCAGCTCGGCGTCATGTCTCGCTGCCAGGACTTTCTGTACCGCAGCAGAAGGCAGCACACCTTCGATACGCTTCACCTTTTTTCCCTCCAAGAACGATACAAGACCTCCAACCCCAGCGACGCCACAGGCCAGCGCGACGAATAGACCAGTAGACCATGAAGGACGGTCGTAACGATTCAGCCCCCACATAAAACCGCACAAGCAGCACTGGAAGAGAGTGTTCCACACTTGACACCACATAAAGAAGTCAACCTTCCAGATAGGCGTTGGCGGCGCTCTCTTGCCAGTGGGAGGATCAATCGATCTCTTCGATGCTGGCAGAGGAAGCCGGAAGTTGGACTCCAAAACCTCTTCCGGCTTCACAATCGCATCCAATGTATCCGATTCAGGAAGCCGATACCAGCTATGGTAGTGGGCAGCAAGCCTTCGCAGCCCATACATCTTGCTCCCCCGACCTTGTTTGCGTTCGCTCGTGCATCGATAGCATAGTGAGTAGTACAGATCCCTGAATCGCCACGGAACCAGTCCAAAGCCAGTCACGCAGAAAAGAGCATTCAGAATATGGGAATCCCACTCGATCCACTTCCTTCTTGGTGAATTGATGTCGTTGCAGTCAAAGAACTTGCCGCCCCGTCCATCAGAGGTCCAGCACATTGCCGACGACGCGTTACATAGTAGCAAGAACAGCATGCCGCCCCACGCCACTACATTCAGACCTTACAGCGTAACGAGGCAGCCAAAGGGTGTCAAGAACCATTTCCAGAACGCCCTGAGGCCAATCGCTGTCGACACAGTCCACGGGAGCTTCGCTGGGGCCACATAACCATTCGTATAGACTTTGTGCTCGCTGTCGAGAGTTTTCACCTTCTCCGCTTGCTGTTTCGAATTGCTAGACGTCAAGCCAAGTGTGTGGTCATTGTCCACTTGTTTCGGTGCGAACACAGTTGCCCGCGCGTCCGACGGTACAATGCTCAGATGTGAAGGCACTTCAGTCAGCGCGGGACATGCTACAAGTTTCGCATTGTTCCCTTGTTCCTGGGGTCTCTTGAAGTCCTTTCATCCTAGCGATGCCCTCCTGGCCTTACTCGAGCTGCGATTTCTCCCGCCTGACGACTTGCCCGTGCTACTCCTCCTGATCTCGGCAATCGTGGGCGCTTGACTGGTGATGTCTGCGGTCGCGGCAAGAAATCCGGGCGGAGGGTCGCTGTTGAGGACATTCTCGGCAGTCGCGACTATGTTTTGTGTAACGCTGGCTATCGAAGTGCCTCGTCGTCGGCCCGTTGTCGGCGATGTTGTTGATGCCATGATGTATAATCAATGTCACATGAATGAACGTCTCCTTTGTCGTAGAAGACGTCAATCGTAACGCCAAGGTCAAGACAAAAGGATCGTCCAAGTCTTGAAGTAGTATTGGCCAACGACAATCGCTAATCCGCGACGTTGAGAGGAGATTATAAGTGTCCGTGTCCTCGATACTTCTTCCTGCTGCCCAATAGCATGCTACGATAATAGTCCTTAAAGGCGACATTTTCTGCGTGCTGGGCAACTTAATGTACACCAGGCAGTGCAATTGTTGGCATCGGCGTTGGTCAAGATGGTTCCCTGAAGGAGGAGGTCCAGGGCTCGCTTTCCACACGAGTGATATGACGGCTACGACCACAAGAGCAAATGCTCGTCTTCCAAACTTGTAGTGAAAGGACTCATGAGCTGACATCGACCAGACGTCGCTTTACTCCAGGCAGATCAATATAGACATTAGCATGCTGAACGTATATCGAACTGTCACATGCAGCGGGTATTATGCCTCCCCCAAACAAACGTATCCTGGCTCATCTTCGGCCGACAGGTCGTTGCTAGACAATGCCATTCGGCTTCACCACACCCCGTTCCAACATCAGCCCGTGTCCATTCCCATCAAGCATACGCATTAGCCAGCCTCTGTTCCTATTCGAAGCTTGTGCTTGGAGTGACGGTCAGTATAGGCAAGCTTTCGCTCGAGCTTGTTACCGAATCCTCAGCATCACCAAGCTCAGCCTTCCGTACGCGTTCCTTCAAAGCCAACATACCACGCTCAGCAAAGTCCTTCCGGCAGTACTTGCACATCCTAATCGCACACCACGAGCAGCTGAAATGACCCTCGTCATTGTCAGCATGACATATCGCACACTCGACAGGCGCAAGCTTGTTGCGGCTGGGTAGTAGACGATCGTGTTTACGCCAGCATTTGAGTTGAGTGAGAGTTAAGGGACGACTGTATGCGAAGCCGGAAGACTTGATCTGCTTGCCTTCTCGTCGACCATCGCTGTCTTTATACCTTGACTTTGCGTGGGACGAGGATAGATGTGATGATGCTGGTCTCGATGGGCCAATGGCGGCAGCTGTGTACGCTGAGTCTGTCATGTCCGTGGGTCTCATCTCGATCTGAGACTCGGCTCGTCTTCGAGCAGTGCTGAGTCCGTTGAGGAAAGACTGCGCAGACTGTAGAGTTTTCGCCTCCTGGACGTTGTTAGCCAGATGTGAACAAATGCTTAGAGGTGTAGACATACATTGAAGATTTCCAGTCCGCTGCTCTTTCGACGCATCTTCGCAACACTGAGGTCTTGAGCAGCCTCCTTGGGAGGTTCCGGCGTGTCGATCTTATCTCTCAGGCCATACTTGTGCGGGCTGTCTTCCGGCAGAGGCGAGGGTGCAGGTAGTGTTGGCGAGAGTGCTGCATCGCTCGAAGGCGGAAGAGGTGGCAGGTCCTTGGTGTCTACAGCTCTGTCGATTTGAGAGCCGCTTGACTCTAGGCGGTCTTCAGACCTGTAATGGCGAATAGTGGTTCCAGCACTTTGTGGTTGCTCTGCTTTGCTCTCCGTCATGGTCGTGGTGGACATCGAATGCACCTTCGACTGGTCCGGATATTGGTGGTTGTGGTGCTCGGGCTGGTCAAGGAAAGGATTGGTAGGCGCGCTTTCGTCAGCAGGGTCATCGTCTACCGCGCAGCTGTCGGTCTTTTTATGAGTGCCGCTGGGGTGCAAGATTGACATGACACTGTTCGTGACATCGCGAGGCAGAGGGCTCTTGCTGTCGATGCGCTTGAAGACATTGCCGAAGGAGCCCTTCCGCGATACGTGCTGTTTGGACCCGCGCCTCGTGTGGACGTGCACAACGCTGCGATTGGACTCGTCGTCTGGGGTCGGACTGCCGCCGTCAATGCTGGATGGTTTGTTGCCCATCGTCCAGGGCGTGGTGGGTGTTGGCGGAATCGGCTCCCGGTTGTCGAGCGGTACCTGTACAATCGTGGCGGTACTGTTTGCACGAGTGTCACATATTCGCTGTTTCAAATCTGGGCTTGGGAGTGCAGTGAAGCCATTCGAGCTCTGCAGGGTGAGCTTCGAGGGAGGGCTGGAACGTGGCGAGGATGCCTTTGTTGTGGTCGGCGTGCTTGCTGCGTGCTGCTGCTCGATGGCCGGGGAAGGCGTGGGGGGCAGCTCTTTCTCTCTGGCGGGAAGTCCACAACGGCTGGTGGCGATCGGTTCTGCGCGCGCTTTCCTTTAGCATCTTCCCACTGTTGCCGCAACGCCTCCGAGGGCAGTTGCAATGACGATGGGTTTCCTGTGTGCACTTACTTCTGCTGCTTCTCGGAATGATCCCGTAGCGCTGAGGAGCTTGTTCTGCCGATCGCCGACTATAGCGATCGTCGACCGTCGAAAGCAGGCTATCGTGCCGCTGGCCAAAGATGCTGCTGTTCTGCTTCGACAAGTCGACAGCACTTCTGCGTTGGCCCAGCATGGTGGTGACGAGGTCGAGGCGAGTGGAGGACTGTAGTCTGTCATGTTTCTTAGCGCGGATAGCCATGATATATCCCTCGACGTCCTTCCCGATTAGGTGCACACGTTATTAGCGGCACAACGGGGAGGAGGAAGTCAAAGGGGCAGCCCGCCGTAGGCCCATGGTCGCCTACCGGCTTCGCTTTCTACTGGAGTGCTGGTCGCACATGGCACTGCTTTTACATGCAGCACATGATACGTCGTCCTTGAACCACTTCCGACGAAATTGCTCGCGCCATCGAGAGTGGTCAGTGGTCGCCACAGGATGTGTGACGATGAAGCAGCAACGGAGGCGTGTCTGCCAGGAAATGCAGGTACACAGCTGATGAGGCGTGAAACCCATGCACGTCGGCGTACCGTTTCAGCACATCCGAGCGAAGGCACATTCTCGCGCTGCCTCTTTGGGAGTGGTGATCGTGCGAGTTGCTGCGACAAGAGGCGGCTGGCTGCGATCATCCTGGACCTTAATAAATGAACCGCATTCGATCGGGACGACCACTCACGCCACAGCAGGAGTTCAGCCAGCCATGACCCTCCCAAAAACGTGGTCCAGCAACAAGCGCCGGGGTTGGCTCTGCCTATGAGAAAGTTGTGGGCGTGCTATTGCAGTAATAAGATTGAGAGATGGGAGCGGCCCGCTGGTTGATAAGTTGGAAGCGCTGCGCTCCAGGGCCGTCGCCTGAGGCAAATCAGCTCGTGCGGCGACGTGTGTTCTTGTGCACTCAGGAGCACAGCATGCGCTCGTTCCAAGATGCGTGAGCCAATATCGGCAGTGCATCATGTGCGTCCGACGAGACACAGCAGACACGATGCCATTCGAGAGCTCGAGTGCTCGAGAAGCCTCTTGTCGGAGATCAGCATCGATATCAGGGGCACTAGGGGCTACAGATAACGCTCGTCGCACGGCACGACTTTCATTACCACGGCATTGGCACGCTAGACCCGGCCAAGCAATTCCGGCAACAAGATCGAGGTGACGACACGACTCGGCACCGGAGGCAGCTTCAACGTTCATGTTCTGCAGCAAAGCCATGAGAGGCGAACAGCTACACCGTCCATGGCAGTAATGCTATGCCATTGATGCGCATACCCTACACCGCGCCTCTCCCAAGTCCAACGATAATACCAGCGACCGCATCGAACCTCAGTGGCGCCGTCGAGGCTTTGCAGAACTTCCTGTCTTCGACGCAACCCGACGATCATGGCAATGGTAAAACACTCATTCTCTCCGGCGCAGGCATATCGGTAGCGTCCGGCCTGGCAGACTACAGAGGCACAAATGGAACATATACCTTGAACAAAACATACCGACCCATCTACTTCCATGAGTTCTCGGCCTCGCACGAAGCACGGAAACGATACTGGGCGCGCTCATACCTGGGCTGGACGACCCTCCATCGGTCGAAACCAAATCCAGCACACTATGCCGTCGGCCAGCTAGGAGAATTGGGACACGTGGGACAAGTCGTTACACAGAATGTTGACTCCTTCCACCTCAAGGCTCATCCTGGGCTCAAAACGCTGGAGCTACACGGGTACCTCCGCAGCACAGTTTGCCTGACATGTCGAAGCGAGTACAGTCGTGACGATTTCCAGGAAGATCTCTCCCGCATGAATCCCTCATGGTCTGCCTTCCTCACAGAAATGCTAGGGAGCGGGGCATTGTCCACCGAAGACCCAGCAGAGCGAAGAAAGCTAGGCCTCAAGACCAACCCGGACGGTGATGTAGACGTTCCGGGCGTGGAGTACGGAACGTTTCGATACCCGCCATGTCCGAAATGTCTCGCCGAAAAGGACGTGAAGGATAAGATCAAGATGGATGAAGATGGAGCCTGGGCCGCGGGATCAACTGCAGGAATTTTGAAGCCTGCTGTTATTATGTTTGGAGAGTCGATTCCGAACCAGGTCAAGCTGGATGTGGAGGCAGCAGTGGATGAGGCAAGTCGATTGCTGGTGCTGGGCTCTTCGCTGGCGACGTATTCGGCTTGGAGGTTGGTCAAGAGGGCGAAGGAGCAGGGAAAACCAATTGCCGCTATCAATCAAGGTGGCCTGCGCGGGGAGGAGAACTTCTTCGCGGACGTGCCGGCGACGACGGATGGAAGTGAGGGTGTAAGGTGTGCATTGCCGTTGGAGCAGACACTGCCGGCTTTGGTCGAGGCATTGGGCAACCTTCAAGTCCGATCGAGGAGTGAAATGCCCTTCCAACCGGCACCGTGGGCACGAATGTGAGGACTGTGAAACGAGATAGCGATGAAAAGTATGAGTGATGTATCATCATTTGCATAGCATAGCGTGGCTGAGATCACGGAACCATCAACTATAATCTGTACATAACGCATCAACAGCATTAGAATTATGAAGCCATGGCAGCCTCGCCGCCCTCAGCCTGCACTCCGCCAGCGCTGATGTTCGCCATGAAGTCTCGATATCTGAACACTTCACCCTTGGCCTTGTAAGCATTCATGCCCTTCGAGCCAAATGCCCTCCTTCCCGTGAACTCTCCAAGAATACCGTCCACTTCACGCTCACCCAAGCGAATCATGTCCTCGCCCGGCTCCGGTGCTGTGTGAAGCAGTGCATCTCTGAGACTCGCCACATCGATCTGTCCACTGTCGTCCACATCAAAAGCCTCAAATGCCGCACGTAGCTCGTCCGGCTGCGACAAGTCTGCCAACGGTCCTGACAGAACGTCTAGATATCTCGCGAGATTGAACTGCGCTGGTCCGCTTGGTGGGAAGAAATCTCGCAGTGCTGCCGGAGTGTTCTCTAACCCCATTTGGCCAAGCATTTCCGAGACTGACGCTGCGGTGACGCCACCTGTGTTGTTGCTGTCCAGAACCTCGAAGGACTCGCGCATGCTGTGGAGGAGTGATTGCGGTACATGGCCGTATGCTCCCCCGCCTCCTCCTATTGGGGTGAGTTTCGGCATTGTAGGCGATTTCTTTGTGGGTTGGGAGGTGAAGACTGGTTGTTTTATTGTGGCTGCTGTGGAGGATGTGACTGTTCGTTGTGCTACTGGTCGTAGCATTGCTGGACTGAGAACCATGGCTGGTGCTTGTAGTTCTTCTGGCGCAGAAGGCGATTCTGCGTCTGGTAAAGTGTGAGATGACGGCTTGGCTGCATCGTATCGTGACGGCGAGGCTGGCGGGAGGACTGTGGGTGTGTCGGGCTCTTCTGGTGCTGGCGAGATGCTTGGCATTCGCATTGGTGACGCCGGGCGTGGGCTGAGAGAGCCTCCATTGTAGCTTGAACTGCTGGAAGGTCGAGCGGGTGACGCGGGGATGCTCAAGCTGCTGGAAGGTCGCGCAAACGGACTCGAAGGACGTTCGGTGTTGATCTGGCTGGGCCGTCGTACAAATGGACTTGTCTTCTCGGATGATAAGTTGTTCGCTTTAGTCGGCGACAGTGACAACGCTGAGGCTGCTTTCGTGGGTGACGATCCTGGTGTGCCTCCGCGTACTGTTGCTGGCGACGCGCTGTTCTGTCGGCGAAATGGCGACTGTCGCGCATTTGCGCTGTCGAAGGGCGATGGTCGCGACTGGACGTGTTAGATACACTGCAGCATGTGACGATGGTGACCACTGACCATGATTGTTGGTATAGCAGTAAGGTAGTCAAGATGATGTGGGAAGTGGTCTTCGCAGCAGCGTCGCTGTTTGGAAGGGTAAACAGTAACGGCTGGCCAGGGGCGGGGAAGGTCTACTGATTTATTGATCGCTGCAGGGGCCTCCGGCAAGCAGGGATCGCATTCTAGCAGTGCGGATCATTCACTTCCTCGTTCACAGCACATGCGCAGGTCGCTCAGCCGATACAATGGCGACTGTGCTCCCACACCGACCAAAGACCGATTCGACGGGCAGCACGGCGTCGAGACGAAACGCTTCCCTCAACTCATTCCCATCGCATAGTCAACGATCTGGATCGCATTCGACACAAGGAGACTCGGGCGGTCTAGCAGTCGCGCAACATAGACATACACTATCCAATGCTTCACACAAGTCCAGTGGCACCGACTATCGGCCGTCTCAACATGGCTCCAATCCTGCACCCAACAACACGCTTCGTTCACCGCAAAAGCGCCCACCTCCACGCAAAGTCAAGCCGATCAAGTCGCAGTACCCTCCCAATAGCACAGAAAATCATGTCGAGTACATCTTGGTCGCCTCGTTTGACATCGATCGAGGAAGTATCATGGAGCACCAGTACCCAGGACCGGTAGGGGGAGATGAACATATGCTGGCGGAGTTGATGTTGCCCGATCAGGCTCATGTCAGGAGTCAAGACTGGACTATATTCTTCCTGCACAAGGATGCTGGACCAGAGGAAGATCAAAGTCCTGACGCGATACGACGACGGAGAAGAAGACGACGAAAAGCGATCGAAGCTGGAGAGGAGCTGCCATGGGATGATGAGGACGATGATGAAGATGATGATGAAGACGATGATGAAGACGATGCAGACTTCGGAGATGACGGAGACGATGACGGAGACGATGGCACTCCGGATGGTCCCCCTCTGGTCTATGTACTCAATCTGGTCAACACAAAGCACGACAACACGATCAAGCGAGGTGCGATTGTGAAAGCCATGGCAATATGCACACGCCACTCTTTCTTGCACATATACAAGCCTCTGCTCCTTTTGGCACTGGAGCAGTACTTCGCCAACCCCATGATCGATACTTTGGCCAGTTTGTATGAAGCAGTGAACAGCATGGATCTATCACTCATGCCCAGTCTGAGCCTCCATGAGAAGCTCATCCTACAAGCGACAGATGCTAAGGATCTGTTCCTGGAGAAGTTCGAAGCCATGATAGCGCAACGTATGGCCGAGAAGGACGAGACAGACGCTGTCACGCCAATGATAGAGGCCAGTGCAACCCAGCTACAGTCAAAGACTCGATATGGTCTTCCGCGTGATACTCACGAATTCGAAAGCGTTATCAGCTATGCAAACGTACCTGTCCCGGTCAAGATCCCTACGGCAGTTAGCCCAGAAACAGTCGGCGACTTCAGCTTGATCAAGTTGATCACCACCTTCAGCTCACCTCATTCGTCTTCACCGACTCCCTTTAATCCTACACATCCGCATTTGACAACTTCCGGTCCTAATACTCACCCCATCATCGTGCTTCTCAATGCACTGCTGACACAGAAGCGAGTGATCTTCCTTGGTCACAACCTTCCCAGTGCAGATGTGGCAGAGGCAGTACTGGCAGCATGCGCTCTGGCATCTGGTGGCATGCTTCGCGGGTTTACTAGACACGCGTTCCCATACACTGATCTTACGAAGATCGACGACCTGCTGAGAGTACCTGGCTTCATAGCTGGTGTTACGAATCCTGCTTTCGCGAACAAGACCGAATGGTGGGACGTTCTTTGCGACCTGGGCACGGGAAAGATGCGAATCTCTAACAAAGTTGAACAAGCTCCCTTGACAGAGGGCGTGGTCTTCTTCCACCAGAACACCCACCAGACCAATAGTGTTGCGGCAGGTGGTATCAGTTCCTTGGTGACGGCAGGAGCCAGTCTGTCTGCAGGGTTGGGCGGTAACAGCGCTCCTTCTGGCAGCACGACCGGCGATGCTACTGGTGATGGAGCCTTCATGCAGAGTGTGCTCGCCGCCATCAACGAACGACATGGCGAGAATGCAATACGAGGCAAGTTCCGCAGGTGGGTGGTCAAGTTCACCCGGCTTGCTTCGAGCTTTGAGGAGACAGTCTATGGTGCGAGTGCGCTGCACATACACAACCCAGACAGCCCGAACACCAATTTCCCTGCCTCTGCTGAGTCGCCTGTTGAGGCTTATAAAGAGCTCCCGGCAGAAGTCATCGGCCATGGCTACGTCTGGCCAACAGCTCAATCGAAGAGTACCGAGCTGGCTGCGAATGCAACCCGGATCGAAGGATGGCGCAACACGCGCAGTTACTACAACTTCATCCAAGACCTTGCCTCGTTTTATGTGCATCGCCCGATCAAGCACCTCGACTTACAGCATCTGCACGACAAGCTCGCCAAACTACGACTGGGTCATGAGCAGAGCGCGAACATTTATCTCGCAATATGCGAGGCTGTCCACTCGGAAGCTGAGATCAGCCACCTTCTCTCGATTGTGGCGATGGGCGTCTGGGAGAACAAGGCAACCAGCGGCGGCGGTGGTCAGACGCCAGGCTTACTATACATCGGCACGGGTCTGTTTCATCCTCGACTAGATGTAAGAGAGGAAGTAGCCGAGCTCCTTGGGAGGATTCGAGAGCACGAAGCTGGGAGACACTTCTGGCTGACACTCGGGAGGTTCATTCGCATCGGCTGGGAGCGGATAATGACCTTGAAAATGGAAAGACTGGAGAGAGGCGGTGATGAGAACTGATCATCTATATCAATTTGACGATGCTATATGAGATCTTTATGTAAATGCCGATCGCTAGATACCCTCCTCGAATCTTGGTGTTGCTTCAATCGTAACCTCATCTCAGCCGTGCAGACCCCACACTCTTTCCTTCCCACCTCGACTGAACAACTTCAACTTCCCACCACTCTCTCCTCCCACAACACACCACCCAACACCATGGCCACCAAACGCGGCGCCCCGGAGTCTGCCAACGACTCCCGCCCACCATGGAAACGCCCCAAACACCAAGGCGGCTTCCAACCCAAGAACCCCGCCAACCACGGCAAAAACTCCTACAAAAAGGCCCACACCGTCAACGACCTAAAGAAAACCGTCCGCAACATCACCCGTCTCCTGGAGCGCGACTTGCCCGCGAACATCAGAGTGGAAAAAGAACGTCAACTGCAAACCGCCAGGCGCGACCTGGCCAGTGCCGAAAAGGCGAAAAAGCGCTCCGAGATGATATCCAGATTCCACAAGGTGCGCTTCTTCGACCGGCAGAAAGCGGAGCGTCGTCTGAAGAAGGCGAGGAAGTTGCTGAAAGATGCCGAGACACTGGAGGAGAAGGGGTCGTTGCGGAGGAAAGTGCAGGCGTGTGAGGTGGATGTGAAGTATGCGGTGTATGCGCCGTTGGAGTGGGAGTATGTTAGTTTGTTTCCGAGTAGGAGGAGGAAGAAGGAGGGGGAGGGGGAGGATACGGATGATGTTGGAGGGAGTGGGGAGGAGGTTGAGAGGCGGGGGGATGGAGAGATGTGGGAGAGGGTTAGGAGGTGTATGGAGGAGGGGACGTTGGGGGATTTGAGGGAGGGCCGGCTGGATGTTAAGGTGGAAGGGGAGGATGGGGTGGAGGTGGAGGTGGGTTTGAAGGGAAAGTCGGTGAGAGGCGCGGCAAATATGCAGAAGAAGGAGGGTAAGAAGGATGGTAAGAAGGTGCAGGAGCAGTCTAAGGATGAAGAGGAGAGTGGGGATGAGAGTGGTGGTGGCTTCTTCGAATGATTCCTACTTCGCTCAATAGCACGAAAGACCCGCAGCGTTTGCATCGCGTGATACCCCACGAAGCATTGTCTGGAACGTCACACTGTCCTAGAGCTACCACCAGCTGTACAGCATCACGTAGCATTGCACACACATCACGACTTCCAACCCCTCACCCCGGAGCCCACCCTCGCACTCAAGTCCTCTTTAATCCATCCCTCGATCCTCTCTGCGACATCACCCACCAACCGTTCATACCTCTCATCCACAAAGAACAGCCCACAATGCGCTCCGACCTCGTCAACATTCTCCATGAACACTCTCACCCAGCAAGGATCGCGCTCACCGTTAGAGTCCTTAGGCGGTAGGGTGCAGAACATCCGGTCCTTCTTTGGTTTCGTGGCTGCATCATCCCTGCTTCGCTGTGGAGGGTGCAAGTTCATGTCGTGCGTTGAGGTTGATGCTAGGGTTGAGGCTGTTGTTGAGGGACGACGGCTTGAGATTTGAGGGGTTAGTTCGGTGCTGTGTTGACCGGCCGTCGATGCTTGAGGTTGTGGCTCCGATTCGGGATCCTTCTCGCCACGCATCCTTCGTGCTTCGGCTTCCATGCGTTGCTTCTCCTTTTCGAGACGTATTGCTTCCCGTTCGCTATGGGCCAACTCTGATTCTGGCTTCTGCTTGACTGGTGGAGGTGGTGATGATCTGGAAGGCTCTTCGACTTGAGGCAGCTGTTCTGTCTTTGGAACCTTTCCTTGCTCAGCGACAGCTTTCTCATAAGCTGTCATGGCCTTCTCGTGGTCTTGTCTGACCATATCTCGAATCTTTGAGTCCTGAATATAGCTCAAATCGCCGAGCGGCGGAGGTTTCATTGGTAAGTTGGCGTCGGACTGCTTCGATGGCTGTGTTGTGCCATCTCCGATCTTGAGCGATTCCATGGCATTTCCCCACTGCTCTGAGCTAGTTTCTACTTCTTTGAGCGGATCTGTCGAGCTCAAGGAAGCACTTCGATGTTCATTGCCATCGGTGCCTGGCGCTAGTGACGCCCGCGAGGTAGAAGCCTGAGAAGACGGTCGGCTCCGATGTGGACTACGAGATGAATGGCGGTGTGGCGGCGGAGGCTTCTTTGGACGACCTGTACTGGCAGTGTAATAGTTGACGAAGCGTACCCTGGACGGCACGCCTCCCTCGACAACAGATTCACGGACCTTGCCGTTCTCTTCTTCCAACGCCCTGATTCTGGCATAGCGCTTCTTCAACTCGCCGTAATTCGCCATTGCACCTCCAAACTCCATGTGCGAGGATATCAGCTTTTTGGCGGATCCTATCAAGTCGTCCGAATGCTTGTTGACGAAGTGCCACGCACTTCGCCAGCCTTTCCTGACAGGCAGCACAACATCATTCTGGAAGGCTGGATTGTAATTTGGGTCAGGCTTAGCCCAAAGTGTATCGGTCCGCGAAGGGGCATGGCCCGAATGATCACTTTGGCTTCCTTGGCCATCGCTGTTGGTAAGCTGCGCCTGATCGTCGTCGTTGGGCACTTCCTTGCCATCGGAGGTGAAGATACTTGCCAAACCGCTTTGGACGACTCCTGGGTGCATTCCGAGGAACGGCACGTCGAAATTGATCGTACCCACAATACGATGCTGTAGAGGGCCTGATGCTGTTCGGCCTGCCGGCATGAGCGCCACCTCAGCCGATAGCAGTCCGCCCATGCTGTGGCCGAGAAGTACAACGTCTGTTGATCGACTCTCATGCGGCTGCAGCCATTTGCTGAAGTCATTACGAGCGATGCTGATGTTGCCCTTCGATCGGTATCGAGGGTAGATCTTGGTGTGCACGACGTGTGATGCACTCAGGAGTACAGCCAGTAAGTTGTGCACGTGAGCGGGAAAACTGCGAAAGCTGGTCTCGTTGCCCATGAAGCCGTGTATGTAGATCAAGAGTAGCTTCCTTCGGCCATCGTGATCAACCATCCGTGGAGGCAAAGGTGGCGGAGACTTCGCCGAGCGTGCGGGTTGTGAAGTCATGGTAGACGGATGCGAGCAGCAGTCCTACGACTCCTACCTGTTGTGAGGATCCACTTGATCATGTAACATCATCGTCGAAGCCTACAACATGATACGATGTACTGGCTGTGAGTGGGCTGTCCTGGTTTGGAGATTAGAAGTATGGTGCGCTTCGCATGTGGAGGAGCACACCACCATGAAATCTGTCTATTGTCTAGGTAATCGAGGTCAATATTCGATGGACCCCAACTAAGTTTACTGGGAGTGTGCTTGACGTGCGACCGTGCTTCACAGGCGCGTTCACCAGGAGGCGTGTATTTAGAACTATCGCCATGTGAGCAGAGATGATGGAAGCCGCTGTGCGATGGTCGCCACACTCGACCGGCGATAGGGAAAGGTTCCTGCTTGTCGATGTGACAGATGGCAGCCTGACCCTCAATCAAGTGCGCACTCGGCAAAAGGATCACGTCGACTATGCCTCCGTCGCTCGCGTCAGTCGATTGCCGAACTTCTCTGCCTTTGACTGGTCCAAGACTGATGAATCAATCGTGTCCCTGGGCCTGGTATCAGGAAGTGCCTGTCTGGTGAATCTTCGAGAGGATGGCCGTGCTTCCGAGACTGTGGCCACGTTCAAGCTGAAGCAACAGCGGAAATGCAATTCGATCGCACTGAATCACATGAACTGGTTGGCTGTCGCTCTAGACAAGACACGATCAGACAACTGCCTCAATATCTACGATGCCGCCAGCGAGAATCCAGAACCAATCCGGAGGCTATGCCCTGCCGAAGTCGTGTCGAGCGTACGGTTTTTCTCGAGCCAGCCAGAAGAGCTAGTGGTTGCGGCTCAGAGGTCTCTGATCCGTCTTTACGATCTGAGAGACGGTTACTTTGCCAGCACGAATAACACACAAGTGTCCACCCGCAATGTCAATAACATTGCGATCGATCCCCTGGACGAGAATTACTTCGCCAGTGCCGGCTCTACCGACGATCCATCTGTCAGTATCTGGGACAAGCGCTGGATCAATCAGACCAGCTTCAGTGGGACCAACGGTGGAGCCGTGTTTGATTTCAGGCCGGCCGTGGACAATGCCACGAGAACCTCGGTTTGGAGCCTGCGATATTCGGGTCAACAGCGCGGTCGCCTAGCGATATGCTCAAGTAGAGGAGAGCTGAAAGTCGTCGACACGGTAGAAGGCAGTGACACCTTACTCAGCAACAATGATTATCTCGCTCAAAATACATATGGTGGCCTGCCATGGACTTGCAACCGCTATGTCTCTAGCTCACGAGAAGTTTCAAAGGCAGTCGAAGGAGTCGAAGAGAGTGATCACATCGATGACCAGCTGATCGCTTTCGACTGGATTATTGACCGCGACACACTAACAGAACAGCCCGTGCTGGCATTGCGGTCAAGTCGAAGGCTCGATGTGATGAGAGTGCCGTCAATTGTTCCCGGTGCTGCACTGACGGCTCGCGGTGACCTTGCTCTCAACTTCCAGGACATTAGCATTACGGAGATCACAACGCGTGCGGAGCCCACAAATCGTGGCGCTCCTCATGAGCACCAGAAAAGTGCCGAAGATTTCGGTCCCCACGAGTACAGCGGTGAAGTATTCGACGGTGAAAATGGCGACCAGAGGATTGAGTGCAGGCCATGGTCGTTGCAGTTGGCCAGTGTTTTAGCCACCTCATCGATTCAGCGAGAGCGTTGCTATCGCGGCTACTTGTTCGACTGCACCAAAAACGTGGAGATTGTGTCTGGCAATTGGCAGCTCGAGCGATTGTGGGAGATCATCGGTCGGTTTCACACCCAGGCAGCAGACCGAGGCATGATGTCCGAGTGTCTCGATCTGAGCTTCGCTGGCGTCACGGGCATTTGTTCAGAGAAGATCGGCAGTCTTTCCCGCCGGACATTGTCTCCGGCAGCAGGAAGAATCGAAGACGCGATATACGACCTAAACGTTTCCAGAGAACTTCCACCGTTCGAGGGCGTTCGGACAGATTTCCCCGAGCATCGCCAGCTTGCGCTTGAGTTGTGCGGCTGGAAGTTCACCACCGAGTCACTCGAGACAGAATGTCAAGAGCTCATAAACCGAGGCCTGTATTACCAAGCTGTAGTCCAAGCAGTCTTGCATGAGTACAAGCATGTGGCACTGAACTTATTGAGGACCTTGATTCGAAGCAAGACTGTACCGAACATGGGTCTTGGTGCATTGTTAGCCTCCGATACCATCAACGAAGAGCAAAGAGAGATGTGCCTGTGGATGGCTGCTGATACTGAAGATCCTGCTTTGAAGGCTCTTCTGACGTTCTTAACGACTGGCAACTGGCGCGATGTCATGAAAACCAATTACCTGCATCTCGGATACAGGGTGGCACTAGGTCTAAAATACGTCAACGACAGCGAGATACACGGATTTCTGCAAAGCGAGACTGCTCGAGCCGTCAGAAACGGAGATCTCGAAGGTATCCTCCTCACGGGCCTTGGCGATCAGGCCATGGATCTGTTCCAGACATATATCAGCAAGACAAATGACCTGCAAACAGCAGTACTGGCCACTGCCTTCACAAATCCGCGGTATGTGGTCGATGTGCGGTGGGAGATGTGGAAAGAAACATACTTCATGCAAATGCAAAGCTGGCGGGCCTTCATCGAGCGGACTAGGTTCGTGGCGCAGCATACACAGATGTCCAGAACGAAGAAGGGCCAAAGCTTGATCGAATCACCACCCTCTCAGATCACACTTCAGTGTGCCCACTGTCAGCAAAACCTTGCAAGACGAGAAGGGCGGTCGCTGGTGCCAACTTCAAGTCCGCCTGCATCATCGAGTAAGGATGCTATCGCACCGCAAGTGAGGGCCGCAGCGAGTGCCGGCGTATCCTGCTCCAAATGTGGCAGACATATGCCTCGTTGTGGGATATGCAGACTGTGGCTGGGAACACCGGATCCTGCGTCACGAGGAGGAGCAAAGGAGCTGCAGAAGCTGAGCGATGTGATGGCCAAATTCCTCACGTTCTGTGTGAGGTGCCAGCACGGCTTCCACGCGCATCACGCCCAAAGCTGGTTCGACAAGCACATCGCTTGCCCAGTCCCAGGCTGCAAATGCAGATGTATGGTCAGGTGAAGCTCGTAGTGAATGCAAAGGAGAAGAGATGCATACGGACGGGATCGAGTCTGGCTGCAAGTGAAGCGCGAGTGAAGCAGCGTTTGTCAAACGGCCATCGCTTCATCTCACTGTGATCACACGCCACCAATTCGTCGCCTCTTTCTTGACCTCCACCGCACCACCAAACACACCATCACCATCGCTCTTGTATACCGCCGCCGATAGTATACTCCACCAGCATCCTTCATCCGCTACAATCAACAACATCACCGACGTCCGCCACGATGGCGCGACTTGCCCAATGTGCTACAAGATTGGAAAACGCCGAGTACACGCCCCTCCGCCTTTGTGTATTCAAAATCGAGCCAGCGTCCGCTAACCACACCTCTCGCATAATCCTCAATGCCATAGATAAGAAGAAGCAGCTCTACAACCTTCTGAATGGCTTCTATAACGAGTTCTCTGACCACCAGCCAGGCGCTGCTGATGAGCTCCGCCAGCTAATCAAGGACGCGCGCCAGGAGTGGGCTGTTCAGCTTCGGGACACCGACCGTCGCGATATCGAGGTCATCATCGCCCATGAGTATCACGGTCAGACCATCAACAGATATATCACGGCGCGGTCTGAGGCCATCAAGCAAGATCTCGAGGCCGTGGTGAGTCCCGCTGCCATCTGTCAACGAGCGATCGCTGACTTAATGTTCTAGGGCGGCAAGACCTACCACCAATATCCGTTCAAAAAGGACGACGGCGACCGCCCTTGCGCTGTTCTCTGCATCGTGGTACCACAAGCGGGAATAGACCGCGTCCTCACGGAGCAGCGCATGACTGCACATGCAATCACCTTCAGGGACATCACCGCACCAGCAGCGGCTGATTACCAGCCGAGACAACCAGATCCAGACTGCCCATTCTGGTATCGCAATGCTGACAGCAGTCTCACCATACTGTCGACTCCGAAGGACACGGTCCGCCGCCGTAGCAACACGATTGATAGAATCCGTGAAGCTCCATCAGGTGCATGGGATCCTTACAGCCGTCCACAGACAGTAGAGCAGCAGGTAAGTATCGACAGATCACGAATTTCCAGCAGACGCGAGGCGACCTGCGAGCCGGCTCGTTCGCTTGGTAGAGCACTTGCCCTTCTATGTTCCGCACTCCAAATCAATACCATGAGCTCTCGAGTATAGCTAACCAACTTCTGCCAGCAGCAGTGGCCAGGCCGCAAGCCATTCACAGCCGATGTGTGCAACCCAGAGAGGTGAGTTGGACGACGAACTCTACTCAATCCCTGCTGGGCACAAGCAATCAAGGCATTCCCATGCGCCCATCAGTCGTAGCTAACGATATCCGTGCTGTAGCAACTACGACTGGATCGAGCGTGACTTTGCCGCGCGCTGCAAGCAACTCGAGGCGTACGACAAGTCCAGGAGAGGCTCGTCGCCTGAAATCGCCGAGGAGCAAGAACCATGTCCAAGTATATCTGATGCGCACCCAAAAAACTGGCGAATGCACGGCGGTGACCAACAGAACGTAGCCGACATTCAGCGCGACTATCTCGAGCTCGAACGCGAGATTGCGCAAATCGAGGCTAATGATCAAAAAGCGAGGAACGCACTCGATGCAGTCGTAAAGAGTGGCACGATGACTGGCCCGCAGATCAGGCAAGCAAAACCTACCATTGCTGCCATAACAGACCCACTAATTCACATACACAGAAACTCCAAGGAAGCCCACGATGCTCTCTATGCCGACCTCGAACTCAACAAGCTCCCGACCTTACGCCAGAAACTAGGTCAAGTGGGTTCCACCCTCACGGGTGCTACGAGATGGCCAGAGCACCCCAAGAAGAGAAACACGGTGATCAAGCAAAGTGCCAACGGCAGCACAATCTGGGAAGAGCCTATCGAAGTTGATGTAGAGACTCAAGACATCCCTATCGGCGCTCCACCCACAGACGGCTGGTGGTCGAAGGTTCAGCGCATGTTCGCAGGCGCCGGACGTCCCAAGAAAGCACAGGCGCCCGCCACCACACCGCCAGCCTTGGCAGCGCCAGCTCTCAAGCGCCGCGACTCGGCTGTGTCGTTCTCAGCTGGTGTTGCTGCAGACGTGACAACCCGGGGAATCGGCGATCAACAGTCTGGTGAGGCAGCTGGAAACACTGCAGACGTCACTAATGAAGGAACTCGTGATCAGCAGCCTGAACAAGCAGCTGGTGATACTGCAAGCGAGACGACTGGAGGATGCGGCAATGCCCACCCTGGACAGGCAGCTGGTGTTGCTGCCAAGGTCACTACTCGAGGTGGAGCAATTCTCAACCTCCCGCCGCCTGGACAGGCAGCCGCTGATCTGCGCAAGTTGCTGGACGATACTGGTGTTCCGCGTGCTGACGAGGACACTACCTCTTTCAGGTACGTATAGGCGCATCGCGTCTTGTGCTTCGTGAGACAGTTCGTGGAGGACGGAAGAGGGCGGGGCGACACGGACGGCACAGAGCAAAGCGTTGGATTTTTTTGAGCGTTGATTTTCTTGCTTTGCTTTTTCAGAGGCGTAATGGGTGGGAGGCGTTATGGATGGGAAGGCGTTCTGGGTGGGAATCACAAGGCAAAGGAAAGTGCGTCGCAGCGCGACGCTTCAACAGAATCCCAGAGAACTGGGTGGACGGATGAATCAAGAGCATGGAAAGCGGCGTACGACTGGAGAGTGTGCTTGGTCTGCGAAAGCGCTTCATGCGCAGGTAATGGGCCATCTCGGCCACACAGCAATGGATCGATTTTCGCGTGTCTTCAACTCAATAACGTTCTAACTCATCTCCTTCAAGAAATTGTCCTCCTTGATCTTCCTCCTCCTCTTCTCCCTCATGGCCTTCGTCAACTGCTCCCTCGCCCGCAAGCTCTCCTTCGCATCACTCGGGAGATCGATACTCTGCTCGTAAATCGGGACTTTCTCCGCCAGACTCTCCGGGTCAAGGAGCTGTTGTTTCCGAAGAGCTTTCGCCGCGATGCGCCGTTGTTTCTTGGACTTGGCTGTGTCGTATCAGTATCGAACGCAAAAGAGGCCTGAGGGAGGTGTAGCATCGAAACTTTGCACATACAGAACAAATCGCCCTCCGCGTCCTGTCCTTTCCCACTCTCCGCTGCACCACTGTTTTGCAGCACCGTCCATAACCAAGGTGGATACTCCGAGTCTTCTAGTGCTACGGGGTCTTGCTGATTCTTCATGAAATTCAGGCCCTTCAGCACGGTCCCTGCAGGTACACTGCTCTGTATTTGCAACGGCTTCTTGCTCTTGTCTACATCCTTATTGATCGGGAGATCCAGCCTATCCGGCGATGGAGTCAGAGGCGTACTAAAAGGCTGCGCGGCCGATGTCGACGTCGCTGCAGGTCTGTCGTTTGGCCGCGGATTTGTTGCTGTTGTGGTTTGTGCTGTCACGGCTTGTGCTCGATGTGATGTGGATTGGGTAAAGTTTCGTGACGTGACGTGAGACGCATTGCGACGTGCCAGACGCTGTGCGCATCGCCGGCAGATCATTTTGACTGGAGATGGCGTGGTTGATACAGCAGTATATCATGTCGAAGTCAATGTACAAGACGGAGGTGAGCGGAGTTCTGCCTCATTCAGGCAAATAGTGCACGGACCGAGTATGTGTAGCATATCCAATTTCATCTAAAATCAAGATCTACAGCTCCATCTCCTCCAGCTACGAAGATACATTCTCGCAGCCAGGTGCAGGGTGATAACGAGTGATTCATGCTACCCTGCCTCTTCAGCCGTCTCCCTTCCTTCCAACAATAACATGCGCCTCTTGCGTGAGCAATAGTATCCTCCTTTGGTACTGTGTAGACGATGAACTTCCAGCGCTGCGTAACGTCGTTCAGAATAAGCATCAAAAGCAAGTACATAAGTTGCCATGCGGGTGGTATCAATCTTCTCAAAGGTGTCCTCTCTCTGCCATTTGCCTCCGTTGCCCGTGTCCCGTTTCGCCATCAACGCTATCCCAATGCACAAACGAGACTAAGATCACGGCCCGATCGTCGTCCGTGTAAGTCAAGACCACGTCTGTGGCCCGTGGAGAAAAGAAGTTATGCATATGTATTTCAATCCAATTCCTCAGCCGAAGGCTCCAGTTTACGATCCGTTGAATGTGAGTACCAGTGTATCGCGCACCTAGTGAACCAATATCACGTGATTTCGAGCATTTCGATCGCATATCGTCCGTCATTGAGGCTCTTTCATGAGTTGTCATCCTCCGCATCGTCATCATCGTCGCTCTTGACCTTCTTCGCCGGGGTATTTGACCTATTGTCCGTAGACTTGCGCTTTCCATTGCTGCCGTTCGTCGCAGGGGCATCTTCACCACCTCCAACCATGCCTTCGCCCCTTGCCTCCATCTGAGCAACTTCTTCAGCAGTCAAGAATCGACCACCTGGACCTCGAGGTCTGCGCATTGCATGATTGTGTCTTGACTCGTGCAGATATGGCTTCCGTCCTTTCGACGTTAAGCGCAATGCCTCCTCCAGCTTTTGACGCGCCATACGCCTTTTCAGGATACGATGGAACTGCTTCGCATTGACATACAATGGCGATTCTTCGTTCGCGCCGGCAACGGGCACTTCAGGTGATTGTTGGTGTTGAGACGGCTGAGGGGGTTGTTGGGTTGCAGTCGGAGGGCGAGGTGCCGCCATTGGTTGCTGGCCAGGAGGTCCTTGTACGGCGGGACTTTGGATCGCATGCGACATCCTGCGTTGTTGTTGTTGTTGCTGCAATTGTCCTGGCTGCATCTGTGGGGGCATGTTGTTCGGCATCGGTTGCGCTGGTGTCATGCTCATTTGCTGCGCCATGCTGCTAGGCACGTTGATCTGTCCCTGTTGTCTTGGTGATGTCGTGCTGGGCCTCTGCATGCTGCCATCGGTCTTGACTTGTTGCAGACGCGGTGAGGTCTGAGGCATTGATCCGGGCATCGACGAATCAGCCATCGAGTATGCTGGGTATCCCGTTGCGGCAGCGGTCGCCATGGCGGCGGCCTGTGTGGGCGATACATTGTATTGCGCCTGCATACCGTACGCAGCCGGATTGTAGCCCATTTGAGGCATCATGTGCTGTTGCGGCATGCCCGGCGGCTGATGGTGTTGGCCGTAGTTCGGTTGATGTTGTGTCTGCATGACAGGACTCTGCTGTGGACCTGGACCACTGTGCGCGTGCGGATAGGCGGAGGGTTGTTGATACTGCGAGTAAGATTCCATGACGAGAGGAGTAGAGTCGTCGGCGGCGCGACGAGCTAATCGAGTTTCGGGGGTCTTGTCTGCCGCGAGTGATATGGCGAGGCACGTGCTGCGCTCAAGCTGGAGACGCGATGAGGTGTCAGCCTGTGTTGTCGCGGCCCAAGGCGCGAAGCAGCGTACAGCTTCGAATGAGCCTCTCGGACGATCCGCTGCCGACGCTGCTTCCGTACGGAATCAGAGCAGTCTGGCAGAGCGCGTTTGTCGCCGCATGAGGCGGTGCAGGACCTGGACGGTTTGCGTGCCGCTGTGTTGAAGACGAGTAGGGTCTCGAGAAGGGTCGGCGTACCTCTGACTGGCTACACAACAGGCCAGCGGACTTGCGGGCGGCGGGTACTAAATGCTGGGCCAAACATTAGCGACGATTCCTAGACTCGAGTACAGGCACAGCGAGCAGCAATTGGTGACGCGGTGGGCAGTCGACGGCTATCAAAGGTGAGCTGCATGCTTCCCGCGTTATGCCAGCGCATCAACTCCAATCGAGCAATTCGGCCAGCGCATCAGAATCGCGCTTGTGACGAAGCTTTCTCTCGACAGTTCGCACCGCCACATGTGACAGCGCAGTCCGATCGCTTCGCGCCGGGTGGCCTGCTATTTTGGCAGCGGTCGCATGGGCAGGCAGGCAGTCTGACAGCGCGGCCACGAAGCTATGGAAAAGCTCCGAGCTTTGCCGCGCTGTGCTATGCTATGCAAAGGGCGATGAAAGCTCTGCGGCATCGCATCTGCTCCATGTCGTGCGCGCGCATTGCTGTTCTTGCCACCGCTGGGCACGCGTGCGTTGTGTGGCGGACGACGAGCTTACCGGAGGGTCTTGTTGATATTCCTCACAGCGGCTTCCTTGCTATATCGACTCTGCGGCAGCGTCAGCATGTCGTCGCGACTCAATGCCTCACGCGACGTCATCCGCTCTGCTGCTCACCGTCAACGTCCCGGGCGGACAATTGACTGGTCGTCGCGGCTCCCAGACAGCGTTCAGCTCGCAGCAGGCGACAGTCACGTTACTGGAGGATGGAGTCGTACCTTGTTCTCTCATTCGTGCTGTGCACACGCGACGGTCCCGCGTCGTCCCAACTGCGAACCACGATGCGACAGTCTGTGATTGGGTGTGATGGGAAGAAGAGTACGAGAAGAATCTGATAGGTGGAAGGAGAAGTGCAAGCCAGGTCTTAAGCCACTCTCAGAGGCAGCTAGCCCGCAGTTGACTCGGCTGAGTCCCAGCGTCCCGCGCCCAGGGATCGGACAATCGCGAAGTCAAATATCTGAGCACGGCGGCAAGTCTTCACAGGGCTCCGTATCTCATCAGGCCATGTCCAGTGACGCATGCGTGAAGAACATATATATATATATATATATATCCTACGAGCGCGATATACATACTGTGTGCGGATGCGATGCGACTGTTGCGGGGCCCAACCGTCTCGCAAGCAACGTCTATCGCTCCTGCTACCCAACGTCACGGATGAAAACCCTTGGAGGCTTGGACCCAGAGCACGAGGAACAAGCATCAAGCGCTTCGGTCCGACGACATGCTCGCTCGCGATATGATTCGCCGGAAGAATATTGCACATTCATCCGGGGGGCTGGTACTCTCGCGGTTGCGCGCTTCTCGTCCACCTTCCTCCCGTATCACATGGCCCGATGGCAAGCTGCCTTCCGCCGGCTTCATGTCGCTGCACAATGAGAGTCACGACAGCGGCTGCGGAGCAGAGACCGCATCCATACATACAGGCTATCGCCCCACCTCGTCGGTGGGCTTGCCACTTCCAGTACCGGCTTCGATCAATGTAGAGGCTGGAGAGCTGCGCGCTTTCTACACCGTGACACCACTTCGCAGCTTGACCACCTCTTCGGAATCGATACCACACGCTCGGTCGTACAGCTCAACCCTCGACCAGCCCTTGTGCTCCCCAACAGTGCTACGTCGCTAAGCAACTCTGCGTGCGTCACTGCACATGGTCTGCGGCGTGTCGCCGTGTCGCCGTGTCGCAGTGTGGTACAAGCACATCGCGGGCGGCAGATGCTCAGCCTAGCGATTCTGAAACACGTCTCCCACGCTGGAGGGATCGAATCATTGTGGAGGGACGTTCTGTTGGAACTGGAGAAGCGCAGATGTCTCACGATCTCACGCAGGGCACATTATTCGCTGCAAGCCTGGAGAGCCCGAGGAGACATCACTTGCTGGTCCGATGTTGCATCAACGTGTGCTACTTATTGGATGTTTGGTGGGCTCCTTTTCTCGGTGCTCAGCCAACAGCGATGTCGATTGATTGCTTGAACTCGACAAAGGCCTTGTAGCTTAGGCTGACAGTCTGACATGCGCCACTTTGAGCCGGGCTTAATTCTACGGCGTGGGCGGAGGTCGGCAAGTGGACTTTCCTCAAAGTCATTCGATCGTGGCCTAGACTCTCATGTACGAGCACATGTTGTGCATGCCTCGTCCACTCCTGCGTCCGAGGATGTCCGTAAGGAAGCTTGAGCCCTTGAATGATATCCATGAACATTAGCATCGGCTCAATGTCCAGATCGGCATCACCCTTGAGCGATAAGGATGCGACAGAGCTGCATGATCAAGCGTGGATGCTGTCCGCAACTACAACTTCCACCCACGCCTCTTAGCAAGGACAGTCTCTTGCCTCACTGCCAGATCAGAAATGATCTCCTCCGAACCACCACCCACGACCATCATCCTCAAATCTCTGCTAATTTGCTCAACAGCAGCGCCTGGACCACCGCGCTGATATCCCGCTCCACCCAGAACTTGCTGCGCTTCACGGCATGCCATCTCCTCAATCCGCCCGCCCTGCACTTTCGCGAGAGCTATCCTTCCAGCCACGTCAGGGTCCTGCCAAGCGAGCGGCGATTGCTGCACAGCATATGCAATCTGTTCGAGGAACGCCCAGTGGCTCTCAACGTAGCGAGCCATTGTTGAGAACTTACTCGAGATGATCTGGTTCTCGATAAGCTTCTTGCCGAATGTCTCTCGCTTGTTTGCATAGTCGAAGGCGACAGACAAGCAGGTTCGTGCTTTGCGGTTGCATCCCACGGACATGATGTATCGCTCGCGGTTGAAGTTGACCATGATGATCTTCATGCCCTCGTTCTCTTTACCAAGGAGGTTCTCTACGGGCACTTTTACTTCATCTAGCTCGATGAGTGAAGCCCCGCCTGCCTTCTGGCCACTGTTGGGGATGCGTCGCGTCGTGATGCCCTTCGAGTCAAGCGGGATCACGAGAACGGATATGCCCTTCATTCCGGGGCCTCCTGTTCTCACAGCCGTCGTCATATGTGTGGCCCACGGAGCACCAGTGATCCATTTCTTGGTCCCATCCACGATATAGAACTTCCCATCGTCAGTCTTCCGAGCTGTGGTAATGATATTGGCCACATCGGAACCTGCATTCGGCTCGGTGATTCCCAGGCAGAAGCTCGTCTCCCAAGTAAAGAGTCCCGGCAACCACTTTCGTTTCTGCTCCTCTGTGCCGTGGTGAATTACGGGTGGTATACCAATGACTGACCCTCCACCTAGACTTGACGTGACGCCACCTTCGACGCGGGATGTCTCGTCTGTCTGGACCAGGAGATGGAAAGCATCAAGATCCTTCACATGAACGCCGGCGGGAAACGGGATATCCTTTGGTCGATACTCAAGGGGCACGTCAGAGAACGCGAATCCTGATCGGGCCCATTGCAGTCGGTCTTCTTCTGGTACTTCGCCTTTCTCCTCCCAATCCAGGGCGTACGGCAGGATGTTCTTGTCTACGTACTCGCGTAGGACATTGCGGGATTTCCTGTGGGTTTCGTTGTAGTAGGGAGACGCAATTCCGTGACTCCAAGCTGGCTCACCCCATGGTGCTGGGTTCCCAAAGACTTCCTTCTTCCCTGGTTCAGTCGGAAGCCCTTGCCTCGCGTCTACGGGGGGTACTGACGATGAATTCATAATGGACGGAAGCTGAAATGTTGTACAAGAGAAGTGGGCTTGACGGAACGATCAGAGGTGGAGTGGTCGCTATTTCAAAGGACTATCACTGCTCATATCTTGCTATGGTAGTTGATTCTGTGACCCGCCGCAGCATGCATTCACCCGCTGTATTGTGCTTAGCATCGATCATATGCTTACCGTTAACGAGCAGGAGAAGGTGGAGTCTCTGCCTCGGTCATTTTCTAGCCGAATTGAGCCGAAGCACATGAGTAGAAAGGCGCTGACACGCGTTTAGCGAGCATTGCAGGTGGCACTGGCGCGCTCGCGATCGGAAGGCAGCAGCCAGTGCCATCAAGTCAGGCAGTCGTCAATTTTCATGCTCTGGAGCTGAATGACTGGGGAATCACGAAGAGCGTCGAGTATTGCTGATGGAAGGGTTGATCTTCGGAGAGCTCGAGCCACTCGTGGATGGCGCCACAACCTTGTCGACCAAGTCCATGACCTCAACTTCAACCTTGACACGACTTGTCAACATGCTCAAGACGAGTCACAATAGATGACCAGCTCAGCACTTCAGGCTGCATACAAGAGCCTGGTACAACGTGGGCGTCTGGTCACAGACCCTCATCAAGCCGCACTGGTTAAACGGCTGTCCAGGTTGCAGGATGATTTGGCAACAACGAACAATGCAACATACATTCCAGGCCAACCAGTGCGGGCACCTAGAGGTCTCTATATCTATGGCTCCGTCGGCACTGGAAAGTCCCGGCTCGCGGATTTATTCGCATCGACCTTGCCTTCTGAAATTACCAGACGGCGGATTCACTTCCATGAGTTTATGAACGATATCCATCATCGGTTGCATGAAGCACGATCTTCACCGGCCTATCGCGGGGATCCTCTGGTAGAGATAGGACGTAGGATCCATGCGGAATCTCGTGTGCTATGCTTCGATGAGTTTCAGATCACGGACATTGCAGACGCCATGATCATCTCCAGGTTATTTTCATCGATCTGGTACGTTCTGAAAGGCATCAGGCGTTGTAAGGTGGCTTAGCTCACAACGGAACCTCATAACATGCGTTCCACGATGTGCCTTCTCGCCACCTAATACCAGTCACTGAGGTATCGTTACGTGGTCGTTATGGCTAACACCATTCTGTTTGATAGGCAGTCCGGAGGTGTAATGGTCAGCACCAGCAATCGCCATCCTGATGGTCTGTACGAGAACGGTCTCAACCGCGACCTCTTCACGCCATTCATTGAGGAAGTGCAAAGACGCTGCGAGGTCTGGGAGATCGGTGGTAAGGACGACTACCGAATGAGAAGCCTCCAAGATGCAGGCAGCGATGGAGAGAGAATACAGACATTCTTCACCGATGCTGGAGCGTTCCAAGAATCTTATCAGCAGACTTTAGGCACTGCAAAGTTGAAGCGCATCCCCCTTCAAGTATACGGCAGTCGCATGCTGGACGTGGAAGCTGCCTTTGAGGACGAGATGACCACGTCGGCAGAGAAGGGAAAACGCTTCGCGATGATCAGTGGTAGTTTCGCGGAGCTTTGCGAGGCCTCTTTGGGTGCCGCTGACTACCATGCCCTCTGCTCGTCCACAGACACGATCTTCATATCTGGTCTGCGCTGCTATCGTGAGGACGAGAAAGATTTTGTGCGTCGCTTCATTACGATGATCGATCTGGCCTACGAAATGAAGACTCGGGTGTTCTGTCAGTCCGATGTGCCACTTGGCGATGTTTTCACGAACATTGTGCCCAAGCATCTCAAGAAGAATTCAATTCAGGAGATGAGAGTCAAAGGCGAAGGAGGTGCAAGCAGCTCAATGATGTCTACCTTCATCGGCGAGACGGAGTGGTCGGCCACTGGACTCGTCGAGGCTTCTCTTGCCACCGGCGGTGCTGGTGAGACAGATGTTGGCTTTGCTATCGGCAGAGCTATCTCTAGGCTGTACGAGATGGGCTCAAAAGAGTACGGTACGACTGACTGAATGAAGTCGAGTCACTCTTCTGCAGACTTCCGAATTCAGCCAGTGCATCAGCACTTTAACGCAGCATGCAAGGCTGTGGTCAAGGATTCCTTGGCGGATGAAGCAGTTTCCGCTGATAGATCAAAGAGTGGAAGTGGCTGCGGTTTGTTGTATTAATTCAGTTCAATCGATGTGACACAGGATATTCCAAGGTGTTGGACTTCCCTAGGTAATCACTGAATGCAATCCCCAACGAGTGCAAGCTAACTAGACTTAGTATCGCGAGCACCGTTCTTGACCGCATTGGCGGTCATTTCGGCAGACTGTTGCCGTTCGTAAAGAGAATTAATGCAGTGTGCTCTTGCGGCTGCAGCCGGACTGATATAGAAATAGTCATCTTGCCCTCGCTGGGGATGGCATGGCATTCAGTGATTACCTAAGGTAGCGTCACCCGAACGTTCGGAACATGCACCTGCACATGCCTTGACTAGCCACTTCAGCTGCATGCACACACCTTCCAACACGATACTGCGACAATTAGAGGCTCGAACGCAATGGTCGTTCCTTCAATCTCGCCGGCGTGGCTCCTCACAATCGCGATAGCGTACATCGGCCTCGTCCGAGCCCTTCGATACCGCCGACGAGATGCCTTGCGAAAACGATTTCCAGACCGCGCTTCGCTCGCCACCATGACTCTGGACGAGGCATTCAAGATTCAGTCCGACTTGTCCACGCTGGAAGTTCCAGCAATGTATCTAACCGCCTTATCATTCGCGTTGTTCAAGGTACTACTGTATTCGAGATGGGACCCATACCATCGGCTGAACTAACATACAGGCAGACATACGGCATTCCCTCAATCTCACGCCTGCTTCTGGCTACGGGACATCTCGTTGACGATAATGCCTCTAAAAGGGCAGCAGACACTGAAGTCATACTGCGTGAAGCGAACTTGCAGCCACCTAGATCGACTCGCCATGTAGATGCTATTGCGCGCATGAACTTCATACACTCGCTCTATCGTAAGTCTGGCCAAATCTCGGACGACGACATGCTTTACACGCTTGGTCTCTTCGCTCTTGAGCCAAGCCGCTGGGTCGCGCGTCATGAGTGGCGAGAGCTCAGCGATGTTGAGAGATGTGGCATCGGAGCATTCTGGAAGTTTATGGGCGATACTATGGAGATGCCGTATACCAAATTGAAGTCATATGAGACTGGCTGGATGGACGGCCTGCACTTTCTGCACGACATGGCAGACTGGTGCAACGCGTATGAATTGAAGGCTATGGTGCCTGCTGAGTCAAACAGGGAGCTTTCGAGGGGCACCATGGATCTGTTGCTCTGCAATGTGCCGAAGAGCATACGACACCGGTTCCTGCCGGTGCTAACTGTGGTGATGGAACCCAGGCTAAGAAGCGCTATGATGTGAGTTCAGAAGACCTCTGATCCGCCCCGAAACTGACAACGTCCAGGCTGCGAGATCCCCCGAAGATGGTGGTGACGATCATCAACACGGTAATCACAATCAGGGCGTTCGTCTTGCGACATTTGTTCTTGCCTCGACCTTATCTCTTACGAGTCCGCAATTGGTCCGAGAAGCCAAACACGCACGGCCGCTATCAAGCGAAGAAGTACCGAGCTCATCCATGGTACATCGAGCCGACATTGTTGTCCAGGTGGGGTCCCTCTGCCTGGATACGGTGGGCTTCTGGCGGCACGCTTCCGGGTGACGCTGGTGATAAGTATTATCCGAAGGGCTATGTAATCTCTGAGGTCGGGCCTCAGAACCTGCTTGGCAAGGGAGACCTGTACATGACGGCTGCTCGAGAGGACATCCTGCGGAAAGGAGCGATGAGATGTCCCTTCGACAGGTGACCGGATCGTAGCCTCACAGACCAGCTTGCCGAATATAGACGTGCTTCACGCCAATATCCTTCCTTTTCTCCTTCGGGTAGCGTTCTTCGAAACTCCTGACACTCTCGGAATGCGCAAAGTGTCTTCGCCGATGAACTCCCTGATTGATTGTCGACGGCTCCAGCATAATATCGCATTTCTGCCTCACCCTTCCGCCACGTTCGGGCAGATACTGGAACCTCGTGCAGTCCAGATCGATGATGTACTTCTCTGCCTTACCCTCGCCCAGCAGTACCTCAGCCCTAGGACTGCAGAAGAGTTCTAAATTCGTCATCTCATCCGGGAACTGATTCTCAAAGTTGAACTCGCTGATTACGATGTTGCCGCAGCCCTCGGAAGGCTCCGCAGAGGGCGCCAATAAGCCTGGCCATGAGAACGCTTCCTCAGCGGTAGCACGAGACCACTCCCAGGCGAAGATGGACTTGTCCCCAGTTTTGCGAATGATCTCAAACTGCAGTCTCATGAACGCCTTCGTGGCTCCCTCGCCGTAGAGAAGCGGCATGTTCACATCGAAGAAGCCGAGGAGGCTGCATGCAAGATCTTCCGGCCTGGTGGTCCTCCGCTTCGAGGCCCATGACTTTTTTAGCGCGACACTGGATCGCAGCTGACTGAACTGACCAAGGTCGCAGCTCTGGAGCCTGTGATTTGAGAGATGGTAGATGCAATATCATCATCGCTGCGAGAGCCAATCGACTTCCAGTCCTTGGCAAAGAAGAGGACTCTGGTCGGTGCAAGAAGTTCCTGCAACGTCCAGCCCCCACCAAGAGATCGTGAGGCTCTTTTTCTGGTGGGACAGAAGCGAGTGAAGCATCCTGGAGCTGGATGTAGCATTTTGCCGAACGTGGATTCCTCCGATACATGGACTTTGCACTACTCCTCGTGTCGATGCAGCATGTATCGATCCAGACATACTGGCGATTGCGTGACTTTGCGAGGTCACAGCTGCTGACGATTTTCAGATACCCAATGCTGTCCTTCTTCAGACCACGCCGGTATTCCTTGAGGATGACTTCATCCTTGCTCCAGCGGTGACTGATGACTCCAAATTGGCCGTGCAGGATCTGCTCTTCTGATAATCACGCAGCTCCAGAGTGTTGCTGTCGATAAGCCGCATGGTATGCCATGTTGTTGCTGCTGCTCGGAAGACATTGAAGCTGGTTAGGGTGACAGCGTGAGGAAGGTGCGTTCAGTAGCAATTTGTGTATGTCTGAGCTAGACTTTCAAAAATCATATACCATGATTGTTCTCAACACTACTTGTCCTGAGCACTCTGTATCCTCCCCAGCGTGCTGACTTCCACCCCTTTCTCAGCTCACATAACACTACACCTCCATGGCGGCCCAATAATCCCAACGGGTATAAACCAGTTCCCCGGAAACGGAATACCAAGAGGAAATGGAGACAACGGTTTATTATCACCAGGCTCAACTTTCCTAAAAGCAATAACCTCAATCGCCTTGGGAACTCCCTTAGAACCGTTAAGACTTCCCCTATCTCCAGTCGCTGCTGTCGCCCTAGGTTTCATGATATCATCGACAGTGACGTTCATATTGTCCAATACTGCCTTGGTGCCAGCAGGTGTCACATCGGGCGACGAGCTCGTGAGCTTGGCTGAGATATCGGCATGGAAGCGACGACCGAGCGTTGTTTCTGAGAGGGCGAGCTTCTGGGTTACCAACTCGTCTGCAAATGGGAGGGCTGCTGTGTTGTCGGCTGGAGCGTCGGTACTGAGGAGGCCAAGGACGGAGTAGTAGACTTCGTTTGTGCTGGAGGTGTCTCAGTGATGCTACTTTGTAGCGAAGGGAGAGTAGGTGTGCGTACCTCGGTTGGTCGTGCCCAGACCGCCACGATTTGCGCGATGGCTACAAAGAATATCTTTAAAGAGTCGATACTCAGTAGTTGCATGGCCAAGTGCGTTTTCAGTGACTTCGTACTGTAATATAGTATGATTCAGCTGCTCCAGGTCGAACTAAAGTGGTGGTGGCTTGCATTGGCTTTTTCGCGCAGTGGAAGCTCTAAGGGTCACTTCTGAGCTGAGAATCGTAGTGCATCGTGGATGTCGAGGAAGACGGAACAGAAAGAGGTCTGCAACGACAATGATGCGCTATCTTTCTCGTCGTCAGAAAGCGGGCTGCAATACTGATTGTAGCCGCATGGGAAGACTCCTCGCACCTTCTCGCGCGGCGCTATGCTTTGCTGTGTCAATAATCGAGTCGTGCTCCGACCTTTGCGGCAGTACATACTCTGTGCGCAGCTTGTGCTTCCTGCTCCCTCTATCTCCCTCTTCGAAGCATTGTCATCTTCACTGCTCTCAACGTGGGCTTCTGATGTCCGTGTCTTCCTGCGCACTCTTGCTCCTCTGGCTGTACCATGCATACATATCTCATGCCGGCCGTTGATATCATACCCTTTCGCATAGCCTTCTCATACATGCTTCGTCGTCCCAATCTCATTGCCCTTCACCTTCGTCCAATCGATACTCCCATCCAACTCCTCATCCACCAGTCCGCACACCACAACATTGTCTCCTCTCACCATGAATAGTCCCCTCGGCTCCTCTTCACTCGGTTCGTCCTCGTCGGGTGACCTGATGATGCGTTCAACGCAATTCTCCAGCGCGAGGTTCGTGACATTATCGCAAGATATGAGGTTTCCGACCATGCAGCGGCCATCGACCAGGATCAGGCATACTTTCTCTAGATCAAGAGGAAGTCAGTCTAGGCTGTGTGAAGGCTGTGAGCATAAGGCGCATACTGTGGCCTGTTGGGCGAGGAGAGTCTTACTGTTGAGGTAGCTGTTTAACGACATCTTGACGCCGGTACGTGCCGAGCAGGTCACGCACTGCGCCTATGCTGGTGGTGTGATGACGAGGATGCAGAGTCGAGTCGAAGTGTCGTGGTAGGATTGCTGTGTAGGAAACTGGCGCAGACTTCAAAGCATGAGATGTGATGGTAAGAAGTGAAGCTTTCGAGATTGAGATTCAGAACATGAAGTCCAAACGGCGCACAGACCACTTTCTTTTGCGCATTGTTGCGACAACATTATCATTGGGGTATCGTCTTCTCGACATCTAGCATGTAGTGGCGAGTGCTCTCTCTCTCTCTCTCTAGTGGTACAAGTATTTCACGTATCTTCGCTCATGTCCACATATCTCTCTTCGCTCAAGTAAACAGAATGCCAACTCCTTGACAACGCTTCGCCGGCGTCTTCTATGCAGATAAGCACGTGTGTCGCCAACTGACACAATTGATCCCATTCAATCCGTCCGGACACTTTTGCTTTTCCAGTGCTGTTGTTCAGCTGATTCGTTTACGCAGAACCCCTGCGCCGTGTAGTAATTCTCTGTACGCCTTTCCAGATGCTGCTTGGTTATGTCCAGTGGTTTTGTAAACATCCATACCCATGCGTTCTGTGCAATGTCATCACGATTTCCCCAGCGAGTGTCGCGCGGGTCTACTGCGCGTCGTTCGCTGGAGCCTCTGAATCCGCCTTGATCTCGGACTTGATGCCGCTCGTGGCCTCGGGCGACCGGGCCTTGACATCTGGCGACTGGGCCTTGACGTCCGGCGGTGCAGCGCTTTCTGCTTTGACCTCCTTGGTCTCCACCGCTGTCTCCGGCTTGATCGCTGCTGGCGATGTACCATCTGGCTTGGGAATTGTGGCACTACCGTTGGCTGAAGAGGACGCCGCGGCAGGAGCAACCGGCTTGGGCTTAACCGGTGTTGTCTTTAAAGCAGCCGCAGCGCTGTCCTTGCCAGAGATCTTCTTGTACATATCCCGAAGCTTGCGACCCGACACCCGCTTCTCGCTCGACTTGGACTGCGGCCAGTAATGCTCAGATACATGGTCCCACATCTTGTCCTCCATGGATGCTTGGCCGTTGCTGCGGACTTGTCCGTTGATGTGATTGCCAATGGTCAACAGGCCTGCTTTGATCATCTTGAGTCGTTCGTCGTCATCGGGGATCTTCTTCTTCGTCGCCCCGTTGACCTTTGCGAGTGCGCTGCTGATTGGATCCAGTATCTTCCGAATGCGTTGCTCGGACTCGGAGAGCTGCTTATGGGAGGTACCATTCGTGATCATTGGTGAGCTGCCGTTGCGGTGATGTCCCGATCTGCGTTCTTCGGACATGCGATGCCTGCTGTCTGACTTGCGATGACCAGGATGACCGTTGGGAGAGGCGTGCCCACCACGGCGATCCATGCTGTTGCGGATGTCGGATTGATGCATCTTATGGCGTCTATCCGGCGCGGGGCTTCCAGATTGTCCTGGAGTAGACACACGTCCGTGGAACTGGCCAAGATGTTTCCTGTTGTTCCGGTGATGATTCTCGATCGCCTTCTTAGCCTGCGGATTAGTGCCGTTACTTGTCTTGTCTTTGAGCACACTGATGAGGTAGTTTGCTCGTCGAACCAGGTGGACGGCGCCTGGGGACTTGGCCACTTTGCTCTCTTCGCCGCCTTTAGTCCGCTCCTCTTTGGCACCGACACGGTGCTCTTCGAGGTAGAACTTGTCTGTCAAGCCGAGCTCGGGATCGTCGCGGATAGGCACCCATGCACCGTAACCATGTTTTGCAATGCCGACACAGAGCATGCCATCTTCTTTGGCACCCCATTCGCAAGTATACGATGCAGGCTTGGACGCCTCCGTGACTCGAAACATTCTCCAGTCAGGTACCTGAGCAATGCAGTCGCGGAGCATGCGCATTTCTTCTGGTCGCTCGGTGAGGGTCTGAGCGTTCAGGCGCTTGACTCCACGGAAATCGAACAGAACGGCTTTCTTCTCTTTCTTAGTCACAGGTTTGTTGGTGGTGCGCTCGACCTCCAAAAGGTGGTCAGCGTGCTCTTTCTGCAGGCGAACAGCCGTGTCGATGATGTCCTGAAGGGTGTCCTTCACGGTATCAACGTCCCGTCCGAGCAGGCGAGCCTCTTTGATGATCTCGTCCTGCTTCTCCGACATGGCACCGAACCGTTCGTAGGCTCTGATGAGATGGCGGCATTCCTTCTCACCCAGCGGGCGCTTGGGATCAGCACCAGGATCGGAGTCTTCGGCATCGTCATCGCCCTCTTCGGGTTGCGGCATCATGTCCCGAGCACGTTTCTTCGCCGCTCGTTGCTCTCGGCCCTCATCTCCGGCGGCCTTCCGCTTTCTAGGCTGGTTCGCTTCGATGACGCTCTCGAGATACTGCTCCTCTTCCTTCTTTCGCTCTTCCTCTTTGATCTTGTCGAGTTCGTGCTTGGGGATAATGTCATCCCATTCGAGGTCGATCTTGACGTCGGTGTACTCGAAGCTGCGCAGGAACTCTTCGCCACCGTCAGTGGTCATGCCCTCTGGTTGCTCGGTCTTGTGCTCTTCGGCATTCTCGAGGACTGCGTCGATGTCCAGCTCCTCCAGCTTCCGTTGGTTACCGGACTGTTCAAACATCTTCTGGCCACGCTTCTTGAGGATCTGAGAGATGTCGTCCGATGATGTTGGTTCCGCAGTGCTGGCACCGACACGGTTCATGCGTTCGCCAAGATCGCGAGCATCCTTGTCAGTCACGCCTCGTTGTATGGTGATGAACTCCAGCATCAGCTTGTTACGAGCGCGCTCAAGAACTTCTTCCTCGACAGTGTCCTTCGACACGAACCGGTAAATTGTGACGGGCTTCTTCTGCCCGATTCGGTGAGCGCGAGCCATGGCTTGCAAATCGGCTTGAGGATTCCAATCAGAGTCGAACAGGATGACAGTGTCGGCAGTCATGAGATTGATTCCCAAACCACCAGCACGAGTGGACAGCAGGAACGTGAAATCCTGGCTGTCGGGTGCGTTGAAGTGATCAATGGCCATTCGCCTCGGCCCTGCAGCAATGGTGCCGTCCAATCGTTGGAACTGGTGGCCACGAAGTGTAAGATAGTCACCAAGGATGTCCAGCATCTTCACCATCTGGCTGAAGATCAAGACTCGGTGACCGTCTTTCTTCATCTTGGTAAGCAGCTGGTCAAGAAGCATCAGCTTGCCACTTGATGTGATCATCGCTTTGAGCAGATCGTCTCGACTCTCGCTGCCAGCCAGCAGGCGCTCCTCGGCATTCGGGAACATGAAAGGATGATTGCTAGCCTTCTTGAGTTCCATCATGATGTTGAGAAGGGAGGTCTTCCCAGCCTTTGCGCCAGCGTTCAATGCAGCATAGTTGCGCGTGAGGATGTTCTTGTAGTACTCAAGCTGCACATCTGAGAGTTCGACACGAATAATCTTCTCCGTCTTGGGAGGCAGATCATTCTCGACCTTTTGCTTGGTGCGTCGAATCATGTACGGTGAAATGGCATCAGTGAGCTCAGCAAGTTTTCTGCTGGCGTGTTCCGAAGTCAAGTCGATGTTCTCCTCAACGTAGATCTTGCCAGGCATGAGGAAGTCCATTAACGCAGAAAGCTCTCCCAGTGTGTTCTGCATCGGCGTGCCAGTGATGAGGAGTCTGCTCGGAGCATTGAAGTCCAGAAGCTTTGCGTAGAGCTGGGATTCGCGGTTCTTTAGTCGATGAGCCTCGTCAACAGCCATGAACTGCCACTTCAATTGTGACAAGAAGGTTGCATCGGCCAGAATGTATTCGTAGGTGGTGAGAAGGACGTTGAACTTCACCTTCTTCGTATTGCCATCAACCAGTAGCTCATACTCGCGGATGATCTTGCGGGCAGCCTCGTTGCCGTTGTAGACAACGTAATTGACATCGGGTGTCCAGTTATTGAAGGTGTCGGCCCAGGCAGGCATAGTGGAAAGCGGGACGACAACGATGAACGGTCCTTGCTGCCGTCGGTCATGTCTCAGCCAATTGATGAAGGCACAGGTCTGTACAGTCTTGCCGAGTCCCATCTCGTCTGCCAGGATGACATTGTTGCCCTTACACCAGTGATGGGCCAGGAAGTTGAGGCCATGGATCTGGAAATCCCTTAGCTGGCCACCTTTGATATAGCTCGGCTGTGACCTGAAAGGCTTGTAGGCGGCACGAGTATTGGGGTTTGACTCGTTGCGATCAGAGACGGGCAACTTCGCGGAGCGATCGAGGAAGCGGTCTATCTCAATCTGCGCCTCCTGACTGACAAGAGCTTCACTCTCCCAGGTGCACGAGTCGTAGAACAAGCCCTTCCACTTGACGAAGTACTCGGTGCCTTCTTCACCATCTCTTGCTCCGATGACACGCTCAATTTGTTTGTAGTCGTTGAGAGAGTCGAGGTAGGCTTCGCGGTCGAGGTTCCATCGTTCTCGGTCTTCTATTGCGGCATCCGGATCGCGGGTCAAGCTGAGCTCGGCCTTGACGACCTTGCGGAAGTAGTTCTCCAATCGACGGAAGCCTTTGTATGAGGAAAGTTCTGCCCATGGATGCCAGGTTGCGTGATAATGTGCTTGGCCTTGCCACTTGATCTGTAGGGTGCGTAAGTGAATGTTCACAGGACACGTGATGCACGCCAACACTTACGTAGAACTCATAGTCGTGCTTTTCAGGATTACTCGACTCAACTGGGCGTGGATTAGCATGAGTCGAAAGCTCGTGTTAGGATGTCTAGACATGCCTGCATCCTCCTTCAACCGGTGGTTCAGCACAACATCGATCGCTGGCGTATTGTCCTCGACATAGTAGTGGTTGGGTGTGGCTTCGGTATCCTCCTCGCTGAGGCCGAGATCGTCTTCGGCCTCGTTGTAGTTCGTCACCTTTGCAGCTCGTCTCGACGAGAAGCGTACTTCGCTGAGCTGTGGCGTGCCACTGCCAGAAGCGATAGCCTGCATCTTTTGTCTGTGCTTCTTCGCGAAGGTACGGCCGCGTTCACCGCCGTACGTGTCGTCTTCTGATCCGGAGACGGCGGAGGAAGCAATGCGGGAAGATTCTCGGTCTTGAGGAACTGAAGCTGCGCAACATGTTAGTACTCCATCGATGCGTGAAAGTCGAGCGAGTTGACGACGACATACGTGCTCTGCCGCCAACGAGTCGCTGACGCTTCCGCCTACTGCCGGTATTGACATCGTCATCGTCGTCTTCATCGGAGCTGTCGACCTGTTCAAAGTCTCAATATGTTGTTCTTATTGCCTTACAGGGGGTGGAGAACATACCACTCGACGTGTAGGTCGTGCTCGGCCCTGGTAGCAGCATATCAGTAAGCGGTTGGCCGGATGTGAAAACTCTGCACCTACACTTCTCCGCAGGCCATAGAGCTCTGGGTTCTGCTTCATGTACTCCTCATCGTCGACATCGGCTTTCCGCTTCCCAGGCCGCGAACTAGACTCGGACGATGATCTGTCGTGGTCCATTGCATCAGTCTGCTCCGGTGGAGGTGACGCGTCGTCAAAGTCTGCATCGTCCTCGCCGGGCGCATCTTCATCCTCATCAAGTGAAGACGTTGCCATGTCGTGTATGGCATCGTCGTCCGAATGTGCTTCGTCTTGTGGAGCGGCATGTGATATGGTGTTGGTAGGAATGTCGCCTGCGTCGGGCAGCTCGCTCTCGTCGTGTGTGGGCTGGGGTGATGATCTCGGTGGACTCGAGTTGACCTCTTCAGCATGGCCGTTGGTCATAGCCATATCGTTAGATGACAGTGGCTGGGTGGGCAGGAGTAGAGGCACCGCTAATGAGGCACCGTGTCAGCACGATATCTCAGGCTTCAGCATTCGCCTGGAGCTGAAATTTGGCAGGTGCATCCGCAAGCACTACGCGACCGGTTCCCCCGCCTGGGCGATAGAGGGACTGCTATCAATGCTAGAACAACCAAGTCCGACCGTGAAATGAGGCCTGGTGATCAGAGGGCGCAGGAGGCTTCGGTCGGCCAGCTGGCGGGACCCGGCGACCCAGTGACTATTGCGTTCGCTTCGGCGTGTCGAGAAGTGGGCGTAGGACTCGATATCGGCGGTCCGGAGAGGTGCGAGGTGGGATGGGGATGGAATATGGCATCGATCGGGCTCTCGTGATGGCTGTCTCTCGCCCGCCGAGTCGTGTCGCGTGGCCCGAAGTTGCGGCTGAAAAAAAGCACAGAAAGGGTAGACGATGTTACTTACAGGCCATGATTGCAGTGGCCTCGGTGGCAGCACGATTCAAGGGGTGGGATGTCGGTGGGTGTGTTCAGGTCGGAGTTCGTGAATGAGCAGTTGAAGATGGTCCATGAGACGGGGCAAGGGCGGCCGAAATTCATCGCCTGAGGACTGAGCCGCCGTGACGGAGTCGACTCCCCAGAAGGCTCGGATGCTGCAGACTAGGGCGATGGCTAACGTCGGCAGGATTTGCTGTATCACATTCGTATGTTCAACAGTTATCGCAATGCTTCACCATGGACGATATGATCCGCGAGTCCTGAAGCCGAGAGCGCTCGTGCTCTGGGCTGCGCGCTGCATGTCCACGACTTCTCGCAGCTGCAGTCACGGTCACGCTTCGCTTGCTAACTACCCACCCCTCGCCCCAAAACTGACCCCTCGATGTGCCCACCCAATTACGTGCAGTGAATACATTATTACAGCCAGCACAGCGGCACATAATTTTCCAGTAACCACCACAGAAACAGAAACAGAGCCACTGCGACGACATCTTGGGCTCGCTTCACTGCTGGACATCGTGACTCGCCCGGCGACTACCAAAAGCGTCGCTTGACCTTTGCTATTGTCTTGCTGCTGCCCCCACCGCCAAATTCGACCATCATCCGCAGCAACAGCAGCCAAGATGTCGGACAAATTGACGCGGTGGGTCAGACTCGAGAATAGCGGGAAGAGGAACAGGCCACTGATTGATTGATTGTTTGTGTGCAGTATCGCCATCGTCAACTCGGACAAGTGCAAGCCGAAGAAATGCAGGCAAGAGTGCAAAAAGTCATGTCCAGTCGTGCGGACGGGCAAGCTGTGCATCGAAGTCGACGCCTCCTCCAAGATCGCCTTCATATCGGAGCGACTGTGTATCGGCTGTGGTATCTGCCCCAAGAAGTGCCCGTTTGACGCCATCAACATCATCAATTTGCCCACCAACCTCGAGACTCAGGTCACCCACCGATACAGCGCCAACAGCTTCAAGCTGCACCGACTGCCTATGCCAAGACCCGGACAGGTGCTGGGCTTGGTGGGAACGAACGGTATTGGAAAGAGTACGGCATTGAAGATTCTGGCTGGGAAAATGAAGCCGAACTTGGGCAAATACGATGACCCGCCGGACTGGGAAGAGGTGCTCAAGCACTTCCGAGGATCTGAATTGCAAAACTACTTTACAAAGGTGCTGGAGGACAACCTGAAGGCTGTTACCAAGCCACAGTATGTGGACCAGATCCCCAAGGCTATCAAGGGCACGAACAGGACGGTCGGCTTCATCATCACGCAACGCTCACAAGTGGATGCGGCACGACTCGATGAGATCACCACCGAGCTGGAGCTGAAGCAGGTCTGGGACCGTGATGTTGACCTTCTATCTGGTGGCGAGCTGCAACGTTTTGCCATCGCCATGGTCTGCGTGCAAAAGGCCGATGTCTACATGTTCGACGAGCCTTCGTCCTTCTTGGATGTCAAGCAACGTCTCGCAGCTGGTCGTATGATTCGCAGTCTCCTTGGACCCAACTCATATGTCATCGTCGTCGAGCACGATTTGTCGATCCTGGACTACCTCTCAGATTACATTTGCGTGCTCTACGGAAAGCCCGCCGTCTATGGTGTCGTCACCGCTCCTTTCTCTGTCCGTGAAGGTATCAACATCTTCCTCGACGGCAACATCCCAACCGAAAACTTGCGTTTCCGTGAGGAGTCGCTTACTTTCCGAGTGGGTGAAGCTGGTGAAGAGTACCTGGCTGACAAGAACCGCGCTTATGGATATCCTGATATGTCCTGCACATTGGGCGGCTTCAACCTCACGGTCAAGGCAGGTGACTTCACAGACTCTGAGATCCTCGTCATGATGGGAGAGAACGGCACCGGAAAGACCACTTTCTGTAAGATGCTTGCTGGTGCCCAAAAGCCTGACGATGGCAAGAAGATTCCTCCCATGAACATCAGCATGAAACCACAGAAGATCACACCAAAGTTCACTGGTACCGTGCGCCAACTGTTCTTCAAGAAGATCAAGGCTGCCTTCCTGTCACCACAATTCCAGACTGATGTCTACAAACCACTCAAGATGGACGATTTCATCGACCAGGAAGTGCAGAACTTGTCCGGTGGCGAGTTGCAGCGTGTCGCCATCGTGCTTGCGCTCGGTATTCCGGCCGATATCTACCTGATCGACGAACCATCTGCGTACCTCGATTCCGAGCAACGTATCATCGCAGCTCGCGTCATCAAGCGATTTATCATGCACTCGAAGAAGACCGCCTTCGTCGTCGAGCACGATTTCATTATGGCCACCTACCTCGCAGACCGTGTCATCGTCTTCGATGGTCAACCATCCAAGAAGTCCCGCGCAAACGCACCAGAGAGCTTGTTGACTGGTTGCAACAAGTTCTTGAAGAATTTGGATGTCACTTTCCGTCGTGATCCAAACACCTATCGCCCACGCATCAACAAGCTCGACTCTCAGCTGGACCACGAGCAGAAGTCCACTGGCAATTACTTCTTCTTGGAAGAAGAATCCTGAAAGGCGCCGCGGACGTTGAATTTGTCAAGACCGCCAAGGGCGGATCCAAGCTGAGAATAGCCAAGAATGCAGGCACCAAGCGCCGGCGCTGTGTCAAGAGCGGCGCCGATCAGGCGTTGGAGCAAGAGGACGGCGAGGAGGAAGATGACGAGGACGCCGCTCTCGCCGGGGAAGATGCTCCGTCCTGATGAAGCTCAATGATATCATGAACAGGTCAATGATTGACGAGTGTTGATTGAGCGCGCTAGCAGCATAGCCATCAGAGCGCAGGAGCCGTTGGCGGAGCCAAGACGGACATGGGTGGAGAGAGCAGAAAGTCGGCACTGCAGAGATGACATAGAACAGCTAGGCACGACCTTGTGCAACCAATAAATCAAACGTGATCAGATCACCTACTAGATCATGTGTTATGTTGCTACTCGGGCGACAACTAATCAACTTATCGGTGTGAAGCAGCTAAGAAAGATTTCCTGGCACAGAAAGTAGGTCGTGCCGAACGTTGTTCAGGCCTGTTCATTCCCATCTTTCTACTCCAATGATGCTATACATCTACTGAAGAGCATTTCCCTTCCCCTCCCACGATAATTTCCTAGCACATCGCCGTCACATCCTGAAGCTGCTCGACCATCTCCATTTCCTTTCTTTGCTTGCCTTGCTTCCCGCATTAGCATTTTGGCCGCCCTACCATTACCATGGGTATCATTCAACAACCAATCCCGATAAACGCCTTGAGCTTCGAATTCGGTTGCTTCTCGACTCGAAGCATGCGCATCCAGGCATCCACACTTCAAAGTGTCGCCACCCGTGAACCTATCGCGTCTTGAACTTTACCTCCGCCCTCGTCCCATGACGTCCACTCTGGGAGTCCTTGTTCCTCTCAACGCTCATGATCCTCTTACCGCCCATGGCTTTAATTGTGTCGATGATCTTGTCGTTGTCGTGAAGGGCTTGGATTTCGTCGCCACCGCCGATGGACTTGCCATTGATCAGTACGTTTGGTACTGTTCGTCGGCCTGTGGATTCGAGGAGTGCGTCTTGGAGGGCGGAGCCGAGTTTGTGGTGGTCGAGTTCCACGACGTAAGGTTTCGGGTAGATGGTGTAGAGGTCGAGGAGGATGTGCTGCGGGAAGTGTTAGTCGGGATCGAGATTGTCGCCATGCGGAATTAGAACCTACTTTCGCGTTCTTGCTGAAGGGACAGTAGCTTTTCGAGAAGACGATGATCGGGCCTTTCTTCAGGATCCCGTTCAGCTCTGCTTCCACTTCGTGATCTTCGTCTGTCTCTTTCTCCTCGCTTGCGCCCTTGGCTGCGCTGGATGTCTTTGCTGCGACGTTGCCAACCTTCGCAACTCCATCGGCGTTGTCAGACGCAGGTTTCTTGTCAACTATCTTACCATCTTGCATCTTCTTCCTACCCGCAACACTCTTCTCCCCACTAGGCAAATCATCCACTATCGGTTTCTGTTTCTGCGGTCGGGGTCCAGGCGCTGCGGCCTCTGTCGATTTGCTGGTCGCAAGCGTCGCCGTCGCGGCATCGTGCTCCTTTTGCAATCGTTCAATGCGTTCCTGTGTCTCCTTCTCCTTGACGTATGTTGCTTCCTTCTCCGCTGCTGCCTTTTTATGCTCCATAGCTCTGACAGTCTTCTTGTAGAATTCCGATTCGTGTGTCAGACGTTCGCCATTGGTCACGTAGTACAGCACCAGAACCACCAGTAATGTCACGAGGCCAATGACCTTGAACTGCCTGCCAGAAGGCATTGTCGCGGGCAGACGAATTAAACACCAGCGGAAAAGTAGGATAGTTGGTCAGTCGTGTCGGACGCGCAAAGAGACCGGAGGCGAGGAGAGTGCAGTCGTCAGAAAAGAAGAGGTGATACGGGCATGTCAGTCAACTGGAGCGGCGTGGATCAGTTCGGATGGGACAATTCTGGTGTTGCTCAAGGTCAAGTACGGCAGCGGTGAAGGGAGTCCCCTGCTGTGCCGTGTGCCGTCTGTGACGAACCAGAGGGACGATCGTCTGTTGCAGCGATGCCCTGGGCGGGAGCAAGCTTATTATTGTTATCGATGGTGAAGCAGAAGAGCAGTTTCAAACGACCCCTACGAACTACGTGCTCCGCACTCAAGTGCGGGACTATGTACGGACTGTGTTGGCTAGTGGCGGTTCAGTGTTAGACATGTGATGTCTGTCTATAAACGTCTAGCCCGTTGTGAAGGTACGACGCGAGACATGATCTACCTTCTCCGCATGCTCGGATCAGCCACACGCCCGAGGGAGCTTCCAGGCCCCAACGGTCTTTGATTCAAGCGTTTTGTACATATTTAAAGCATCATCAATGATGAGTGCTGGCAGCCTACCTCCTGCTGTACTTCGCAAGCGTGGAGTTGGTGAAGGTTCGGGCGGAGGAGTTCTGGGATGGTCCGGTCCTGGGATGCTCATATGCAGCGCACCTGTCATTTCAACGTGCCTGACCAGGACCAGGCCCAGGAGCAAGGCGTAAGCAGAAGCGGTTTCACGATCCGAATTGCTCGCGAACTCGCATTCCTGTGGACTGATGCCAATGGTGAAAGACATCACCGACGCACCCTCTGAGGATAATGCGATTGACTGATTGATTAATTGATTGATTGATTTGGTCATAGTGCTTCTAGATGCCCCCGTGGCCCTACTGTAATGCGACTAGCGTCAAATACCAATCCGATCTAGTGTCTCCTATTTTGGCGGTATTACGGTATTACCTCCTCAAAAGCTGCCATAGGCAGTGTCTCGGCGTGGAAAGTATATTTCTGTAGGCAGTGTCTCGGCGCAGAAAGTGTAGCTATTGACCGCTGAGCTTTGCACACCACCTCAAACTGCATCTGCAGAGCGCGTCTTCTAGACCACGCGCCTCTAACCAGGATGGCGGTATGCCTGCATGTGTCATTGGCCCTCTTGCCGATGCTGTGCAACATCACTCCATCTTGCTATTGATCTTCTTCTTCGACATCGCATGTCTCTTGACCATGCACCGCAAAGTCTATGGGCAGCTCACCATTTCGTCTGCGGGCACCTCACATTCTGACTAATAATCAATAGCTTGTCAAATGGGGGATACCCGGGCCTCAGCACTCCGCTGCACTTGGGTCCTCCCATGAGATCCTCCCTCCCTCCGGACGCCCCTCCCAAGCTTGCTCGGCTACAGGAAACATAGATGCCATTAGCCCTCGCCGGGCGGGCATACGTTGTGCGGAGTGCTAGAAGGCAAAAAGCTCCTAATCAAAGTTCGAGCAATGACTAAGAATATGAGCTTCCCTTAGACGAAATCGTGAGCTGCCCACAGGCTTTTCGACCAAGCACTCTGCAACACGGACAGAAACGTGCTGATAATTCGTGGGAAGAGCTCGACTTTCGTGCTGACCGCAACCTACCACCTTGCTTCGCGTACTGAAGCATGTAGCTTGGTAAGTTGATCCAGCATTCCATAGCTGTACCCTCTTCCTCACCATGACATCCTGAGAATTGCCCTTGTACCAGTCTCTAGCTCACGGGGGTCCATGACCTCACCATGATCAGTCCATGAGTCGAGATACCGCTGCACACCTCTTGTACTTCTCTCAGCTCGTTGCTTGCTGTGCTTGCACCACGATGCAGATCCATTCACCTCCATGGCTGGCCCGCACCCAAATGCTCCGCCAGCCGATCCACTTTCACGAGTATGGATAACACTGGCTACTCGAGCATCTTATCTCCCTGGCTTGGTCTTACTCATCCATACGCTCCACAAGCATGGCTCGGTACACCCTATCATCGTTCAGTACACCAAGACACTACCAAAAGACTGCGTAGAATGCCTCGAGAAGCTTTCTAAGACATACCCGCTCCTGCGCCCTCAGCCCGTGGAACCCATCGCACTCCCGCAAGGCCTCAAACCGGTAGCTACCCGCTTCGACGACACTCTCACAAAGCTTCGAGCTTTCGAGCCCATGGACGATCCCAAAGTCCTGGAGCAACTACGGCTCCCCCGGATACCAGAACATGCCTGCTTCCTCGACGCGGACATCATGGTCTTCAAGAACCCAGACGATATCTTCAACATCCCTCGCCCTAGCAATGACTGGATCATAGCGCACCACGCCTGTGTCTGTAACATCGACTCCGACCCCTGGGCGCCACCCGAATGGACGAAAGAGAATTGTGGCTGCACGCCCCTCGTGCACCCTTCTGCTCTGAATGGTCCAGTCCCCTCGTCCCCGGCAGATGGTGCAAGACCTACCTACCAGCTCCTGAATTCCGGCGTGTTTGTCTGTAGTCCGTCGAAAGACCTCTGGAACCGTATCGAGGAGTTCCGTGTCAGCGATCCCAGGGTGGCGAACTTTACGTTCCCAGACCAGAACTTCCTGGACGAGTTCTTCCGCGGGAAGTGGGTGCCTATGGGATGGCAGTATAATGCTCTCAAAACGCATCGATACTGGCATAGTGCAGCGTGGAGGGATGAGGAAGTGAGGTGCTTGCATTATATTGTAGACAAGCCATGGGAGAAGAGGCCGGGTCCTGATGGAGTTGCAGGGTATCTCGGGAGGGATGGAGAGACGCATAGTTGGTGGTGGAAGGATTTCGATGAGTGGGTGAGGGGTATGGAGGATCGAGAGGTGTTGGAATGTGTTAAGAAGTATCTGGGACGGAAGTTGAATGAGATTGACGGTATCAAATAGAGATGTAAGACGACAGATCTTGTGTAGAAAAATAGTGCAAACAGACAGGAAGGGGTTGGAAATGTAATGTTTCTTCATGGTGCAACTGATAGTTCTCATTCACAGTGGTTATCTGGTTCATGCCATGCCAGTCGTAGAAAGACAGCTTTTCTTCTTTAAGCTGCCAATGCCTGCTCCGTTGCGCCAGCCAAGGTGAAAGTGGTACAGGAAACACACAACATCCCATCGCGAGCCAATTTACTCGGTGACAATGTTGGTGCGGTCGCTGACGTAGAGACCGTCCAAGAACTTTCGGATATCCTTGTTCCTCACTCTGCAGATCTGCTGGATGTCGGCGGCGGACTGGGACACGGCCTCGAGCGAGTTGCCGCTGAGCTGGAGCTCGTCCTTGACGTTCTTGGACGCCTCGACGTCGACACCTGGCTGCATGGTGACGTGACGCACAATCTTCTCGCCCAAGAAGTTTCTGTATGAAAGAGTATCCATTAGTATCACTTTGGTGTATCCTAACCCCCGCCCACTTGCAGCGAGACTGCGTCTGCTGCTGCAACGGGACTACTGCGACGTACCGGATCTCAACCTGCCAGAGGCCGGTCTCGCTGTTCTTCTCGAGGTTGACGTTGATTGGGAAATGGGCGTAGACGTAGCGCATCTTGTAGAGGTAGCCCTTGGTGACGCCGATGATCAGGTTGTTGATGAGAGTGCGGACGGTGCGGAGGGTTGCGACGTTCTTGCGCGAGCCGTGGTGGAGCTCGATCTTGATCTGGTCCTTCTTTGGGTGCGAGAAGGCGACAGCGAGATGGCCCAAGTCCTTGGTGAGCTTGCCGCGAGGGCCCTCGACGGTGACCTGGCGGGTCTTGATGTGGACCTTGACTATTGAGGGAGTGTTGTTAGTACGTGTTTGGTGGTATGCGATAAGTTCGTTGTCCGTTCGGCGTCTCATTTCGCGGGTTGTTCGACAGCGGGATCGTGGGCGCACATACCGCCCTCTGGAATGTCCAGGGTCTCCTCGGAGTAGATGTAACGCATGTTGGCGGCTGGAGGTTAGTCGTTGGGCGAGGGTGTTGGCTGTCGTCGCTGGGCAGAAGGTGTTGCAAGTCGGAGCAGCACTTGGATTTGTGTGTCTTGGCGAAATTTTGGCGGGTCCGGAGGAAGGTGCGCTGTAACTAGTGACAAGCGAAAGTAAGTTTAGCTGCCTCTTCTTTCTACCCCCAGCACCAGAACTCACCTCACATCTTCATCATCGTCTCGCGACCAGTGTAAGTCGTCATGTACACGCTCATGCGGAATGACATCCGGTCATCATGCGTCTCAAGAAAGAAATCTTGTCGTCGCTCTGAGGAACCGCACATCAAGCATCATCTTTCGTTCTGATGACTTCCCTGCCGACATTCATTTCCCATCACTCCTGATAACAACTTCGCGATGCAGTCCAGCGGCTGCGACGTACCAGACGTCAACTTTCAGTATCAGCATGTCACTCTACCCCAGTTGGGACACATCTGAATTTTCGTGGTTAAACCAGCGGACCACATTGGAGCTCCAGTGGAATGTGACATTGAGATTGTGCCTCTGCACCGCACAAAATTTTAGTACGTGGCCCTGTCCTGCACTCGGGGCATGGAGACAGATGACGATGCATCTTCTAATCGCAGTATCATGATCAGGGGCAAGCCGAAGGCAGTAAGCCAGAACCTCTGAGAGTATTTGCGACGGGTGCGAGATCGGGCGGAGCCATTGAAGATATGAATTGACGCACAGCCCCGACCAACCAGAACATTGTCAAAATACGGCAGTTCTTAAAGCGGCGATACTTTACCCAGCGATGGATCGTACAGGAACGGCCCAAGAGTGGCGAGGTCCCTTCCACTGAAGCAGATAGTGCATGCCTCTGCAAGAATTTATGCGAGCACTCAAAGCACTGGAAGACTTTTCGCTACATTCAGAATGTGGCATGGACAAACACAGTGCCCGGAATCACTCGAAGCTGGCCGTCATCATGGTCAAACGCATCCGCCTGCTAAAGGCATGTACCAAGATGATTCTACTGGAGTTGCTGATGGACTGCTCAGAGAATGAGTGCTCGCATCCAAGGGATAGGCTCTTTGCGTTGTCTAGCCTCGACCGCGGTGCTAGCATCAGGCCGAACTACAGTATGCCTTTTGCAGGACTATACATCTATTTCGCACGACTCTTGGTCCCGCAAGGACACGTAGAGGCCGTTTTTCGAAATCTCCACTACAATTCAGATAGGCTTGTTGACGGCCTTCCCAAGTGGGTGCCTGGCTTACGTTTCCCGTTGTCGACCTCAACAGAGGCCACAAGATCGATGCCGACCTCAAGGTACATTTTGAAATAGATGATATGCTGTCGTTCAGATCATTCTACATTGGTTACCATAACTGCTATCGCCCCAGTAGGACCTGACGGTCATGGTGATCTCCACCTTACCATTATTACCAACTCGAATGAGACTAAACAATACATTTTCTACGACCGGGAAAGCGAAAACGCAGCACATCATTTTCAGATCTCTCACAGCTTGTTTTGTAATTTCAACAGGATCGACACCCACTCCGGTGCACATTACACGATCTACCCCATTGGCACGAGGAAGGATGCCGGTGACTACAAAGCTACCGATTTGATCATCCGAACTTTCTCGGGCAGTACTGCTGCACGCACGTTTGAGCCACTGCTGAAAGCTGATTTTGCACGCTCGACTTTGCTCGTCAAGTGACGGCCGATGGACCGGACCCTTGCTCGTATGCGCAGAGTCTTAGGCCCGAGAGGACCAGTGCTCTCCTTCGCTCTCCAAAATACAGGCTGTTGAGCCCTGTCTGGGTGTTCAATGGTCATGTAGCCAGCAATGAAGGATCGCAGATGAAACCATCCCAACTTCCAGCTGCAACTCCCACCCTCACAGCACTCCCGACGGATACGCCTCCACATCCACATTTCCCCTATCAGGCACAACCACCGGCACACTCTCATACTCCCTCACCTCCACCCTCTCTCTCGCCCACCTCGGCGTCCTCCTCACCCGTGCCAACCCCTGAACCTGCCATGCCATCTGCAATAACTTCTCCTCCGTCCACGGCAATCCCAAAATTTCCATCCCAATCGGCACGCCCTCCGACGCAGTCTCCGTAGCAGGCGAGAAGCCCACAGGGACCGTCACGACAGGAGTCCCCGTCAGGGCCGCTAAGATTCCATTCCTGCCAGATTGCGAGGGGGAGCCGATTTGCACGACGAGATTCTTCTGCTCGGGGTAGATGAGCGCGTCCAGCTCGTTGTTCTGGAATGTCTCGTGGAGGGCGAGGGTGAGGTTGTGGATACCGCGCGTGACTTCGCTGTAGCCTTTCTGTCCCGCGTGGGAGGAGTTGGAGGTGGAGGAGAGGAGGGAGGTGGTGACGTATTCGTATTGGGATGGTATTACTAGGAAGTTGTTGCTGGAGTAGAGCTCCGTTAGGGTGGTTGGGTGTTCGCCATGAAGGCATGGCCGCTGGAGGTAAGAGTCGATACTTTCCCTATATTCATAGCGTTGGGTGTCGAGGTCGTTGGCTAGAGCTGTAGCATTGTAGAGGGCTTCTGTGATGGGAACGATGGTGGCGCCCGCGCCACGGAGCTTTGCAGTGATGTTTGACATGGCTTCGTTGACGGGGTCGGTCTCTGAACTTGATGTTCTGTTAAAGAAGCCTTCGATCAAGCCTAGCCGCAAACCTTTGAGAGAGCCGGTGGTGAGGCCCAGGGTATAGTCAGTACCGCGAATACCTTCAGGTACCGATGCTGTGGCGTTGTCGCCAGTATCGAAGCCAACTTTCGCCATGACAGTCAGTGCTGTCGCCACATCTTCGACATTGCGAGCGATGGGCCCGACCACATCTTGCGTGTATGATATGGGGATGACTCCGGTCCTGCTGAGCAGACCTCTAGTAGGCCGACAGCTGAACAGGCTGTTCGCACTCGCTGGGCTCCTTAGGCTGTTGACAGTATCCGTCCCTGTACCCCATACTGCGAAAGATGCCGCGATGGCTGAACCTGTGCCGCCTGAGCTGCCGCCAGGTGTGCGAGTGCTATCATAGGGATTGACAGTCTGTCCACCAAGCGATGAGACGCTGAGACCTTCTAATGCCAGTTCGTGGAGGTTTGCCTTTCCCAGCACTATGGCACCAGCTTCTACGAGCGCCCGAACCACCGGAGCGTCCTCGCTAGGCTGAGACTTCGCGAGATCCAGGTTGCCTCCAGTAGTAGGCATGTCGGCAGTGTCGTAGTTATCTTTGAGAAGTATCGGTATGCAGAAGAGTGGTCCGTAAGTACCATTGTTCGATTGGATCTTCACATCGTACTCGTCGGTTATGGCCAAGGCATTCGGATTGAGACTGATAATCGCATTCGTGTGGTTATTGAGAGCTTCAATGCGCGCGAGGAATGAAGAGACGACATCTCGACAAGTGCTGAGACCTGTATACAAAGAGTGATGTGTTGAAGAGATTGTCGCTTCTCGAGGGTCGAAGGCGCTGAAATGAGCAGACGTAGATAAGAATGTACAGCTCAAAGCTGCTAGTAACGCCAACATCATTGTGGGTAAAGAGGTTCGAGAATGTTCAAAGGAGCAATGCAATAAAAGATATAGACCGAGCAGAGGTCAGAAGTACCATCTTGGCCGATCTGTGCCGTAGTTCTCCTCGCCTCGGGCTCCATACCGTCACGATAAGCATTTGCAAGACTCATGGTTTTTGTAAGTGGAGGAAGAAGCTGATCTGAAATTACGCTTTAGTGTGCTTCGCAGGTCGCGATTCACACGCCATTTTGATCCTTCTTCTGTCATGCTTTCGTTTGCGCTGTTCCTGCGGATGACGTCGCCATACTTCTTGTGCCAAGCTGCTGCCGAGTTTGTACGTGTTGCTCTCGGTGGCACTTCCTTGCGCAGAGAATGGCGGGAAAGCCTCCACAACCCCGAAAGTTGCCCGAGATAGGGACACGCATTCTCATGAGCTCTCACTTACCGTCGTCGAGCCGCGACGACCATTACGCTATCACGAGCCTCAGGATGCCAGCCAGGCGACTGAGTCTGTGCAGAACACAGGATGCTGACAGCTCATGGCTCTTGGACATTGTCCTGTAGCTTCCGGGCGGCCGGACGTGAGTAGAGCGGTGACATGCGATTGCACGAGTGTAGTTAGGTTTGTGAAGTGACTTCTCGGCCACTCATCCAGTACTGCCAGTCAGGCCTTGCTCGACACCTTGCGCACCATCCAAGCTCTCGAGACCCTTCTCGTGAACCACATCGACGTCCAGCTCTTCCATGACTTGTATGACTGTGCCAAGCGATTCGAAGAAGCCATTTACAGCCACCCGCAGCATGCGGTTCGTGGTGGCCTTGTACTCCGTCTTCAACACCGTCTTTTGCGGGTCATCGTAGCTCTTTACAGCATCGTCGAGCTTTATAGCAGATGTAGAGTCAGCTAAAGCCTGAATGGGCTCTGTAGGCGCAGCGTTCGTGATGAGGGAAGACTTGAACGGATCTCCTTGCACTGCAGTATTGCTGTCCGGCAGAGACTCGACTAGACTGAACGACCTCTGCACCAGTTGTGACAGTTCTGGGTCTACTGAAAGAGTCGTAATCGCGGCTCGAGCCAGGCGGTTGCTGGGGAATGGTACGTGGATGGTTCTGCGCGGAGTCAGAGTCGAGTTGTCGGAGCCGCGGCGTCCACGTACAACGAGCAAGGAAAGTCCGGGTCGATTTGTGCCATGGCTGCTGTATACTCAGCGACAATGAGCTCTAGTGACACCTGTTGGTGTTGTGTCGATGTCTGTTGACTTGTCGTCTCACACCTCAATCTTTGAACCGAGGGATCAACGGTGGCCTAAAAGCTCGACTTCCCCAGAGTCTGTTTCGGGCTACTGAACTCAATCGTTGCTCGGTGGTTACGGTACGATGACGCCTTTCACATGTGTCTTGGATGACCACATGCACTTCGGCTGCCATATCTAGTGCGATGCCAACAACACCACTCGAGCCGCGTTAGATTGACACCACCACCAACAACCGAAGAACTCTCCCAACAACATCTCCCACTCCCGACAACCATGGCTTCATCCTCGCCCTCCGAGTTCCTGACCTTCATGCGCACAATCCGCACCACCCAAGCCCTCAAAGCCCGCACTACATCACGCACAACGATCCGTCCATTCAGCTCCTCAATACGCACTGCATACCCCGAGACCGGCCGCCCAAAGAGCGACGTAGGCGGTCCCAACAAGGACTCCAAACACGCCCTCGACAAAGACAACCACGGAGCCCAGGACGTGCAGACGAAGAACAGCCACGCTGCTCGGGCGTACGTTTTGTCCTAGCCTCGAAGTGCTCGTCCCCTGGACTGACATGTATACAGCGACCGCGCTCAAGGCACCGGCGGTGCAGCAACCGAACAATCCGACCCCAAGAACAAAGAAGCGCAGAAGACGAAAGATGCCTTCCCGGAGCGACCTGACAACATTGGCATGCAGGATGAGCGCGGAGGCAAGGGACATTAGGAAAGTCTTTTACCAGCTGGACGACGCAATTTTAATATGCCTGTCAGCATCATCTTTGGAGTCATTGTTGGGGCGGTGTATGGGGCATATGTTGGGGTGAAGGAATGGGATAACGTTGAGGAGAAGTAGTGTACAAATGCATTGACGACAGTCGGAGGGAGGGAAATGAAAGGCAGAGAACAGTGCTGCCGTGTAAAAGAGCAGTACCCAGTATGCAGAGATCGCAGTGCAATTGACGACAGTTAACGGTGCACGATTCTGCCTCGTTCAAACAGAAGCGGTATTTTACATTTTACATGCCATAAAAGATTGGGGGTATCTTCCCTAGAAATTCTTTTGCTCTCAGAAACGCCATTCCTTCCCTTTCACGTCCCATGATATGCTATCTTCACGGGCCCTTAGGTCCATCATATTCATAAATCCCACCACTCTTGCTCAACGTCATGCCCAACCGGGGCACGATCTCCGCCTGGAACGGCTCAAACGGCACACTCTCTCCATCGATCGCAATAAGTCCTTGCTGCTGCTTACTCGCACCACCCAGCCATCTCCCCAACTGCGCCCTGAACCTCCCCTTCGTCTGGGCTGGCCGCTGTCTCGGAGTAATTCGATATGCCAGTACTTTTCGATATGTCACTTCGGGGAAGTTTAGAAGTGTTCCTTTCGCGATGGTGGTGAGCATGCGAATGGCTGTGGTGCGAGAAACATCACCCGGGATGGTGACCATGTCCATTAGACCGTCGGAGGGGAGGGCGGCGGAGAAGAAGGGAGTGTCGGGGGACATGTAGCACATGTTGCCGGTGTAAAAGTTGCCTAAGTTGGGTATGTCTTGTGTGACGAAGTCGTGGTGTAGAGGGTCGAGAACTGTGCCATAGTGGAGATCTGGGAGAGAGACATCTTCGTTGTCGAGGTGCGCGTCATTGTCGTGGGTTGAAGGATGAAGCTGCTTGGATTTCGCCGCCTCGAACTCTTCTCTTGCGCGACGATACTTTTCGCGGATCTGGCGTTTGTCGTCCGTTTCGACCACTACTGAGATCTCCGCGGGGTATATGGTCTTGCCGAGGAGGCGGACAAGAAATCCCCAAGTGAAGCGTAGAGAGCCCATCCAGCGTAATGATTCTGTTCCGAGATCTGTTTCCGCGATGATGCCCACAGCTTGGGACAGGAAGCTGTAAAGCGTCTCACTCCCTTGCGTGATGGCGACCAGATCCAGAGGTGTCCTGATGCCCTTGATGAGTTCTACAGCAGCCAGCGACGGCGAGTCTGTGCCCAGCATATTGATACTCATAGCATTTCCACTCCCGCAAGGCATCTGGCAAACTGCGATCTTCCTTAGCGCCCTCTTCGCATCTCTCCGCCTCGCCAGCCCGTTGAACACTTCGTGCGGTAGCCCATCTCCAGAAGCGCAAGCAATAACATCAAACGCCTCGATATCCAGCTTTTCTGCAATCTCCACAGCATGCCCTCTGTACATTGTCCTCTCCACATCCATCTGGCAGTGCGCAGTCGCCAGTATAGGCTCAATCTCCCGTGTCCATATCTTCTGTGCATATCCCTGCCCACCAAAGGGATTGACCAAGACCTTTATCCTCAGTTTCCTCCTCGTGCTGGGCGGGTATGCCCTCTCCATCAACTGCTCCACCCACGCTTTCGCATGACCATGTAAGCTCTTATCCGTGACCTGATAGTTAACATATCCCACCCTACAACCTTTCGCCTTCCTCCCTACAGGCTGTGCATAATGTACCGCAACATCAAAGTTACTGAACTCCGCCCACAGCACATTATGGAACGGAATCGCCCTCGTCGTCTTCGACAGCTGCGGTAACAGTCTACAACAATTGGACGCAGCTCTTCGATGTCTGAGACCTTCATCCAGAACAATCAAGGCGTCTGTCGCGAGCGTAAGAGTCGCATTCCGATCGACTGTCAGCACGGCTGCAACCTCGAGCGATGCCTCGGAACCAGCCGGGTCTTCGAATGGGTTGCTGATATTAGAAGGGGACGACATGACTATGCGCACTTTACGCCTGAGCGAGTGGAAGGCGCATTAGTGATCATTTGTGTATGTTGTGCGAGAAGAAAGGGATCGTGGAAGAAAGCATGCCGACTGGGTCCTGTGCCAAGCAAGGCTTCGTCAGGTGAGCAGAACCGAATGTCCATGTGCTATCTATAGACAATCACTTCATGTGAACGATAGCGATACACAACCCAAATAGCTGGTTTCCGTTGCATAGCTGCGCTTCAATTTGAGAGATGACAGCATCCGAAGCGCTCCCGTTCCCCTTGGCGAATGCATTGCGAGCAGCATTACTACGCCGTCCATGTTGTCCTTCATCAACCCACAATGCAGTGTACATTGCATTGCAGTGCTTTCGTTGACTCGGCGAAGTGATCGAAGCGATGCCCTTCACCTCGGCGCTTACGCAATGAAGCGCAAGCTAGATGACCATTAGCGTGTCACTCTTCGATATACTGCACAGTGGATCTTACTGCTACGTGTAGTGCTACCAGGAAATGATGTAGCAGCTACGGCAATCGACTCAGGATCCGAGTCGCCGTTGTCGTCTGCTGGGGAACAGCCGCCTCCACTGCCTCGTGGGGCGTACTCTGCCTGCTTGAGCCATCTGCCTTGGCTATTCCGGATTTCCTCGGCCACGACTAGAATACCATCAGCTTTTGAAGACTTCGGAGTGTGGCCGGTCTCACGCATTCGCTATCGTAGCCTGGCCCGTACGGTGTTACGCTCATAACCGACCATGCGAGTGAAATCCTCGCCAGGGTCTTCATGTGCTTGAGTATCTCTGCGTCATCGTCCCTCTTATTCGTTGCTGGGGGACCGTACTTGGAGTTGCCCTTCTTACTCGATGCAGGCCTTTTTTGTCGGCCTGTTTCTGCACTGTTGGCGCAGACTCTAAGTTGCTTCTCCGAGATCGACGCAATACTGAAGTCGCAACGCTGGTGGGTCGTGTGTTGGTGATAGGCGCAGGAATTGGTCACTTGTGATGAAAGCTTTCGCTGCGGTCCATGGGCAGGAACCATCTTGTCCCGCAGTTTAGTGTGTATGAATGCCTGGCACAAACCAGGGTGAGGACTATTGACGGTCAGGATCGCGGAGAAGTCCTTGTAGATAGATGTGTCTTGAAGTTGCATGATAGATAGCACTGAATAAGGAACCGAGCCATACCGCCTTCAACGTCGCACTTGAATGTGTTGAGAGCACGTGTGAGTTCGGTAGCGGCGTGGTCCGGACCTTTCAGGTCGGTCAAGGTGCTGATGATCTTCACCATCTCGTTGACCAAGCCATCGCGGAAGTCAACATTGCGAAGGTGATTCTTCGTCCACTGCCACGCGTGCAGAATCTCGGTAGGGGTGAAGTCGTGCTCGAATTTGTCCTTTTGCGATGTATAGAGCCATCATACGAAGCGCGCCATGGCGTCGAAGGGAACGTCCACCACAATTATGGTGTTTTGCCTCGTAAAAACTGGCATGTCTGCCGCCACCTGCACCGCCGCTGCCAAAGCATTGACAATGTACTCACATGAATTTGCTAGAAGTCCTTAATGGACGGAAAGGAAGTGGTCACTGCCATCACCACCGCCGTCCGTAAAGACTTCGATGACCGAGTCGGCGACACTGTCAACATTAGTATGGTGTCTGCATTCAGGGGCAGTCACTTACCTAAAGTGCAACACTGTCGCCGCCATCGTCGTCGACAGTCGGCGGACCGCCGCTGCAATGTATAGCGACTTCACAGACGGTGTCGGAGGCGAATATGGGGCGCGACTCTGTTTATCACAACAAGATTTCCCACACATTTTCTTGCCTGTACTTCGACCTTTGGCAGGGGTGGCGAACCGCAAGGATTCGCAACACACCCCTGTCCAGAGCAAACGATGTGATAACGTCTTCCAATTTGTACCTCTTGAAGTCGTGTTTGTCAGTGTCCATGAGAGCATGGCGCCAGTGGACATGCGAGAGTAATGTATGGGTGGTTAGATGAGCACACAGCAGGCGTGCTCGTTGGCATTGAGCTTCCTCGGACCACGTACCAACATGTGACAGCCGTTTCAATCGCCGTCCTGGCCGCTCTTGCCTTTTCCTGTACACTTATGTTACATGCCATTGATGCAGCACTCAGCTGCTCTCTGCTGTGGGCTTCTTCTCCTTAGGCTTCGCTTCTTCTTCCAGCATAGTTTTCCTGCCTTCAACAGTCAAGTACAAGCTCTTCGAAGCGGCCGCAAGAGTCGTTGTGATGCCAGCTCCAACGCCAGACAACATCGCAACCAGCTGTCCACGAAGGCCTTCCAGACCACCCGCAATGCCTCCAGCCCATTTCGCACCTTCCGTGTCAAACGCTTTACCCTCTATACGTGCTCCCAACAGCATCAGCTTCTGCAGACCATTCTGGACAGCTGGCTCATGGTAGCTGGGGTTCGCCTTCCTCTTTGGCGCAGGGAACTCTTTCGATGGCGACAGTATCGAGAGCGCAGCCTTCAGGTGCTGTGGTGATACTGATGGAAGTGTGAGGATCGCCAGCGGACCTGACAGCAGTGGCTCCAGGCCATGCCGGGCATGCTTCCTCTTTTTGACAGCACTGTGCGCTTGCTTCGACAGACCGTGTGTGAGAAGCGCCTCTGGCTTCATGTTCTTCAGATTCGCCGAGGTTGCGATCTGAGGGTCTGTTGGATGCTCGCCTTTAATCTCAGTCTCGAATTTGGGATTCCAGAACTCCACCACACTCAATGCTGATGCGAAGATGCCCGTCTGCACAACTGAGACCCTCGCGTCACGGCCTAGGTATTCCCCATTGCCATTCTTCGCCAGCTCTTCATCCACTTTCGCCATTGCCGTTGCCAACTCTCTTCGAATGCCTGTCCATTCTGTTGATTTCAGGTTGTTGTGCTGAAATATGAGCATCAAAGGAGATGATCGTAATACTGACTGGTACTGCCGATGGAGTTGCGATTTGCGAAACTCAGGAGGCTTGTAAGATGGTGGTTGTGTCGCAGGATACCGCGCAATTGGACGCGCTGCATGTATCGTCTGGTCTATCGATGGCGCTGGCGTTGTTGCTGTCGCGACTGATGCATGTCTGCACTGCCAGCAGACGTATTGCGTTCGTGGTGCTGCGGGTCGGAGCTGGTTTGCCTGCAATCGTGCTCGTATCCGTGGTGGCATCGTGAATAGCGGGAGTGTGTTGTTTGGCAGGTCACAATGCCTCGGCTTTGGTCGCTGTGCAGAGTGTATGCGATGCAATGCTGAGGGCAGATTGTGCCGTGTTTAATCAAGTGTCGAGCATCAAGGTTGTCGTGTGCAAGCGGAAAGCCAAAACGCTTGCTGAGCCCTCCTGCCGCCAGTTGCGACTTGGCGGGTACAGTCACACTTGGAAAGACACACTCGAACATAAATCGATACCTCGTCCAGAACGCACCAGATCACCTTGTACCCACGTTTGAGACTTGCTCTGGTTCTCAATGCCATCTCATGATAATACTGGATATGTATCCATAACAAATCTGCTCAAACGACTCGCAACTCTGGAATCAGCAAGACAAGTGAGCTCAGAAGACATTGCAGCCGCAGTTGCTCTCATTTTCACAAACAGCCTTTCTCCAGTACAATTTGGCGTGTTGCTTTGGGCCTTGCACACGACCAATTTGGACCACCAAGCAGATGTCCTGGCAGCATGTGCTTCATCAATGCGGGGAGCAGCAGCACAGGTTGACAAGGAAGCATTGGAAGCCATTGTGAAAAAGAAGAGGAAGCCTGAAGGTGCTTACGGCGGCAATCTGGTATGGACTGCGCAAGAACGTCAAGCTTCCAGCCGCTAATCGTCCTCACAGTGTGATATAGTCGGAACTGGCGGCGACGGACACAACACCTACAACGTTTCGACCACTTCTTCCATCATAGCATCAGCACTGCTGATGATGGCGAAACATGGCAATAACTCTTCGACCTCTCTTTCAGGATCAGCAGATCTGTTGCAACATGCCCCCAAGCCACCTATAATTGCGGCAACGACGGCGGGCAACCTTCCTCAGATCTACGAGAAAACCAACTACGCTTTCCTCTATGCCCGTGAGTGGCATCCGGGCATGAAGTACGGAGCTACGATTCGTCGAGAGGTCCCTGTCAGGACCATCTTCAACTTGCTAGGCCCTCTGGCGAACCCTGTGCATGATGCTGGTCTTGTTGAATGCCGCATCCTTGGTGTCGCTCGAAAAGACGTTGGCCAGAATTTTGCAGACTCTCTTCGCCTTAGTGGGTCGAGGAAGGCACTGGTTGTGTGTGGCGATGAGAACCTCGACGAGATCTCCTGTGCAGGACTCACTCACTGCTGGTACATCCATGAGACCCATGCCAGTCATGGAGAAGGTGCGAGTCCTGTGGAGATTACCAAGTTCACACTCACGCCAGAAGACTTTGGCCTTCCACGACATGCCTTGGAGACAGTCCACGGCGGTAAAGGACCTGGTGAGAATGCAGAGATCCTCATGCAGATACTGCGCGATGAGCGACCAGACGATGACCCGGTGCTACACTTCGTGCTCCTGAACACTGCTGCATTGATCACCACGAGCGGGATTTGCGAGGCTGAAGAAAGCAGCATGGGCCATGGTGACGATGGCAAGGTCATCAAGGAACGAGGCCCGGGAGGTCTGCGCTGGAAGGAGGGCTTGCGTCGAGCAAAGTGGTGCATTAAGAGCGGCGAGGCGCTTCGACAGTGGGATGCCTTCGTGGAAGTGACGAATTCGATGCCATCGACATAACGATGCTTCTCCTGCACAGCACCTGTATACTGGGCGCTTATGATCGAAAACATCCCTACGAGAGTATGCACCATCCCGAACATGTGGTCGAGTGTGCTTCGAGCAAGTGGGCACGAAGGCGGTCAATATATTGCTCCAAGCGCAATGTTTCTATCGGCGAGAAGCACAGTGAAGGCACTGGCGGGGACAGAGATGTGATCTAGGTTCGGTGGATCACAGAGCAGTCTGTATGGTCCAGAACATGTGGACGCAGTAAGGCGGCATCGTGTGACAGAGGAAGAGTCGATATTGAGCGCTGACTGGCCAAGCTGCTCGGATGTCACTCGTGCGTCTGACGCTAGCTGCGGCCACGAGCGCCAGTGCTGCAAGCCGTCGGTACCTGCGTCTCCAGGCCGATGAGCATATCACGTCTCATCGACGGCCGCAGTGACAGCCTATTGCACAAAAAGTTGGTAACTTTTCCACGATCGCGTGCACGACGCAACTGACTGCTTTCACGAACTTGGGAATTGAAATTGGCGAGGTCTTGAACAGGCAATCCAACGTGTGCATCAGTGCAATGATAGACTCATAGAGTTCGCGGCAATCAGAGTAAGCTCGAAGCCGTCCCTGCAGACCGCTGTTTCACAGCGAACGCTAGCCAGGATCGGGGGGGATGTGTGTGGGTGTGTGTGTGTGTGTGTGTGTGTGTGTGTGTGTTGTGTTGTGTGTGCCTGAACTCCCTCAGGGCGTGGGTCCTCCACCCCCTCTCACTCTCGGCAGCGGTGGTCGACGCCGGCCGCCTCTGTTTGATTGACGGCGACATGGGGGGGGTGTATGTAGCCTTGTGTCCCAGAATCGATGTCCGCCGCGTGTCTGAGCAAGGTGTGCGTGGCTGGCCCATCGGCGTTGCGACCAAGCGACTGCGCAGAAGATCCCATTCGCACGCGGTGAGCTGCAGGGCCCAGGCCACGATTGGAATAGCCTTTACCCGGCGGCCAATGCTTAGTTAGCCCTTAGCTTGACACCCGTTTGCTGCTGGTCGTCTCGTCGTGCATGCATGCGCAGCGCCTTTCTCCCTGCTACTCTTTTTTACGAACGCCTTGCTGGCACACTGCGTAGAGTCGCGGTGGTCTTATGTCATCTTCGCCGTCGTTCTCTTTGCTGCATTGCATGCCACGACACTGCGACACTGCGCTGCCTTATTGGAGTCACTCGTTATACCGCCGCATACAAACTGCACTGCACTGCACTGCACCGCACTGCACCACCGTACCGTCACGTCTGCCCTCGGACCAACTCCCCGACTCACACGCGTTGTTTCACACCCTGGGTTCCAACCATCACTTGACACTTGCCCCCCCTTGAGCCCTGATATGTGACACGTCCACCGGCACACATCTCGAGAACGACTTGGACGTAGTCTGAGGACCCTTTCTTGGGTGCCATCACCACGTACGCTACATCCGTGCCAACACGAACCACATTCGCCGACTCACTGCTTGACCCAATCCCCCGGTCGTTCGCTTCAACCTTCGATTGCACCTTAGCACGGACGTCTCTGCCTTCTCCCCTGGAGCTGGACCTGGAAATTGAAGCTGGAGCGCGGTACACTTTCGAGTCTAAGATTGCTCGGGCCTTGACAACAAACATACAACACCTGCATCACGTACGTGGAATGCACGCCTCGTGAGACGACACCGCCCTGGACCACGAGCCGCTGCTTCCATCTGTGAACAGCACCGACGAACGCCATCACCACTACCTATCGCTCGCGTCTACATGCTGAGCCATCCATCTTCGAGCTGAGTCGGATGACTCGAGCACCATCCGCGCAGCTTGTCGCAGGTCACCAGAAAGAAGAACACACCACCACGGCGCTGAGCTGCCGAGCGACTCGGCGCCGGTCCACATGTCAGTCCCCAAGCCGAAGTCGTCCTTGACCGGTCACTGCGCTGCCATCGAGAAGGACACGCTATATGTCTTCGACGCCCATGCTTTCCAATCACTACCGCTCAAGGAGAATGCAACATGGTCGCAGGAAGTCACAGGGGTACCGGTGCAGGATCCGGCCTGTGTAGAAGCGCCTGCGAACGGCGGCGCGGCACTATATGTCGTTGGAGGAGCTACGGACAACGGTACATACATGGGTCTGCAACGATACTCTTTCGATGGTGGCGCGTGGGAGACGCTCACTCCGCTTGCGGATGTCATGAAAAGTCGAACGAACCACAGCGCAGCATACCTCCGGGACTCGGCCTCGATACTGGTATACGGCGGATCAACACCAGACGCCCCTTCGCTTCTGTCTTCACAGACGTTTCTCATTTCGACGACATTCCCATACAACATAAAATCATTCACATCGAATGCCCCGCCCGCTAACAACCCCATACTGCAACCCTGGAATAGCAGCCATGCTGTGATGGTTGGAGGAGAGACAACAAATACTGGTGTCTGGCTATTTGGACCCGACGAGGGCTGGACGCAACTTGGCACGAACCTCTCGAAACCTCTGGACTCGGCAGCGAGAGCGGTAGTCATAGATGGCGAAGACGGCAGTAAAGTGTTGCAAGTGTACGACATGCAAACATCGCCCAACACTGCACAGGGCCTGGTCTTGCTTGGCTCAGGCGGCGAGGTAGCACCTCCTGGAGCGACTGTTGGCGATAGCAAGTCCTCGTCAAGGAAGCGAAAGCGAGGGTTGACCATTAACAACTGGCCGTCTTACAACAGCACGAATGCGCCTACGTCTATTCGAACGGATTACTCAATTTCGCGGAATGCCTCAGGCACAATAGTGATAGCCGGGGGCAACGACAATGACCCCATCGCGATGTATGACCAGAATGAGAACTCCTGGATTGATGCCGGAGCGTTCTTCAACCGGCAGGTTCAACAGCCCCTGCACCCGAGTAACACAGCAGCATCAGCCACACCGACAGAGACAGCCGCATCGGCGAAGTCCTCTGAAGCCGCCAAAGGCGGTGGCGGATCTCATGACAAGACAATGAGAACGCTCGGTATCACGCTGGGCGTGCTCTGCGGCATTGCCGCGCTCTTTATCACACTGCTACTTTTCTTCAGGTGGCGAAAGACGAAGGCGAACAAAAAGAATGGTGACTATCTCGAGGAGAAGGATGGCCAACAGAACGCCAATCGGATGAGCTTTGCAGATCGAGGTGCTTCATTCATGAAAGAGGCCGGACTGTCTACACATGATCTTGCGCCTCCCAATCGCAACCTGTACAACTCCAACCCTGGATCTCACAGTTCGCTCGCGATCATTGCCGGTAAGATCGGCAACAAACGCGGCACGAACGCTTCTCAATCACATGCGGCCAAGGGCAGCTTCGAGAGCACGACCCACCTGGTTAGGGACAAGGATGGGAATTTGGTCCAAGCTGAAAACCACGAGATGATGGACATTGGCGATAGGAGCGCCACACTGGCTGCATCAACACTGACAGTACCCGGCGGCGCCCACGACAATGGCATCGACAAGGAGACCTTGACTCATAGGAAGAGAAGCTCTGGCTGGTCGAAGTACTTCGCCACCAGCGCGCCGACTGGGCCCAATGGGTTGTCTCACCTACCCTCGGCGTACGTCCAACCCAGTCAGAGTACGCTCAGCGTGGGGTCTGAGTACTCGGTTGATCGTGCTCCTTCGCAGGTGTCACGGATTCCATCTTCAGTGCTTGTGCCTCCACTCTACATTGACTTCAACAAGACCGTCGATGGCCAACGGCTATCGCATGTCGCACAAGGGTTACCCGCCTTCTCCGATTCGAGGGGAGACTTTGAACGCGCAGGCAGTCTCGATGTGCAGGGTGAAGAGCAGAGAGGCGTCATCGTCGACTCGAACGACCCCAGAACATCACGAGCGACCAGTATAGGCTCATCATGGGGTAATCGCTCGACGATGGATAGTACCACGACAAGCGAGTACTACACTGAGTCGCATACGCCGTGGACGCCGATGAGTGGCCAAGATCCATCTCGCGGGACCAGCAGTGTCTACACTAATAGTGTTTACGATTCTGGCCGGAGAGTTCCATCTCGTGGCAAGTCCGTAGGCTTCTTCCCTGGTGCTGGTGTGAACTTTAAGCCATCGAAGGTGAAGCCGAGCCATACGGCAGGACCTACATCGGAGTGGGCGCCACCTCAGCCAGATGCTCAGACTGCAGACATGGACTGGGCGAAGCCACCACAGATGCCCGCTGCCAAGGCCGAAGCTGCGCTTTCAAATGATCGCGACAGTGCCGTGACCGTCTTCCCAGGCGCTGACTACTTTGACGATAAGGACGAGGCCGTTCAAGCCAAGACGATGCAAGCAACGGCTGGCGCGCAAAAGCCATCGCAACGACAGTCTGACGGACGGCGGCATTCAACAAGTAAATCGCGACAATCACAGTCAGTTGCGAATACAGACATGTCATGGCTAGATTTGGGAACCAAGTCATGACACCCGTGATATCCATCGTCGACGGACGGTACCGAAGCTTCTCTCGAGAACTCTATCTCTCTCTCTTTCTCTCTCGAAACACATTATCTGTCTTTACAACGCATGGCGCCTCGCAAGGCGAGTCAACATAAAGTGCGCCAATACAAACGACGAATGCTTGCATCACGGCTACTACAGCCGACCACCGTAACACTACGTCACAGCACAGAGCGAGCGCCGTCTGTGAATAGCTGCTCACGAGCGTCATACAGGGCAATAACCCACCAAAATACATGAAGCACGATTCAGGTCGTGCTCGAGTCACAGATGTATTATTTCTATCTTATTGCTACATGATGGGACAAACGAGATACCACAATTGCAACAACGTCCTGCTTTGATGCCCTGCTCACACTGACTACCTGAGCTTTGGGCTTTTTCTGTATGTTTAGATTGTGGTGCGCAATGCAATGTACATATATACCTATCCATAACGTCTCTGTGTGACATTTACACGTTGACAACGAATGAGAATCGCTCGAACAAGTCCCTCTCCCTCTTGCTTTTATTGCTCTGGGACAGATTGTGACGGCGTGCTGATCGCACGTCGACTCACTGACTGGGTACGGCGTCTTGACACGTCGGAGGGTTATATCGTAAGCCTGGCTCTAGAGAGATGCCAGCATTAATTACGGCTAGTCGGGGCGCTTGCTTCGACACGACCAGGTGCGGCTATGCGAACAAAACCACCTTCCCACTGAGTGTGTCGAGACGCTGTAGCAGAGACATATTAGCTTGATATTCGGGTTGATATCAGACCCGGCCAAGCCGGAGTCGGGGAGGAATGCAGTAGCATGCATGTATGTAGTGGCAGCGCCATAGCTGCCGAACAGGAGGCCAACCCTGCTGACAGTTCGCGACCTTATTAGCCAGCGACGAGAGGCATGGTAGGTAGGTAGGTAGGTAAGCAATGCATAATAATGGCAACAACTCCCTTTTCTCGTTTCCGGCCTCTTCAAGCTGATGGCCAACCAGGAAACGAGGCCTGAAGGAGCGTCGTCGTCGAGTCCCACCCATGTGGACATCCTCACCACCTCTCTCTCCAGTGGCAGTGGGCACTACCTCAGCTCCCCCCCCCTCCCCACGTTCATCCAGCTTTTGTGACCGCCACTCTCGTTCTCGGCATAACATACTATGATCATGATTGACGACGGCGCTGTCTGACGCGCCGAGGGCTGGTGACAAAGTTCGTTGCCGCCGCTCTTGTAGATTCTGATGAACAGCATTGCAAAGCAGGCCCTGATAGGAGGACAAGACAGGGAATGACCTGGCTATAGCACGACGCGCACTCCTCGTATGGATTGCTATGGTCCTCGCTACGTAGGTAGCTACGCTCCCGCACGTTCGAGTAAGAGCATCTGCTGTAGTACGAGGCGGAGCGCTCGGGACGGCAATGGAGTTCGTCACTTCGTCCGCGCCATGTTCCGTGCCATTGCCATGTGATACTGCTGCTGTTGACCTTCTATTCTTCTGGTACATTGCGAATACATCCTGTGTTGATGCCGTTGCACTTGACACCAGTAGCGAGGCATGAAAGGCAGCCGGTGCGTACGATAACGTTCTTGATCTTTGAAGAGGAACCTAGAGCCGCTCTGGTCATGGTTTGTTTGGAATGATCATCTTGTTCAAGCAACGAGAAAGACAAATTATCAGACCAAATCCGAACGTGTTGCACGTTTAGGGTACACCTTTGTGGCGGGAATCCTTCGACGACGATCACTTTGCTCAGCTCGGATCCTTTGAAATGCTTGCGATCAATCACCCGGAACTTGCCAACTCGCTGTGCAGCGGAGCAGATACTGCACATGTGTGCACCGCAAGGGTAGGACGTAGTCCACTGACAATGTCCTCCCTTATATCACGATGCCACTCGACGTATCATGAGCGTCCGCGATCTTTTGAGGGCACGTCGCTCTGCTCTTCGCATCAACTTCTCCTGCCTCCAGACATCTTGTTTTCAACAGGCTCGTAGTCTTCCATCGAACGCTCTTGCCTAGAGCTCGGCTTGTGATCTGAGATGCTGTACTGTATGCTGGCGGCAGAAGCATCAGCATCTATCAGAGGTTCGATGCTCGTCTCCAAGTCCTGATCCGTTGCGCTAGATTCCGTGATCGCTCGAGCAGCTGCTGTGGCGACTCTTTTGGCAGCTCTTGCTACGCGTGCCTCCGCCCGCGCCGCGTGTATCGCGCTGGAAACACTTCCTGGAGTAGCATGTTCCTTCAGAGCCTACGAAATCTGTCAGCGTTGTGCAGAATGAGTAAGAGATTCTAACGTACTGTCTGCACAAATGCTCGTAGCGTGTATGCTGCATCATTACCTGCGTTGTGCAAATGCCCCGGCTGTACCTCGATATCAAGGACTCGAAGCAGCCTGGACAGCCCAACGCTGTCATTCTTTGATCCGACCAGCGATTGCGTGTCTAATCTGCGAACGATGTTCGGAATGCTATCGAAGGAGAACCCTAGATGATGTAGAAACTTCACGTCGTTCTTCAGACCGTGACCTACAACAACAACGTTTCTCCTTGTCACAACTCCATCTGCGTTTGCGACAGCGGGCCCTTCAAAGACGCGTCGCAGAACAGACTTGGCGTCTTTCTCGTCGATGAACGTGCTCGTGCCAAAAGCAAACGCCTCGGGATTGCCCTTGATGTACCTTTTGTTGACCAAGTCGGCATATTCGTTGATCCTGAAGTGGCGCGATGTTATCTTCGAAAACCATTGGTCTGCGCTGTCATTTGGCGAGAGCTGTTGGGAGACGTCAGCAGATTTACTCGAAGCATGGGTGGTGATCTTCACGAACGTCGCGCAAGGTCCTCGTGTCCAACACAGATATGCCAATCTCAGTAATCTTGTGGTGCGCCATTTCATACGCCTCGCAGTCAACGCAGACAAGCACCACACCATCGGCGACCGTCGAACCGGCCTGAGTAGGTGTAATGCCCAGTATGGCTTGAGCCGCCTCAAGCTCTGCCTTGCCCATATCGTCGGTATGTGGCGGTTTGACGAAGGCTGCTTGAACTGGGTCCCACTGCTCCAACGCGGAGACTTTTATTCGGGCTTCTTGATGGAATCGGCGAGATATAAAGCGATCAATTTTTATGTCTTGCCTCTTCGTTGCTGAAGATTGTTGAATCACCCGAGCGGCAGAACGCGGGTTTGAGTTGTTGATGGAATGGTGGTGGGAGAAGAAGGTGCGGCAAACGTCATGGAACCAACGACGTGCCCGCCATGTCGGGCATCGCATTCGAAGCACGGCGGCAACAGGAGCACAGCTATCAATAGGGTGAATAGGAAGGGAAGAATAAAAGCACGGGAGGTAAGTAATGATGAGTACTAGATGTTGCTGAAAGCTTGATGCAGGAGCACATCGGCTTCGACACTGACATGCAAAAGTGGTGGCGCCGCTCAACGACTCCGCTGGCAGAGCCAGCGACAATAATACAAATACACATAGCGATGCTCATCATCGCGGTCGCAACGCCTCGCTAAAGTCATACAGACATGATCTTCCTCAAGTCTGCGAAGTCCTGGCTTCGCTCTGCTTGATCGCTCTGAACACTGCACCCGCATAGTCCCTAATGGTCTTGCTATGCGACATTGCATAGAACAAGCGTTCGCGCACCTCAGTGTCGAATATGTGGGCAAGTAGATCGCTCTTTTGCTCCTTCTTGTGCCCACTCCTGATAGCACCTGCGCCGCCTGTCATCTCGAGACGTTGTGGCATGAAGCGTGCCATGTTCCTAAGTACGAGAATTGCTCGAAGAGGCACACCAGTGGCGTCGCCCTTTTCGTCCTCGAGCATCGTCAGCCGTGTGATCTCCACTGGCGAAGCACCAAGCAGCGCATCGCTCTTAAGATTGTGCTTCGACCTCGACGGCTCATTCTCTGGGAGATGAGTCCTGACATGCTTAGCAAACAGGACGGTACGCGACATGTTCCCACCGCTGAATTCGGCCGATGAGCGTTGACAGTCTGCCCATCGACAGATATAGGTAGTCTTGTCCGCCGCCTCAAAGTCGAAATTGTAGCTACTGGCACTCGCCCCAGCGGATTTCCCATCGACTGCAGGAGAAGATGTTCCTGAATCGACGTCCATCTTGTCCTCGTCTCTGGCCGCTGACGGCTTCTTAGGCATTTGCAGGTGGTTGGACAGTATGTGCTGAAGCATGTCATCGCTGGTGCGCGACCACTCTGCACATTCGCGTTCTTGCGTTTGTGGAGCCGTCATCATGCCAGTGTTTGGGTCTCTGTTGCCGTCGACGTGGACCGTGAACTTCCAGTGGCAGCGAGTGAGCTCCTTCCCTTTGTCTGTAGCTTTTGAACCTGCCAATATTCCTGTGTCGACGGGCACTTCTCGAGATCTTATGCCCTTGATGACATATTTGTTGGACCCGGCCACCTGAGCAGTGGCACCTGGAAATGTGGTGCTTACGTTCTTAATGAAATCGCCAGCGATGAGATGTGGGTGTGTCGCGTGGTAAGGTGCAAATGTGCCTTGATATGCTTGCCATAAGGAGATCTGTGTCATCTCAGCAGTTGCATCGGCCTGGAAGCACATACGGAGCCACTCAGATGACCGTTCAGGTTCTTCGAGCTTCAGCAGCTGGTCCACGATGCTCTTGGATAGTCGTGGCACAGGCGCGATGCTTTCGTTGACCTCTTGTCTCCGGATGTGACGCTGCTGCTTGTATTCCTTTGCTGTGAACAGCACGAGCCGGCTTAGCTGATGCGCCAGCACTTCTGCATCGAGACTTTGAACCAAGGTCTCAACATTGTCACTGAATGATGTATACTGGCCGAGAAAGTCGAGACACGCGGAGCGTAGCTCTTCGTCTTCGATGAGTAGGAGGTCCTGGACGTGTCGCAGAATATTGAGAGGAACATCTTCCAGGCGTTTAGGTTGGGGATGCGACATCGCGATCCTGCTGATCGTCCTGAGCGCTGTGGCAACGGCCCCACGGTCCTGGCCCGTGATGTGCGACAGTAGACCTTGGTAGATCGCATCGTGCGAGCTGATGTCAATATATTTCAGCACTTGCTCAGCAACGTCAAGCATGTAGTGGCGAAGCTCGACTATGCTTGAGTGCTCGGGTAGATTGAGCACGACAGCTATGAGGTCGCGAATCAAAGGCAAGCGCGCGAGGTAAGCTGCATTCTCTTCTTGCAGCGTCATGTTGCGTATGACAAGCCCAGCCTCTGTTATGCGGTTGAGCTGGGTCAGGAAGTCGCCCGTCAACACCGTATCGTCCGTAATGGTCGGGATTCGAGATTGCAGCCGTTGGAGGATGTCAGGTGTTCCATCAAGTCCGTTCAAGGTTTCATCGTCGCCAGCAAAGAACTCTTCATCGTACGTGACATCCCAATCAATGTCGTAGAACAAGCCTGTCACTTGCAGGACCTTCTTGGTCAGAGCATCTGCCAAGCCAGGGAACTGGTCAAAGCGGTATTTGTCGCCACGTTCATAGCTGATCTTGACAAGATGGTGTAGCGCATAGCGCTCCTCGTCGGGTAGTCCGCTCTGTAAGGCGAGCTGTGCGCGGATGTATATGTTAGGACCAATGAAGCCAGTTCCAGGAAGCATGATGTTGCGGTACTTCCGCGCCAATGGTCCAGCGTTGGCCTCCAACTTCCTCTTGCGTTCATTCTTATAGAACTCAGGATTGTTTGCAGGTGTGACGACAGGCTTCAGGGACAGCGGATATGCCTGCGAGGGTTCGTATGATGCAAGAGTGGCAGAAGCGCCATTCGTAAGAGACGAGGCATTCAGGACGCCGTTGATCCCAGCAGCCGGAGATGGTGATGCGTGCGATGTCGGATGTTGTCCTCGGGTCTGGCGGCCCGATGTAATGTCTGGTTGGAATAGCACGCGTTGTGGAGGCTGTTGTCTCAGTCCTCTTGTAGAGCGACCTGGCGCACTCCCGGGCTCGTCCAGGCCATCCATCCTCTCCTCCTTTGGTGTCTTCTGCTCCGGACTGGCGTCGCTGGCATCGCCGTTTACTAAATTCTCCTGCTCTCGAGGCTTCGGCCTCTCGTAGTTCTCCAGCGTCCGAGTCATGACATTCCCACCTTTCGCCGTCACGTCCTCCAAGATCTCCTTTGGCGGTGGCTCCTGCTTCCAGTGTGTGCTGATCTCATACGCGACCAGGTTCTTGTAGTATACGTTCTTGATCTGAAATGCTTGCGCTGCCGTGTACTGGTTCTTGCCAATGAACTCCTCGGCGAACTTGCGCCACATCAACGGTTTCGCCTTTGTATCGGACACGAGATCGTAGCCGCCTTCTTCTACGACGCGCTGGTAGAGTCTGAAGAGGTCGACATGCCGTACGCCGATTTTGGGCTGTCTCTCGAGGCTTGTCCTGCAATGCCAGCGTGTCAGCGCATACCCAAGGCCCCATGCCACCTATCACTACCGGCCAACATACCCGCGCTTGGCATGATACTCGGCGAGCTTCTTCATGAATTCGTCGCGCTCTTCCGTCGGCTCGATCGACTGGCCGCGTTTGGGAGCCATGTTGTTGTCGACTGCTGGCCTGTGGGCGATTGCACTACCGGGATGGTCGTGTTACACAAGATTGCAACATGTAAGAGTCGCTATCGTGTCGCGCATGTTACTGGACCTGGGATCAACATCAATACCAGAGGCGATGCGCGGACAAAAGTGCTGGAGGAATCCGGTGTCCTCTCTTTCGAGGTGCAGTTTCCAGCAGCGCATTGCGCCTGCCGCGAGAGTTGCGCGTGGGCAAGGGTCACGGCCACGGCCGGCACTAAAATGGCAGGGGTCGGCGGATCGCCCCTGCCATTCACGTATTTCAGTCGTCTTCCATGTCAGCATCATCGTCTCTATACATCACACAGTACATGTACCCGGTGTGCAGACTGTCATGCGACTTATGAAAGGACGCAATGCTCGGCTCGAGAAGAGCCTCCTATTGTCGAAGCTAACTGTCCAGCACTAACCACCAAAATGACCATCGATATATGCCTTCCTGTGGCGAAATACTCTTACGCCATCGGCTGCGATTCCGAGACCAACACGATCCCGTGGGAGCATCTCTCTGCTCTGGACCTCTTCGTTGTCATCAAAGGGGAAGGCAGCAACGATGCCACGGGCCCGCTCTCGCTGAAGATCATTCATGCCACAAAGGTGTTGGTAGGTCTTCATTTCGAAACAACTGCCATGATCCATTCTGACTGAGAGACAGGAGAAAATCGATATTGATCGCTACATTGAGCGGGCAATCGAGACACGCAAAGCGATCGAGCGACAGGGGACATCTGCAAACATCGAGCAATTGCCCATCTTTGGCATCACCAAAGAGAACCTTCTCGCTTTACGTTATCGCATGAAGGATGGCCAAGTTCGTGCAGGAATCTCATCTGTCTAGTTTGTGTCAGGCTAACGCAGCGCGTAGGACCACAGAACTCAGCTGCGCATGCAAACAGCTGCAGACTGTCGGCAAATCGTGGATCTTTTTCAATGGCGTGGCATGGAATTCCGAGAAGCAAGTACACGGCCTGGGACCAGTCGAGCCGCTGGGCGCCCAAGCACAGCGCAGACAGACTTTCGTCCACTCACTGCGCAGTCCAGCTCGCCGCATTTCAGCCAAGACCAGACCGCTCACGCGAGGCAAAGCACGGTTCGTGGCCCAGCGCTGCTTTCAGGTAGTCCACTCCGTCAGTCACATCGAGTTGAAAGCTTGCAACCAGACGACCGATTCCACGCCAGTCCTGCGGTGCCAGACATGCCGCCTCCACGCATCATTCAACGTGGTGAGAAGGTAGCGCCCGGAGAATTTGCCATTGAGCGACCTACGACTGCTCCCATGTGGCAGAGGCGTACGGCCCCTAATCAGCCCCACGGGATTGCTGAGGCAGGAACTCAATATGGTCAGGTCGGGTCAGCTTCCACAAGACCGTCCTCCTACAACAATATCGAAAATATGAAGGCAATTCAACAAGTTGGCGAAGAGGACAATGATGTAGGTGATCTACAGCGACTGCGTGCAGTACCTCCATTGCAGCAAGAACACTCCTCTAGAATTTTGGATCTGCCTTACATGTCTCAATCTTCTGATACTGCACGCCCACCTACGGCTGTCTCTGCGACCTCTATTGCACTGCCAGAGACGCAAGATATCGAGATGGCCATGAAGCATGAACTACAGTCGAACATGCCTAGAAGCAGACATAGTGGCAGCAGCTCACGTCCGTCAAGTGCTCTTGACCTGCCACCGCTGAAAAAGCCCCAAGTGGAGCAGCGCCCGACGACAGCGCTGCACGATCAGACCACGACACCAAATCCGATCGGCCGCGGAACGTGGGCTACTAGCACTGCTGTCCAGAAAAGACCTTTCCGTAGTTCAAGCGCCAGTTTCCACACAGCCGACGACCATGATGAGCCCCGGAAGCTGATTTTCTCGAAACACAGTCAACTCTCAGCTACGCCACAGGTTGCTCCAGCTGACCCGACTAACAATGCGAGTGCTGCCACAGCTCTCCCGATGGACGAACTATTGAGGAGAAGTCGTGAAGACCGATTGAAAGAGTCTGCGCTGCGCCGGCAGAGCAGTATGGCTGATGCGCCACACGAGCTGGAATCTCCACCAGCACCATCCAGGCACACGGTTGAGCTTTCGAAAAGGGTATCCCCACCGCCTCCTGCTCCTTCCAGACGCGAAGAGGACCAGAGTCTCACGCAGCATGCCTCGCAGGCAAGAGGTAATGCACTTGCTGCGGACAAATCGCTCGATGAGTATGCAGCGCAGCGATCAGAAGATCGGCAAGCTGCTCTCGATGACTTCATGATCGAGAACCTGGAGAACCCGTCATTCACAACGCTTTGTGAAGACATTGAGAATTGCTGGCGCAGGATCGCACTCGGTCTGTAGGACCTGATATGGCGCCATCTTTGTTGTCACTGCTACATCTGATGTCGAGCAGACGAGAGCAAGATACGGGATATGTGAAAGACAATGGCTCGATCTCTGTCCAAGATGGACAACACCATCTGGCTCAAGGCATCACAACATCATAGCATCATCGTCCTGAAGTACCATTTGACTTCCAGTCCTCTCACTTCTCCATCGCTGGAATGCTCGGGATCGGTAACTCCACCACTGACACATCAACCTCAAAGTCCCTCAATGCTTCAACTTCGCGGTGGGTCATCCCAATCGCCCCTCCTGGGTGATTGCGCTTGAAGACCTGCTTCGTCTTTCCGTGATGCATTTCGTTCGCCACTGTCAGGGCCAGCATGTCAGATACTGCCAACGCAACGGTCGTCGAAGTCGTCGGAGCGCAGACTCCGAAGGTAGTCTCTTCTTTTTCGTGAATGGGCGCCGGAAGTAAAATTCCATCCGTCCTCTCAACCAGCAGCTGACAGTCTGCCCTCGATAAATGCGAAGTCATGGCCATTACTCGCACGGATTTGGGAATATGCGGTAGCACGTTCAGCAACTCTGGCGTCTTGCCACTGAACGAGATAAACAAAAGCACATCCTTCGCACGTACATCTCCCAAATCGCCATGCGCTGCTTCGGTCGCATGCATGAAACTTGCCGCGATGCCCAGGGATTTAGATGTGGCGACCAATTTCATTGCGATGTAGGCCGATTTGCCTACACCGCACACGATGAGTTTGCCGCCATGGGCGTTGGCATTGACCACTGCTTTGACGGCGGATGTGAGGCCGTCTCGGGCAGTTTCCGAGGTGGCGTAGAGGCAGGAGATGGAAGCAAGGGCTTCTGCTTCTGTCGTGAGAACGTTCAGGCCATGGTTCAGGACGTTGAGGTTGTCGAGGTTGTCGTCGTCGGTCAGGGGAGGGGAGATGTAGCCTGAGCAGCGGCGGCGCTTTGTTGGGCGTGGCGAGGTCATGGCTTGCTTATTGACGGCGGGGCGGTGGTCGTTTGTTTGAAGAGTTGGAGAATGGCCGGACTTAAGGAATGCATATAGATGATAAGGACGGGAACAGGCAGCAACTGAATGACGAGGAGGGAAGTCGGTATAGAGTATACGCCCGAAGTCTAAATTCGCATAGTATGAAGGTACTCTAGCGTAGTTCCTGGTGCTGAAGAAGGTCGTCAAGATCGGCTTCGGACAACCCCAAGGCTCGCTTCGTGGTGCTCGTGTCAAACAATGGAGGCAAGGGACACAATGCCCGGACTGCTAGGACAGCCATTTCCGCGAACATTTGTAAGCCACACCTCCGCGGCGGTAGTGTCATCCAAGGAACAGCTGCGCAGCGGTGGTGTTGCCGACCAAACGCCCGCCCGATCAGCGCGCAACGCCTGCTCGTCATAGACTCCATGCCAGATAACAATGGGACCGTGCACGAGCTGTCGTCGTAGTGCGAAGGCTTCGTCGTCCCGAGGAGCAATAACAGGCATGACCGGCGAGCTAGCAGCGAGCACGTAACTCGGAGAGTTGGGGAACGAGATGCGGTGTCGTAAGATGATAAGCTAGGGCGAAGTCGTGCAGCGGACCGCAAAGGGAGCTCAAAGCAGTATAGGGTACCCTACCTTTGAGGTCTTGCGATTAAATCTGTGCGAAGATCCAGCCTGCGGCAAGGTACGGTCCATGTCATTGGTGCGGCAGTGGAAGCTCTAAAAAGGTTCAAGCCTGATGAGATACGGCTTTTCTTGACTGGCATCGACAGATCGCATGTGCAAACAGCTTGTGATCGTCATCTACACAGTGTATACTCTGTACTTGTGCATAACGATAACTCATCACGTTCCTTCGTGCAAAGCTTCGTCCATAATGAGACTTGGAAGCGCGGTGATGTATTGAATCAGGAGGATACCGACGATCTATGAACAGCCGCCAAATCTTACAATGGCTTCACACCTTTGTGGATCGCCGCGATGCCCATGGTCAAGTTCTCCCAGCCGCTCTCGATAGCTGTGCCATCAGGTTTCTGTCCTGGAATCAGGAACCCAGCATCTTTGATCATCTGTGCGAATTCCGGCTGTGACGGGAATCGCTCGATGCTCTCCACCAGGTACTGGTAGCTGTCACGATCCGCAGCCACGATCTGTCCGATCAACGGTATCGCGCTGAAAGACCACCTTTTGTACACAGCGTTGAACAGCGGGTTCGATAGCTGGGGAGCAAACTCCAAGCATGCGAAGACACCTCCAGGCTTCAGCACACGATATGCTTCCCGCAAAGCCTTGTCCTTGTGTGTGAAGTTCCTTATGCCGAACGCTACAGTGTAGAGGTCTATGCTGCCGTCCGCAATCGTGTGCAAGTCTTCCGCGTTCGCCTCGAGATATTCTACTCTTCCTGCTGCTTGATATGGCGTTGCTGATAGTCGTCGCCGCCCTTCTGCCAGCATTTCTGGGTTTATGTCGGACACTGTGACATGTGTCTTGTTGTCCTTGTTGATGTTCGTGGCATGGTCGAGCATTCGTATCGAGATGTCGCCGCTTCCTCCCGCGATATCCAGTATCTGTTGCCCCTCCTTTTGATCGTGGAGCGACGCATATTGAACGCCAGGATTGAGGCTTCGTACGAAATGATCTTTCCATAATCGATGGATACCCAAGGACATAAAATCGTTCATGCTGTCATAGCTGCTGGCCACTGAGGAGAAAACACCCGCCACTGGGGCTCAAGTCAGCGCACATGTCCTTATTTTCCCAGCGATTGCATGTACCTCTTGATGCCTTCTCTTGCTCTGCTACAGTCTGATACCCGAAATGTGTCGTTTTGCCATCCTGTGTTGCTGGTCCTGGCTGCTGTTTTTGTGCTACGCTGAACGTGAAGCCTCTACGACATTCTGCGCACGTCCAGCTCTTCGGTGCGGCAATTCGCAAGCGCTTGGCTGCGCGGGGTGCGAACGTGGACATTGTGGTTGTTTGTTGCAATTGGTGGTACAGTAATGTTTAGCCCATGCTTCGAATCGACAACAATTGAGGCTCTGCGGACCCGGCCGTACGGTTCAAAGTCAATGCACAGACGCGCCCGTTAAGCCGCACACCTGGGGAAGTGAATGCGGAGCAGCCGATGGTAACCGCAATGAACAATATCCTTCCTCTATCCTTCCACCACAGGAATGTGATCATGTAGTAGACGCTCTGCAAAGCCGCGATGGCGTCAAAACGACATCTCACTGCCCTCGGGCGCAATGCCGTAGCCCGGAGCAGCCTCAGATTCAGGACGGAGCAAGGCATATGCTCTAGCTGTCAACGAAGATGGAATTCAGTCTCGCAAAAGCATGGCTCAGATCGGTAAATATGGCAATAATACAGACACAATTTACATACTCACCCATTATAAAGTGTACAGTTCCCCGGCGCCGTCAACTCCCGCTTCTCAACCACCCTCAAATTCGACCGAGCAACCGAAGAAGACGCAATGCCCACCTACCGCGTCCTCGACCAGGAAGGGCAAGTCGTCGACAAGCAAGCCGCCGCCCCAGATATCAGCGATGAAGAAGCCTTAAAGTTGTACAAAGACATGGTCACAGTCTCAATCATGGACATCATAATGTTCGACGCCCAGCGTCAAGGCCGCGTATCCTTCTACATGGTCTCCGCTGGCGAGGAAGGGATAGCAGTCGGCTCTGCCAGCTCCCTCAATGCCAAAGATCCCGTCTTTGCCCAGTATCGTGAGCACGGGGTGTTCCAGTATCGAGGTTTCACTCTGGACGATTTCATGAACCAGCTGTTTGCTACGAAACATGATACCGGTCTGGCGAGGAACATGCCAGTGCACTACGGCAGTAGAAAGTTGAATGTACACACTATCAGTAGTCCCCTCGCGACGCAGATCCCACATGCTAGTGGAGCGGCATATGCGGTTAAGATGCAGAATCAGCAGAATCCAACAGAAGATCCGAGAGTTGTGGCGTGTTATTTTGGAGAGGGAGCTGCGAGTGAGGGTGACTTCCATGCGGCGTTGAATATTGCTGCTACGAGGGCGTGTCCGGTGTTGTTTATCTGTCGGAACAACGGGTATGCGATCAGTACGCCGACGCTGGAGCAGTACAGGGGCGATGGCATCGCATCGAGGGGTGTGGGGTATGGAATTGACACGATTCGCGTGGATGGAAATGACATTCTGGCTGTGAGGGAAGTGACGAGGCGGGCGAGAGAGCTGGCCCTGCAGGATGGTGGGAGACCTGTGTTGATTGAAGCTATGAGTTATCGGGTGTCGCATCATAGCACCTCGGATGATTCGTTTGCGTACCGCGCTAAAGTAGAAGTGGAGGACTGGAAGCGGAGGGACAATCCCATCACGCGTCTGAGGAAGTGGTTGGAGGGCAAGGGGATCTGGAGCGAGGAGAATGAGAAAGAGCTCCGCGCGGACACCCGTAAGGCGATCTTAAATGCTTATCGAAAAGCTGAGAAGGAAAAGAGGCCGCCACTCAGGGCGATGATGACTGATGTCTACGCGGAGCCGACAGATGAGCAAAGAGAGCAAATGGCGCAGCTGAGGAAGATCGTGGAAAAGTACCCGCATGAATACGATGTATCGGAATTCGATGGTGGTATTGATGGATTGACTCTAGACAAGCGATGATGGTACTCATAGATCTTCCAGGCCAAGATTGCTCACAGAGCCGAGAAAGTCTCCGGTCTTTCCAGCTGCCGCGTCTTGTTGGCGAAGAAGCTCGTCAATGTCCACACGTCCTGCTGTCAAGTACTTCTCACTCACGCCAACATTGACTCGTTGGCTGAGCAGTTGCTTTAGTTCAGCTTTGGTCTGCGCAATCTCGGCCTTGCTCAGTTCACGAAGTTGTCGCTGCTTCTTCAGACGTCCGGCGCCTCGGCCATGCTTCCCAGGTGCCTGCTTCTCGAACTCTTCGCTGTCGTAGTCCACGCCAAGATCTTCTGCTGCGGCACGCATGGCTTCGTCTTCTTTGTGATGTTTCTCCTTGGCGATCGTTGTGTCGGCCAACTTCTTTGCCAGCGTCACTCTCTCTTTCAGACGGGAGACGACTCTACGGTCGATGTCGAGCGTACGGATGTAGTACCCTTGCTTAGCTGCACCGGATGTCGATGCTTGCTTCTTTACGTGCGACTTGGCGTGCACCTTGGCAACCAGTCTTCGGACAGCAGCGACCTCTTCGGGTCCGCAAATCAGGATCGAGGCACCTTCCTGACCAGCACGAGCTGTTCTTCCAGAGCGATGTACGTATGTGTCGGCGGCCTTTGGGACATGGTAGTGGATGACCAGGTCCACATTCGGGATGTCGAGACCACGAGCCGCCACGTCTGTTGCGATCATGACCACTGGCGAGGTATTACTAGGGTCTTTGAAGCGCTCGACTGATCGCAGACGGGCTTTCTGGATCATGCCAGAGTGTAGTGGCAGCGCATTGAGCTTCAAATTTTGAAGCAGTGGCGTGATGCGACGGACTGCATCGATGCTGTTAGCAAAGACGATCGCTCTCTTTGCTTGCTTCAGCAGCAGCAATGCATAGAGATATAGATCCTTCTCGGTTCCACCACACTCAACCATGCCTTCTTTTAAGCCTGTTGCCATTTGCTTGATCGGGTTCATGTCAATGAACTTGGGTGTTTCTTCGCGGAAGTTCAGCTTGTTCAGCAGATGCGCGAGCGTTTCCTTGGTGCCTAGCAGATCATCCTTGTACTTGAAGTTGCCAACGAGTTTGTTCTGCAGGCCACGATCAAAAGTCGCGGAGAAGACCAGAGTCTGCCGCGTGTGTAGATTAGGTCTAGCTGTTTTCGGTCCCTCTTGGTCTTCGTCTGTATCGATGCGATCGAGTGTGTCGAGAATGTCTTCCATTTCTTTGTAGTTACCCTGACTCAGTAGGCGGTCGGCTTCATCCATCACCAGGAATTCGATCTGCTTCAAAGCTGCACCAATGCCTTGACCAGAGCTGATGATCTCCCATAGACGGCCGGGAGTGGCAATGACAACATCGGCATCTCGCAGCAGTCGCTGCTGCTTGAGTAGCGAGAGACCACCAGTCAGCGTGGCTATCAAGGGCCTAGATGAGACGACCTCTGAGAAGAGCGCTGTAAGGTGATGATCGAGTTGATGAGCCAGTTCTCTTGTTGGTGACAAAATGAGCGCAAGAGGTGCTTTGCTCTCATACTTTTCAGACTTCCGTGCAGTACGTTCCAGGTAACGCTCAAGAATTGGAATACCGAAAGCGAGCGTCTTTCCAGATCCAGTCGAAGCTTTCCCGACCACATCGTGTCCATTGAGTACCTCTGGGATCACAGCCCTTTGGATTGGCGTAGGCTCCGGAAACTTCAGCTTCGCCAGAGATGCCATCGTGTCAGGCGATAGCTTGAGACTTCGCCACTCAGATACATCGATAGATTCTGTTTCATCCTCTGCGTCTTCTGTGAGGCTTTGGAACACGCCATTCATTGGAGTTTCCCCAGCTTCTTTCGCGGATCGAGACTTCGACTTGCTTCCAGAGTCCCTCTTCACCTTGGCTGCTTTCACTGGTCTACATGAGTGGGAAAGTTCTTCCTCGTCGTCCTCGAACCCAGACCAGGACTCCTCTTCCTTCCCATTCGCCACGCCGGTCTCCTGATGACCTTGACTAGTAGTATCCTTCGAGTGAAATGCGACTGTGCCCGATTCATCTCGGGTTACATCGACATCCTCGATTTCCTCGAGTCCGAAGAAGCCCTCAAAGTCCTCCATGCGATCCGGCAGCGAGACTTCTTTCCATGATAGCGAATTGATGTCTACTTTGCGTTTCGGTGCTTTGCGTGGTCCAGTGAGTTCTTCCTTCCCACTCGCCTCTGATCTTTGGCGCTTACGCGACTTCATCGCTGCAACTTTCGCGGGCAATTTCTTCTGCGCCATAACGACAAATGTTGCCCTGGAGTTGTTGCGATAATTGTCGAGAAAAAGTCGAAGTCGAGGTTTGGTCTCAGCTCAGACCAGAAACGGGCGCTAGCCGAGGTCGGGTGGAGGTGGGCCTGTGCGAGATCCCATGCGCCTACTTCTACGTGACTTCATCAAAGGCAAGACCATTGGGATCACCAGGTCATGCAGCATCCATCACCATCACACCAGACATGATGGACTCCTCGGCATATAGTCGACACGATACTGCTTGGTCTACGCCTCCCAGCATAACACCTCAACAGGTCTCAAGTCCAGCCATACAGTCGAATTCTAATGGAAAGCACGATTGGCAGCGTAGCAGTCAGGGAACTGGTCGCTTGGGTCGCTCGATGCACACATCAGCTGCTTTATGGCTGTGGCGATTCTGATTGCACACAGGCAATCTGTTACGCCGGGATCAAGAACACAAGCACGAAGCCCGTCCGTCGCCACAAACCACGGACAGCAAGGGCGACAGCCATCAGTCTGGCTGACCAGCACAAGTCTGGAGGACATATTCACGAGCGAATTGATGGCTCCAATGACGATCCTCCTCGAATCGTCGAGCAAGAGAGCCCTCGAGATCCGTCATCGCTTATACAGCTGCTTTGCGACACCAAAAGCGTTCGACAACTCACCGTCAACCCCTCTGATATTAAGCTGAAGCCTGAAATACTGGATATTCATCGCAGACATGGACTACTGGCGGGTCTGTCGGTGTCAGCTGGCCTTGCGCAACCTCTGTCAGCTGACGGCTTCGTGGATAATGCCGATTTGGTGGACGGGCTGATGCATGCTTCAATTTCCTGGCTGATTGAGCAATTGCCACCACTTACGCGAGCAGCCCCATGGATCATGATCAATAGAGATGTCATCAGTAAAGGTCTTGCATGCCCGCAGAAGAACGAATGTATGCCCTGCGACGACAGCTACAACCCATGGGTGCCCATTCTCGACACGCTCAACCATAAACCCTACTTGCGGCTTCTCGAACGTACTATGACTATCGTCGGCCGAAGAACCCATCTGGAAGAAATACTTCGCTGTCTGGATTCTCAGCACGGACTGTACCCGGATGCCGGACGCGAACCAATCGCCCACTTGCTAGCCTCTGCTTCGCGTAAAATCACTGATGCTAGAGATGAGAACTCTTCTGAGCTGGCCGCATTTGCTTTTGCCATCTGGCTTAAGAGACTCTTTGCCGAGCGATGGAACTCACTGCCAGCATTCAAGCCCGGAAGCGCAGTCCACGGCATGCTCGAGCTGCTGCAACATGTTCATCGAATCTTGGTCCGAAGCACGCAGGCATCGTCTGTACCTGCTGATGCATTCGAGATACCTTTGATCAACGCGCAAGTCGACACTCTGGCCCTGGCGAAATCCTACGTGGACTGGACAGAGGCAAATTCCGATCGCCATCACGTTATGGAGTATCCTATGCTCTTCTCTATGAAGCAGTTGTCGTTGTATTTTCGGACGATGTGCCATCTAAGAATGAGAGAAGGCCACTCCCGCATTGATGGCGCAATTATGCTACGAGGCCGTGCTGGAGTACACGTCGAAGACGATGATCTCTCACAACAACTGATATTCTCAGAACAACACTATCTGCTGCTCAGCGTCAGCCGTGATAAGATACTTGAAGACAGCTGGACCCAACTGTGGCAGCGGCGAAGGACTGAGTTGAGCCGACCACTTCGTGTACGACTGGGTGAAGTAAGCGAGCTAGAAATAGGACATGATCTCGGAGGTGTGCAGATCGAATTCTTCAACCTACTTTGCCGGGAAGTGTTCGCTGAACAGACCCGTAAGTACTGTGGCAGAAACACTGTCCAATCGACATTACTGACACGCTCCTAGAAATGTTCACCACCGACACGCAAAGCGGCATCAGCTATTTCAAACCTGGCAGTTTGCAACCATTGTATATGTTCGAACTGGTTGGTCTGGTTGTTGCGCTAGCACTATACAATGGCATAACACTTCCGATCAGACTGCCGAAAGTACTCTATATGATGCTTTCGTACTTGGATAGTCCCGAAACCTGTTTGGATGTGCTTGGAGCACTACATTTGCAACACCTCGATGACAGATGGGCGCACGAGGTAAGGTCCTTACAGAGCATACTAGACGAAGATCTCGAGGATCTCGAGTATTCATTCCCTCTCGAAGCAAATGGATTGCGACTTAGTGTGCGACACTTCGACACACGATCAGCGGATGGCAAACACGACATGCAGGTCTCAGATATGAACCTCATCAATGGCGGTCGACCTACAGTCCCGTACTGCGATGCTTCTGGCCTGGAATGGCCAGGCTGGCGGCTGAGCAGCGCTTCTGGTCAAGCCGAGGACGTCACGAGCGGGAACAAAGCACGATACGTCCAAGACTATATCTCCCATTTATGCTACGGCTCAGTCGCCCCGCAGATGGACGCATTCACAAAGGGCTTCCGCGACTCCGGCCTCATCCCTCGCAAGTTCCTGACAATCTTCCAATCCGACCAACTTAAGGCCCACCTCGAAGGCTCAGACCATCTCGATATTGAAGACCTCAAGGCCGCCACGCGATACGACGGCTACGAAGCAAAGTCAAAGTACATTCAGATGTTCTGGCGTGTGGTGTCGGCCTGGCCTGAGAAGAAGCAGAAGCTGCTGCTCAAGTTTGTTACCGCTGCTGAGCGAATACCGATCACGGGCGCCAGCCAGCTCACCTTTGTGATCAAGAAAGCTGCCAGTGAGGATTCGGATACTTTGCCCACCAGCTCGACTTGCTTTGGCACGTTGGTGTTGCCGAGATATCCAAGCGCGGAGGTTCTGGCGGCAAAGTTGAGTCTAGCATTGATGTATGGTAGTGAAGGGTTTGGGACTGGCTGATAGTTAAGGCTCTTGAGGATGTAGGCTATGCTGGTGGCAGAGGCATGAACATCATACTGAAGTCTGTGACTATGTCGTCGTTTAGCTCTCGCTGCTTCCTTGTCAGTCAATTTCGTCCTCGTTGTTTGTACACTCGGTCAGAACTGCAACGCACCTGTCTGCATCGGAAAATTATTCCTTCCCTCGGTCCCGCTTCATATTGCTAGTGATTCGCTAGTAGTTCGCACCAGGATGCTGCAGTCCCCGATCGGCCCTGACACACGGCTCTTCGTCATGTTGACCATGAGGCATATCTGATATGTCCGCCTACCTGTGTACCGCTCTGCTGCGAGCAAGTCATACGCGCCTCTGCTACCGCAGCCATATATGGAGTCGTATACTGTATGTCGAGGATTGGTACGGATCAGAGTCTGCAGAGGCCGCGGCTCTTTGTGCCCCACTACCCGTGCCACCGTCGGCCTGCATGCAAGCGATCGAGCACTTGCTGCAGTGAGTGGTGGCCAAACTTGGCTGATGTGCGGCATTAGACATACAGCGCAGCCGAATCGACATTGACCTTCGTTTCAAGGCGAGCAGGGAGAGAAAGGCTTTGTTCCTGTCTCTACTAGCAGCACATCATTGATCCAGAGTTCCCCCCCGCTTTGACCCACCGTCTATCGATCTAGCGCGTGGCCCGCGGCACCCTTCTAGGGCGGACCTCTGAACTACTTCGCATGCGATTGAACGCGCCGACGTATTGGACTGAACGATCCTGCTTCTTGCCCTCATTGTTTCGTGCCCGGCGGGCCTGGCCGACGTTTGTGTTGTACTGTGTTTGTTCAACCCAACCTGACCATTAATTGTTTTCGCCCCTCGACTCGGGAAATGTGAAATGTTACAGTGCTCGTTTCATATCCATACGAAGGACGCAGGAGCTCAGCCTCTAGAAGCTGAACGCCAAGCAGCTGGAGTAAACGAAGCGATTGCTTGACCCCGACCATGGTGCGCCCTCACCTGCCGCATCACTTGTCTCTAAAGCGAGTGAAGAGCACTGGTGACTACCCGACACTGGCGAAGTCAGGTCCCCAAACTCCTCCTGCTTCCAATAGCTGCAACCAAAGTCCTACCAGAGGCGCGGGTTTCAACATGTCCAGCGCTCAAAAGTCACCTGGCGAGCTACGGGGCGATCACAAAGGCATGGGCCTATCCTTAACAGTGCGAGTGCTGAAGGTACGTCCACAAGGCCGCAGAGCACTTGTTCACGTCGTGGACAGCACTCCATGCGCAGGACAGGACCGCGTGAAGTCGATCCACGACCTGTTCACTGCGTCGCCGACCGCAAGGGGCACTACCAGTGCTAACAGTATCTTACTTCCTCCCAGGGCCGCAACCTAGCTCCTAAAGATCGATCCGGCACTTCAGACCCATTCCTAGTCCTCACACTCGGCGATGCGAAGGAGGCCACAAGCGTCGTCAGCAAGACCTTGAACCCACAATGGAACCAGACATTCGAGTTTCCCATCTTTTCCTCAGACTCCGCCCTCCTCGAAGCGGTATGTTGGGACAAAGATCGGTTTAAGAAAGACTACATGGGAGAGTTCGATGTGGTGCTAGAGGATGTCTTTGCCGATGGCAGCACCACCCCAGAGCCGAAGTGGTACAAGCTTGAGAGCAGGCGCAGTGGCCGTAGGAAGGCAAAGAAGGACACCAACATTTCCGGCGAGGTGCAGCTGGCCTTCACTCTGACCGACCCGATTAACACGGCAGCTACTCCTGCCCAGATCATGCAGCGTTTTACGGGACTTGTGTCAGAACCAGGCGAGGATGATGAAGATGACGAAGACGAGATCATCAGGAGAGTCGGTAGCAACGGGCTTGAAGATCTAGACGAAGAAGATGACGATGAGAAGGACCCCTCTGACGAGACAGACGACGGAACACGAACACCGACAGGCACACCAGACGAGAAGCAGAAACACAGGAGGCGCCGCAAGCTCAAGCGACTGCGTCGTAAGACGAAGCTGAAGGCATATGAGTTTGGCAGCACTTCTGATGTTGCGGGCGTGCTGTTCTTGGAGATCAACAGAGTCACCGACCTGCCACCGGAGAAGAACATGACCAAGACGTCTTTCGACATGGATCCTTTCGTGGTGACGTCCCTAGGAAGGAAAACATACCGCACTCGAGTTGTTAACCACAACCTGAACCCAGTGTATGACGAGAAGCTCGTGTTCCAGGTCCAGAAGAGCGAGACAAACTACAGCCTGTACTTTGCAGTCGTCGACCGTGACAAGTTCTCCGGGAATGACTTCGTGGGCACCACAACACTGTCACTCGAGAAGATCGCGGAACATGCTCCAGAGGCAGATCCGGAGACTGGACTCTACCGTTTGCCTGACGCGGATGAGCACGACGGACAACCGATCAAGAAAAAGCGTTTCCGCAATCCCCTCTCCAGGAGTTCTAGTCAACAGAGCCTTGGCAAGCTGAGCAAAAGCAACTCAGCCACTAACCTGACAAAACTCAGCAGATCTACGAGCAACACCAATCTTCAGGCTGTACAACGGCCAGGCTTGACGACGGGACTGTCGGAACAGTCAATACCTGACAGGACCAGACCTGCCCCAACCAGTCAGCCGAGCTACACTAGCTCGAATGGTCATGACGATGGCAATGCTCTCGATCCTGCAGACGAAGCAGGCCTCAACTCGTTCGAACTTCCCTTAGAGCTGAAGAAGAAAGACCGCTGGCAGGACAAGCACAACCCAGTCTTGTACTTGCGAGCGAAGTATCTGCCTTACCGAGCACTCCGCCAGCAGTTTTGGCGTGTCCTGTTGCGGCAATATGATGCGGACGACAGTGGCAAGATCGACAAAATCGAGCTGTCTACGATGCTAGACACGCTGGGCAGCACTTTACACGAGAAGACGATAGACGGCTTCTTCAGACGCTTCCGTGACATCAATGGCGAGGACATCCTCACCATGGACCAAGCTGTGATATGTCTGGAGGAACAGTTGATGAAGTCTGGAGAGCACCACCACAGTCATCGAGGTTCGGCATCGTCAGCTAGTGGCGACCCCACGACGTCAACCTCCACCCTTGGGTAGGTGTGAAAAGCAGGACTGTCATTTTGCCTGCATGTTATTCCCTTGAAGTGCAGGCACCGAGGATGCGCGACGCAGTAGGCTGGAGGCGCTCGGAGAACCATTGATCGTACACGGTTGAACAACAGCTGACACCTTTTCTTAGGTACCTTGGCAACAGCTCGCCCGACTCGAGCCAGAACGCAACGCCTTTCATGAAAGCATCGCAGACGCCATCAAATCTGAACTCACAGTCCATCCCTACACTCGAAGTCAGCGAACTCGGTGAGGAAGGCATGTCGGGAGATTTGTTGACGGGTGACGAGGTAGGTGTCGATGGCGATATTGAGCAAGAGCTCGGTGAGATCGAATCCGGCGAGGAGCACGTTGTGGAGATTCACGAATGCCCCATCTGCCACCAGCCCAGACTGGTCAAGGGACGTAGAACCACAGATGCGGACATCATCACGCATATCGCAACATGTGCAAGTAGCGACTGGCGATCTGTGAACAACATCGTCATGGCCGGATTCGTCACAAGCTCGCAAGCTCAGCGGAAGTGGTACTCCAAGGTCATCACCAAGGTATCGTATGGCGGCTACAAGCTGGGAGCCAACAGCGCGAACATCCTTGTGCAAGATCGTTTGACTGGTATGATTAACGAAGAACGCATGAGTGTCTACGTAAGGCTGGGCATCCGTCTACTCTACAAGGGTCTCAAGAGCAGGGAGATGGAGAAGAAGCGCGCTCGCAAGCTTCTTCGCTCCATGTCGTTCAAGCAAGGCCGCAAGTTTGACGATCCTGCATCGGCGTCGCAGATCCCTGGCTTCATCAACTTCCATCAACTGGACATGAGCGAGGTGCTGCTACCCACAGACAAGTTCAAGACTTTCAACGAGTTCTTCTACCGAGAGCTGAAGCCAAATGCAAGACCCTGCTCCGCTCCTAATGACCCGAACGTCATCGTCAGCCCAGCAGATTGTCGCTCTGTGGTCTTCAATCGTCTGGACGAGGCGCAACGAATCTGGGTCAAGGGTCGCGAATTCAGCGTCGAGCGTTTGCTCGGCGACGCATATCCCCAAGACGCGAAACGATATAAGAACGGTGCCTTAGGGATCTTCCGACTGGCACCTCAGGACTACCACCGATTCCACGTTCCAGTGGACGGCACAATGCTCGAGCCCAAATTGATCGATGGCGAGTACTACACGGTAAACCCGATGGCCATCCGCTCTGCGCTGGACGTATATGGTGAGAACATTCGTGTTGTCGTGCCAATTGACTCTGTCTGTCACGGCAGGGTTATGGTGATTTGTGTGGGCGCCATGATGGTTGGCTCAACAGTCATCACTCGCAAAAAAGGTGACCAAGTGAAGCGTGCAGAAGAATTGGGCTACTTCAAGTTTGGTGGCTCCACGATTTTGCTACTTTTTGAAGAAGGCGTCATGAAGTTCGACGAAGACCTTGTGTCGAACAGCAAGGGCGCACTGGAGACATTGGTAAGTGAAGTTCTCCAAGTTCTCCGGCGCGACTTGACTTCGATCACTCACCTCTTATAGGTCCGCGTTGGTATGTCTATCGGACGTACCACAGGCCATGCACCTCATACGGCCGATATGAAGAAGGAGAACATCTCTGAGCATGACAAGACCGAGGCGAAGGTGAGTTCAACCACACCCTTTCTGCCGAGAAGCATTTCAAGTGACAAAGACTTACATACAATTGCAGAGGAAGATTGAGGGATCCCTGGCACCTTCCACAGGAGCTGACCCTCTTGCATAAAGACAGCGACATTGCATTGTAGAGATACGACTGCCACGATGAGCGACAGCATGAGACGAGACGACCTACGAGGCGAGAACAAAATTGGCATTATGTGCATCCTGAACCTGGGCGATGGTGGTGTATATAGAAAAGGAATGATGGTACGAATGCTGTTTCTATCACTTTGATCAGTTGTCAGGACCTAGTAGTGTCCCTGCCCGTTTTCATGTGCTCGTTTCGACCCCGAGTTTCAGCCGATGGCCGCGGAAGTCATATCGTTGCATCGAACACTTTCCTCTTTGACGTGGTACATCCACCTGCGATGGACCATGCCAAACGATGACAAGAAGCCGAACGCAGTAGTCCCAATTTCAACAACCGAAAATGCTCCAATCCTGCCTCAGCGCAGCATATGGAGCCTCCCACCTCCCGTGAAGCGCATCTTCGACAAATTCCCGCTCATCACATACGAGTCGAACGAGCTCCCTGCTCGAGCGCCGAAGAACAGAGAGAGGCAGGTCTTACACGTCTTCACCACAGAACAAGATGCGAAGAACGGGCGGCCGAGCTTCAACCCTGGGTGCTTGAAGTGGCAGGTCAGTGAGACGGAGAACAGGCCAGTGAATGGCGGAAAGTGCTGATGGAACACTAGGCATATCTCCGATTCTCAGGCTTGCCACTTGAGACTGTAGTGTCCAGCAATCATGCTAGTCCGACTGGAGTCCTTCCGTTCCTCCAACCTGCCGCCCCTGCGACAGATCCTGTACCGGCAAACAAGCTGAAGAAGTGGCTCTCTTCACGGAAAGAAGTGCGGAAGGTTACAGAGCCAGAGGATATGAGGTATGAGGCGTATGCGTCGTTGCTGGATCACAGCCTGAGGAAGGCTTGGGTGAGGCACAATCAAATCCGAGCACATGGGCAACACTGACATGTTGAAACAGCTCTACCAACTCTACCTCGAACCTCGAAACGCCGACCTCGTCCACCGCCTTTATATTGCGCCTTGCTCGACGCAGCCTTTCGTCCAAATGGCTATCACGAGACAGCTCCGCGATGCTGCGTCGGTGGAGCTCGTTAAGTCAACGGGCACTACAGATGTTTCAACGCTCGACCTCCTACGAGATGCAGAGGAAGCCTTCGAAGCTCTGTCAACGCTCCTCGGTGAGGATGAACACTTCTTCATGTCAGCACAACCAAGCCTCTTCGACGCAAGCGTCTTCGCCTACACATGTCTGATCCTCGACGACGAGCTCGGGTGGAAACACAATCCTTTACAAGAAGGTGTTGCAAAACATGACAATCTGGTGCGGCACAGGGCCAGAATTCTCGAGCTGTACTTTTAGATCGAAGAGACGGGATAGATGCATAGCGCGGCGCACAGTGGAGAGAAGGAAGTGTGCAGTGTAAACGAGGATACCCAAGACAGCTCGGTCAATGGCATTGAAGACACGACGCCACCTCGATGTCAATCACGTTCTTTCGTGGACTTGGCGCGATCCGGTTTGAACGCCTTACAGACCAAGGGACGTGACTCACAGCAAGTGCGGAGACTAAGCACGGTTGAGGCACCGAGCTGTCCAGACAGGAGCTGTACCTTGCCTCATCAGGTATCAGCTACCGAATTGTGAGCTTGTGCTGTGATGGAGTGGTAGATATAACATAACGGCTGCTCACTTCCTGATCGCGGCGCCGATGCCAGCCTCCCAGGTTCTTCATTAACATGCCGACTCCATCATTACATAAATCTTTCGACACTTCGCTGATAGATGTTACTCGATCTTTCTCGTCGACGGAGTATGCGACCTCGGAAGGATCCAGTGCGAAGGAAAATCAGCCTCCAACAAGAGAGGGAGAGAGTGGCAATGCCCCTGGACGGATTCTTGAGAATGTAAAGACGAGTGAGCTTTACGAAGAGTGGGCGTGAGTCGCTGTCGTCTCTTCGCTTTCTTGATCAAGCTTTCTAACCCGTGCACCAGCGCAACGTACGATTCTGACGGCAACTTCTTGCAAGCTGTCGATGATGTACAGATGCAGGAGGTCTTGCCGAAGATTTCTGGGCTGGTAGCGGAGCACAGGAGAAGTATGCTGAGGGTTCTAGACCTAGGATGTGGTACTGGACGTACTACGATCAAGTTGATGCAGCACTTGTGGCCTTGCGAAGAGGGCGAGATTGAAGGATGGGATGCTAGTGGTGCTATGCTTGAGGTTGCGAAGCGGAAGTGCCGCTCTTTCGCCAATCAAGACGAGACCAGATCGACAGCAGCAACCGTGACCTTGCGACAAATCGATCTTTCCGACCCAAACGCCATGACGACTGAAAGCGAGGGATCTTTCGATGTGGTGACTAGCACCCTAGTCCTGGAACACTTCCCCCGGGACTCCTTCTTCAGGCTCATCTCCAGACTTCTCAAGCCAGGAGGCGTGGCGTTCGTGAGTAACATGCATCCCGACATGGGTGCGAAGTCGGTCGCGGGGTACGACGATGAGCGTGGGACGAGGAGGATCGCGAGTAGTTGGATCCACGGTGTTGGGGAGAGTATTGAGGCGGCAAGGGAAGTTGGATTGGAGGTCATTGAGGTGACGGAAGTCGATATGGAGGAGAGATGGATCGAGGAGGGTTGCGTGAGTGAGAGGGGGAGGAAGTGGGTTGGGCACAAGGTGTGGTTGGGAATGGTGGTGAGGAAAGTCTGAGGAAATTGGATCGTGAGCTGGGACACTGGGACTAAGGGTCTCGTTGGACTAGTTCCGGTCAAGTCGTAGCTGGCGACGACTCATATCACTATGTGAGCGTGCTCGGAACCTCTCAGTACGACCCACGGCAGTTCCTTCTCGAAGCATGTCTTTGTACATTGCAATACTTTCTTGTTACATAACCATTATGTGCTTGGTGCTGCTCTCAAACCGACATGTATCATTCTCATTACGCGTCATCAACGAACGGACATCGCCCACAAGCACACCGTATGCCGCCGCCCAGACATGCTGGACGTTTATATGGGGTATCTAGGATCGGTAGGGCTCCTCGTGAGTCTTGGAAGTCTTTTCGACGACCGTAGCAGAACTTGGCTCTTCTGGCATGATGGCATCTTCCAGGCCGGCCGTGACGCTGCCCTTGCGGATGGGGTCGTTCTTCTCATCCATGTCGGAGGAGTCGCGGTCGATGAGACCGTCGACGTCGCTGTCGAGCGCTTCGCCGTACAAGGCAGGTGGATTGAAGCTGATGGCTCCCTATGATGATTGTTAGCAGCGTGTGGGTGATGATTTGTACAGTGGGCCGACTTACCTTGGGAACGAGTGTCGCCAGCAACATGATGATGCATAGGACAGTGAACTGTACACCAGCAACATTGTAGATGGCAGGGTGGATGTCTGTACTGCCGGAGGCAAGATAAACGTTGTCGACGTGGCGTCCAAGCATAGGGTTCAGGATAGCGTAAAGCACAATGTATGTGCAATAGAGGAAAGACATGACTGCACCGAGTGCGCTGACGTCTTTCGTCTTGCTCTCCAGGCGAGCCAGCGAGGCTTGGATGTAAGCAGCTAACGACACATCGCCGGCAGCCCAACCGAAAGAGATGGGGACGAAAGTTGCGGCGACGATCCAGGCCTGGCGTACGTCCTCACGCGGCGGGTACCAGAATGCCAGGTACCATACGATAAGCAGGCACAGTGCGTCCAGCCGGAGCCATGGCATTGGTGTATGGACCATGTTGGTGAAGAGGAAAACAGTAAGTGCACCAAGGAGTTCACCAAAGTTGGATCCTCCGACCATGATCTGCGACCAGGCAGAGTTGCCCAGGTAACGACGGGCAATGAGCGGTGCGACACCGTTCTCGAGGTAACGATGTCCGTAGAGTGCGAAGGCGTAACCGGGCAAGAGCCAGATGAACTTCCTGCTGGAGAAGACGATCAAGACCCCCGAGTATGCGGAGAGTCCGAAAAGGTAGATGCTCTTCCCGATGCTGCGGAAGTAGCTTGCCATACTTCGCTCTGACCTCTCCAGCGCTTCTGGCCTCTTGAAGTGCAGCTTGCTGATGAAGAACCAGACGATGGCGGCACAGGCGAAGCAGATGGGCGTGATGATGAAGCTCATGTTGTTGCCAAAGTATCTTTTTTTTTTGACGAAGTCAGTCACCAGGTCTGCTGAGAGGGTTGCTGTCGTGACTTACGGGATCAGTCCAAGAGCAGTGCAGAAGGCCCCAGAGGTACCAGCAATCTCGTAGAAGATGTGCACGATGGAATCCATGCGTCGGAGCTTTTGCACGTTGCCACCGACAATGTCTCGAGGGATGACACGGCGGATGAGCTCGACCATGCCATATGCGACACCCGTGATGCAGTAGACTGGGATGAGACCATCGGCGTTCCAGTTGCCATAGTATCCAAAGTCGTCGCTGTCGTGAGTGTCGCTCCATCTTCTGCCACCCGTCAGTACGATGGATATCGCCAATTCATCCATGCCCGCGCCCTTCGCACGAAACATCGTAAGCGACTCACGCAGGCTTGATGCGTCCACCCGTGGCTGCATCAACGATAAGCAGGATAGCTGTTAGGAGGCCGAAAACAATGATGGCGGCGGAGAGGACGTTCTTGGTGGCTAGATGAGTTGATCAGCGCCTGTTCTATGGTCGAGGCATACATGACTCACGGTACCGCTTGATCAGTGGAGCGATCAAGATACTGCCGACACACTGGCAAGCCTGGTTGAGACCGGTCAACAGACCCAGACGCTCGAATGGTCGAGCGATGCCCTCCACCGCGTCCCATTTGTTGGTCGCAAGTGCAACGATCGATCCATTGAAAGCCTCCAGACCGAACTTGTACAGCATGATGCCGACGATGTAGATCGCGATGTTCTTTCTTTCTTCCGGCTGGAAGAGGTTCCATGTGTCCTTGATCGACACCTTCTGTATGCCGCCACCCATGCTTGCGGTGTTGAGTCTGCGCACTCAGGTATCCGGTCGCCGCCTCGCAACAGCAGAGATGATACGAGTACCACGAACGATACTAGGGAACCACCAGATCTTTATGACCTCACGGCAGCCTCACAGTATCGCGTGTTGGCTCACGCATATCGAACCGTTCCCGATGAATGCATCGCCGACGTCCAGTCGCTTGGTGCGCCCATGCGGTCAGAATGGCTCAGCCTCCGATAGAGACAGACATTAGAGTTGCTGCAGATGGACCATGTCGACCCATTGATGAATGCGTTCGCAAACACGTGTTGTTCTGTCCAAGAACACCACAAGGAATGCCAATATCTTGGACGTACGTCTTCTGCAGGAGCGGCAGAAACACATCTTGGCTGAGGCGGAGCCTCCCTGTGCCGATGGCTTATATTCCCATGTACCCGACTACTGCCAGTCGATGTATCAAGTTGCAGCCCCACAGCACGAGGCGCAAAGGTGGCAACGACCTGATTATGAGCTCACCAGCTTCACCCGACATCATGATCGATTCGCCGGTCACTGGATCTGCGATATCTACATCATGCCCAAGCGCGAGAATTTGCATTCTACGAAGGTCGTCTGGTTAGCCAAGATGTCCACAAACGATTGATGACTTTGATACTTACTCTCCAGCAAATATGGGACCACACGGGTCAGCTGCGATCAGTGATGTCGCAATGTCCGTCCCTCCAGCTGTATTGCAGAGGTGAATGTTGGCTGCGAACGAACGATAGAACCAACGATACTGCTCAGTCGATAGGGTTGCACCTGTCGTGTACACTATGCGCAACGAAGATAGGTCGAAATCATCCCTAGGAACTCCCTTGCTCATCTCGAGCTCCAGCAGATATCGTGGAGAAGTGCCGAAATACGTTACGCGGTATTTCTGTATCAGTCGCAGAAGCTGCTTGGTATCGGGGTACATCTATGTTGCATAATAGGTGTTTGCTGGACAATGCCGAAGATGTATTATACTGACTGGGCTACCATTGTACAGGATTGTCTTAGCACCGGAGGCGGTGTAACCGCACATCACGTAGAACACAATCCAGGATGTCGATGAATACTGCAGGACGACATCCTGCGGAGTTGTAGCGTTGTGAACGACTAATTCTAAATAGTACATGATCTTTCGAAGTGCATATATGATATGATGCATCGGTCACCCACCAGCTATCTTCTGCAGCTGTAGTTTCAACCCATGTTGATGTACTATACACTTTGGCGCACCTGTAGTGCCGCTGGAATAGCATATCATCAGTGGATAATTGAATGGCACGCGAGTACCGTTGCACACTCCATCTATGTAGATCTCGGGTGGTTTTCAAATTCTGGTAGAACTTCTTGTTGATATCTCTTCGATAGTCGTCCATAGGCGTCCTGCCAGCGTTCGTGGGAATCCATATCGGCTGAAGTTCGCGACCCTTGGCCATTTTCTGATCACAAGATGGGGCAATATTGAAACAGAAGTCTGGCCCGGTTCTTGCTATCGTAGTGCTGGAAGGTCATAGCCAACTTACGCGGGTAGAACGGGACGACTGCATGCCCAGTACCGAGGGTAGCTACGTCCGGGCGGGTCGTCCGCGACCTTCGAGACTCAAGTCATCTTTGCCCCCAAGCAAGTCATGTGAAGCAGCAATATCGACACGACGTCCGCACATGTGATTACAGATGGTACAGTACAAGATGTGCACAGACTTCACAATTTCCCGAGAGATGTCCGTGCTTCCAGGAGACACCTTTCTTCATCCGACCTCATCTTAAACTGCACTGGAACAAGTGACCTTGAGTGTACAGTAACACGCCGCACCTCCGGAACTGGACACATCCACGGGCGGGACCCTCCTGAACTGAACGCGCTTTGGCCGTCCTGACGATCTCTGGCACCAACATCCATCCCCATCGACATACCTCAGAGATGACCACCCAAAATGGCTCCCTCCGCCACCGACAAGGGCAACCAAATGGAAACCTTTCCACACTCGCCAACGGCGCCACAAACGCCGGCAAAAACGACTTAGCCCTCACAACCAACGCCAAGGCAAAAGACTCCGCCAACACCACCAACCTCCTAATCTGCGTAGGCGGAATCTACGCCTCCTTCCTCACCTGGGGCGTCCTGCAAGAACGCATCACAACCACAAACTACGGCACACCCTCCCACCGCGAAGTCTTCAAATACCCCGTAGTATTGAACACCGTCCAGTCCCTCTTCGCCGCGATTCTAGGATACATCTACATCCTCCTCACGCGCAAAGCACCGGGAGATTTACCCATCTACCCCTCCAAGAAGATCCTCTGGCCCCTATCACTGGTAGCAATCACCTCCTCCCTCGCCTCCCCCTTCGGCTACGCAAGCCTCCAACACGTCGACTACATCACCTTCATCCTCGCCAAATCCTGCAAACTCCTGCCCGTCATGTTCCTACACGTGACCCTATACCGGAAACGCTACCCGTTCTACAAGTACGCAGTCGTAGCGCTCGTGACCGCGGGCGTCGCCGTCTTTACCCTCCACTCGGGTTCCAGCAAGAAGAAAGGAAATTCAGCGAGCACGGGGAACAGCATGTACGGGCTCATGCTTCTGGGGGTTAACCTTCTATTCGATGGATTGACGAATTCAACGCAGGATGATATTTATGCCAGTTTCAGGCCTTACACGGGCCAGCAGATGATGTGTGCGTTGAATATCTTGTCGACCTTCCTCACGTCTACTTTCTTGCTGGTGAGCCCGTATTTGGTGCAGAGCGGGCTCGGGGCGGTGGTGGGGATTGATGCGAAGGGGGCGGGGGAACTGCAGGAAGCGTGGTCCTTTGTGCAGAGGCATCCGGCTGTGGGTTGGGATGTTCTGGGCTTTGCGGCTTGTGGTGCGATGGGGCAGGTGTTTATTTTTATGACGTTGTCGATTTTCGGGAGTCTGTTGCTCGTGACGGTTACTGTCACGAGGAAGATGCTGACGATGATTTTGTCGGTGGTTTGGTTTGGACATAGGCTTAGTGCGATGCAGTGGCTCGGCGTTGGTCTGGTGTTTGGTGGCGTTGGCATCGAGGCGCAACTCTCTAAGCGGGAGAAGGAGCGGAAGATGCAGGAGAAGAAGGCGAAGGCGTGAAGGGGCTGCGTGGATTTGACACAGATATAAACCAGAATGTAGACAAAGAAAGCAGGACACAGCCAAAGTATTGACTTGTGAGTATGAAAAGATGATTCGAAATGTTGTGAAACCACAGCTTGTTCAATCCGCTCTACGTGGGTATCATTGGATCAAGCACTATACAATCAAAGACGCTGAAATGGTTCATAGCCTGGCTGGGGCTACGACGCGGTTTCCGCAATGCCATTCATCACTGGGCGCCCACCTCTAGGCGAAGGCATGGTCGCTCTCGTGATGAGATCTTCTCGCCACTGCTTCCAGTCTGCCCACTCTTCATTTCTATGCTCGATCTTCCAGCGACTGCTTTCCTTCGCTGGCCGCCAGGCGAGCTTGTTCTCTGGAATCTTGCTCAGGTCAATGCTGGTTGGCTGCGAAGCAAGCACCAGTAGCTGCTCGAGGGCCTTACTTCCCTCCCTCTGCAGCATTGTCGACGCCTTCTGTGGTTTCTGTAGCGGATCTTTGAGCCAGCTGATGCTCGACTGCGTAGCCAGCGGTGAGGTTGCAGACGGCAGACGCAAGCGATGGTTGTCCTCCTTGAGATGTCTCACGGCACCTTCAAGACCAGCAATCTTGAGCTCTTGACGCTTGATCGTGATCCTGACACTCGCTCCCATTGCATCGCCATCGAGCTCTCTACTATGGCCAGTTGCTTTCCGAGCTTCAGCCAATCGGCCCATCTCCTCGCGTACACGATCAAGGTCGCGTTGCGATTCTTGCCGTGCGTGCTGCAGCTCGCCTTTAGCCTTGACCTCGTTCTCCTTCGCTTCTCGCAGACTGCGCTCTAATTCGGCGATCTTCGCGGATCGCTTGCTAGCATCCCTCAATCTGGCCTCAAGCATTTCGATACGCACGCTCTGTTCCTCAAGCTCAGTCTCCTTCTGTCTGAGAGCACTGTCACGCTCGCGTACAGACTCGAGCGTTCGCGTCAGCTCAGCCTCAACCTCGCCAGATGTTATCTTGTTCTGCTTGAGCTCTTCTGCACGTGCGACCCATGGCGCTGGAGCTCGCTCAAATTCGACAGTGTTGTCAATGTCCGTCGGCAACGCAGAGAGATCGGCCAACAGGCTACTGAGGTCGCGGAGCTTCGTCGCAAGAGTAGCGTATGGTCCAGCTTCTGCGCTCAGCAGCGAGAACAAATCTGTAGCGACTCGCGAGAGTACAGCAGCCACTTCTGACGGCGTAAATGGCTCATTGCGGCCTTCTTCAAGGAACGCATCCTGCAAGCTTGAGCCACACTGACAAGCGTACGCCGCTACTTGCGAGACCACGGCTTCAACCTTCTCGAAGTACTCCACGAAACGGTGGTCCAGGGTCATATGGCTTGCCTGTAGGTCAGAGAGAGCCCGATGTGTCTTTCCAGATACGACCTTGGCATTCCTCGTCTGCTCGATGATGGTCTTGAGTCGGTTCAGGATAAGCACAGTATCGGAAGAGCTGCCGTCGTCGTCTTCCTCGTCGTCTTCTTCCGAAGACAGTGGCAAATGGTTTGAAATCATCGTTTTCGTCAGTGTAAACGCTGTCGTGGCGCTGTCTAGTCGACTTTGCAGGAGCAGGGCTCGGTTGATAAGATCGTCCGCGTGATCTGCCAAGCCGTTGTGTAGATGTAGACTCGACAGATGTGTCATGACCTCAATCGATCTGCCCAGACGGACAGGCATCTCGGCTTCGTTAAGATCATCACGCCGTAATGCATCGACATAGTCGTTCAGGGTCCTTTCGACGACTTCAAGCTCGTAAAGAGCGCTGCCATATTGCGCGAATGTGTCTGCGCTGCAGCTACTGATGGAGTTGACCAGTTGCTCGGCCACTCCACTTATCCAGGTGAGTTTGTCAAGCGCATCGCACGCTGCAAAGACTGCTTCGTCTTGGCCGCGGGTGCCGAACGAAGCAATTCGTTCCTTGACAAAGCTCTGTATCAAGTTGGCTTTGAACCCAATCCGCTTGAAACGGAGTAGTGACAGAACACTGTCACGCTCAGCTTCAAAAGAGTCCGGCAAAAAGAGCTGTATAATGGCGAGATGCTCTGAAGCCTGCTCTGCGTCCAACTTCCGCAGCTCAAGGTCGATGGTCTTGACCTGCGTCTTGGCGGCACTTGATTGAAGCTTGTGATTCAGATCCATCATGGCTCGCGATTTGCTTGATAGCTGGGCAGCCTCTGACTCAGAGATCTGCTTGCTGGCCTCAAGGTCTTGCAAGTCACTCTGGAGCTGGGAGACAAGCTCTCTGAACCGGTTGATGTTGTAATCGGCCTGGTCAAGCTGCTGCTGTTGTTCTCTTGCAGTGCGCTCACGGTCCAGAAGTAGACTATCCTTGAAGTCAATCTCCTCTTGCATCTGCTTTTCTGCCTCCACATGGTTGATCTCCAGCTCATCGTTTAGCTCCTTAAGAGCTTCCAAATCCTCGATGGCGCCACGCAGCTCATTCATCTTGGCACGGAGGTTTTCGTTCTCGGTGCCCAGGTTCTCGATCATTTCGTCAGCAACCTCGGCGGCCTCTAGTCGCTGCTGGAGCTCTTCATTCTGGTCTTGGACGCGAAGCAGTCGTTCTCGCGTGTCTTCGAATTGGCCTTTCAGGGATTCCAGGTCCTTGACTTGCTCTTCGAGACCTTCGATCTCCTCTTTCAACTCCGCTTCCTTGTCCTGTGTCATATCGCGCAGACTGAGCAGTGCCTCTCGCAGTCGATCATTTGTCCTCTCGAGCTGAAGCCAACCAATGCTCGCGCGATCCTCCGGAGTCGTTGCGGTATTGTAGCCTTCTTTCTCCTGCCTTAGAATGTCAAGCTCTAGCTCGTATTCTTCATTCTTCGAGCGGAGAGTCTCGAGGTCCTCTTTGAAAGTCTCAGCTTGCTGTTCAGCGAACTCCCGATCAAGCAGAGCCGCTTCCAGTTCTAGCTCATGCCTCGCTTGCATCTCGTCCACGTCCTCGACCCGCTTCTGGCTCTCTGCTAGCTCTTTCTTCAACTTCTCGATTTCTGCTCCCCACGGCCGATACTTGTCCTGCAGCTTCTCTATGATGCCCTTGTACTGATCACGCTCGCGCTCTGTCCTTTCCAGAGTCTGCTTGAGCTCGCGGTCTTCTGTCCTCTTGCGCTCCAAAAGCCGGACTTTGGTCTGCAAATCTTCGATCTCTCGGTTGGAGGCGGCTCCGCTGCGCAGGGTGCGCTGAGAATGGATAGAAGCTCCAGGTGACGACGTGCGCCTTGACCTTGCTGAAGGAGGTGGTGGCTCTTGTGGCACCGGTGGTACTGGCGGAGGCGCAAAGTTGGTGATGGTGTCATCCCGCTCGTCTTGCTCACTTTCGCCTTCATCTTGGCTGGCTATTTCTGATGCCGTGCTATCTCTATGTGACAGTACACTGGACCGCTCACTAGCTTCATCACCTGTAGACTCCTCTTTCGCCGCCCGTAACCGCTCCTGCAGTCCTGGTCGGGTGCTGGGCCCCGTCCGTGAGGCAGTTGACGTTTTCGACGTAGCAGAACTCCGTGAGGTGGTGGCTGAGGGTGGTGCTGGTCGCGCTGCTCTCGTGGCGCCGGCTGAGGGGAGTGTAGATGTCCTCCGCCCGGCAGCAGCACCCGCCGTACTCGGTGGTAACATGCTGGCTCGACTCGACTTGGTGGCATTTCCTGCAACAGGTTTCTTGCCAGCGACTGGTGGTGTGCCTGTCCTCGGGCTGGAAGCGCTGGACGTTCCATTGGTGCCCAGCTGCTTGGTCGGTGACTTCACTGGCGAGCGTATGCCACTGGGCAATCTCCCCGCTGGTGTCGGGCTGTTCTGTAGTGTGCTCACTCTCCTGCCTGGTGCATCTTGCTGCAGTGTCTGCCGCCTCGTCCCATTCAATGCGCCCTGTATGCTGCTCGGCCCGCCTTTGACCGGCGCGCCATTGCCCGCCGGCTTGGCTTTGGCTTTGGGCTCTGGTAATACATCTTTTATGCCCGTGTCGCGACAAAAGATGCCATGTGCAGCGGCGCACTCGAAATAGCGCTTCCCCTGGACGGAGCCATCGTTCTTGCCCGTCGCCTCTTCGAGCTCCACCCCCACCCACTCGCCCGCCGCGAATGATGTATTTCCCACATAGCGGATCGTTCCAATGCGGCCGTCGTTGAGCTCGACCTTCTGCCCGACGGACAGTGCGGGCGTGCTCATGCTGTTTCATCCCACTCGCTCATAACGCCTGAAGGGATTTTGTTCTATGTACAGCCTGTCGCTGTGTCGCCAGAACCTGCTTTCCAAGTCTGCCGGGACAGTAGGTCGTCCGGGTGTGTATGCAAGTCGTCGAGGTGGTGGTGGGATTGTTGATGTTCCATGGCAAGGGACACGGGCTTTCTCCGCAAAAGACGCGTTGATTCACGTGTGGCATTACCTCATCAAAGTGAATCGCTGCACATTTGATGAGAGGCTAGGAATGGTGCAAGTGCGAAGAAATCAGGGTAATGTCATATGTTATGCTGCTGTTCTACACGCTGCAAAGCGATTACAATAACAGAGTTGAGAGTGCTTTGGCCTGTAATTCTGAACCTCATAATTGCCTCCTAAAAAGAGCATCACCTCAGTGCAACTTTCTCGCCTCAGCGGAAAGTGTGCGGCTTTGCTCTCATCGCGCCAACAGACTGTCGCTCCTTCGCCACCGTATATCGTATGCTGAGTGCTTCAGTGCACCATTACGGCGTCGTCAAAACCGCTCAAGCACCTGGCAGCTCATCCTGGGTCGATGCAAGCCACCTCTTTGGTTATAGAAGACACGATGTGATCGCCGTTGACCAGATACACGATAGCGTCATGTACGTACGTGTCAGCGCAGGACGTAGAGGTAGACGCGAGCCCAATGGACATGCAACATCGACGAAATGCATGGACCGATGACGAGGCGCATAAAAGTCGAATGCAGCGCATGATGGCTTCTGCATGGCAAGACGGACGCTTCACTGAAAACCATGTCGATCGAGTAGACGGACGGTCAGGGCGCCTGAAGGCGCGGTTATCATCGCAAAGGTCACCAGTCCAGGAGCAGTTTCAAAACCGTCAACAGCCAACTGTCGAAAGTCACCCAGGTCACGGTATCATCTCATCGTCACGGTACGTTCAGCACACCATCCAATGGGCTTACTGAGCACCTGGTGGAGCGCCGCCCTGGTTGTTCATCTGCTGCGCATACCATTGCGCATACCACTGCTGCACGGCGTACGGGTCCGGGGTCGGCTGATCACTCGATGGCTGTGCTCCGGCCTGTGGCGTCGCTTGCTGCATAGGTGGCATCTGGAATGCCGGCATCGCGGGCGGTACCTGTGGCGCGCCGGCACCCATGTACTGTCCATAGCTGGGCACTTGAGGAGGTGCTTGCTGCTGTTGTGAGTATCCATCATACTGCGACGGTCGATTGTCACGACCGCCAATGTCACCACGGCCAGCAGCAGCATCGCGCTGCCGAACCGTCTCGACCTTGTCCCAAATGATACGCTCTGCTTCCTCCATTGCTCTCGCCGTACCTGCAAGGTCAATGTTCCTGTGGTGGTCGGGGTGCTGTGGTTGGTTGACGTTGATCTTGCAGCCGCTGGTGCGCTGCATGTCCTTGATCGTCTCTCCGCCCTTTCCGATGATCATGCCAACAGCTGAGGATGGGACCTGGATAGTCTTCTCGACGTGGTCGCGCCCACCAGCACCTCCACCATAACCGCCGCCGCCTCCTGCTCCGCGGCCTCCACGATTGTCGTTTTGGTAGCCACGGTCGCGCATTTGGTCGACTGCGTTAGTGCCGGAGCCGCCTCCACCTCCGCCACCACGCTGTTGATCACGGCTGTCGCTCTCGACGATCTCCAGAATGAGTTCCTTGGCAAGCGCCGTAGCACGCTCACTTCCAATCAAGTTGACTGGGCGTAGACCGTTGACGCTCTTATTCTCTCCTACGATATTGACGTGGCATCCAGACTTCTCTTGAAGTTCCTTGATCGTCTCGCCACCACGTCCAATGATCAATCCTACAGTCTTGTCTGGCACCATGATCTGGCTGCTTGCTTCGCCTTCGCGAAGTGCGGGTAGGTTTACCTTCGCCCTACCTGGCATGCCGGGCATGTATGCACCTCTATCTTGAGAGGGCGTGCTGCCACCGTTCTCTTCGATGATTGTGAAGATGGCAGTCTTCGCGTTCTCTCGTGCGCGTGTGGAACCAGAGATCGTGCATTGGCGTTCAGCTTGGTGTTTATCACTAGCCTGTATGAACTGCACGCGTGCACCAGTCTCGGCCTCGACCTTGCGCAGGTTCTCGCCATTGCGACCAATGATCAGTCCCACGAGTGAAGACTTGACGCGGATGGTCTCGGTCTCGGTATCACCACCACGTTGGTTGCCCATCTGATTACCCCGGCCACCGCGGAAGTCATTGCGGTCCTGCGAAGGAGAGCGGCGGTAGCTGCCTCGGCGCGGGTCCTCGCGGCGTTCGTCACGGTATGGATTACTGCCGTAGTTGTCGCGTCGTGGTGGTGAGCGTGATCTCGACCTCGAGCGTCGCCCGCCTCTCCCGGCTAGGCGCGGATCACCACCGCGCGGGGTTGCGGAAGCCTGACGGTTCTCGTACGACTGGACACCGTGGCTCTCTGCAATGCCCCTTGCCTTCGCAATGGCATCCGCGATGCTCACAGACCCGCTGCTAACGGGCTTGATAGCGCTCAAATCGACATTGCCCATGTGTGATGGCTGTGGGAGGTATGGATTCTGCTGCGGTGGCGCGCTTGGTGGTGCTGATGGGAGGCTCATGGGTGGATACCCTGGTGGTGGCTGGTTCGGGGAAGGGTGCTGCGGTGCAGCTTGCTGTGGCGTGCCATTCGCTGGCGCCTGTTGCGCTGCTGGTAATGTTGGTCAGTGTAGATACGACAGAGAGATCTCACAGGAGCGCCGCACCGAGTGCAGCCAGAATCTGCGAAATGTCTGGTTGGGCCATGTTGGCGATTGCGCCTTGTCGCGCGGAGCTCACTTATACGTGTTGCTCGCGATTCTCGTTGTAGAGAATATCGCGCAGTGGTTCTGTGAGGAATCTGTTCGCGAGATGAATGCTGGGCTGTAGCAGGGGGTGAGGAAAGTGCGCGACAAGTTGGTGTGGAAAGGAGGAGGGTTGTTGTTGTTCCAAGTTTGCGAGAAGGAGATTGTGTGACAAGCTTGCCGGTTCTTTCGAGTGTGGCCTGTGCGTTTCCAACCAGTTAACGCGCATGAAAGTGAATCGATCATATGAACATCCATTAAGTGGTAATCGTGAGTCACGAATGCTTTACGTTCACTTCACATGTGAAGAGCTTGTGAATTGATCACTCATATGCAGGCCATCTTGCAGGGACGCACGACCTCGACGACTACGAGCAGTCGGCTCTCAAGAAAGAAAAGAACTGGGGCGAATAAGGACGATATCAATCCTACTGCACCATGTCGGAAGCCGGCGAGTCCAATAGCAAGGCTCTGATTCTGGGCATATCAGGCGTCTCTTCCTCTGGCAAGACAACCCTGGCCCGACTCTTGAGGGACATATTTCCCAGAGCCTTTATCCTCCACGAAGATGACTTCTATAAGACTGATGCAGAGATTCCTGTAAACAAAGATGGCGTTGCGGACTGGGACTGTCTCGAGTCAATCAATATCCCTGCTTTCCAAAAGGCACTCCAGTACATCCGTGAGAACGGTATGTCTCCACCTGACTTTACATCCAAGGAAGATCAAAACTCGGTAGGCCAGGTCAACGTGGATCGATTAACGATCGAAGACATGAAATGCAATGCCAGCAAGTGGATGTTCGCAGACGCACCACCGATTGCTATCATCGATGGCTTCCTGCTATATTCCGAAGGCATGAAGGACGTGCGAGATTTGTTCGACGTCAAACTCTTCTTGCGGACCGACTACCAAACTGCGAAGTCTCGGCGAGAAGCACGATCAGGCTACGTCACGTTAGAAGGGTTCTGGGAGGATCCACCAGGCTATGTCGATAACGTGGTCTGGCCAAATTATGTCAAAGACCATGCTTTTCTCTTCAAGGATGGTAACGTGGAAGGCGAGCTTGATGAAGCAGCGTTAGAGAAGCTGAAGATTCGCGCAATGCCGAAAGATGCGCAGGGCGACATGACAGCTTGCTTGCAGTGGGCATATGAGGTACTCGAGGAGGCTTTGGACCATTTCACTGAGTCTCGAAGACCATCTTGAGCATAGGCCGGATGAAGACGTGTATGGAGACTTCTGCCACCGAATGGCTTATGGGAGCGAATCAATATCGACAGCAATCGCACGCCGGAATAGAAGACCGGGTAATGGCCGTGGAGGACACAATTGCCAGCGCAATCGCGTGTGCCTTCCCTGTTTGGCAAACAGAGATACCACGTTGAATAACGCTTCGCTGCGAAGACTGTTGTTACAGCTCATATAACCTATGGAGCAACAGTAGACCAGCATTTGCGTCCATAATCATCCGTGCAACGCCGAGATCTGTTCAATACCGAGGCTATCCACACGACGAATCTGCAAACAACCGCTCAAACGCCAACGACATATCCATCCTGCGGGAGTCTGCGTCCTCAACATTACAGTCGATGGCTACCTCACTGTCGAACGCTGTGGCCTTCCTGGAGGTGCCACCTTTACCGCTGGATGCCTTCACTCTTCACTCTGAGACTGCTACTGCAGCAGTTACTACCACAGCTCACGAGCCCAGGGGTTCGTAGAGTGACGCTAATGACGGTGACCTGGTCATGGAAAGCCCAAGTGCCTGTAAAGCTGAAGTCTGCGAAGCTCCTGCTTCGAAAGTCACTGCCGGACCACTTCCAATCAAGTCTGCTGCTTCCCGGAAGGTGCGACCCGTCGAATACCTTGCAGGCTGTGCAATGGTCTCAACCATTGTGATGATGCTCGGCCTTCCCTGAGGCTCCCCCTTCGTAATCGAAATCGATGGCTTCCGCGATACGCCACGGCGTATCTTTCGACCACGCGCTGTTAACAGAGTGGCGCATACGACCTTGGTGTTGTAGTCGAAGCGAGGAGCACGCTTCATCGCTTCCACTCGGCACGCGGTTGCTGTGCCGTACTGTGGCTATTGTAGCGACTAAAAGACTCTGTCTTCGTACAGCCGGCCAACTCTTCCATCGATAGCCCTTGGACCATGTTCATTCTGGTAGCAGCAATATGCACCTCGCAAAGAGAAAGGACCATTCTCCTCAACAGCACTTCCTCAAAACCAATCCTGATCCATCCGCCCCGCCCCACTAATCGTACTCTCCCGGACGCCAAACCACTTCCCTCCGAACATTCGGAAGTCCAATATAGTCACCGCATTCCTCCACAGCCCAACAGGTACTCCAGGGACTCCCGTGCTTTGGGCATTCATTACAACCTGCGCGGTCCCAATCTTCTCACTGACACTCGTCGTGAAACTGGTAATTCGGATTTGGAAATTGGGGTTGGCATCGGCAAGTTTGCGGTGTCCGGCGAGCATTTCGACTTTGTTGGTGGCCGAGGCACGGGCGCCTGTGCCGGAGCCGGTGGTGAAGTGATCGACCATCTTGGTTGACCAGGGAGGTACATTGGGATCGAGATTGCGGGCGTTGATTGCGGAGATGAATTCAGAGGCTATGCATTCGAGGTGGGCGGCTAGGATATCGCCTTTGGATAGTCTATTTTCCTGTTGGGCTTCTAAGTCTTCTGCAGCCTTATGGTCTTGTCCGTCACATCCGAAGTGTACATGCACTGGCTCTGCGTCAGTTTCTTCAGCCATGGTGGACGAAAGCAGTCGCTCTGAGGTTTCGTTCATGAAAGGCATAATCAACTTGTTATTAGTCGTGGAATGTACAAGCCAAAAAGACTACAATTCTGCTCAGAGAGTCGGTGACATGATTGACTCAAGCCAGGGCAGACTTGGACAACGCTCTGTTTGCAGATGTCGTGTAACATTAGCAATCTTATCGTGGATGTGACAAAGATCGGACAACTTCGAGAGCTGGCCTCGGGCCTCTCCAGTGTGGTAGCCGCAGCTGAAAGACTGGGCTGAAGTCAATTGATGTCCACAATTTTTGATTGGACAGAACTGGTCTTAGGACAATGATGAAGTCGCTCAATAAGGCAGAGATCGACCAAGGTAAGGATTCTAGCTGCATGCACGAGGTTGCCATGTGCTCGGATGGTGCTTACCGCCCACGAGCCGCCGTGCGTACTACACATCCTCCGTCATTATCACCGACATTGTGGTTGACCATAGCCCAGCGCAGCTCAAACTACTCGCCGAAATAGCTCCGTGGCCTGCTACGCTTGTAAGTGTCGAAGTCTATCAGGCCTGCGCAATTCTTACGCCTTGAAGCTCAGCCCGTAGCCCATCAATAATGAGGGCATCTTTCTCACGTTCCCGTCGAACAGCTTCGTCGACGCTACCTTGCCAGGCTCGGCTGACAGCATGATTTGCGCACCCCATTGCTTCTGATTTCCACTTTTGCACTTCGTACTGAGCTCGCTCTAGTTGCTGGCAAAGTATCGTTCGTTCCTCAGCACCCATGCTGGTCTGACCATGGTACATCTGAGCATCTACCAGCTGCGCTCGTAGTCTTTCGTTCTCGAGTCTCTCGTCGAAATCGCGTTGCTTGAGCTTCGAAGAGAGCTCTCTGATCTGATCTTGCAGAGCCGCAGTGAACCTGGCTTGGATAGAGACCTGCTTTCGAGTATGCTCAAGCTCTGTCTCGAGCCTCTGTATCTCCTGCTTCCGGAGTATAAGCATGGCGTCTTTGACTTCACTGCCTTCGTCGATGTCCGTTCGAAGGCGATCAGTAATGCTACGCTCAACGTCCACTCGCTTGAGGTGCCCCTGCACCAGACTGTCCGCAAGGGGTTGCGGCATAGACCATCCATCAGAGGGTCGTCGGCCGTCGGCAGGATATGTGAATACCAAAGCGCGAACCTCGATGCTTTCTCGCGTCGGTGCTCCCTCGGGCGCTGACGGTAGGTCGAAGGCAGTATGGAGACACGTTCGCGCTTCCACATGGGCATCGCTGTCGTAGTTCTTGAACAAGAGAATATCGTCTTCTGCTTGCTCCGACATGTAGTACCAATCGAAGCCAGGTCTGTACTGAACGACTCCCATGGTATCCCAGAACTCATTGGTGTCCTGACGATGTCGATCGCATTCAATCACATCGCCTTTCCGCAGCTTACCACCATCGGCAACCGCGAGAGCGCAGTCGTATACAGGATGTCTGATCGGCCGCCATATATTAATAATGCGAGCGCGTCCACTCAAGAGATAGTCCGCCTTCATGTCGGTGAGTTGGCGGATCTTCACGAGCACACTTTTTTCGGTGTTGTCCGTGTGGACCTGCCTGGCAAAGGGATTATAAGACAGCCCTTCAACGCGCAGGCCAGCTTCATCGGCATGGCGGATCCTTGCATCATAAAACAAAATTTCGTCGCACGCGTCGACTTTTCGCTTCAACAATTGCTCCAACTCTGGCAAGTAGCCTTTTGCGATCTTCGGCTGTGACGACCACTGTTTGAAGGCTGTGGGAGCTTTCACATACTGGAAGCCATTACTATCAAGCGAAAATTCGTCTTCACGCCCTCGCACATCATGCACAATCTCAGGTTGGCCAGGCGCCAGTCGTACGTTGGTCTTCTTCTCCGTGTCCAGGAAGTTCGGGGTGATCTGAAGCGGCTTCTGCTTCTTGTAGATGGGGTCGTCTTTCAGGTACTGCAGCTGCACTTTGACATCATGCTGCTGCTGAAGCGGTTCTTTCGAGGCCTGTTGGAGCCTCTGCTCGAGGCTTGCTGCTTGGACAGATCGACATGCTTCTGCTGCACACTTTGGCGACATCGTTCAAGTCAGAAACTGGGTGTAAGCTGGAAAGTCGCTAGCGTAGGGCAAGAGCGCCCGCTGGATAACGTCTAACTTATCACAGGCCTTTTGCTCACTGAGCTCAACGATAGGACTGCAGTGTCGATCACTGGTACTGCGCCTATGCCCTACCTAGAAGAGTGTTGCAGCTTTGAATGCTAGTGCAACCCCAGTGGTAATACAGATAGGTTGCTCTTCTGCGCTTGGAGGTCTGGTTGGGTTGCACAGGTCTGCAGTGTGCCGTAGGTGTGACGTTGGAAGCAGGAGGTCCACGATGTATCCTGGGAAGAGAAGTCATGCCAGCGGTCACAGCGCGCTCTCAAGTTTGTACCTCATTCCAGCAGGTCGCGTGCCTCGACCACGCCTCTGCAATATTGCTTGTAGCATGATGGTCGCTTCCGGTGATCTCGGTGTTGTTGATTCATCGGCATAGGCATGAGGGCAGCCACGGTGTAGCAAGCAGTGCTGTGGTGGGCGTCGCCGTGAAACCTAGGGCCAAGGGTGATCGTACTGCTGGAGCGGCAGTAGCATATGCAAGTGTGAGGAGTTCACTGCACGTGCTCGTGCTCGTGACAATTGATCCTTCGATGTCGGTGAGATGCAGGAGAGGTTGGTTGGTTGGTCTATCATAGAGCTTTCTAGAACCCAGAGGGGTACGCAGCTATTACATCATCAAAGTCGCATCAAATTGCGCCAAGGCTTCCAATCAAATCTGATTGACCGTCCCATCAAATCTCAATCAAATTTCCCATCAAATTTCGGTCATGTCTTCCAAATACTCAATCAAATTCTTAATGATGTTTTCAATCAAATTTTCACTTCTGAAAATCGATCTTAGGCATGCTGCCTCAGGTTCCTCTCACATGATCTCTAATGCCTTAGGCTAAATTGGTTAGTAAGTGAATGGCCGGGCCTGGCTCCGGTAAGGCTATTAGTTCGATTCTTCATTTGCGTTATTAGTTATTAACTACTGATTGTACTGCGGTGCCTTCGTAACTTAATGTAACGTAACTGTTAGTGTAGCTACTACTACAGTGCCGTTATTGTTACTTAGCCGTTGGTTGTTAGCTTCGCAATAAAGAGATAGTTACTAGTGCTTCTCTATGTAGCCTCTTACCTTATTAATCGGTAGTAGGGAACGTGTTCTTCTACTTACATGTTAATCGTCGTAACTAAACTCGTTGTTTTCCTATTAATCGAGCACTTAGTAGTCGGCTCGTGCCGCCTAGGCTATCTACGCTTCGTGCCCGGGTCTAGCGCTATAAAGCCTCGGCCCTAAATATATCTACTTAAACTAATACAGTAGTCGTCCTTCAACATTTAGTAGGTTAACAGGTCGTTTAATAGAGGTGCTAGTCGTTCTCGAGTGCGGCTAGCTCCATTTTGTTAGCTAATATTAGAGCGTTGCTAGTTAGTCTTAGTCGGTCGCCGTTAGAGCGTAACGGTTAGCTAGGTAGCTTTAGCAATAGTAGTGGTTCGAACTAATAGTTACTTACGTGTCTATGTTGTGCTTATCGGTTACCTAAGGTGCTCCCTTAGTATCGATGCCGTTTAGGTAATATTTAATGCCCTCGATCTTCTTATTAGTAAGCCTACGGGGCGCTGTCGCTTACTAGTGGGTTTTAGCTAAGTGTCTACTAGTAGCGGGTAAGTAGTAGGTCTCTAATTAATGTTCGATTTATGTATATTACGGCATTAGTAATTATATGAGAGGTCTATTATCTACTCGGTTAATAGTCTCTCTAATTCTTTATAGTGCCCTAGCGTATCTTTATTGCGAAATTGTGCTTAGGTAAGTATGTAGCCTGTCACGGGGTGGCCTTGACCTTGGACCCTTCGCCGGCTTAACCGCGGACCTTCCGGATCGGGTTAGCGCGGCTTGGCACGAGATCGACCTTGCTTCTCTCTTCTCTCTCGTTCTTAGACTCTTCGTAGATTGTATTATTCACGACTTGACTCCTACACTCTCTGGATCTCATATCGCCCGTGTCATTACAATCTACCGCTCATAAGCTGCACGCGTCCGCAAGGATCCGTACAGCGCGCTCAAACTAACAGCGCATTGTCAGCTCGAGCAACGCGCTCTAGCACCAGACCCGAGTGGTAGCGATTGTCAACATCCCACCATCATGGAAGGCGAACAAGCAGTTCCAAACCCTCCTCCTCCGCAGCGAGGCCGACGACAGTCTCGAGGCGAGGACGAGGAGCGACCCGACTTACCAAGAGACCGATCACCACGAGAGCGATCCTCTATGCCACCCACCACGCGACTTCGGCGCCAACTCGACAGTGCTGACGACGCAGTTACACCGAAAGTAACAGGCAACTTCAATCTCGACGAGCCGACGCCAGGGCGCCCGCTCAAGCAGAAGGGAACTGTCGTCGCCGACACGCAAGAGACGATTGGCCGACAGTCAGAATCAGCATCGGCAGCACCGGCTCCGAAGCCAGCGAAGAAGTACCCTCTGACAGAGGAGCAGCGCGAAGAGTATGCGCAGAGGAACTCCACGGACCGCCTCACGTACAACAAGGACGAGGGAACCGTGGCTAGACAGACAGAGCACTGCGACCTCGGCTGGGCAGTGCCACGCGACATTACCACCTACAAGAATGCCGAAGGTCACAGACTGCTACAGGCCCGGTACAAGGTCAACAACTTCAAGTTCGGCAACGCGAAGGACCTCAAGCTGGTCGTCAACCAGGGCAATGAGGAACACCCGGATGCCGGTGCCAAACGCTTCCTAGACGTACTCGACAACGTCAACCTGATTATCGCCAGAAGCGAGGAGGCCGTTGAGGAACACGATGCGCTCATCGAGCAGCACGAAGATACTATCGCCCAACAGGACAAGACTATCACCCAGCAAGAGAAGGTGATCACGCGCTTGGAAAAGAAGGAAAAGACTTCAACAAAGATGATAGAAGAAGCCATCGACAAGTTCGCCGCGTACAAGACTGAGCTGGCGGCCCTTCGACAGGACAAGCAAGACCTAGAGCAGCGTCTCAAGGCCATGGAGGCAAAGGAAACAGAAGCTGACGACAGTGAGAAGGAGGATGCAACACTTGCACGACTAGGCAAGTACCTCCAGGATACCGACGGCGACGATTCCGACGTCGAGTCGGAAGCCAATCTCAGACGTCGGTACACCACCCACACCACGAAGGTCCCGCTGCGCAAGGCGGCCGGATCAGCTGGTGGTACACCAATGCCGAAGCCGCGGCCACGAGGCGTCTCCCCAGCAGGTTCCGGTATCAGCGCTATACTCGGTCGGAAGCGCAGCTCACATGCTCAAGAACTCATCGACGACGATGATGATGCTCGGCCGACCTGTTCCGGCTCCGAAGCACGCGCCAGCGGCATCAAGGCGCCGGATGCATTCTCCGGCGAGGCAGGCAAGGAACAGAAGCCTTACCTCGAGTGGAAGCAGAAGATGAAGTACTACCTACGTATGGGTTGCAAGGGCTTCAGCGACGAAGACTTGAAAGCTACTGTCATCAACTGCACCACTGGATTCGCCTACAGTGTCCTCGAACCTATCGAGTCCACACTGGCTACGGCGGATCACGTCTTCGAGGTGCTCGACGAGGCCTGCGGCGATAAGCATACGCGCACCACGAAGCGTGCAGAGTATCAGTACCTCAAGCAGGGTGACGGCGAGGTTTTCAGCAAGTTCTGGGCCAAGTTCGTGTCATATCTGCCATACATCTCACACGACAAGGATGACCCAGATGATTTGCCCGAGCAGATGCGGGCAAAGCTCAGCAAGGCTTACCGCGACTGCATCCGTGGCGAGCGTTTCAAGGATATCATGGCTATGAAGGACAAGCTCCACATGATCGAGGCTGACTTCCTTCACGATAAGGCAGGCGGCAGTAGCGGCGGAGGTCGTCGCCATGGCGGAACTGGTGGCGACGGCAACGACAAGTCACCTCTCCAGAAAGCCAATGATGCACTCAAGAACGGCTATGATTGGGACAAGGCCAAGGATGGCGGTCTCTCATCGTTCCGGCCCATTACCCAGAAGGAGTTCGACGACCGCACTAAGTGCTTTGCTTGCAAGAAGGAGGGATGCCGCAAGACCCTTCCAACATGCCCGTATGCACCATACAAGAAGGCCTCGCGTCGTCCGAACAACAGCACTCTCGACGTGCCTGGTGTTGAGGAAAAAGTCGCCGCTTCAACAGTGCAGCTGGGCGGACGACGGCAACCTATCGCCCTAACTGCTGACCTGCCAACGGTTTGTTCTCTCTCGGTTTCACCGCACATGAGCCTCCCACCCATATCGAAGCATGTCGTGCTTTGCGGCATGGTCGGAGGGCAGCTCGTACGCTGTATGCTCGACACAGGTTGTACCTCTCTCTTTGTCCATGAGAGGTTTGCGAAACTAAATCTACAGCGCAAGCGCCTGCCAGAAGCGCTGCCATATACTGGCTCGAAGGGCAGCACTGCGGGACTGATCACACAGATTGCCAGCATTCCAGACATCGACTTCAACGGCCAGCACGACAGCTTCAATGCCTGGGTCGCTGATCTCGGGCAATACGACCTCATCCTCGGCATGCCATGGTTTGAGTCCAACCTTCCACACATCGACTTCGTCACGCGCACGCTTACCTTCGACAGCGGGATCTCCGCTCGCTGCGAGACCAAGTCCGATCCCAAACCTGGCACACCGCGTTTCGCCTCTGAGCCGGTGGTGGAAGGCCCTCTCGAAGACCTTCCAGACATCAACATCATAACTGTGGGAGAAGCGCAGTCTGCAGTGGACGAGGGCCAAGAAGCATACCTCGTCTGGGACTACGATGACACGTCTGACACAGCAGCAGTGCTCGACGACGTCGGATTGCACATCTGCGCCATGAACCCAGATGACCTGGAGCGCTACATGAAGGGCAAAGAGGAGGTCGACGCTAAGCAGCTCTTGCCACCTGATTTCCACCAGCGCGTCCAGGCATTCAACCCCGAGCTTGCGAAGTCACTTCCGCCACACAGGGAGGGGGACCTTGCGATCGATTTCATCCCTGGTGCTAAGCTGCCTTTCGTTAAGCCCCGGCCGGCAGGACGAGATGAGCTGATTGTGACCAAAAAGCACATCACGGATCTCGCGTCCATCGGCTACGTTCGTCCATCGACATCACGGGTCGCATCACCGCTTCTCATTGTTAAGAAGCCTGGTGGTGGACTCCGGGTGTGCGTGGACTACCGAGCCATCAACGAGATCACCATCAAGAACAGGTATCCCATACCTCAGATACGTGAAACTCTAGCGCGCCTGTCCAAGGCCAAGATGTTCACTATCCTCGATATCATTGCGGCATTCAACCAGCTCCGTATCAAAGCCGGTGACGAATGGAAGACTGCTTTCACTACGCGCTATGGAACATACGAGTACTTGGTCGTGCCTTTTGGGCTATGTAACGCACCAGCGGCTTTCCAAGCCTACATCAATTCCGCACTGCACGACTATCTCGATGATTTCTGCACGGCGTATTTGGACGACACTATCGTGTACACAGAGCCGCCGGAGCAGGGAGGTTTCGACGCGCTTCGCAAGCTCCACGTCGAGCACGTCAACAAGGTCCTTGACAAGCTTATCGAAGCCCGCCTGCCCTGCGACATACTGAAGTGCCGTTTCTTCCAGACCGAAGTCAAGTTCTTAGGGATCATCATCACGGCGACCGGGCTGAAGATGGATCCCAAGAAAGTTCAAGCGATCCAAGAGTGGGCGACTCCACGCAATGTTACTGACGTCCTAGCATTCCTAGGGTTGTGCAACTTCTATCGCAGATTCATCGCCGAATTCGCTACTATAGCATTCGCCCTTACATGCTTGACCCGTGGCGCCAACAGCAAGGACCCAAAGCACCGTCCGGTCTGGCGCTGGACTGCAGAGTGCCAGGAGGCTTTCGATGCTCTGAAGCTGGCTTTTACCAAGGCACCAGTACTTAAGCATTTCGATCCGGACCTCCCAAGCACTGTCGAATGCGACGCCTCTGACACGGTTACAGCTGGAGTCCTGTCCCAGCCAGATCCAGACGACGGCTGGGCACTCAAACCAGTTGCTTTCTACTCTACAAAGATGATTCCAGCGGAATGCAATTACGAGATCTACGACAAGGAACTTATGGCAATCGTGCACGCATTCGAGGAATGGCGGCCCGAGCTTATGTCTTGCGATCCAGCTACACCAATCAAGGTGCTATCCGACCACCGCGGCTTGGAGTACTTTATGACTACCAAGCAGCTTAACAGACGTCAAGCCCGGTGGGCGGAGTTCCTGTCTGCTTTCAACTTCAAGATCACGTACAGACCTGGCAAAGACAACGTGAAGGCCGACTGCCTTACACGACGATCCCAGGACCAGGACAAGTCCGATGATCTGCGCAACCGCCGCCAAGTTCTGCTCAAGGAGGACAATCTCAGCGACGAGGTGCGTGCGACACTGCCGCAGGTCGCTTGTCTCGAGGTACCCGATCCAGCAGCAACAGCCAAGCGTCAGTACGAGCTCGCCATAGCTGCACTGGAAGTCCTAGACGGCGCCACTCCAGGCGATCCTTCCATTGAGGAACAGATCCAGCTTGCGTACGCCAAAGACGAGCTCGCTTGTGACATTCGCGAAGCAATCAAGAAGGATCTGCCCAAGCTGAAGGACGCACGCGTATCTATCACCGATTGCCGCATCGAACATGACACGATCTTCGTGCGCGACAAGGTGTATGTACCGGATTCTGAGGACTTGCGAGGCGAAGTCATGCGCCAGCACCACAACACTCTCCTCACCGGTCATCCAGGCCGCGAGAAGACGTATGAACTGATCGCCCGCGAGTACTGGTGGCCGGGGATGTTCAAGGATGTTCGCAGGTACACAGATGCATGTCACGTCTGCACCCGCATACGCGCTTTCACTCGAGCATATTCAGGAGGTTTGCGGCAGCTGCCAGTACCACAAGGAGCATACCGCGAAGTCACGATGGACTATGTGGTTGAGCTGCCAGCTAGCACATCAGCCGAGGGCGTCACCTTCACCAACATCCTGACAGTCACGGAGCGACTCACCAAACGCAAACACTACATCGCAGTTAAGGACTTGACCGCCGAAACAGCGGCAGATGTCTGCCTGCGTTACATTATCAAGGACCAGGGACTTTTCGACGTCGTTTACAGCGATCGCGGGTCCCAGTGGGTCAGCGCATTCTGGAAACGCCTGTTGCTACTGATGCGCGTCGACCAGCGACTGTCTACTGCTTTCCACCCGCAAACAGATGGGCAGAGTGAAAGCACCAACAGGATTATGGAAATGTATCTCCGCGCATTCGTCAACTACGCGCAGGACGACTGGGTCCAGTTGCTTCCTATGGCCGAGTTCGCCGCCAACAACGTACGGTCTGACACTACAGGTGTGTCACCGTTCTTCGCAACTCTGGCCGCCATCCGCGCATGACTTTCACACCGCCATCGGAGCTCGCCAAGCATTCTGGACCTACCGCACAGCGCATTGACCAGCAAGCTGCCGATGACTTCGCCGCCAAACTTGAGCAACTTCATGACTACTGTGCGACTCAAATGCGTTGGGCGCAGGCTCGATATGACGACAGCGCGCTCACTTCTCGACAAGCAGCACCGCGCTATCGCGTCGGCGACAAGGTTTGGCTCGACACGCGCAACATACTGACTCGCCGACCAAGCAAGAAACTCGACCACAAGAACAACGGCCCTTGGCCAGTCGAGAAGGTACTAGGCAACGACGCATACCGACTTACCCTGCCAGCCACTATGAAGATACACAACGTCTTCCACACCAGCCTCTTGCGCATCGCCGACTCGAACCCGTTTCCCAACCAACACGATACCGAGCCACCGCCAGTTATCGACGCCGAAGGTCAGCAACGTCACGAGGTGGAGGAGGTGATTAAGAGCAAGTGGACAGGCAGGGCGCACAAGGAGGTTCGCTACACATACCGATGGGTCGGCGGCGCCCACACCTCAGAGGTCTACAAAGTCAACATCGGCGGACCCGATGACTTGATCGCAGACTTTCACCACAACAACCCTGATGCTGATGGCCCGCCGCCCGGATGGAAGCCGCCAGCGCTATGGATACCGAACGAGAAAGTTGGGTCAACCGCATTACCCGCGCACATGGCAGATGCTGGACAACCACCTGTCTCCGCACCGACACCGACCACAGAAACGCCGGTCCTCCGCCGTTCAGCGCGCACGCGAGGAGATACAGCTGTCTCGCCGAAGTGATGAACTGCTCGGACACGGCCTTCAATGCGTGTGTAAGCACCGACTGTAGCCTCTCGCTGTTACAGCACGGCCTTACTGAAGCACGCACACTGAAGCACCGGTCCGCGGTAACACACTGAAGCACCGGTCCGCGGTATCTACACGCACCGCTCGAGCCGACCATGCTACACATCCCTTACACGCCAGACGAGGCCGCTGTCGCATTGGTTACATACTGTTTGATTTTCTTTTTACGCACGTCGCAGGCGCTCGTGGCCATTTTGGAGGGGGGGTACTGTCACGGGGTGGCCTTGACCTTGGACCCTTC